>CM042148.1:9181295-9351295 GCA_023376005.1 Doryteuthis pealeii
AAAGAGGAGATAGGAGAGAGAGAGAGAGAGAGAGAGAGAGAGAGAGAGAGAGAGAGCGAGAGAGGAGAGAGAGAGAGAGAGAGAAAGAGAGAGAGAGAGAGAGTATAAAATATCTGTGGTAGGGTTATCGTCCTTGTTCTGCGAGCGCTCACTATCAACCAACCATTCACAGGCCGTCGATTCGTTAGCGGTAAAACCAATAGACAACTTCTTCTTGACGCGCACTGGAATCGGACGACGAAAAGGGCGTCCCTCATAGCCATACAGTGGCGAACAGATAGCCGATAATCATCACACTACTCAGTTAAGTGGATTGTGGTTATTTATATAATCATTTTCCTGCAGACAAAACCTTAGTTTGCAAAGTAATTAATTGTTATTTCTTTATGTATGATAATACAAGTCGTTTTGAATTCTACGTTGTGTTCACAGTGTTTCTCCTTTTAGCTCCTGTCTCTCTACACTCGTGGCGTGAATCACTGCAAGAGAGAGGGGAGAGAGAGAGAGAGAGAGAGAAGAGAGGAGAAGTAGAGAGAGAGAGAAGAGAGCTTCAGGTATTTCTTGTCGGACTTGTGAACTTCTTTTCGAACTCGGGAATCTTCTTGTAATCGGGAGCCAATCACAGAACTTTGTATTCAATCCACGGGGGTATCCTGTTCTCATTCCGATAAACCATATCTGGAGTACAGGTGTTAAGCTGTGTTAATTATTATTCTATGTTACTGTCGCCCTTGACCAGGATTGAACCTGCAGTCTAGAGATATCTGTCAGATTGTTGTACAGATAACAATAAAGATGGGAACAATAGTCCGAATAATCCAAATAATACTAATTATCAAACTTCATCTAAAAATCAGAGAAATTGTCTTTCTGTAGTCTATTCATGCGATGAATTCATTTTTCTGCCTTGTTTTAACACCCTTGAGAATGTGCTGATTTATGTATCTAGAGAGCTCTACCAGGTTTGGGGAGCATTTAATAGTCATCCACAGACACGGTGTTTCGACGTTTACGTCTCATCAGTGTGGCTAGCCTTAACAGCTACTTCTAGCCGGGAGAGAAACCCGACTGAATCTTCGTTAGTCCGGCTCCTTATCGTCTCGGCTGTCGTAACTGTCTGTAAGAGGCGAACATTTAACTGATACTACTTCCGTAGATGTATGTTTACAATCATCAAGAGACTCAAGTCTGGTAACACACACACACACACACACACACGCACATGTATTATATATATATAATATATATATATATATATATATATATATATATATATATATTAAATAAAAGGAAGTTTGGTATGTACGTGTCGACGTATAAACTCCGAAATGGGACGTCACTTAAGATTTGAAATCTTGCAATACACCTTAAATCCTTCTAACTAAGAAACACGCCAAATTTGGTTATTGATTTTTACTGATTAAGGGATATAATCAATTAATTAAACCAAAATCAACCGATTTGCGAAACTGTCCATATACCAGATGCTGCTAATAATAAAATATTGTTCGCTGCCTGCTTTCTATTATAGCTATACCAGCAGTTTAATTCAGTTTTAGTGAACGAAATCGTAGTCTAAGCTGTTCAGCTAGGAATCTCTCGCCTATTTATGGTCCAATCTTTTATATATAGTCCAGTCATGGACTTGGTACTTTTGCTAGTATATATATATATATTATATATATATATATATATATATATATATATATAGTGTTTTTTAATGAAGAGGGATTATTTCCTATTGGCAATTCTGAAACGAAACCGAAATAACCAGAGGCGATAGGAAGGACGTTAAAGAAATCTTTTCAACAGGATTTAGGACAGCAAAAATAAACTTCAACTCATGGGAAATCAAAAACATTTCATCGAACGTAATAATAATTATCACTTTTATCATTATTTTATTTTTTACTGGAACTGGTCTAATTAGCTTCTGATTCTTCGAGGGAAGGGGAGATATTATCCACTGTCCATCACGAATTATAATTGTCTCTCTTAGATATTAAAACCAATTTAATTCAAATCTTAAAAAAGGGAAGAAAATAAACAAAAAGTCGATGTATTAATAATTTGTAAAAATTTAAAAAAATGCTAAAATTTATTATGGCATAGGGATTTAGGTTGATGGTAGGTATTTTGGTGAGTGGCCCCGTTTAATACCATTGCCTCATTAAAAGATGATTTTGTAGAGGTAGGGGCTTTAAACCGTAATTGAAATAGTACTTCTTTTGGCTGACTTCTGATTTAGGTCGGAAAATTAAAATGAAAAGTTTTTTGGTGGTACCCAATGACAGTTTAACTACAGTCTATGAATTAACATTTTGCGAATTGGGTTATGGTTTTAGGGGATTAAGGTTGTTTTTAATTACGTATTGCTTAAAAAAAATAAACAACAAAAAACCCAAATTACTATACATTTAATGTTGAAATAATTTTTAAAAACTAAGTTTTAATTGAAATTAATACATTGCAATTACTAAAACAAACAACTGTCCAATAATAGATTCAATAATTAATTTCAATGGTTAATTAAATGTATAGTAATTTGAGTTTTTTGTTGTTTTATTTTTTAAGCAATACGTATTAAAAACAACCTTAATCCCCTAAAACCGTAACCCAATTCGCAAAATGTTAATTCCTAGACTGTAGTTAAACTGTCATTGGGTACCACCAAAAAATTTCCGTTTTAATTTTCCGACCTGAATCAGAAGTCAGCCCTTCTTTTTTCTTGTTAGTCAGTCTAGCACTTATGAAAGTGATCGTATCTGTGAAAATAATTAACCCCCGACCACACACATATAAGCATACAGAAATCATCATCATCATCATCATCATCATCATCATCATCAACAACAACAACAACAAGGCGTGCCAACAGCACGGATTCCGTGTCCTGTGTAAGACGTTAAACTGCATCTAGTGGTGAAGTTCCAATTCTGGATTTCTGAGGAATGTGAAATGCCTTTTTATCACCATTACTTCCAAGTCTACTCTGACCCGGAGTGGTAGTACCTGCTAAGGTCCCATCTATAAGTTAAATAGAAAGAAAAAAACGTGTTAAAAATTAAGTTTTGAAAAAAATCAATACCCATCAAGAATTACAAAAACAAAATGTCTTCGGCATAAAATAACCCAACAAGGGTTGACTAGTCATAAAATCCAATCAATCAATCAAGCATGGATTCCCTTGATTATTTCTTCCTAGATCTGTTTAAACAGCACGCAGTAACCTCGGAGCTTTTTATCCAATCGTTTCGTTAGAGTCCAAGTGGTGCAACCTAACAGCAGTACTGACACGGCTGTTTTATTTTATTAGAGAGAACAGATACCCATATGGTCGATAGCCTGACAATAGCAGTCCGTGCTTTACCTATGCGCATGCTGACATCGCATTCAGTAGACGAGATATGGCTACCGGTGTATATGAACTATTCTAGGGTAATCAATATCGATAATATAGATTCCCTTCTGTTGGAGTCACATCCCATCCATGATAGACCTGCGGTTTCCGTAGCTACGAAAATTTCATGGACGGAGTTGCTAGCCCCACTGCCCCTGGTTTTGAATTCAGAGGCCTTGTTTCCTCCTAAACCAGTTTTCCTTACCTACAAGTCTAGAGAACCCAGTCTGTCCTACTATTTAGTGATATGTGGTAGAGAAAAGATGGTGGATTCATGCCTTTCGCGAAGTCATCAGTTGAAAGTGAAACCTAAATTGTCTTGTCCAGGATTTAGACAGGGCTGGTTGAACCCATTTCTTACGACGATAACCGTTACGCTCTCACGCCTCCATGACAGTCCATAACAACATAACAATCGTTTACTTTTGCTCCACACTGTATACACACATACATAATTAGATATATTAAATATGACACACGCAGACACACACGCGACACACACACACACTATATATATATATATATATATATATATATTATAATATATATATGGACATACATATATATGTATGTATATATGGACTATTTATATAGACTCATATAAACTATATACATAACATGGATGTAGACACTATATATAACATCGATTATCCTATTACTTTTGCCCAACACTGTAGAAAAACATAAATAATTAGATATTATCTCTATATATACGACACACATACACACAAACACACACACACACACAACACCACACATATATATATATATATATTCATATAGACACATATGCACTATATACAAGGACATATGTATGCAGACACTATAGATATACATAATAGAATTAACCCATTACTTTTGCCATACAATGTATACACACATACATTATTAGATTTAATCCCTATTTACACACACACACACACACACACACACACACACACACACACTCGCACACACACACACACACACACACGCCACACACACACACATATATATATATAATAATATGTGTGTGTATATTTATATATGCACTATATTTATAGAGAGACGTATATACTATATACAAGCACATATGTATGTAGACATTATAGATATACACACACGTACACTAAAGATTTGCAGATCTTTTTCATAATATTACATACAGCTTCTAATCACTTAGACAATCACTTTTAGAAAAGTACGCTAAACCCCAATTATTGAAGTAGCTACTTTCAATTACTCTACAAAAACATTCCGGCACCAGGTGAACACAATTACAAGATCTTACTATAAGACGAATAGAAAGTCTAATTAAACGCATGAGATGGAAGATGTACTATTACGATGATAAAAAAAATACATCCATCTCCTATGTTTTCAAACAAAACAAAAAGAAGTTCTCCATAACACCCTTTTAAGATCGATACGTATTAGCATATCACCAATACTAGGAACTTATAATACATTAGTGCAACCATAGACACAGTAACACTGAACATCCAGTAAAGAAAGACAATTAAGTCGCATGAAAATGTACATATGAATGCTATCAGAAATTTGGGTTATCTGCCCCTATTAGTTCCTAAGAATCAGACGCCAGGAGTAGAGCCCTAAAAAATTACCAGAACAGATCCCGCTAGCACTGGGGGCAGAACAGATCCCGCAGGCACAGGGAGCAGAACAGATCCGCAGGCACAGAAGTCGGACCGGTTTTAGCAGCGGCCGAATTAAGGTCAGCATCACTTAGTCTTGGCACCCACAAGAGTAAGACCAGACACATTCAACAAACAGACGAGCACCTGTGAGAGGCACACGAGGAATTCGACAGGCTGACAACACTGTAGCAGTGACCTTAAAGAACAACTACAAAAACAGTTGCTGAGACAATTCAACACGAGATAAGTTACCTTGTCTAATACAATAACATAATATTTCCTGCCGAGCGAATGTCTCTGGCAACTTACGAACTCTCACATACACTTTGAACACTTTTCCCTGAAAATACATTTTGTAAACTTAACACATTGCACCCAATAAATATTAACCCGAATATACACCTATATTCGCCTTGTACCTTTCCAGAGTAGCAGAAAATACTATTGTTACTACCTTGGTTACCTTTATTTCTGTTAATATTTCATAGATACAATAATGTAATAACAAAATCTATATCTCCCCCCAAATGTACACTGCAAAAAGTAAAAATTGTAGGGGTGGCCTAAAGTCAGTATCAGCCAATCAGCGAGGGAGTATCCCCTTTTCACTATCTCTAAACAAAGGAGATTGTTTTTGCGTCTGAGGTAGAGCGCCACACCTACCATCAGCTTCTTACTTTACCGCACAGATCCCTGTGCTACTCATACGCTGTTGGCAAGGGCCGGTATCGAACTAGGAACCTTGTGGTTTCCAGCCGAACGCTCTACCGACTGAGCTAACCCGGCCCCCATGATGCAAAGAGTAATGCAAAGGTCTATCCCACTTCTGATTGAAGGGTCTTCATCGCCACCATGTGGCAGTAGGATTTATTTCGTTGGAGAGAGTTTCCACCCCTTTTTCGTTTGAACCTTTCTTCATGTTTCTCGAACAACTTGTGAATCTTGTGGTTTGGGATGGTAACATGTTTCCCTCTTTGTATGCTGAATAATTAAATGCTATATTGTATTAATTGACTTGTCTTTTTCCCTACCAAATATTCTGTGTTAGGTTAACCTCTTTAGGATAACTTAATGCCTTATAGGAATATGGTTATTAGCTACAAGTTAACTCCTGGCTAATTCTTAAATAGTTCCAAATAACTCTTCTTAATAAACAATAATTTACAAGTATATGGCATCAAGTATTCCTATCGAATACGAATAATTTTTAAACAGATCTATTTGACCAAAACAGGTACAACCACTCCGGATCAGAGTGGACATGAGAGTAATGGCTACGAAGAGGTACTCCACACTCTCCACATATCCGGAATTGGAGCCTTACCAACTGATGTAGTTTAGTGTCATTCCCAGGACACCTCTTTCTGGGGGAATCTTACCCCTCTGCAAGGTATACAGGCAACATATTCTAAACCTTGCCGACAGAACAGAGACTCACCAAAAAGAAATTCTAAAAGAAACCCTAATATAATAAACGATTATAGTCCTTAGGACGTTGTTGTCTTTTATTCCCTTTCCAGCTACTGTTAGTTTTGTGGGATTAATAAAAATAAAATTAAATCAAATAAAAATAAATAAAACAAAAGTGAAACAAAATTAAATTAAATATAAAAAAATAAAAAGATATAAAAAGTAACAATCTCCCAGAAGGAAGAGACCTCAGGGCATTTGCAGACCCCCTCGAATTCTTGGCGCCAAAAAGGTCTCTTGGTCTTTTCTACTCCAAGACTTTGAAGGAGAAACACCTATTGACTTTCTCGGGAAATGTTTCCCGTCAAAAAAGTAGTGAGAATCAACGAATAAAAGTTTTACCCTAAGTTATCCTCATTTGTGTTCCTTTCACTTTTTTCCGAAATTCCCTTTCAGCTTACCAGCCCACAAGAAGGAAGAACTAACTATGTTGGGGTTTGGACACGACTTCGAGCAAGCTTAAACCACATAGAACAAACAACCAACCACTCCCTATAGTTTACTTCTCACAACCGCTGGTGGGTCGCCCCACAATAAACAATGTCCCTTACACTTTTGCTTTGATGACGAATAGCTCTACCATCCCTGTTGAAATGTCTTTATAATAATATATGTATCTGGGCAAGTTATCCAGTAGAAATAATCTGATTTAAAGAAGATGTCAGATTGCTTACGGGTGTTTTAAAAAATCAATTAAGTTGATGGGGTTGGGGAGAATAGTGAAGTAAAACGAAGATTCTAATTTACGTAAGGAGATTGGTAAACTGTGAGGAATATTAGGTACATAAAAACGACTCCCCCCCCAAAAAAAAAAAAAAAAACCAAACAAACAAGTTGTTATATAGACTCATTCACACGACGACACAGATACGCTCTTCTCCGTACAAACGTAGAAATTTGCACCGACTTAGAAAAATCACCCAATACGCATGCGCGCGTACAGCAAGATGAATTTGGTGAAAAATATTGAAATTTAAACAACAGGAAACTAAAAAATAGAAAATTGAGTGCAAATTATTCTGATTTGTTTTGTGTTGTTTTATTTCAATTTCTGACGGGAAAGATTCAAAAGAATATTTCCATGATTGTTAGGATTGTTTGAAAATTGGAAGAAAAAAATGATAAAGAGAAGAGGGGAGAAAGAACGATTGATAGGCCTAAGATGAAATAGAGATGGGACAAGAATGAAAGAATGTTGAGAGAGAGAGAGAGAGAGAGAGAGAGAGAGAGAGAGAGAGAGAGGGGGGATTAGAAGAATGGAAGTAGGAGAGAGGAAAATTGTGAGAAAAAGAGTGATATATTCAAGAAGAGGAAGAAAAATGGAAGAAAGAAAGAAAGAAAGAACAAGAGATATGGGGAAATATGAAAGAAGGAATTTTTGAAGAGAGGAATAAAAAAAAAGAAGTGGAAAAGAACGATTGATAGGCCTATAACGAAAAGGAAATGGAATAAAAGAATGAAAGAAGGGTAGGGGAGAGAGAGATAGAGAGAGAGAGAGAGAGAGAGAGAGAGAGAGAGAGAGAGAGAGAGAGAGGGGGAGGGGAGAGGGGGGAGAGGGGAGAGAGATGAGATGAGATGGGATAAATGAGACGAAAAAAAAGAAAGAAAGAAAAAAGGAGATTGATAAGAATGAAAGAAGAGAGGAAAATTGTGAGAGAAAGAATGATATATGCAGATGAGAAAGAAAGAAAGAAAGGAAGAAAGGAAGGAAGGAAGGAAGGAAGGAAGGAAGGAAGAACAACGAGATATAAAGAAATACGAAAGAGTAGATTTTTGAAGAGAGAGATAAAAAGAAAAGAAGAAAAGAAAACATAAATAGATAAAAAGGGAAAGGTGAGAGGAAGGTAGAGGTGAAAAAATGTCAGAGAGAGAGAGAGAGAGAGAGAGAGAGAGAGAGAGAGAGAGAGAGAGAGAGAGAATGGATGCGTAGGAGTGAGAAAAAGAGACAGAGCCAAGAATAAATAAAAAGGGTATATTGGTTGGTTGTTTTTTTACGGGTCAAGTAATTTTGATACGGTACCTAACTTTGCCTAAATGGCCACCCACCTAAGTATTGAACAGGTTCACCGCTGCTTAACTCTGGTAAGAGTAAGTAGAAATCAGGAGAGAAAACAGATAGGTGAAAGGATAACAATAGAGAAGAAAGACAGAAGAAGAAAAGAGAACGAAAGATAAAAAGAAGAAGAGAGGGAAGAAAGACAAGAGAGAGAGAGAGAGGAGAGAGAGAGAGAGAGAGAGAGAGAGAGGGGAAAGGACAAAAAGCGAAGAGAGAAAGACATCAAAGGAGAGGAGAGCGCATACATTGATGAGAAAGAAGAAAAGGGGTAAGAGATAAAGAGAGGGGTAAAAGCAGAAAGACACAGAATGAAGAAGTTAAAAAGAAGAGGAAAAAGAAAGTTGGGAGACAGAAAACATGTAAATAAAATAAAAAAAACTTGATAAAAGAAAAACAATTAAATATATAATATAATATATATATATATATATATATATATATATATTTACCCCCCCCCGCATGAGCGGGATGTGACACAAAGTAAATTTCTTAAGCAGATTTTAACAGGTTTGAATTCAGAGTTTTCCTTCTCCTAGACGGGTGCCTAACCAAGGTTAAAGAGACCAGTCTGCCCTACTATTTATCCATACCTGGAGTGAGAGTAGGATTCATACATTTCCCAAGGGTATTAGCACTAAGTGAAAATGCAATTACGACGCCCAGGATTTGAACTTGGGGCGACGAGTCCATTTCCCATGACTTTAACCATTACAACCACGTGCATACCGTATAATTAAATAATATATGAGGAAGGCATGAGAGAGAGAGAGAGAGAGAGAGAGAGAGAGAGAGAGAAGAGAGAGAGAGAGAGAGAGAGAGAGAGAATTTAACTTGGTTTGGACCCTAGGTCACATATAAAGGGCACCCAGTGAGGACGGAACTCAATACTCAGTAGTAATGGTTTTCGAGATTTGTTATTTACTAAGTGTAGCTTAGATTTGTACTTGGCCATTGGCTTGGAGGACCAAGGGAGGACTGAAACCCAGTTGCAATGATATACAAAGGCCATCTTGCTAAGCAACAAGCTGTGTTGTACGGAGAGGAGAGAGAGAGGAGAGAGAGAGAGAGAGAGAGAGAGAAGAGAGAGAGAGTGATACGATGTGTTAAAAGATGCATCTCAAATGTATAACCTATGATAAAATATGAAATAAAGTTATTGAAAGTTTATTGACACAGTCAAAGCCAATCAGCAATGGTTTCGTTAAAACATGGCGGATTTCTTTTCATTGCTTGAAAAATCCAGAAGAAGAAGAAGAAGAAGAAGAAGAAGAAGAAGAAGAAGAAGAAGAAAAGAAGAAGAAGAAGAAGAAGAAAGAAGAAAGAAAGAAAGAAAGAAAGAGAAGAAGAAGAAGAAAAGAAGAAGAAGAAGAAGAAGAAGAAGAAGAAGAAAGAAATCGAGAAGAAGAAGAAGAAGAAGAAGAAAGAAGAAAGAAGAAGAAGAAAGAAAGAAAGAAGAAAAAAGAAGAAGAAGAAGAAGAAGAAGAAGAAGAAGAAGAAGAAGAAGAAGAAGAGAAGAAGAGAGAAAGAAGAAGAAGAAGAAGAAGAAGAAGAAGAAAAGCGGGAAAGAAGAAGAAAGAAGAAGAAGAAGAAGAAGAAGAAGAAGAAGAAGAAGAAGAAGAAGAAGAAGAAGAAGAAGAAGAAGAAAGATACATCGAGCGGGAAAGAAGAAGAAGAGCGGAAAAAAATAAAGAGAGGGCAAGAAAAAGAAAAAAATAGGAGGGGAGGGCGAAGAAAAAGAATAAGAAAAATAGGAGAAGGAGGGAGGAGGAGAAAAAGAAGAAGGAAAAGAGAAGAAGAAGAAGAAGAAGAAGAAGAAGAAGAAGAAGAAGAAGAAGAAGAAGAAATTGAGCGGGAAAGAAGAGATTTCAATCTGTTGTAATTGTTTTGTAAAAGGTATTACTCATTATAACAACTGTAGTAATTTTTTAATAGCAAGGTGATGAGCAGGGTAATGTTTGTGTATTGATCTGAAAAGTTTATTTCAAGACAGATTCTATGCTTATTTATCGGAGCAATGAATCTTAAAGTAAGAATATAGAGAAAATGGGTGTATTATACAAGCAAAATTTTGACACACCTTGTATTCTGAAAAAAAAATAACGTTCCATTCATTATTTTTTTCAGAAGAAGATGTGTCAAAAAGTATCAAATTTAAAGCTGTATTTACCAAGATAGAAATGAAGAATGAATGGAACGTTATTTTTTTTTTCTGAATACAAAGTGTCTCAAAAAGTACAAAAAATCTCGATACTTTTTGACACACCTTGTATATATGGCAATACTTACGACATATATCATCATGGCTTGAAAAAGCTGTTTGTATTTCACATAGCACTAATACCCTTGGGAAATGTATGAATCCAACTATTCTCTTCCCAGTTATGGGTAAATAGTAGGACACACTGGGCTATTTACCCTTGGTTATGCAACAAGTCTAGAAGGAAAAATCTGAATTCAAACCTGTTAAACACCACTTTAGAAATTGACCTTGTGTCACATCTTACTTGTACGGAGAGGTTGGTTATATATATATATATATATATATATATATATATTATATATATATATATATATATATATATATATATAGTGTAGCAAAAGGCACTTGATTTTTAAATGAACCAGAAACATCGGCCAATCACATAAAATATGAACAATTTTATCATTCTTTAATTGAATTAATGGAACTGACAGTATTCGTAATCTTGTGTTTTTCCGGTATGAATTTACACAGTATATACAAATTTGGTCACTGCATTGTGGTATAATGGTTAGCAAACTAGACTCATAGATTTTTTACCACTGAATAGTGGTGTTCGATCCTCGTTGGATGCCGTATACTTGCCACCTTGTGTGACATCCTACCCGTGGCGAATGATTTGGGTAAATACCTACTTGCAATAATAAGATTATTCTCCAAAAATGGAAAAAGTGAATTAGCAGTCCGTAGTGTTTAAAAGATCCAGCATCATTTGGGCAAATATCCACCCTCAAAAATTGGAAAAAAAAAAGCTGTGGAATATGAAGGTGAAAGTAATACCAATTGTAGTTGGTGCACTTGGAACAGTCTAAAAAAAATTGGAAAAAAGACTGGAGGACCTGGAAATTAGTGGAAGAATTGAGACCATCCAGATTACTGAATTGCTGCAATCGGCTAGAATACTCAGAAGAGTCCTGGAGACCTGAGGAGACTTGTTGTCAGTCAGACCCCAATGAAATACCATCAGCTAACGCTGATGTGAAAAACTCAAAAGAAGTGAAAATAATAATAATAATGATAATAATAATAATGATAATAATAATAATAATAATAATAATAATAATAAAGTTTCTATAAGCTCTTCGTTGTATCTTCTGTCATATTTGTATTCTCTTCTGTCAAGTTTGTCCAGGCAATAAGATATTCTTGTTCTCACATTTATTCTGTACAAGGAAACGATATTCAACCAACCATTGTTCTTCTACAAGTCGTTCGTGTTTATAAAACTGAGCATAATTTGCACAAAGATACACTCTCAACAACTGCAATAATGAATCTAATAATAATTTTAAAAAGAAAAGGTGTGATGAAACAATATCCCTACCTGGTGTTCCACGGTTAGGTCAAAAAGAAAGAAAAGAAAAGAACGGAAAAGGTAATGGTGACAATGCAAGTATTACAAGCTGCAAATGTTCTTGGTCATGCGAGTTCCAGTTCTTTTAGTTGATTTTGTAAAATTTCAAAGTGTGATGTATGCCGAATCATCAATGCATGGGGGTTTGGCTGGCTGGTTGGTTGGTTGGTTGGTTGGTTGGTTGGTTGGTTGAATTTTACGGCATGTCAACCTTTGGGTTATTTTATGCCGAAGACGTTTTTGTTTTATTCATTCTTGTTGAGCATTCAATTTTTAAAACTTATTTTAAGTACATTTTTAAAACTATTTAAAAAATCTTTTCAACCCATATATGGACCCCTAACAGGTTCTACCACTCCAAGTTAGAGTGGACCTGGGAGTAAGGGCAATGAAGGGTATACTCCACACTTCCCAATACGGTCAGTACTAGGGCGCGACGTTACCGGCTGATTGATCGAAGAGGGTCTCTCCGACCGCCTGTCAAGTTCAAGTAAAGGCCAAAGTGGAGCGTTGCATGTCATGGACTACTCAGTCAGCAGGATTCCGTCCTTAAGCATCATGGGGCGCCATCTTCGGCCAACAGGTGGTCTCATTATCCCTCTGCAGAGGTGTAGTCGGTGTATTCTCCAGACGACTTTGCGATGGGAGGTTGGATGGCCTTTAAAGGAACAGAAGAAATTAGTACAGATAAGTTTCATCAAGCAGATCCGAATTCGGTTTCAATATGCCAAGCGGCTGTAGAGAAAAATGGCGAATTTATTAATGCTATTCTGTGAGAAATGAAACATATGCAGACGATACTGTAAGACCCATAGTCAGCATGAATAAAGAAAAATACAAGAATAAAAGACTTTATACCTCAGCGGGCTCCCATAGAAAATTAGTCACATTGTTAACTAACATGAATTACAATTGTAAAGATAAGTAAGTACACCATATTCATGGTTGTGTTGGGTCAGACATAACAGCCGCATCTTTTTGTTCAGTAAGAATCTTTTAATTTTCGCGCCTCCACCTGAGAGCGGACAGAGTCAATCAAAGCAAAGAATTTGTGCAATTTTGGATAACTCCAATCTAAAGACATTATATTATGGCATTTTTGTCTTTGCTAATTTTCTTATAGAATTTTGTAGTTGATTTAAAATGCAAGTCGCACACACACACACACACACACACACACACACACACACATATTATATATAATATATATATATATATATATATATATATATATATATGCAGTGAATAAATCCCCAGATATCCAAGACTAGAACCTCACTATTAGACGCAGTCATACCCACGACCCTTTTGGGGAAGGTCTAACCCTTCTGTACGACGCCCAGTCTGCTGGGCTGTAGAATATACGGACTGCACCTCCGTAGAGGGGTAAAATCTTCCCATTGGGGTTACCTTTTGGTTGTGTGTAGCGACCATTGATGCTTAAAGACGGAATCCAGGTGGATGAGCAGTCTCTGACATGCAACACTCCACTTTGGCTCTTAGGCAAGACGGGGGATTGAAGAGGCACCTCCGATCAATCAGCAGGTCAGGTCAAGTCCTAGTATCTATAGAATTGTCCCTTATGATAACCCCAACCCTTTTTATATATGTGCTAGAAGGAGGTGGTTGAAGGCCTTAGTGTCCTGGGTATGACGTTAAATTGTATCTAATGGTAAATTTCCAATTCCGGAGCTCTGGGAAGTGTGAAGTATCTCTTCATCGCCATTACTCCCAGGTTCATCCTAACCCAGAATGGTAGTACCTGTTAGGGTTCCATCTATGGGTTAAATAGAAAAGTGAGTTTTGAAAAATGCTTAAAAAATTGACTTTAAAAAAGAATTCCTCAATATACACCAAAAATGAATAAAACAAAAGTGTTCGGCATAAAATGACCCAACAAGGGTTGACATACGTAAAATACACCCAATTAATCATCACTCCGTTCAACCTGGTTATTACTGCTGATGCTGCGTATGTAGTTTCATAGCCAGAAGTAGTCAGTTTGAAAAGAGCTAACAACTTTAAAAGTCATTCAGAGAATTACCACAAGTATTCCCACTTTCTTTAATGGCGATCTGCAACGATCACGAATCCAAACAAATTTGGACTCCGAACAAAGAAGATTCATTATGAGAATAAAAAATTCAAAATTCTAAATGACGGATTTCAACATGGCAGAAAATAACATTTCTTCAAGATTTAGAAAAAATGACGTCCCCCGGGAACTAATACATTCTGTCATCTTTTCCTCCACTTCCTTCAACGACTTTAGAACACATTGAACCATTTTTTTAAAACGATTCTGGAATTTTCAAGTGGACATGCTTCGGTTCCATTTTTTGGTATTATTCTGGCATTAACAGAATTCTCTCAAAGAGAATAATTCCAATTTCATGAAAGATTGAAAAATGCTCTTGGAGCAGCTCTTTGCCGATATTCAAAAAAAGTTTAGAGAGTATTGTATTGGACTGATTACCGGTTATTGGTAACTGTTGGTGCTAGGGATGATATTTAGTTGCGTTCTCATTTACTTAGATCCAATATTAACATTAATATATCCAATGATACACTAACACTGAACAAAACGGAAGAAAAGACAAAACAAACTCATATATAGATATTAGACATTTGGTACATACATATAAAATGTATTAGAAATATCACAAAAATATACAGAGGTGTCCCAACCGTGCACATTGTTCTATAACAAAGCAGTGTATAAAAAAGGACACAGTAGATGTCTTACTTATATTCTTTAGGGTTTTTTATAATTCAATAGCGAGGCGAACGACCACGTCATTGGTTGATTGGTGAGAGCAAGTCTGTTCAATGGACAGAGATTAAAAGAGAGGGGAAAAAGAGGACGTGAAAGGGATTGAATTTTTATATGACCAATGGACATGTGATATTCAAAGACACGCCCACAAATCCAAGGGAAGATAATTATCTATTTTCTCCTTACAATTGAATAAAGAATAAAGAATGTGGAACAAAACGGTAAATATGGTTCCAGTAAAGTTGAATCTCAAACAAAAAGAAACTTCCATTTTTTACTTAAACAAGCATTCTTTTGTAAAAAAAAAAAAAAAAAAAAAAAAAAAAAAACAACTCCAAAAATACCCCCCACACGCACACGATCTTTATAATATACAAAGTGTATAAAAAATGTATCGAGATTTTTGTACTTTTTGACACACCTTGTATTGTGAAAAAAAAAATAACGTTCCATTCATTAATTTTTTTCAGAATACAAGGTGTTAAAAAAGTACCAAGTTTAAAGCTGTATTTACCAGATAGAAATGAACAATGAATGGAACGTTTTTTTTAGAATACAGGTGTGTCACAAAGTACAAAAAATCTCGACACACCTTGTATACATGCTCAATCACTGATATTAAACATACTTTTTTGACAGACCTTGTATTTAAGGTATATATAGTCCGTTAAATCAATATAGAAGATAGGAAACAAAACTATTCTCATTTTATTGTTACAATATTAGTTCGCTTGGTGACTAGCGTAAGACTTTTGCTAAATCTTCAGTATTCAGCGCTATTAGTAAAAAAATCTAGAAAAAAAGATAAGAAAAAAAGATAAGAAAAAAAAAACTCCAATGGTTTTTGTAATGGCTGACAATTCGAAGACTATTTATGAAGTAGAGACTAATAATTATAAAAAAAGCTAAAGAATGGGGTGACCAAATTTTAGAAGAAAGCACCATTAAAGATAGAAAAGGGAATAAATATTGAAGCTAAGTAGATAGCAACTAAATCAAAAGGTTGACAGCAGAATTAATAAATTGGCAAAAAAAAAACAAAAAACTCCATTTCTACCCCTCCCCCCAAAAGACCATAAAGAAAACTTTGTA
Source organism: Doryteuthis pealeii (assembly GCA_023376005.1). Lineage (NCBI taxonomy): Eukaryota > Metazoa > Mollusca > Cephalopoda > Myopsida > Loliginidae > Doryteuthis > Doryteuthis pealeii. The sequence continues at coordinate 9,197,341 of CM042148.1, forward strand.
AGAAAGCCTGAATGTCATCTAAATAATCTGACTGAAAATAATATTGGTAAAATAGCGAAGACCATATCAGACAAATGTTAACGAATGAAAAAGCACTTGTAGCAATTGTCTGTCCCTGTTTGGTCTGGAAGAGTTATCTTCCCTTGCTGCAGATTTTCTACCGCTAGGAGGCCAGAGTATTTAGTCAGTAAAGCGCGAATTTTGAGCTCTCTTTTCTCCGGGACAGCAAACAAGACACATGGGTTAGACATTTGCGTCTACACCTTCGCCCACAGCCTAAGTAAGTGACATTCCTTCTGGACTCTCCATCACTTCTGTAGGACGAAGCCTACTTTCTTTATACACGTCAATAAGTGTGTCCTTTATGTATCTGCTTTGTATACCTATCTAGTACCTTGTTATTTGTATATGTGTTCTTGTCTTAAATGTATCTCCGTCGCTCACCAGAATAAAGTATGTTATTGTTCTACACTTTGTCAGAATGTTTTTATGTACACCCATGTACCCACGCTGGAAGGTTACTTTAAGCCTTCCAAATTTAAATATGACTTCTTGATGGGGCCGGGTTAGCTCAGTCGGTAGAGCGTTCGGCTAGAAACCACTAGGTTCCTAGTTCGATACCGGTCCCCGCCAACTCAGCGTATGAGTAGCACAGGGATCTGTGCGGTAAAGTAAGGAGCTGATGGTAGGTGTGGCGCTCCACCTCATATGCTTAAATAATCTCCTTGGTCTAGCGCTATTGAAAAGGGGATAGACTCCCTCGCTGACTGGCTGATACCGACTTTAGGCCGCCCCGTCGACTTTACTTACTTACTTACATGTTATACACTTAAAAGGGCAGGGCTGGTTTATAGACAATATACTCTTCAGGGGGAATGCCGACGGTATCGACGCAATATTTCATCCGCCACCTATGAGCTTCGGTTTGTGGGTGGTCCCACGTTAATAGGGCCTTGTGCCTAACCCGTACAAGTGGGGTACGAGGTAAATAAATAAAATGTTATACACTAAATCAGAAAACCGGTCAAATAATAAACTAAGGAGACGTCTTGTGTGGATAATTACATGTGTGTTTTGTTTTTTTGTTTTTTATTTTTTATTTTTGTTTAATGGCATAACAACATTCGTTGGTTATTATTTTTCGGAATTTATCTATACACGCACACGCACAGAAAATCGTACGCACATGAAAATCGCATTGCCGAGAAACTGTCAGTCATCAAGTGCCGTTGACGTCATGTCTTTGTTACCGTTAATTTATATATTTACCAACCCCTCCGCACGAGCAGGATGTGACACACGGTCAATTTCTTAAGCGGAGTTTAATAGGTTTGTATTCAGAGTTTTCCTTCTCCTAGACCGTTTGCCTAACCAAAGTTAAAGAGCCCAGTCTGCTCTACTATTTACAGGGAGAGGATGATTCATACCTTTCCCAAGGGTATTAGCGCTAAGTGAAATACAATTAACACATCCAGGATTTGAAATCGGGGCAACGAGTCCATTTCCCATGACTTTAACCATTACACCACGTGCTTCCCTAAATTAGATATATGTGCTCTATCAATAATACTGAGGACTCTTTACTTATAAATATAACAAGCTATATATATATATATATATATATATATATATATATATATTGATTATTATATACATATATGTATATGTGTTTGGGTTTCTTTGTTTAATGGCATATCACTCTTTGTGGGTTGTTTAATGCCAAATCCATTCTTGTAGAAGGAGAGTAAAAGTCGACGGGGCGGCCTAAAGTCGGTATTAGCCAATCAGCGCAGGAGTCTATCCCCTTTTCAATAGCGCTAGACCAAGGAGATTGTTTTTTAGCATCTGAGGTGGAGCGCCACACCTACCATCAGCTCCTTACTTTACCGCACATATCCCTGTGCTACTCATACGCTGAGTTGGCGGAGACCGGTATCGAACTAGGAACCTTGTGGTTTCTAGCCGAACGCTCTACCAACTGAGCTAACCCGGTCCAGTAGTGATACTAATTAACCCATATTTAGAGGGAGGGTATTAGTTCAAAACTGAACGTAATAATGCAACTAGAATTCAACCTTGCTTACAAGAATGTCACAGTTCAGCATGTTGGGTGCTACACCACATAAACAGTTTTTCTTTAATTAATTTTTAAATTATTTTTTCTTTTAATTTAACTATATTCCCATTGGGGCCGGGTTACCACTATGCGCCGGGTTAGCTCAGTCGGTAGAGCGTTCGGCTAGAAACCACAAGGTCCCTAGTTCGATACAGGTCCTCGCCAACTCAGCGTATGAGTAGCACAGGAATCTGTGCGGTAAAGTAAGGAGCTGATGGTAGGTGTGGCGCTCTACTTCAGACGCCAAAAACAATCTCCTTGGTCTAGCGCTATTGAAAAGGGGATAGACTCCCTCGCTGATTGGCTGATACCGACTTTAGGCCGCCCCGACGACTTTTTTTTTCATATTCCCATTACTAACCAAATTTTTATTATTATTGTTTTCCTGTTTTAGTTATTTCTGTGGGTATTACTGTTACTGGCTGTTGTAATTAATCTTTCTTTGCTCTTATTTGTATGTTCTTCAGCTTTGGTAAATTTTGGTTAGACTAGCCTCTTTAACCTTGATATGGAAACCGGTCTAGGAGAAGGATTAAAATCCGAATTCAAACCTGCTAAACTCTGTTAAAAAATGTCCTTGTATCACGTCTTGCTCGTGCAGAGGGGTTGGTAAATAGATATTTGTATATTCTTTGAGTCCCTGAATTGTTCCATCAATACAAGCAAGTCCTCTTCATCCTTCTTTTCTTGACATACAGAGTCTATCTTATATCATCCCTTGGGAGCATTTTCTTGCTTCGACATAATTTGTTCTCATGGCATTATTATTTTTTTTTTGCTGCTATTAATAGAGATTTGGTTTCTCTCTGCAGATTTCCTATTCTTCACCAACGTTGCAGGTTTTCCTTGTATGCAATTTTCTTAGTTTGTTGCTTGAAGTATCCATAAATTTGTTTTTCTTTCCATTTTTGATTGTTGTTTTGGAAAAGATTTGTTTGATTTGTAACGCTGACCATTTTCTCTTCTAAACAAAGGAACAATTCCTTTGATATGTTTTTATATGCCAATGTATTTCTTTTCTTATTTTCCATGATATTATTGGGGCACTTTTGTTTTTGAGGTCATATATATATATATATATATATATATATATATATATATATATATATATATATATATTTAGAAGGATCTGTGTTGTAAGTGTATTTTCTATTTTCTATTGGGGATTGACAGTTTATAGAAATAAGTCTTTTGTTTCCCTGACTCTTCTTCTTCTTCTTCTTCTTCTTCTTCTTCTTCTTCTTCTTCTTCTGTTCCCTCTTCTTCTTCTGATTCTTCTTCTTCTTTAGTTTATTCTGCTGATATTTCATCTTCCTCTTCTTTTTCTGTTCCTTCGTTTTAATTTTCTTCCAACTCCTCTTCTCCTTCTTCTACAACTTCTTTTTAATTTTCTCTTTGTCTTCTTCTCATTCTTCTATTTTTCCTTCTTCTTTATCTTCCTCTACCCTCCTCCTCCTTCTTCTTGATCTTTTTCTGTTCCTCCTGCTTCTTCTATTTTTCCTTCTTTTCTTCTCCTCCCCTTCATGTTGTCCTCCTCCTCCTATTTTCCTTCTTTCCCTTCCCACTCCTTTCCTCCTCCTTCTCCTTCTTATTATTCACCCTTCTATTTTCCTTCTTTTCTTCACCCTCTCCTTCTCTTTTCCTACTTCTTTTTCTCCCTCCTCCCATTTTTTTCTTCCCCTCCACTACTCCTCTTTTTTCTTATCATTATCACCTTCTTCTTCACCCTCCTTTCCTCCTCCTTCTTCTTCTCATCCTCTCCCTCCTTCTCTTTTTCCTTTTTTCCTCCCTCCTTCTTCTTTTTTCTTCTTTTTCTTCCTCCTCCTACTTTTCCTTTTTTCTCTCCATCCACTCCTCCTCCTCCTTCTTCTTCTTTACAAATCTTTTTCTTCTTCTTGTTCTTCTACTTTATAACATCTTCTTCTTCTTCTTCTTCTTCTTCTTCTTCTTCTTCTTCTTCTTCTTCTTCTTCTTCTTCCATCATACTGATGTAAAGTTTTTCTTGATCTTCTTTAACTTTTGACATTGACTTGGTAGATAACACTTAGTTGGAGGCAATTTCCATTTAAAGGGCAGTTGAGTTTCAATGACCTACAATTGCAGCCAGGGGATTGTTGGTCTATGTTTCTTATTACTTATTGTTTTCGCTATGTTTTTTGTATGAATTGTGACATGTCTTCCCTACAACTATATGTAACTTGAACAATGCATAAGATGAACATGAAACAGCTCTGGAAAATATTGGATTTTCTAACATTTTGCCGCACTAGCATAAAGAAAAAACAACTACAGGAAAAGAAACATTATTTGTCTCAATCCATAGTACAAAAAAAACGCAGGAAATATATTTCTCAAATTGATAAACGTTTTCCACAATCACACAAGCTCCACAGGAACACTTACTCGGCTTGTAGTACAGAGGCGCATTTAGTGTAATGTTTGTCATGGTAGGAAATGGAATTTGTGACCTGAGTTCAAATCCTGAACAAGTCTGTCTGCATTTCATTTTATGCTAATGCCCTCGGGAAGGACATGTATCCATCTTTATAAAAGAACAATAATGTCCTTATATAATAATAAATTGCATGGGCATATCTAAACACAGGTTGAATTTTGATGTAATAGCAAGGATTTTCCTCAGCTGGACAGTCCTTCCAACTAACTAGATCAGAGTATATATAACCGTCCCTAAATAGTTTTTTTGTTATATCCTCTATTTTCAACCACATTTTGTTGGATTTACTCAATCCTTCACTGCTCATATGCATATGTGTAAATGTATTAAAGTATGTGTGTATATATATTTACCAACCCCTCCGCACGAGCAGGATGTGTCACATAGTCAATTTCTTAAGTGGAGTTCAACAGGTTTGAATTCAGAGTTTTCCCTCTCCTAGACCGGTTGCCCAATCAATGTTAAAGAGCCCAGTCTGCCCTACTATTTACCCATAGCTGGAGGGAGAGTAGGATTCATACCTTCCCAAGGGTATTAGCACTAAGTGAAATGCAATTACGACATCCAGGATTTGAACTCGAGGCAACGAGTCCATTTCCCATGACTTTAACCATTACACCACACGCTTCCTATGTATGTGTGTATATGTGCGAACATTTAATAGATACGCATCAGATAATTGTTTATCAATAACTGGTAATATCATATATGTGTGTGTGTGTGTGTGTGTGTCAGTGTGTATGTGTGGGGCGGTGGAGTCGAAGTGTACCTGTAGAAATAATGAATCATGTCCCTATGAGAAAATCATTTATGTATTTGCATATTGAGAGTTAGACAGAATTTACTGATGAATGTATTGGTCAAACATTTGACTTTCTTTTGGACACTTGGGACATAATAAAGATTATCTATTTTGTAACTAAAAGGAAGCTTAGTCGGTAGAATGTCCAGCTTGGAATCTCAAGGCTCCTTGTTTGATACCAACCCTCGTGAACTCGGCGAACGAGTAGCACAGGGATCTGTGCGGTAAAGTGAGGAGTTAATGGTAGGTGTGGCTCTCCACCACAGATGGTAAAAAAACAATCTCCTTGTTTTAGCACTTGTGAAAAGGGGATAGATTCCTTCACTGTGTGGCTGATAGCCACATTAGGCCACCTTGACGAGAAATTTTGTTACTAAAAAGTGTATTGATATATCCAAAACTAATCTATCATAGTCTGTTCATATCTATCTTGCTATGTTCAGGCTTATCTTGTTTCCGTTATATACTTATCCCAGTCTGTCAATTTCTATCATAGTTTGTTCATAACAAACTTATATATATACATATTTACCAACCTCTTTGCATGAGTAGGATCTGACACACCAATTTCTTAAGCGGAGTTTAATAGGTTTGAATTTAGAGTTTTCTTTCCCCTAGACTGGTTACCTAGCCATGGTTAAAGAGCCCAGTCTGCCATACTATTTACCCATAATTTGAGGGAGAGTAGTTGTAAACATACCTTTCCCAAGTGTATTAGTACTATGTGAAATGCAGTGTCGTCCAGGATTTCTTACATAATTATATATATATATATATATATATATATATGACAAGATATAAAAATAAAGATACCATGACACAATTTCTCATACACACACACACACAAAAAAAAGAAACATAAAATTACTGACACAGACAGATAGATAGGTAGATAGAAAAAATATAAACATAGATATATACACTGTGAAAAACCGAAGTTGAAACACTCGCACACACACACACACACACACACACACACATATATATATATATATTTAAATATATATATATATATATATATATATATATATATATATATGACAAGGTTATATAAAAATAAGTGTACTAGATTTTTCTGAAGCATAAAAAAATAAGAATAGAAATAAAGATTCAAACAATGGACACTCAAAAGTAAAACAGATCCATTTTCTTAGTCCCGATCATTTGTTGGAATGAAAACAAATGGTCTGAAGCATATGCTAAATCTCTATATCTTAAAATTCATATATATATATATATATAAAGATAAAAGAAAAAAATTACAAATTAATGACATAGGATAGTTATTTATTAAATCGATAATCCACAATCAAAATGCCTAAGCCAATAATCTTCCATGAGAGTGTATCAAGTAGTAATCCCAATCAATTTGTCTAAGCCAATAATCTCATCAAAGTGTATCAGTAATCCCTAATGAAAATGTCTGAGCCAAAATCACCCATCAAAGTTCATCAAGGAGTAATCCCTAATAAAAATAGTTAAGCTGATAATCTCCCATGAAAGTATATTATTTAATAATCCCAATCAATTTGTCTAAGCTAATAATCTCATCAAAGTGTATCAGTAATCCCCAACCAAAATGTCTAAGCCAAAATCTCCCATCAAAGCATATCAGGTAGTAATCCACAGTAAAAATGGCTAAGCTGATAATCTCCCATGAAACTGTATTATTTAATAATCCTAATCAATTTGTTTAAGCCAATAATCTCATCAAATTGTATCAGTAATCCCCAACCAAAATGTCTAAGTCAAAATCTCCCATCAAAGTGAATCAGGAAGTAATTTTCTCTAATAAAAATGGCTAAGCTGATAATCTCCCATGAAAGTGTATTATTTAATAATCCCAATCAAAATGTCTAAGTCAAAATCTCCCATCAAAGTGTATCAGGCAGTAATCCCTAGTAAAAATGGCTAAGCTGATAATCTCCCATGAAAGTGTATTATTTAATAACCCTAATAAAAATATCTAAGACAATAATCCCTCATCAAAATGTATCATTTAATAACCCCAACCAAAATGTCTAAGCCAAAATCTCCCATCAATGCATATCAGGTAGTAATCCACAGTAAAAATGGCTAAGCTGATAATCTCCCATGAAAGTGTATTATCTAATAACCCCAATCAATTTGTCTAAGCCAATAATCTCATCAAAGTGTATCAGTAATCCTTAATGAAAATGTCTTAGCCAATAATCTCTCATCAATGTGAATCAGTCTGTAGTCCCAAATGAAAATGTCTTTGTAATTTTCAATCTTCAACAGCAACTCATGCAATGTACTATTGGCAATCATAAATAATCATTTGTGATTGATCATTGGCAGAGAAATAGATAGTCTTTCCCCAGACCAAACCAGTTTGAGTGAATTGTCTTAATCAAACAAATAATAAAAAGAAGAAAAAAAAAAGAGATCCGTTTATGAGACGAGCCAATACTCAGCGTCTGTCTTCATTGTGATTTTATTTGCAGAATTTAATTCTTTGTAAAGATAGCTTTTTCCATTTAGCAAAAAAATCAATTTTTATTGCAATAAAATAATTAATATTCAATAATATTTGTATGGACATATTTCTATGTGGGTGGCTGTAGCATCTATCAGTTTCCTACAGATTGAACATGAATGTTTTCAATTAATAGATGCAAGTTCACAGATAAATAAACAGACATGCAAATGTAGACATATATAAGTATATGCAAAAACATATATATATATATATATATATATATATGGATAAATACTTGTATAGGTTCATACAGAGGAACATAGTAAGAAGAATATAAATGCACACATTTGCAAAAATCAGAATATAAAACACATGGACATTCATAAACATATATGTGTATTTTATTCTGCTTATGAGCTTGATTTTTTTTTCAGGTTGGCAACCCTAATTGAAAAGCAGCTGACCTTGAAAACATGTGAAAACATTCAGTTCGTACTTATCTCTAAGATTTCCCATTCAGCTGATTAATGTTGGATTATTACAAATGTGTTTGGTTAAGAGTGTCACAGAAATAGAACAGAGGGTCAAATTCTGTGTCAAACCTTTGAACAATGTGACAGAAACATATAACAAGTTAACACAGGTTTATAAAGATCAAGTTCCATTCTAGGAACAGATCTTTAGCTGACACAAAGCATTTTTGGATGGCCAAGAGAATGTGGAATATGAGCTTTGCTTTTATTGATTAGTTACTTCAAGAACAGATTGATCTTTGATAGTGAGAAAGATTTGTGATGAATTATCATTGATCTGCTGATATTCAGTCAAGGTTACCAACCTGAAAATGAAAAAAGCCCTAGTCTTCTTATTTCCTAAGCATACATTTTGTAAAATGTAAAAAAAAACCCAAAATATTTCTATGGTATGGCAAGTCTCTTAATCCCCTGATCTGAGTCTTATTTCCTGTTCTTGAAAATAAAATGAACCAATTGATGGCAGTGTTAGTTGATGACTTCCAGCATTGTTTTCACGTGTGGAAAAGTTTTGATCAGTATGCGACATCATAAGGAAGCTATTTTGAGGGAAATAAAAATGATTTGCAAATAATTTTTCTCTGGGCTGCTTTAGCTAAGTTGGTAGAGCATCCAATGTTCCGGGTTTGATCAACTCAGGGTATGAATAGCACAGGGACCTGTGTAGTAAGGTGAGGAGATGATGGTAGGTGTGGCTCTCTACCACAGATGCCGAAACAATCTCCTTGGTCTAGTACTACTGAAAAGGGGATAGACCCCCTTGCAGTCTGGCTGATACCGACTTTAGGCCATCCCGATGACTTTACTTATTTACTTACTTTTTCAAAGTCAAAGGTTTTGCATTATTTGACAGCTTGGGATGCTTTTGCCGAGGTTGTGAAGGTAACAAACCACACAGGACTGTGAGATGTCTAGCTAGCCTGATACTCGCCAAGTGCTACTCGCCAGATTTGTCTCTATGGAATGGAACACAGCCTCAGAATCCATGGTTGTGCCTGATTGTCAAGGTTCCTGCAACTTGATCGAAATTTCTTGAACCATCTGGTTACTGTACTGTGATCAACTGTACCTTCCCTTTTAGCACAACAAATGTTTCCGTGTAGTTATGGCCAATTTGAAGTCATAATGGCAATCATTGTCGGAATGGAGTGATGATGTTTTGATATAGAAATGATTAGTTGTATACTTATCTCAGGACTGGTATTACATTGGAGAGGCTTGAATCCTGGTTGCTGGGCTGATGCTGGGGTTGGCTGACAATTCCTGGATATTTGGAGTCTAGAAACCAACTTGGGGTGCTGGGGGGGGACATCTTGCCTCGTGCCATTTAGAGTTTTTGGTAATAACTCAAGGCCTCTTCTTTTTCTCATGAGATTTCTATTTCCCCCCGAGTCACAACAGCCAAGACATTTAACATGGAGTATAACATAAATGAAGTTTTATTGGCAGTTTCTTTGTAACTAGCTTCAGAAATGGTATGCAACACCTGATTATTGTGTAGCTTTTTCACAACTAGTATATGTATGTATTTATTCTAGTCCTTTGTTATGCAGGGTACAGCTGGATTGAATTCAGAATTTGTAACAATATATATATATATATATATATATATATATATATATATATATATATTTACTAAACCCTCTGCATGAGCAGGATGCAACACAGGGTCAATTTCTTAAGTGGAGTTTACCAGATTTGAATTCAGAGTTTACCTTCTCCTAGACCGGTTGCCTAACCAAGGTTAAAGAGCGCAGTCTGCCCTACTGTGCTCTTTAACCTTGAAGTCATAGCTGGAGGAAGAGTAGGATTCATAACTTTCCCAAGGGTATTAGCGCTAAGTGAAATGCAATTAACACGTCCAGGATTTGAATTCGGGGCGACGAGTCCATTTCCCATGACTTTAACCATTACACCACGCGCTTCCTTGTAATTGTTATTTGTAACAATATATAAGACATTGGAATCAGCACTTGAATTGAGTGAAATTTTATGACATCAGGACAAGTGAAACCTATACTTGATTAATGAGCCTTTTGATTATCTGACAAAACAAAGAGGATGAAACCCACATAAAAGTAACACACCTTTATCCACTGGCAGATAGTAGTCAACCAAAGCGTTAAGGCTACCCAGGGTCCCTGCTGAGACAATCTGCCACCCATCTCTCTTTAGGTCTTTGTTAACTTGGAGCTGTTGCTGACAATAAAGTGATATTCACAATAATTTATCATCCAAGATCTTTTCTTCCCATGTATTTTTCTAGGTGAAGTCAGCCATTTCATCTGATTCTGTGTTTAGTCACAAGTGATGTTCTAAGAAGCTGCATCTACAAGCCAACCAGATGCTGGTCTATGGTACAACACTACAAGTTTTCTTTCTCCTAAAAAACTAAAAATCTGTCTGCCCTATTTACCCATAGCTTCTATTTAAGGAAATGCATTGTGTAATGGTTAAAGTCATGGCAAGTGGACTCATCACCCCGAGTTCAAATCCTGGATGTGGTAATTGCATTTTACTTAGTGTTAATGCCCTTGGGAAAGGTATGAATCCTAATCTCACTTCAGCTATGGGTAAATAGTAGGGCAAACTGGGCTCTTTAACCTTGGTTAGGCAACCAGTCTAGGAGAAGGAAAACTCTGAATTCAAACCTGTTAAACTCCACTTAAGAAATTGACCTTGTGTCACATCCTGCTCGTGCGGAGGGGTTGGTAAATATATATATATGGAGGCACGTGGTCTAATTGTTAGAGTCGTAGGAAATGGACTTGATGCGGAGGGGTTAGTAAATATATATTTACCCATAGCTAGGTGGAGATTAGATGGATTCATGCCTTTCTAAAGGGCATTACCGTAAAGGGAAATGCCAACAACCTAGGATTTGAACTCGGGTAACCAATTTCATTTCCTATGACAATAACCATTACACAAGTGTGCCTCCAGTATATGTATAACTAACATAGTACCCATAAAAAATTATGGTATTATTTATGTATGTATCCATTATACAGCTAATTTCTCATCCGTCTATTCTCTAAGACATTTCATTTTATAAAATTTGAATCATCCAAAATGACTTACCTGGGAGTAATGGCAATGAAGGGATACCCTACACTTCCAAGATCTCCAGAACTTGAGCCTCACCATTAGATGCAGTTTACTGTTATAGCCGGGACAAACTTTTTTGGGGTGGGTGGGTAGTCTTACAGGGAATACAGTGAGCATATTCAAAACCCCACAAAGAGAGCATAGTAATATATAGCTAGGTAGATAGATAGATAGATAGACAGATATACTTCTGTTTAAATGTCTGGTTTTCAAGTACATTGTCCTTCTTTCTTTTATAAAAAGAGAAAATTCATAATTAATTTTATCCATGCTCGATTAGATCAGATTAAAGAAAAAAATGATTATTTATTTTCAAGATTGAAATATTCAATTATATTCAATTAACTAAATTTATCTTTTCTCCTTTTTTTCCTTCCATCAAAATATAATTAATGTTGTCAAAAGATTTTAAAAAAGATATATTTAAAAATGAGTTCTGATGAAAAAAAAAAAAATCCAGTTCTTTATCAGTTTTCAATTAATTCAGTTTGTGGAAGTGACAGAGAAAACTGAAAACAAAATCTTATTTCACATGCTGGGCAGGTGATGTTTGTTACCATAGACTATTTCAATAACCATATTTCATCATCATCATCATCATCATCCAGTTACGCTGACTGCATATATTACCATAGCTCTATCTCCACCTGTCCCTATCAATCATTGTCCCAGGTATTTCTGGCTGGTTGATGTAGTTTTTTTGCTGGTCGGCCTATACTGGTGTGTCCATCAGTAGGTGTCCACAGAAGAATGCCATTGTAAGATTCAAAGTGATAATACTTGAAGATAAAACTCCGACAAAGGTTGATAGACAAAACATTTTATATACAGCACAGAATAAACAGGATACATAATACATATAGGTGTACATGAACATACATACATAAGTAATACAAAGTTACATGTAAAAGGATGAACATAAAAGCAACAGACATGAGACTAGGAATAGCATGCTGTATGAATCACTTACAGTAATGTAAGGGGGGGGCAAAGCCCCAACAAGAGGGGGGTAGACCAGAGTCTAACCCATAGTATCTCGTAGGTCGAGCAGCGGCAAAGAGAGCGAGAAGTTCAAATCAACCGCTTAAATACACCCGAGGCCCCTAGCGGGAACCAGCGAAACTAAAAACGGGCAGACAACTCTCCAGGCAAATACGAAAATAACACCACACCACTTATGAGTTCGTCCTAACTTCTCTATATTTGATGGCTTGTATAACATCTTTTTCACCAAAATATGTCCTAGAAAATTACTTATAAGGTCAAAGGTTAGCTTTAGGTCACTGGCTAGTGGATCTTTAGTGATGCAGTGACCTTTAATTTAAACCACAGACATCTCAGCAAATTTAAACAAGGTAGCAATTGCTTTAAAACTAACAAAGGCAACTGTTTTCTAAAACAACAATGTATGGCTGGTTGGTTGGATTTTATGGCATGTCAACCCTTGTTGGGTTATTTTATGCCACAGATGTTTTTGTTTTATTCCTTGTTGTTGAATATTCTAATTGTTTTAACACATTTTTTAAACACATATTTTTAAAACTAATTTTTATAAATGGGTCCCTAAAAGGTACTTCCACTCCAGGTCAGAGTGGATCTGGGAGTAATAGTGATGAAGGGGTACTCCACACTCCTCAGAGCCCCAGAATTGGAGCCTCACCACTCGATGCAATTTAACATCATACTCAGGACAGTAAGACCCTCAATCACATCCTTCTAGCACATATATGATAAGGGTGGGGGGTTTGTCATATGATAAATATGGTTGGAACAATCATATAGGTGATAGGGCTTGGCTGACTGATCAGAGTGGACCTATCTGACCACCTATCTAGCCCATGGGCCAAAGTGGAGTATTGCATGTCATGGACTGCTCAGCCACTAGGATTCTGTTCTTAAGTATCAGGGGTTGGTGGGGAGGTCTTATCCCTCTGCAGAGGTGCAGTTGGCATATTCTCCAGCCCCAGCTGACAGGGCTGGTGGGAATTGGAAAACACCTGGCCCCAGATATGAGGCACCAGTATATATTAAAGATAAATGAATTTAATGAAAATATATTTAAAGGAAATACACTCCAATTCTGGCATATATCAATAATAACTATTAGGAATATTATTTTGATACTTTATTTTAAATATCATTTAATTTTTAAAAATTACTTAGGTACTTGAATATACTAGTTCTCCATGCCATCTATCAGTAAATAAGTAAAAAGTAAGTAAAGTCTACGAAGTGGCCTATTGTCGGTATCATCCAAACAGCAAGGGAGTATATCCTTTTTTTTTGCTAGTGCTAGCCCAGGGAGATTATTTTGGAGCATCACACCTATCGTCAGCTGCCAGATGCTTTAGGGTACATATTAGATAATTCAAGTTCTGTTAATTATGCACTGAGTTGGCAGAGACCGGTATTGAATCTAGGTGAATACACTACAGACAGCTAAAGTGGCTCCATAATTAGTGGTACTATTTAACCCATAGCTGGGGAGAGATGAGGGGTACTAGTCTGAAAGTAAACTAATAGCGTAACTGATGTTCAAACTCATTTACTATGTTGCTGCACTCCAGCATGTTAACCACTATGCCATGGGAACTCCCAACCTTTGGTATTGTGAAAAGGCAATAAAAAAACAAATAGCAAGAGAGAATAGTGAGAACAGTTGATCTCATGACTTTTATTTTTGAAGAGAAAATTCTTTTTTGATGTCAATGTTATCAAACAGGAACCTTTCAATTCCAAGCATATGCTCTATTGACTGAGTTAAACCCTGGGTAAATAGTAGGGCAGTACTGGGGCTCTTTAGCCTTGATTAGCTAACCAATCTTTTTTTTTAAAGATCACCAATTAGGACTGGGCCTATTCTAGTACTGACCACCCTGAACAAAGTTTAACAGGTTTGAATTCAGAGTTTTCCTTCTATTAGACTGGTTACCTAACCAAGGTTAAAGAGCCCAGTCTATCCCTAGCTGGAGAGAGAGTAATTGAATTCATTCCTTTCACGAGGGTATTAGCACAATGTGAACTGTAGCTTCATCCAGGATTTGAACTCGGGTTGACAAGTCCATTTCCTAGGACTCTAACCATTACACCACCGCCCCTCCAGATTTACTCCACATAGAAATTGGACTTGTATCACTTACATCCAGGGGTGGAGGGGTTGGGTGAATACACACAACATCATTTTAACTGTTGGTTGCCAATACTATTTGATGCCAATTTTTCACTGCCCGACCCTAGGATTGAACTCATGACCATAGGTAATCTGTAATACTTAACTAATGCTTATATCTATGAGGTCATTAGCAGCTTAGAAGCCATTGGCAGGAAGTCAGGTTTTTATTGTATTCCCAACAATTATAATTTTTTAAATTTAGGTGCAGCCAACTTTAGATATTTGATTTTAAATTTATGTCTGCAAATCTCTTATTGAAAATGTGGTATTGATGAAAAGAGAAAGAAATATGAAGAAGAAAGGAAGGAATAAATGAAGGAAGAATAGGAAGAAGAAAGGAGGGAATGAAAGAATGAAAGGAGACGGGGGAAGTAGAGAAGAAGAAAATGAAGGAAGGAGGAAAGAAAGGAGGGAATGGAAGAATGAAAAGGAGACAGGGGAAGTAGAGAAGAAAAAAAATGAAGGAAGGAGGAAAGAGGAAGGAATGGAGAATGAAAAGGAGACAGGGGAAGTAGAGAAAAAAAATGAAGGAAGGAGGAAAGAAAGGAAGGAATGGAAGAATGAAAAGGAGACAGGGGAAGCAGAGAAGAAAATAAAGAAGGAAGGAGGAAAGAAAGGAAGGAATGGAAGAATGAAAAGGAGACAGGGGAGCAGAGAAGAAAAAATGAAGGAAGGAGGAAAGAAGGAAGAAATGGAAGAATGAAAAGGAGACAGGGGAAGCAGAGAAGAAAATAAAGAAGGAAGGAGGAAAGAAAGAGGGAATGGGAAAAATGAAAAGGAGACAGGGAAGCAGAGAAGAAAAAAATGAAGGCGGAGGAAAAAAGGAAGGAATGGAAGAATGAAAAGGAGACAGGGGAAGCAGAGAAGAAAATAAAGAAGGAAGGAGGAAAGAAAGGAAGGAATGGAAGAATGAAAAGGAGACAGGGGAAGCAGAGAAGAAAAAAAAGAAGGAAGGAGGAAAGAAAGAAAGAGAATGGGAGAATGAAGATGAAATAAAGTTAAAACAAAATAAAATAGGAATGAATTTGTAGTCAGAAAAATTAGAATAAAGAAAAAAAGTTTGGTTTGTTGTTTTGATTTACGGCATATCAATCCTTTATGGGTTATTTAATACCAAATCAAGCAATTTTTGATAAGCAAAGGATTTAGGTTGCTTGCACTACCTGCTGTTGCTTATAAGCTCGCCCAATTAAATATTGAACAGTATTGACTTCAATGATCTAGCAAGAAGCAGTGCTCTCAATGGAAAAAAAAGAAACAAAAAGGAAAATGAATATGTTTTAATAAATAAAGAGCAAAAGAAAAAAAGAAAAAAAGAAAAAAAGAAAGAGCGATAAAGAAAAAAGGAAAGAATAATCTGGAGAAAGAAGAATGTTTTTTTTTTCCCAGTCTTCTGTCTAGGATCAGAGTGTAGTAACTGCACACTCCATATATGATCAAAATGAGAAGGGAAGCATGTGGGGTAATGATTAAAGTCATGGGAAATGAACTCGTCACCCCGAGTTCAAATCCTGGACATGGTAATTGCATTTCACTTAGCGCTAATACCCATGGGAAAGGTATGAATCCTAATATCCATCCAGCTATGGATAAATAGTAGGGAAGACTTGACTCTTTAACCTTGGTTAGGCAACCGGTCTAGGAGAAGGAAAACTCTGAATTCAAACCTGTTGAACTCCGCTTAAGAAATTGACCTTGTGTCACATCCTGCTTGTGCGGAGGGGTTGGTAAATATGTATATGATCAAAATGAATAACTATGATATCTCTCCTAAGGATTAGAGTGTAGTTCCTTCCCTCAGACTATACAGCTCCAACTATATAGCTTAGTTGCCACAAAGACTGAAATATATTATATATTTTCATATTTCTTTTCTTCTTTCCTCTATATTCTTCATTTCTTCAGTCTCTTTCCTATTCATCCTTCTCTCGTTTGATTATAAATGATTTAATTAAAAAAAAATAATGAAGAATCAATTAAACAAGTTTAATTAATGAAATTTCAAGGCATTCAAACTTGAGAAAAATAAAAATGCACTGTTTGCAGTGAAACTTATTTCCGTGGCAATGTCGTTAGCAAGTTGAATGAAATAAATCACTTAGAGAGAATTATTTTATCAAATTTCTTTTTTTTCAATTTGGTGAACCTTATTGATTGCAGGCCTGTCAGTAAAAAATGGCAACCAGTATGTTCATAAAAGGCACACTATCACCCTGCTGGGAGGGCTTAGAATATGCTTGACTGTAAATGGGTAACACTCCCCCACCCTCACAAAAAGGGGGTTCCCTAGGTTTGATGTTAAACTGTATTTAATGTTGAGACTAGTTTTGTAGATCTCGGAAGTGTGGAGCACTCCTTTATTGTCATTATTGCCATTACACCCAGGTATCTGTTAGATTCCCAAAAGTCAGGCATTGAGTAGTTATATTCCCAAAAGTCAGGCATTGTGTGGTTATATTCACAAAAGTCAGGTATTGTGTGGTTATATTCACAAAGTCAGGCATTGTGTAGTTATATTCCCAAAATTCAGGCATTGTGTGGTCATATTCCCAAAAGTCAGGCATTGTGTGGTCATATTCCCAAAAGTCAGGCATTGTGTGGTTATATTCCCAAAAGTCAGGCATTGTGTGGTCATATTCCCAAAGTCAGGCATTGTGTGGTTATATCCCAAAAGTCAGGCATTAAGTGGTTATATTCCCATAAGTCAGGCATTGTGTGGTCATATTCCCAAAAGTCAGACATTGAGTGGTTATATTCCCCAAAAGTCAGGCATTGAGTGGTTATATTTACAAAAGTCAGGTATTGTGTGGTTATATTCCCAAAAGTTAGGTGTGGTTATATTCCCAAAGTCAGGCATTGTGTGGTATATTCCCAAAAGTCAGGCATTGTGTGGTTATATTCCCAAAAGTCAGGCATTGTGTGGTCATATTCCCAAAAGTCAGGCATTCAGTGGTTATATTCACATAAGTCAGGCATTGTGTGATCATATCCACAAAAGTCAGGCATTCAGTGGTTATATTCACATAAGTCAGGCATTGTGTGATCATATCCACAAAAGTCAGGCATTCAGTGGTTATATTCACATAAGTCAGGCATTGTGTGATCATATTTTTAAACACATTTTTTAAAACTCATTTTTTTCTATTTAACCCATATGGGACCCTAACAGGTACTACCACACTGTATTTTTTTAAATTAAAAAAGAATAAACACAGAATCTTGAGTAGTTATGTCAGTTTGTCCAATGAAATAAAGTTAAATTCTAAGAAGAAGAAGAAAAAAGTCTGTAAAAATGTCAACATCTTGCACATCACAGAAATAACAACTTTCTTGACCTTCTGAGTGGCATAAACAATTCTAAAAATATTAATCTTCAAGATAGTTTTTTTTTTTTTGCTCCTTCTTCACAGAAGAGTTACTTTTGACATTTACTATTTTTTAATTGGTTGGTTCAGAGATTTCTGTTCAGGACTTCTGTAAATCATCCACTATTTAACTTTCTAACATTTTTAAACATCTTTTTTGTTTTTTTTTAGGTCCTGTTTACGTTTGGGCCAGGGCTTCCCAAAGTGGTTTATATAGACAACTGTGAGTGGATAGAATTTTGGCAGGGTGAATAAAAACATAGGAGTCCCCAGGAGGTGGATTTACAAGTATGGATTTATAAAACTAGTAGATTATGTATGCATCAATTGGTTGGTTTAAAGGTTTCCGTTCAGGACTTCTTTAAATCATCCAATAATTAACTCTCTAACATTGTTTTATAATCCTTTTTTTTCCAGCGCCTACTTATTTTTGGGTTAGGGCTTCTGTAAGCAGTTCACATAGATACCTGTGGGTGGATAAAATTTTGGCAGGGTGAAAGGGGCCGGGTTAGCTCAGTCGGCAGAGCGTTCGGCTAGAAACCACAATGTTCCTAGTTTGATCCTGGTCCTCACCAACTCAGCATATGAGTAGCACAGAGATCTGTGTGGTAAAGTAAGGAGATGATAGTAGGTGTGGCACTCCACCTCAGACGCCAAAAAACAATCTCCTTGGTCTAGCGCTAGTGAAAAGGGGATAGTCTCCCACGCGGATTGGCTGATACCGACATTAGGCCACCCTAAGACGACTTTACTTTTTTACTAGTTTACATTTATAAGTTCCTTTATATATTTACCAACCCCTCCACATGAGTAGGATGGGACTCAAAGTCAATTTCTTAACTGGAGTTTAACAAGTATTCCTTTTCCTAGACCAGTTGCTATACCAAGGTGCGTAGGCGTGGGCTGTAATGGTTAGAGTCAAAGGAAATGGACTTGTCAACTTGAGTTCAAAACCTGGACGAGGCTATTTGCATTTCACATTGTGCTACTACCCTTGAGAAAGGTATACATCCAACTACTCTCCCTCCAGCAATGGGTAAATAATAGGGCAGACTGGGCTCTTAAACCTTGGCTAGGTAACTAGTATAGGAGAAGGAAAACTCTGAATTCAAACCTGTTAAACTCTGCTGAAGAAATTGACCTCATGTCAATCCTACTCATGTGGAGGGGTTGGTAAATATATATACCAAGGTTAAAGAGCCCAGTTCAAAGTTCTGTGATGGCTCCCAATTACAACAAAAAGGTTCCCGAATACAACAAGAAGGTTCCCAAGTCCGAAAAGAAATACCTGAAGAAGGTCGGATGGCACATTGGCCGAAACGTTATACAGATAACAATGAAGATGTGGACAATAGTCTGAATAATGCAGAATACTAATCATCAAGCCTCATCTCAAACATTCAGAGAAATAGTTGCCAGTTATTGTACACCGAGCAGAATGCTTGATTAGATGAGATGGCCACTAGCAATGTGTCATTCGCATGCCTGTTTTCAAAACATATGGTTCATTTAAATGAACAAATGATCGGACAAGAAAAGATCCTATGCATATAATCATATTTTTACAAAAGATCTTCTAAACATGGAAATTTCTAAACGGATTATTTCTCTATTTGATGTTGAAGTGGAAAGTGCAAATTTAGACAAAGAAGAATTTATTGAAATGACTTTTGATCTTAAAGCAAAGTCTATGCACACATTTAAAGGAATTAGATATTACTGGATGAACAAAAAAAAAACTGTATAGAAAATTTCCCAAGTATTGTGCAATGGTTGAGCCAATCTTACTAGCTTTTCCAAATTCACATATGCCGGAATCTGGTTGGCTGTTTTCTATTATGGCATATCAACCCTTTTTGGGTCTGTTGCATACCTTTCTCATTACTTCTTACTTACTTCTATTCTACTTCTTCTGTTCTTCTAGGTCTCTTCTAACATCTCTTCTTCGTCTGGACTTCTCTTGGGGACTTTGGGTCTGGTCTTCTATTGGAGATTTCTCTTTATCAGAAGCCCTGTGTCATTGTTAGTTTTTAGAGGTAATAACACAAGACTCTGATTTGCTTTGATCTTACTTTATTTTTAAATCCCCAACCAGACATCTGCGCAGATTAAGACGGGAGCGCGTGTAACGTGACTTACCCTTCTGTTGAGCTTGGCTGCTAGTCTCTAACTGACTGAAACTTACTTACTATCTAAACCGGAAGAGAGGGTCCTCTCTACCGGTTCTCATGGCTATCCCCGGAAGGAAGGATCAGGACAGGTCAAGCCTTGTCATTAAAATCCTTCATGGCCATGGGCTGCAGCTTATAACAGCCATTTTGATTTCTACACTATTGCACATAAATATTAGGTATCTAATAATTACATAACAGGTCATTTAATGCCAAATCAAGTTATTTTGGTAAACAAAAGACTCAGGTTGTTGCTTAAGTGGTCACTCAATCATGTATTAAAAAGGCTCATCACTGCTTAACTTCAGAATCTGGATTTAGCTATGTGCAATATTTACTAAGTAAACCGAGAAGCATTTTGAACATAGAATATACTGATTTATGGTTCAGTCTCACAAACCTGCAACCTAATATTTATGATTTCCTCAGTGCCCACCAGACCCATCCCTCCCATTAAAAATGATTCAAAAATCTAAAATGAACTTGCCTTTATAATTCAATTATTCTTTTATAAAGAGGATATAATAATAATATAATTATAATTATAAAATAATTATTCTTATATAAAAAAAGTTGACAGAATGGCCTATTGTCAGTATCAGCAAGACAGCGACGGAGTCATTCCCCTTTTCACTAGTGCTAGACGAGGGAGATTGTTTTTGTGTTGGAGATGGAGTGCAATATCTACCATCAGCTCCTCATTTTACTGCTCAGATCCAAGCTATGTTAGGCATGTGCTCAGCTGGCGAGGGCCGGTATCAAAACTGGAACCTTGTGGTTACTAGGCAGATGCTCTACCAACTGAGCTAAACCAAATATAAAGTGGAATATATTCCTAAGAAGCAAATTACATACTGCTTAACCTATAAGGAATTTGTGATGGTGAACGAGTACTACCATACTCATTTAGAAAAAGAGCAAGACATCGTCTTGCCTGCTGGAGTTGAACCCGCACCCTCCCGAATGCAAAGAAATGCGATTTAGGCGCTGGATGGATGTGAGGTACAATTCAGGTGCCCGGATGTTGGGGGCCTACATGCATCCATCCGAATGCATGAGAATTGTGTGTTGCACGGGCACGAGGTTCGACTGATGTACCCGGATGTTGGGGGACTATACCCATAAATAACTGAAGTGAATGAAGTGCTGGGCAGAAGTAGTTGGCCTACACAAGACTGCAGTCAGTGAAGAAACACTTTGTGTACGACCCTGCATCAGAATTGGTTTTTAATTCAACATAGAATTATTTAGAATAAAATAGATTTATTCATTAAGTTTATTCTAATTGTATCATACAACACCTTTGGGAGTCTCAGTGAATTTATTTTTCTTGTAATGAATATATAAATCTTGTAAGCAGACATTTACCTTTAAAAATCTGTAAAATTCAATTTGCAGTAATCTTTTTCCGCTATAAAATGATATGATACTTCCTGACAAAATATGGAGTAAATTTGGTTAAAGACCACAGTCAGCCAGTTGCAGGGTGTTCAGCAGCTGCTGATTTAGTGAAAGTTTGATGACAGATCTCTGTTTAAGTGTTATAGGTGATACACCCTATAAGACTAATGGAATGCGCTGATGGGTTACTATAAGTAACTGGGACAATTGTGGCTTGGTAGTAAGCCAATGCGAGTAAGCCAATAACTCTATTTGTCGGATGTAATTTCCATTTTGTCTACTTTCTGTTAATACATTTTCCTACATTTGTTACCCATCGTTTTGTTCTTATTTGACCCCTTAAAACCTCACAACATTAAGCCTGGAGCATTCTGATTTGCCACCATTTTGAATAACCTCAAAATAAATATGTTTGTGTGATTAAAATAATTCTTAATATAAACCAATTCCAACCAATGCAGAATTTGCAGTTATGGAAAGAAATTCTTAAAAAAACTATTTTGCTTTCTTCAAAAATTCCCTGTATCTATTGATTGAGCACCATATATTGGTTTATATCATATTGGGGCTGGGTTAGCTCAGTCGGTAGAGCGTTCAGCTAGAAACCACTAGGTTCCTAGTTCGATACCAGTCCTCACCAACTCAGTGTATAAGTAGCACAGGGATCTGTGCGGTAAAGTAAGGAGCTGATGGTAGGAGTGACGCTCCACCTCAGATGCAAAACAATCTCCTTAGTCTAGTGCTAGTGAAAAGGGGATAGACTCCCTTGCTGATTGGCTGATACCGACATTAGGCTGCCTCGACGACTTTACTTTACTTTTATATCATATTGGCAGAGCTACCTGGTATTGCCCAGGATTTAAAAGTAAAGAATGGATCTATCTATATTTATATATAGATTAATAAAAATTCTTTTTCTATACAGGGTGTCCCAGAAGTCGCACACCATATAATTTGCTTTTTTTGTTTTTCAGATTTTATTGGATATCGGTGAGAAATTAACAATACAAGAAAGAGTTAAATTGGTTTTTATGTTTGGAAGAGATGGGGCTACATACCACTCTGTAGCTGAAGAATTCAACCGCACTCATCCCGAGCAAGAAAAACCATTGAACCATACCACTGTCTGCCGTTTGATAAAACGTTTCCAAGAAACTGGCTCAGTTGCTGCCGTGAGAGATGTGGTCGACGAAAGAGTGCAACTGATGAAGCAACATCAACTATGGTTTTGGTGAATGTTGCTAGAAGCCCCGTGAAATCAGTAAGGAAAATAAGCCAGGAGCTTACGATTAGCAAATCATCAGTACATCGTATTCTTAAGACACAGAAATTTCATCCATACAAAGTGCATCTTGTGCAAGTTTTATAAAGAGAATTGATGTATGTATCAATGGAGAGGGTGAACAATTTGAGCATCTATTATGATTATGATGAATAAAATTGATATTCATATTTTTGTTATACTTTGTATATGTATTTTCATACATGGTGCACGACTTCTGGGACACCCTGTATATTTGTTTTATTAGCATTTATTCTTTATATATTCTTGCTTTTATGTTGTTTATTTTTATCATTATTCTTGTTAGTATTTTTTTTAATTATTTAGTTTTATCTTTTATTAATATGTTCTATTTTTGATAATTTTTTTAATTAATTTTTTAATATATCATTATATAACAATATAATTTTTATTTTTTATTTAAATTTCCTAATGGAAAATGAGGGTAAATTTTTTTTAATCTCCTCTCGTGCCAAAATATGGTGTGGATTTTATTGAATTTTGGTCTTTGATGATCTCCACCAATTTTACTTTATAAAAGAACCTGCTTTCAGTCATTGTACAAATAAACATACAGACAAACAGACATACATTATTATTCTTTTATATATATAGATACATCAGTTTATAACTTATATATATCATATAAATTAGTTTGTATTATTTCATATATATCAGTTTATATCATATCATATAAATGTATATCAGTTTATATATCATATATATCAGTTTGTATTATAGGCATGTTGTGTAATGTATATCTTCATAAAAATGGATATTGTGAACACGTTCAAATCCTGAACAAATCTCTTTGCATTCCACATAGCACAAATACCCTTGAGAAAGGTATGCATCCAATTGTTCTCCCTACAATTATGGGTAAATAGTTGGGTGGACTGGGTTCTTTAATCTTGGTTAGGCAACTGGTTTATTAGAAGGAAAACTAGGAATTCAAACCTGTTAGACTCTGCTTAAGTAATTGACCATGTGCCACATCTTAATTGTGCAGAGTGGTTGTGTTATATCATATGTATATATATATATATATATATATATATATATCAATTTATACATGTAGAATTAAACAGAACAGATGTCTCCTGTTTAATGATTTTAAACAGGAGACATCTGTTTTGTTTAATTCTACATGTATAAATGAAAGAATGCTGCCCAAATACACATACATCAATTTGTATTATTTGGTACTAGCAACAAAAAACACTCTCTGGGCAGTGTAAAAATAATTTTTGAAATATATTGCCTGAGGGGGTGGGAGTTAAAAATTCAATGTCAGAGGTTTTGTATCATAAGTAAGCAAAATCCTCAGAGTAAAAAAATAAAATAATTTGAAATGGAAACTTAGTCCTGCCCCCCCCACCATAAAATGTTGCGTGCATGTATTAATCCTTATCCAACAATTATTTTGAATATTTTCCACATAGATTTTACACAAAATCATAGGAATATTTGTTTATTTGTAAACTTTTTAGTTAACTTCTTGTTACTGAAAAGAAAAAAAAAAGGACGACAATAAAAAAACAATTTTTAAAATTGCTAACTCAAATTTTAAGTGTACATAATACAAGAATGTTGTGATGTAGCTGTGACATAGAGCTGTGATGTAGTTTTTGTTACAGACAGAAATACACACAATCTCCATTATTAATAGATATACATTTTTGTTTGTCAATATTTTTTTCTTTTTGGTTTGTTTTGTTTTGCGGCATCTCAACCTCAGTGGGTCATTTAATACTGATAAAGTTTTGAAATAAATCAATTCTTAATGGATAATACAATTTTGTTTATGAATACATTTTTCTATTTAACCCATAATGGGACCCTAACAGGTACTACCACTCCAGGTCAGAGTGGACCTGGGAGCAATGGTGATGAAGGGTTGCTCCACATTCCCCAAACTTCCAAAACTGGAACCTCACCATCAGATAGAGTTTAATGTCATTCCCAGGACATGTAGACCCGCAGCCACCGCCTTCTAGCACCCATATGATAAAAAGGGGTTGGGGCTTGCCATAAGGGCAATAGGGTTGGGAAAATCATATAGGTGCTAGGGCTTGACGTGACCAGCCGATTGATCGGAGGGGGCCTATCCAACCGCCCATCTAGCCCAAGATAGGGCCAAAGTGGAGTATTGCATGTCATGAACTGCTCATCCACCTGGGCTCTATCCTTAAGCATCACGGGTCGCCACCCACGGCCAATAGGTGGCCCCATTGGGGGAGTCTTACCCCTCTGCAGAGGTGCAGTCGGTGCATTCTAATGCCCCAGCCAACAGGGCGGGTTTGTCAATATCTGTGGCATAATTGTTAGTGGTGCTGATAATGGAAACAACTGGGTTTGAGTTTTGATCAGGTCGGTTTGCACTCATTGCCCTTGGTAAACGATTAAATCTGCTTCTGCTGTGGGTGATAAGAAATTGGAACCCTTTAACCTTTAAGGACAGTCGAATTAAGAAGAGGTTATACTGACTAGCATGTGGAAAAAAGAAAGAGAAGTAGACATGGGACATGCTATTGAAATGATTGATGTGGCCTTATACTCCATTGGGAGCCTCCAGGAACCAATGAATATATATATATATATATATATATATATATATATATATATATAAATTAGTTGAAAATGGCATGGTCTATATATCTAATTGATTTTAATGACTAAAGAATATATACTAGCTTCATGAAACTACTATATATATATATATATATACATATATATATATATATATATATATATATATACTTTGGTACGGTACCAAGTTTCTTGGTACAAGGTGATTCTAGGTGGGTCCTAATTCTCTACCAGTAGTTTGTTGTAGAGTTCAGGTTCCGAATGAGAGCGCAATGTTTAATTATTATAAACAGAGCAAAGTTATTTGGGAATAAAAGGCCTTAAATACCATCGGTATTGTGGTTATGGACCATTTCCACTCACGAGTATGCTCACGAGCTTCTTTATTATAATAAAATATATCAGTGGTCTGAAGAAGCTTGTGAGCATACTCGCGAATGGAAATGGTCCATAACCACGATACACATGGTATTTAAGGCCTTTTATTCCCAAACAAACAATATTATATATTATTATATATATATATATATATATATATATAATATGTAGTAGTTTCATGAAGCGAGTATATATTTTTTCAACACTTTCTTTTAGTCATTAAAATTAATTAGATATATATAGATATATAGACCATGGCACTTTCAACTAATTATATATATATATATATATATATATATATATATATATATATATATATATATATATATATATATATACTAGCTTCATCAGATAATGATTTTGAGGAAAATACTAACAGTCAAATACTGGAAAGTCCTTCCTACGACATCCAGTATCTGCACTGCTGATCAATGTAAGTCTTTGCTGGTCGTCCCACTCTGGTGTGTTCATGTGTAATTGTTCACAGGAGAACATCACTTATGGGTTCGTCCTTAAGTATAAACTGACAAAAACTGAGAAAAATATGCCCAAGGGAGATAACTCAGGTTTATTAACTGTTAATAGAGTTAATAGAGTTATTTCTTGGAGTTTTTTTTTTCATAAGAAAAAGAAAAGAGGAATAAGCAAGGAAGGATGTTTGGCCTCTCTGCACTCTTTTTCATCAGCCATTGTGGCATACACAGAGATTATATTTTAATGATAATAATTGATAATAGTAACTAATTAGTATTCAGAATTAATTACAATGTGGTTGATTAATTTTTTTTTAATTGTATATCAATCTTCATGGGTTATTCAATGCTGAAATCATTCTTGTAGAAGCAGTGGTAGTATTTTAGCCATGGATGAGTGAGTTCAAATCTTTCTTTAGGGTATTATTCTAAAAGTGAACATTATATGATTGGAGTTGAATTCACTTACTACAATGTTGCAGTTCAGCACATTATTCACTTCACCACAGACAAAAATAATGATGATAATAATACAGACTAGAGGAATTGGAATTCAGAGGGAGAATTGAGATCATCCAAATAACAACGTTGTTAAGATCAGTAAGAAGAGTCCTGAAGACCTGAAGAGAATTGTTGTCTCTCAGACTCCAGTGAAAGACCATCAGCTAATGCTGGTCTGAAAAACTTGCAAGGAGTCAAATGTTGTACCAATTGTAATTGGTGCTCTTGGAATGGTCCACAGAGCTCTGGAAAAGAATTTGGGTGAATTTGTAATCAGAGGAAGAATTGAGACCATCCAAACTACAGCACAGTTAAGATCAGCTAGAATACTCAGAAGAGTCCTGGAGACCTGAGGAGACTTGCTGTCACTTAGCCTCCAGTGAACCACCGGCTACAGCAGGTTTGAAAAACTCATAAGGATAATAATAGTAATAATCATTTGTGTATAAGTCAAGTCTTGAATTTATGATCATAAAATCAATTTGTAGAATTATTATATTTTTAATTCAATAGATTGCCCTTCCCATTATTTCAACCCTAAAATATATTCTACACATATATAAAGGACATTTGGTATGTATGTATGTATGTATGTATGTATGTATGTATGTCCTGAGGAAACTACAAAAATAAAACAATTGATGACAAAGTAAATATATATACACATTAACTATAATCAGAGCTTCCTTTTTGTGCAAAAATAATAAAGATTTTATTTATATCTGGGAAGATATTTAAAAATTAAAATTGAAATAGTAAGAGAAGGGAAAGTCATTGGTTGCGTTTGTGATTAAAACATAAATCAATTATGTAAGACCAAAACAATCAAAGAATCTGCAAGACTAACTTTTTATTATCCTCCCTCTACCCAGGCAATGCCGGATAGCTGATTCTAGTTATAATATAAATTTCTAGAGATAGGAAGTGATTTTAAATTGTGCACAGTCCGCAAAAGGGAGTAATAGTAATAATATATTCATTTCTAGGGAGGTTAGCTTACGATTGCCAAGGTGCATACCTGACCTTGCAAGGAAGAAGTGAAAAATCTTAATTTCTCAATCAATACATTATGGAAAATCAATAGATCTTGCAAAATATCTAACCTTGTAAAAATATCACAAAATGAAATGATAATTATTAAAGCATTTTAGTTAGAAAATTAAGGAAAAGAAAAAATTATTCATAGAAAATTTATTTTATGCCAGGTTATTAAATTTTGGCATGATTTGATGAGTTCAAGTTGTTTAAATCAGATAGATCTGATTTGGAGACAATTTTCATGGATTTGTAAGAATGGTTCAAAGTTATACTTTGAATACAAAACTCCGACGAAGGTTAACAGACAAAACATTTAATATAGTACAGCACATGGATATGACGAGATACAAAGTACAAGGTAAAACAAGGTTACATGTAGACAGATAAATACACATTCATGAATGGTACAAGATATACAAAAAGTACAGGCATGAGACTAGGGATTGTCCATGCTGTGAAGAACTTACAGTAATCTAAGTGGGGCCAAAAGCCCTAACGAGAAGGGATAGACCGTGTCTAGCCCATGTGTCTCGTGGTTACTGGAACAGAAAAAGAGGCCGAAAGGGTTTGAACCCGGCGCTTAAATACTATAGCCCCCTAGCGGGCACCAGCAAACTAAACCGGGCAGACAACTCTCCCAGGCAAATACGAAACAGATTGAAGGCTTGAACTTTCACTTTGTATTGGTAATTCAAATTCTAGACGAGGCTATTTGCATTTCACATAGCGCTAATACCTTTATAAAGTTATACATCCAACTAATATCCCTCTAGCAATGGGTAAATAGTAGTATTAACTGGGCTCTTTAATCTTGGTATCACAACCAGTCAAGGAAAAGGAAAACTCTGAATTCAAACCTGTTAAACTCCGCTTAAAAAATTGACCTTGTTCCCATCCTACTCCTATGAAGGGGTTGGTAAATATATATTAAAAACGAATCGAGGTGCTGTTTTATTCTGCTAATACAGTTCTAAGCAACAATCATAAGTTGCAGGTTCAATCCTGACCACTGTAGATAAAAACATAAGGAAGTGCGGTGGTGTACTGGTTAGAGTCACAGTAAATGGACTCGTCGACCCGAGTTCAATTCCACAGTTCATATAGCGCTAATACCTTTAGAAAAGGTATGAATCCAACTATTCTCCCTCCAGCTATGGGTAAATAGTTGGGCAGATTGAGCTCTTTAACCTTGGAGAAGGAAAACTCTGAATTCAAACCAATGCTTCTTCTTACAATGGTCAGCATTATAAGAATTTGTGGGTATTAGTTCAAAACTAACAGTAAGTCCTTATAATGTAGTATGGTTATTCATAGATACCCTAACACAGAATGCTCAGTAAGGAAAGATAGACAAATAACTCACATTAACATTATACATAAGTATGTTTAATTGGCCTTATATGTAATAATAGATATAAGAAACCCATTACAAACAAATTAAATGCACAATATATTCCATAAAACAAACTACAGCATCCCTTCAAAAGAAAGAAGATGAAAGAGGGACTTTGAAGGGGCTGAATTATCTGATGACCAACGGACACATGATGTGGTAAGCCATACCTAAAATCCAAGGGAAGACAATTCTGTTTGTTTCCCTACAAACATTTCAACTATAGAATATATATTAAATATGTATATATTTGAAACATGTTTCTTTAAAAAAACGACAAGGTTCTTTTCATGAGATTTTTTTATTGATTGATTTTTTGTCTAACAAGATTTCCTATGTTTGGTTCAATTTTCATTTGAAATCGTCTGAAATGTTCTCTCCAAGTGATTCCTATCATCATTAGATCTAATGAAATATTTGTTTTTAATATGTGAGATTCTTTATGTAGAAGTTATCCCCCAGATATCATAGAAACAATATGATACTCACCGTCGCAGTGGGATTATAACTACCGTCGAGTTAGCAGATGAGAACAATAGGCAAGCTGTAACTTAAATACAGTCCTTGCATTTAAGTTACAGCTTGCCTGTTGTTCTTGTCTGCTAACTCGATGGTAGTTAGAATCCCACTGCGACAGTGAGTATCATATTGTTTCTATGATATCTGGGGGATAACTTCTACACTTTATTTCCAGAGTGTTTTTGAATATTTTTAGTTTGTCTATAGGTTTTTTTTATGTTAGAGTTTTAAAAATTCAGATTATCATCAATCCATGATTCAGGAAGCATGGAACCTGTATATATAGATATATACATGTGTTTATGTGTGTGTCCCTATATCAAATATATATATATATATATATATATATATGTGTGTGTGTGTGTGTGTGTGTGTGTGTGTGTGCCTATATCAAATATATATATATGTATGTGTGTGAATGTGTTGTGTGAGCTTATATCAAATATATATATACATGCCTGTGTCAAATAAACACACACACATATATATATGCCTATGTCAAATACAAACATATATATATATACATGTATATGCCTATAACAAATATATATATATATATATATATATATATATATATATCAAATATATCTATGCATAAGCCTATTTTAGAATATATATATATGTACATATGCATATATCAAATATATATATCTATGCATAAGCCTATTTTAGAATATATATATATATATATGTACATATGCATATATCAAATATATCTATCTATCTACATATGCCAGTATCAAATATATATATATATATGTATATACACACACACACAATATATATATATATATCAAATAAAGATTTAGTTTACTTCAATTTTAAAACCATTAATCACGTGTTGTGTTACAATAACTCTCATAATTCTTCTTTCAAGTAAATCACATCATTTAAGAGAACCATAGACTCAGGCAAACAGTTCTCCAGACTTACAATATTATTGCTAAAAAAAGATTATTGATATTAATCTAAGTCTGTTTACTTCAACTGTACATTTATGATCTCTGAGGCAAATGTACTTTATTCAAGTAAAGAAAACATTACAGTTGACTGATTCAAAACCAAATTTAAATCATCCTGGACTTTTGTACTTTGTAATGTTTTTAAAAATAATTCTTCCAACAATAATTCATAG
Organism: Doryteuthis pealeii; assembly: GCA_023376005.1. Lineage (NCBI taxonomy): Eukaryota > Metazoa > Mollusca > Cephalopoda > Myopsida > Loliginidae > Doryteuthis > Doryteuthis pealeii. Next base: position 9,228,215 of record CM042148.1, read on the forward strand.
TGCAGCCTAGGTTTATTACATAATTTATGAGCAGTTATAAATTATGAACGTACCTGTAGTTAAAATTTTGGGACCATATGACCTTTAGGCACCCCTTTTTGATCTCGATTTAGAAGGACATAGTTTTCATTTACACTGTCAATATCCGGTTGTTTGTTAGGGGTTAGGGTTAGGGTTAGGCGTTAAGGGTTACAATTTCCTTGGTTTAGTGCTAGTGAAAACGGGATAGACAGCAAGGGGATAGACTCCCTCATTGTCTGACTGTTACTGACTTTAGGCCACCCCAACGACTTTGCTTTACTACTACTGTTATTCCTCAAGGATAGCTTTGGCATCAAATAAATTGTGAAGGTTGATATGCTATTAAACAAAGAAACCAAACATATAAAATAAACAGTGTAAAAAGAATACTTTCCACTGGTGAAATGGTGATATGATTTATGGACGTGTCAGAGGTCAATAATTCATTTTTGATTTGTGCTGATAACTTAAACATTATAGAACAATAATCTGGAAATTGGGATAAAAAGTAATTGAAATAAGATCAAAACAATATTTGTTAAAATCTGGTAATAAATTTTCCTTGACTCATAGAAGAAATTAAAACACTGAAAATTCAATGAGAATATAATTTTTAGAGGGAATTAACAAAAAAAAACAAACAAAAAACAAAACAAAACTGAGAGTTGCCATGAGTTGTTCAGAAAGAAAAGATAAGGAAATAATTTTTGGGTTATAAAATGACATGAGTTCAAATAATTAATGAAACAATAATGTTAGTGTAGGGTAATCCGCCCCTGTTTTGCTGGAAGAGTTATCATCCCTTGTGTTTCTGGTTTTCCCCACCAGGCGCTCTATTTAAGCAGGCAAATGCCAAGTTTGAATCCTCTTTCTTCTCTAGGACCCAACGAACACACATGGGTTAGACAGTTTGTCTACAATCAGCCAACGTAGTAAGTGACTTTGATTTATGGGCTCTCCATAACTTTTATACTTCCATTTTGTATCTTGTCTCATATACGTGTTACTCATATATCTACCATGTTGTTTCTTATGTATCTCATTGTATAAATGCTTTCCACATGCTCCATGTATTAAAGACCATTGTGCTTTTAACACCCTTATTTGGAGTTGTTTGTTCATATATGTACCAAGTTGAGACGCCTCTAAGCCAACCAACTAATTATAATCAACATTATTACATCTTGAACCCAATGGCCACACTAAGCTTCCTTCTATGGACAGTGGCAATTTATGAAATAAAGTTGTCATTTATCAAGATTGGCTTAGTTTGAAACAAAAAAATATAGAGCACACAGTGAGAATTAAACTCACTAACAATGGTATGTTAGCCTCACTTGCTAACTCTTATACCACTACTTTAAATAACTATGAGAACTTTTATAAAATTTAAAAAAATAACATCACATTTGTTTTTTGAATTCACTAATTAAGTGTAATATATATATATATATATATATATATATATATATATAAAGAGAACATTTTTAAGAAGCTCTAGAATGATGCATCCACACTATCCAATATTTTTGTCAAACAGCAAAGATTGCAACATTTTTTAGGTTTTAATTAGTGCCAGATTCAAATGAAGCTTTTTGTTGAATAGAAATGGCAAGATATGCAAACAGAAGATAAAAATGCATTATAATTAAAAAGATTTTAAAAAACAAAATAAAATAAGAAAAAATACAGAAATTAAAAAAAACAAACAAACTGCAAAATAAGAATTTATGACCTGATTAATCGCTTTTTAGATATTGAAAAAAAAAAAATTAGTTTCATTGTTTTATGAATTCAGTAAAACAATTTGGTAATTGTTATTGAATATATTTTTCGTCTACTTTTCATTTCTCTTGTCTTTGATACAATATTCTTGCTAATATATTAATTGGCCTCTCTGTATTGTGTAAAGTTTATGAAAAATATAGGTTATCCTCCCCTGACAGAACCCGAAAAAGGGTAAAAGCCGGAAATGAAAATACTGGCAGGGGAGAAATCCTGAGAACAGAAAATAATCAAAGAGACTACACGGGAAAAATGGTAGCCACTGAGATGGTTGATACAACAGACCAACATAGACTTTGAGTGAACATATGAGCAGACCCAACAACAAATGAGCCTACAACTAACACAACCAGAACTATTTATCCCAACAAGAATTCCACACAAAGATAAGTGTGTTCATGAATTGCTACTTTTATATATGTGACTTGAGACTGCTAAAGCAATAAGTTTGAACAACCCTTTTGCACCATTAAACCCCTTTTAAAATATCCAAATCTTGTCTTGTTTTTTATTCCTTTCTTAGCAGATTTGGGACCACTATTTTCCCAAAAGTTCTGAAAACAAAGTTTTTTTTTATTATTCCATATATACTAACCTGTGAAAAATTATGGAATTAGAGGATGTTCATGGACAGTTATAGATATTGTTAAATTGTTAATTGCAGAGGTGTGTGGTGTAATGATTATTGTCATGGATATGGAGTCAATGACCCGAGTCCAAATCCTGGATGAGGATGTTTGTATTTCACATAGGTGCAAATACCTTTTGGTAAAGGTATACATCCAACTATTCTCTCTCAATCTATGTGTAAATAGTAGGGCAGACTGGGCAACCAATCTAGGAGAAAGAAAATTCTGAATTCAAACCTGTTAAACTTTGCTTAAGAAATGACCATGTGTTAAATCCTGCTTGTGCTGAGGTGTTGGGAAATATATACATATGTATATATTGTTGGTAAATATATACACATATATATATATATATATATATATATATATTGTTGGTAAATGAAAAAAAGTCATTGGAATGGCCTAAAGTTGGTATCAGCCAGACAGCAAGGAGTCTATTCCCTTTTGAATAGTGCTAGACAAAGGAGATTGTTTTTGCATCTGAGGTGGAGCACTACACCTATCATCAGCTCCTTAAATTACCACACAGATCCCTATGCTACATATATGCTGAGTTGGCAAGGGCTGGTATTGAAACAGGAACCTTTTGGTATCTAGGCAGACACTCGACCTAAAGAGCTAAACCAAATGCTGTTTGGAACATATATATATATATGTATATATATGTATATATATATATATATATATATATATATATATATTGTATCTATATATATTGTTAAATAATGGATTGGCATTTAATGGATTGTAGTTTAAAATAGTTGTAAGAAAAAAATACTGGGGCTCTGAGTTTGATTGATGGTTGATGAGTTTCAGATATCGTTTGAGACAGTGGCTTTCACTTGACGAATGTCACATGATCAAATGATAATAGAAGTTTAGAAAAAAAGATAATATCAGTCAGTTGAGAATCACTGAGGTGAACAGATCACCTTCCAAAAGTTTTTGATCATTGATTCCCTGTGGGCGTTGGTCCTGTGGGTAAAAGAAGTTGTTATTGAAGAAGTGAATAAAATTAAATAAAATTGTGGTCTAAGTTGTTCTTATCCCAACACTGAAGAACTAAGAACAGATGAAGAAGTGATGATGAACAACAGGAAAGTCCTGAATAGGTTCATTGCTGCTTAACTTCAGGATTGAGCGGGAACTGGTGCTTTCAGCATGACTTAACTGTAATCACTTTTTATTGAGTAACCTTGCTGGTTTTTGAGATATTTTAAATGGCTAAATACATTCCAACAAACCTTGTATACTTCACAGCCAGTATTTGTATGGGTGTTGTCCAGTAAAACAGCTTTTAGGGTATAAATACTGTCATATTCCTCCAGAACACTAAAAACCTCCTCTGCTAGAACAGCACCAGTTGCTCCAGTAATAGGGATAACTCTATGGGTGAGGTATTTCCCATTTTTACCACAACCCATCTCCTTTGTGAATGTCAAATGGTGTTGTGTTCCCTTAATTTTCTTAAATTGTTTCTTTCCATCTGCCGCCACAATCTCTTTGTATAAAGAGAGCATTTTTATCCTGTCTTCCATCAACACCAATACAAATGATTTTTTCGGTTTTATCAATGTGTTTTTGATGGGCATTTGTTTTTGTTCTTTCTTTTGTATTATTTTATTTTCAAAGGTATATGTATTATCTCACTATTTAATTGAACTTTTGTGTGAATCTATACGGGCCGGTTTAGCTCAGTCATAAAAAGCATTCACCTAGGAATCAAGGTTCTGGGTTCAAATCTGGTCCTCAACAACCCAGTGCATGAGTAACACAGCTTGCATAATCTGATCTGTGTAGTAAAGCATCCGGGAGCTAATGGGAGGTGTGGTGCTCCACCTCAGCAAGACAATCTCCCTGGTCTAGTGTTAGCGAAAAGGGGATAGACTCCCTTGCTGTTCGGCTGATACTGACAATAGGCCTCTCCACTGACTTATATATTATCTCACTATTTTGTGTGTAGGAAGATGATGTTGCCTCACTCTTCTGAATGCTTAGCGACTTGGACAACGTGTGGAATGAGGTTTGAATTTAATTTTCCTTCTCTTGGACCAGTTGCCATGCCAAATAGCCCAGTCTGCCCTACTGTTACATAATTGTTAGTACCCTAACACTTATGTACAGTAGTGAAGAAACCAAAATGGCTAAATAAGTTACGGCTAGCAGCCTTGAGTACGATGCCATGGAGGATTGCGATACATGTCTTGATCTCACCTTGATCCCTCTTTCTGGTTGATACCGTGAAAATTGGTGCGGAAGGCCCTCTTCTGGTTTAGATTAGAAAGAGTTAGTTAGTATCGGCCAAACCACAAAGGGAGCAAGTCGCGCTTAGGCGCGTTGCCATACTTACAATCTGTGCAGTTGTCTGGTGGGGATTTCAGAATAAAATATGATCTAAAGGAAATCGAAGTCTTGGATTATTATCTAAAAACTACCAATGACCCAGGGCTTAGACAGATGAGAAATCCCCAATAGAAGACCAGACAAGAAGTCCCCAAGATGAAGTCCAGACACTAGAAGAACATAAGTTACCAAAGATGACAAGAAGAATAATAGACGATAAGAGAGTATACAACATATACGTTTATTGGTATACAAAACTACTATTTATCCATAGCTGGGGGAAGAATAGTTAAATGCATACGTTTTCCTAAGGGTATTTTTGAACAAGAATAACAGGCAGACAGACTCAGACATAGTGACTTGGACAACACATGGAATGATTTGTTTGTTTGGTTTGTTTTGTTTTATGGCATATCAACCTCAGTGGGTCATTTAATGCTGCCAAAGTTTTGAAATAAATTCATTCTTAATAGATACTCAATTTTTTTATAAACATTTTTCTATTTAACCCGTAGAGGTAACCCTAACAGGTACTACCACTATGAGTCAGAGTGGACCAGGGAGCAATGGTGATGAAGGGGTGCTCCACATTCCCCAAAACTCCAGATCTGGAACCTTATCATCAAATAGAATTTAATTATGTGAATATATACTGTTTGTAAATAATTTTCTTATCAAACTGTACACCTTAGATAACTTTATATGTATTAAAATAAAACTATATATGAATCAATAATACCAGGTATTTATTTATCAAAACTTATTTTAACAAACAATGTGAACTGTTTAATGTTACATACTTAATTTCTGAGTATATATAATACAGGACTGTTCCTTATTCTATGTATTAATGATTTTGACTATAAATTAAATACTCATTGATAAACATACACAATTCCTGAGGTCATTGTGATGTAAGCAGTGACATAGTTACAGACAGACACTGAATCTCCCTTATGTATAGATGTGTACATGAAATAAAATGTAGAGTAAAGATTTACAAAACCAAAAATATACTTGATTTACCTAAAGGTCAGATGATGATAATTATATGGTTAAGTATTAAGTAATTATTATTAATTATATGGTTATAATTAATTAATCATTGATTATATGGTTAAGTATTAAGTAATTATTATTAAGTAATTATTTCTATTTAATAATAATTATAATTATGTTTGCACATAAATATATGGTTTCAAGTGACCAATATTAATAATCCTTAGTAAATAATTACAACTTCAAGTGACTATTTTTTATACAAATAACTTGTACTCAGCGATATGGTATCATATTTGACCCATAGATGGGACCCTAACAGGTAATACTGTTTCTAAAATAGACCCAGGGAATCAATTTCAAGTTGAAATTGATATTGAGTTCTAGTCCTAGCTATTAGCAACAATATTACACTAGTCTTTTACAATGTATAAAATACCATGTTTAAAAACACTTGCTCTTTTGTCATTTTAACTTTCTTTTATTGAGTGGCTGATCTTGGAGAAATATGTATGAGCCAAAAATCTAGGCTTACCAATTCTCTTAGCTCTTAAATTATAGTTGTTTGGTGTCCATTTTGTTCTTTCTGTTTTTAACTCCTTCTACATGCTAGGCATATATAAATGCACTTCATTTCCAGAAGTAAGCCATCTTCTCTTCTACCACAACAACTTTAGGTTAGAGTGGACCTGGGATTAATGGCAATGAAGGGGTACTTACAAACTCCCCAGATCTCCAAAACTAGAGCCTCGCCATCAGATACAGTTTAACGACATACTCAGGATACTCATTTTTTTAAGGGGTCTTACCCCTCTTGAGCAGATACAGTCAGCATATTCTAAGTGCTGCCGACTGGGTAGTTTTAGAAGTAAAGTAAAGTCGGCAGGGCGGCCTAATGTCTGTATCAGCCAGACAGTGAGGGAGTCTGTTTCCTTTTCACTAGTGCTAGATCAAGGAGATTATTTCAGCATTTAAGGTGGAGTGCCCCTCTACCATCAGCTCCTCACTTTACCACACAAATCCTGTGGTACTCATACACTGAGTTGGCAAGGGCTGGTATTGAATCCAGAACTTTGTGATGTCTATAAAAATAGAGAAAATACTTTTGATATATCCAAATAACTTGGAAGATTAAATTCTGAAGAGGGCCGGTATTGAACCCAGAACCTTGGGATGTCTATAAAATAGAGAAAATAATTTTGATATATCCAAATAACTTAGAAGATTAAATTCTGAAGAGGGCTGGTATTGAACCAGAACCTTGTGATGTCTATAAAAATAGAGAAAATACTTTTGATATATCCAAATAACTTGGAAGATTAAATTCTGAAGAGGGCAGGTATTGAACCCAGAACCTTGTGATGTCTATAAAATAGAGAAAATAATTTTGATATATCCAAATAACTTAGAAGATTAAATTCTGAAGAGGGCTGGTATTGAACCCAGAACCTTGTGATGTCTATAAAAATAGAGAAAATACTTTTGATATATCCAAATAACTTGGAAGATTAAATTCTGAAGAGGGCTGGTATTGAACACAGAACCTTGTGATGTTTATAAAAAATAGAAAATACTTTTGATATATCCAAATAACTTGGAAGATTAAATTCTGAAGAGGGCCGGTATTGAACCCAGAACCTTGTGATGTCTTTAAAAATAGAGAAAATACTTTTGATATATCCAAATAACTTGGAAGATTGAATTCTGAAGATGAGAAATTCCTGATGTTCTCCAAGCTATTTGAAGACTCAGGAATGTAATCATTACACAGAGAAGCAAATAACCAAGTGACCATCTGTTTGGACACCTGGCCAGCAAACTGACCAGCAAGTCCATCAGCTAGCCAGGTAAATAAACCTTGTTGGAGACAGAGGGATATAATAAGTCATATCCAATAATTTGTCTTCCTGCGTTACGGAGGAATTGCAATATAATGGGCTCTTGATTCACTGAAATGTCCTAAGGGCAACCAGAAGCAGGAAAAAGCGTTGATGAAGTGGAAGGCTTTCTGTGAATGTGGTAATAATCTTATCTTTCAGTGAATGTGGTAATAATCTTGGATCAATTTTCCTTCAGTGTGAACCCGGGTCTCTGACCTGTGACCCGTATCTTCCAGATAATTTGTCATATTGCTTGTGGGTGGTAATCATGCTTGTTTAATTTATTTAGTCTTGGCTTCATAATGCTGCAACTTGTCAGTGTTGCAATCCCCATTGGGTTGAAAAACTGCCTCATAAAGCATGTTCTTAAATATCTCAGGTAGATTCATTATATATATATATATATATATATATATATATATTTATTATATGCTCCCAAATTTGGTTGAGCACTTTAATTAGAAGGGATTTAATTGCAAAATTCACCGTATTCGGTGTTCAGCTAAGCCTCGCTTTGTTTACATAAAGTTTGAGTCCTCTAGTGAATTCATTTCCGCTTAGAAATGTAGTGATTAAATAGTCTTCTATATTTGACAGCTGCCTGTGGCTGTACAGGTAAGAGGATTGGCGAGCGAAAGTTCGTTCGGGTCTCGAACCCGGCCAGAGGTAGCTGTTAAACGGTATAACCACACTGATACCTCGAAACACGTGTCTGTGGATTACTTTATATATATATATATATATATATATATATATTTTATAAAAAAGAAGGTCCGCAAAATGTATTATGTTTTCAGAAAAAAATTAGAAAAAAAAAAAAAAATCTTTTTATCTTACATATGCAACACGTGTTTCAGATCTTCTTCAGGCTTTGATTGATTCATATTATCAGGCTTTGATTGATATCAATCAAAGCCTGAAGAAGATACCAGAAGATCTGAAACACGTGTTGCATATGTAAGATAAAAAGAATTTAAACATTTTTTTTTCTGAAAACATAATACATTTTGCGGACCTTCTTTTTATAAAATATTGAATTTTCTCCCGTTGGAACCAGAACAACATTTTATATATATATATATATATATATATATATATATATATATATATAGAGTCATCCACAGACACGTGTTTCGACTTATCAAGTCTCTTCAGTGTGGCTAGACATTTGTAAGCTACCTACAGCCGGAATTGAAATCCATTTGGTTGGCTGTCAGTCCAACACCTTAACTATTAGGGTGTCATCACCTACAGAATGCGAAGGGGATTTTAACTGTTTTAATACACACATCCCTTTGTATGTAAAGGCAGTCATAGAATGCTCCATCCCTTATAGAGGAGAGCATTGAGTTTACGCTTGAATTGGCGGCCCTCAGTGAAAATACCCTCCAGAGTGCTCAACCCTAGGGGGATGGGGAGCATATATATATATATATATATATAGAGAGAGAGAGAGAGAGAGAGAGAGAGAGAAAGAGAGAGAGAGAGACCTAATATAAAAATATGTTAAAAATTTTATCACCATGTTTTCTACTTAAGATTTGCTTAAGTAAAAATGTAAAAGTAAACTTGCCTATTGTTGGTGTCAGCTGACAGTGAGGGAGTCTATCCCCTTTTTGCTAGCGCTAGACCAGGGAAATTGTTTCTGCTGAGGTGGAGCGCTACACTTCAGCATTTCACTTTACCGCACAGATCAGATTACCCAATCTCTGCTACTCATACGCTGAGTTAGTGTGACCCAACAAACTGACCAGCAAGTCCATTAGCTAGCCAGGTAAATAAATCTTCTTAGAGACCAGTATCAAACCTAGAACCTTATGATTCCTGGGCGGGTGCACTGATGTTACTTACAGTATCTTTTGAAAATAAATGGTCACCCTTCATGTTCTGAACAGGCTCATTGCTGCTTAACTTTGGTTGGTTTTATGGCATATCAATCCTTGTTGGACTATTTTTTGCTGAAATCACTCTTTTATACAGGCGTCAAGTTGCTCATAATATGATCAATTCTTAAATCTTTATCCATCTAAGTACTGAATAGACTCATTGCTGCTTAATTTTGGTTTGGTTGGTTAGTTTTACAGCATATCAACCTTTGCTGGGTTATTTTATGCTGAGATCAATTTTTCACACAAGCCTCTAGCTGTGTACACTACATGTTCAGTTCTTAAGTGGTTACCCATTTAAGCAATGAACAGGCTCATTGTTGCTTAACTTTAGTGATCTCTTGGTAACCGGTACTTTCATTGTGACTTGACTGTAAGTTGTCTAACTTTGGTTAATTAATTTTATGGCATGTCAACCTTTGTTGGGTTATTTCATACTGAAGTCAATTCAACAATAATGCTTTCCTATTATATCTAGTTAAAAATGAATCGTCACAATCATTTAAAACAGGTAGACATTTTATACTTAGTTACAATATCAATGTTTTAGGCACTAATGTATTTATCTAGTTCAAAATCATTTTAAACATTATCTAAAACGTTTATTTGACTTACTGATAGGACCCTAAAGGATCCTACCACTCCCGGTCAGTGTACACCTGGGAATAATGGCAATGAATGGAGTCACTCCACACTTCCCAAGAACTTCAGAACTGGAGCCTCACCACCAGATACAGTTTAATTTCATACCCAGGACAACTTAGGTGATTTTTTATAAACACATTTAATGCTATCATTTAAGAAAGACTACTACTGTTCTTCAACAATGATGGCTTTGGCATCAAATAACCCATGAAGGTTGATATGCTATTAAACAAAGAAGCCAAACCAATATATTATTTTGTAAATGCTTATGTTATAAAAGCATAGAAAATAGCCATTATTCCTTCAAATTTTGCTTTTGTGCTCTGGATAATACTATGTAACACAAATTATGTTCTTGGAAATATGTGTTATTTCCTAATTGCTTATATTATAAAAGGATACAAAATAGCCATTATTACCTTCAAATTTTGCTCTTACCTTGGATAATGAAATTTAGAAATGAACTTATTTTCTATGTAAACAAAAAACAGATCAATTTGCATGTTTTCATTTATATAAGAGGTGAATAAAACAAAATATGGAATATAATTTACATGTATTTATGCTTAAATCATACAAAAATGAATAAGAATATCTAAAAAATTCTTTCTTGGCTACTGTGTGCTGAATCTATCTGGAAAGTAAATTTGAAAATTTTCTTACCCAGGTACCAAAAACAAAGTTTAAAGACAAAAATAAGTCTTTGAGATTGGATAAAGCAAGAATTCTTTGAAACTGCGACTGTATGGCTGCACCACTTGGACAAATGAAATGATTTGAGAAAAGGTTGGATGGGAACACTACAAGGATTCTGTGTGTGGTTTTGAACAAATCCTGGAAGCAGCACCCTACAAAATAGCAGCTGTATAGCCACTTGCCTCCTATCACACAAACCATCTGGGTAAGCCAAACAAGACATGCTGGACACTGCTGGAAAAGCAAAGATGAGTTCATTATCCTTTGATTACCTATACATGGTCAGCCAGCAAAAGACTAAATTGATCAGCTCTGTATGGATACTGGATGATGTACAGAGGACTAGCCAGGAGCAATAGCTGATAGAGGCAGGTGGCAAGGAAGAGTTGTAGAGGATATAACTAAACTTAATTTCAGCATGTGAGTTCTTATCTGTGTGTATGCATGAAAAGATTTCAGGCTGACCTTGTGCCACCCTGGCCACTTCTTAAAATGGCCTTGGTTTAGTTTGGTTTGGTTTGTTTTATGGCATATCAACCTCAGTGGGTCATTTAATGCTGGCAAAGGTTTGAATTAAATTCATTCTTAATGGATACTCAGTTTTTTCTTTATAAACACATAGATGGGACCATAACAGGTACTACCACTCCGGGTCAGAGTAGACCATGGAGCAATTGTGATGAAGGGGTGCTCCACATTCCCCAAAGCTCCAAAACTGGAACCTCACCATCAGATAGAGTTTAATGTTATTCTCACGACATGAAGACCCTCAACCACCGCCTTCTAGCACCCATATGATAAGGTTCAGGCTTGCCATAAGGGCAATAGGATTGGGGTTGAATATTGGACAGTTGGCTGGAGCAGTAGAATACACCAAGTGCACTTCTGCAGAGGACTAAAATTCCCCCCATGAGACTACTTGTTAGCCATGGGTGACAACCCGTGATGCTTAAAGATGAAATCCTTGTGACTGAGCAGTCCCTGAAATGCAACACTTTACTTTTGCCCTTACTTAGGCTAGACAGGTGGTAAGAGAGAACTGTGATCAATTGGCTGGTCATATCAAGTCCAAGCTTGTCTCAACCCTATTGCCCTTATGGCAAACTCCTAACCCTTTTTATATATGTGCTAGAAGGCAGTGACTGAGGGTATTAGTGTTCTGGGTATGATGTTAAACTGCATCTAATGGTGAAGTTCCAATTTTTTTAGATCTGGAGAGTGTGAAGTACCCCTTCATTGGAATTACTTCCAGGTCCACTCTGACTCAGAGAGGTAGTACCTGCTATGGTTTAAATAGAAAAAAATGAGTTTAAAAAAAACTGAATACCCTCCAAGAATGAATAAAACAAAACGTCTTTGGCATATAATAACCCAACAAGGGTTGACATGACATAAAATCCAACCAACCTTGAATTTTTAGACAGTCGCAGATTATTTAAGGGCAGAAGAACCTTCTGCCATTGTGTGTGAACAATAATACTTTCTTTCAATTCACACTAAAAAACACATTTCCTGTGCATTTCACAGTACTCTTTGACCATTATCTGAACATTTCACAAATATTGGGATAATACCAATAATCGTGATAACCTTGTGGTATATCATTTTTATATAACTGCATCTCTAAAAGTATGATGAGCACTTTATCAAAACAAAAGTGCTGTAGAAAATTGTGTTTATTCTTTTGAAATCTCTTCTCTCTCTATCCCTCTCTTTCTATAGTTTATTTCTAATTGAAGTCAGATCCCCAACAAGTAAACTGTGAAAGTCTTTAAAGGTAATTAGTGTTAAACAGAACCACAAAATGCATTATTTTTCTTTGAATTTCTTAAATGAGGCTTGATAATTTGTATTATTTGTATTATTTGGACTATTGTCCTCATCTCTTTTGTTGTCTACACAATGTTTAAGCCAATGTGCCTTCTGGCCATCTTAAGGTATTTCTTGTCGGATTCGGGAACCTTCTCGAACCCGGGAACCTCCTCCTTGAATCTAGGAACCTTTTTGTTGGACTCGGGAGCTAATTGGACACATGGCATAGTGGATATAGGCATTGAGTTAATACAGTTCTAAGTGACAGTTATCTCTAGGCTGCAGGTTCAATCCTGGTCAAGGGTGACAGTAACAAAGAATGATTAACACAGCTTAACACTTAAACCCAGTCATGGTTAACAGAATGAGAACAGTCTACCCCCATGGATTGAATAATGGGTTAGATTCGAAGTTCTGTGAAGACTCCCGATTACGGCATGAAGGATTCCAAGTTCGACAAGAAGGTTCCCGAGTTTGACAAGAAAGTTCCCAGGTTTAAGGATGGGGTTCCCAAGTTTGAGAAGGTTCCTGAATCCAACAAGAAATACCTAAAGAAGGCCAGAGAGCACATCAGCCAAAATGTTGTGTAGATAACAATAAAGATGAGGACAATAGTCCGAAAAATACAAATAATACACACTAAATGCATATATGTGTGCACTAGAAACAACAGAATGCAAGCATTATAAATAATGAGTAATTATACATTTTAGAAAATAAAAAAGACAAATAAAAAATCTACAGTTATTACTTGCTCATAATATACAAGCATAGATATTGTAAACATAGCCCTGTCAGGTGGGGCTGTAAAATACACCAACTGCACCTCTGCAGAGGGGTAAGTTTATGTGGTTGGCGACCCATGATCCTTACATATGAATCCTGGTGGCTGAGCAGTTTATGACTTGCAACATTCCACTTTGGCCCTTACCTGGGCTAGATGGTTGGTTGAAGAGGCTCCCTCTGATCAATTGGCTGGACGTCAAGCTCTTGTACATATATGATGGTCCTGACTGTATTGCTCTTATTGCAATCCACAAAACCTTTTTATCATATATGTGCTAGAAGGTAGTGGCTGATGGTCTGAGTATCCTAGGTATGATGTTAAACTGCATCTAATGGTGAGGTTCCAGTTCCAGGGCTCTAGGGAGTGTAGAATACTCTCTGTTGCTATTACTCCCAGTTCCTCCCTAACCCAGAGTGGTAGTACCTGTTAGGGTCCCTTCTATGTGTTAAATTGATCACAAAATGAGTATTAAAATATGTGTTAGAAAAATTGAATACCGAACAAGAAGGAATGAAACCAAAACGTCTTCGCATAAAATAACAGTAGGGTTGACATACTGTTTGGTTTGGTTTGTTTTGTTTTATGGCATATCAACAACAGTGGGTCATTTAATGCCAACAAATTTTGAAATAAATTCATTCTTAATGGAAACTCAAATTTTTTATAAACATTTTTCTATTTGACTCATAGATGGAACCCTAACAGGTACTACCACCCGGGTCAGAGTGGCACAGAGAGCAATGGTGATAAAGAGGTGCTCCACATTCCCCAAACCTCCAAAACTGGAACCTCACCATCAGATAGAGTTTAACGTCATTCCCAGGACATGAAGACCCTCAGCCACCACCTTCTAACACATATATGATATGAAGCACGTGGTGTAATGGTTAAAGTCATAGGAAATGGACTCATCGCCATGAGTTCAAATCCTGGATGTGGTAATTGCATTTCGCTTTGCGCTAATACCCTTGGGAAAGGTATGAATCCTACTCTCCCTCCAGCTATGGATAAAATAGTAGGGCAGTCTGGGCTTTTTAACCTTGGTTAGGCAACCGGTTTAGGAGAAGGAAAACTCTGAATTCAAACCTGTTGAACTCCGCTTAAGAAATTGACCTTGTGTCACATCCTGCCCGTGCGGAGGGGTCGGTAAATATATATATGATAAAAAGAGTTAAGTCTTGCCATAAGAGCAATAGGGTTGGGGCAATCATATAGGTACTAAGGCTTGACATGACCAGCTGATTGATTGAAGGGGGGCCCCTTCGACCACCCGTCTAGCCTAAGTAAGAGTCTAAGTGGAGTGTTGACATACTGTAAATTCGAACCAAGTGCAAACAGTTCACATATCTATGACTTTGAATAATTTATTTTATAATAAAATATTGATGAACATTTGTTTTAAAGGCAGTCATTTCCAATCCAACAATTTATATCTAATCAGTGGGGGGGGGGCACAGTCAAGTCTGACTCAAGGCTCCAATCGACAGTCCAACCACTCCCAACTGTATCTCGCTCCAAAATCCAATATCCAAAACTATTGTTTTCTTTGTACCGCTCGTCTCGACAACAAAATACTACTGCAAGTCGTTCTGCCTGGTCTGTGAGAATAAGTCCTTTAAATACACCCCAATTTCACCACATCCGGGCTTCTCACTCATAATTGTCCGTGCAGCATGTGTGACAGTCGCCAGCACGGCACAACCACCCACATCCGGGCCACTATGCCATTTCCTACTTCACCGATCGTCCACAGCTCTCACGTTCTGAAGGAAGTGGGTTCGACTCTAGGTCAGTCCTACATGCCAGACAAAACCTAGCCCGCTTCCTTCGAGAATACGGCAAGTCTTCACGCCCGCCACCCTCTCCGTCACACCGTGTTGCACGAGGTAGGTCTCCTCTCTCACTACATTATAAGTGAAACAACTTTCTGTGGTATTTACCGACAAGAGTTACTTCTCTTGTTGGTGATTATCTCCCTTCAATAGACACTATAAATACCATTTATCTGTACCATATTATTCTAAGTTGAGCAAAGCTTTCCTAAGTTGTATCACTCTCTCATCATTACATTCCCATTCAACTAAATGGAGGTAAAGAATCCAATCACCTGATTTTATGTCAGTTGTTTGCAAGTATTATGATAATGGAGGTGCTAGTGGTGTAATGATTATTCTCATAGGAAGTGGATTCATTGGCAGTCAATTTTATTAAAGAAAATTTTCACAGTGCATAATAAGATCGAAATTACCACCTGCTGGAAACCAATCCAAGGTGAAAGTACAAAATCATGTAGAGCCAAACATCAGAAAAGAAACCATGTCCCATAAACTTTAGAATCATAACAGGATAATGCTCTCATGTAGAAATAATAATAATAATAATAATAATAATAATAATAATAATAATAATAATACACAACATAACAGCAAATGTACAGTGTGTGGTGACAGAGCTCAGTCACTAGAGCGTTTGGCTTGGAATCACAAGGTTCCTGACTAGATACAGGCCCTCGCCAACTCAGCATATGAGTAGCACAGGGATCTGTAAAGTGAGGAACTGATGGTAGGTGTGGCGCCCCACCTCAGATGCTAAGATAATCTCCTTGGTCTAGCGCTAGTGAAAAGGGATAGACTCCCTCGCTGACTGGCAGATACCAACATTAGGCCACCCCGACGACTTTATTTACTTTTTTTAAGCGAATATAGCAAACTAGCTCAACAAGAATACAAAGCTGGGCACAACTGGGTTGGGAAGGGGATCCACTGGGAATTATACAAAAAAATAAATTCTGACCATACATTAAAAGGTTATATGCATAAACCAGAATTCTTGAGAATGAAATGTATAAAATTCTTTGGGACTTTGAAATTGAGATGGATCTCCTTATCCCAGCCAGAAGACCATAGTATTGAAAAAAGAAAAAAAGGGAGTTTAAACTTCAGTCACACTATTAAATTTACTTTTGGACTAATACCTTTTGGAAAGTTATGAATCCCTTCATCCTCCCAACTATTGGGTAAATAGTACCACTACCACCTAACCCTTTTGCACGAGCAGTATAACAAAGATAATTTTGCCCTATTCTGTATTAAAAGAAAACAAAAAAAATGACTTTAGCATAAAATAACTTAATAAATATCAACATGCATAAAACCAATTAACCAACTGAAGCCATTATTATAATTATTACCATAACTAACAAAACCATTACCATTATTAACCACATTACTATTATCACCATCACTACCAAAAACATTTTAACTATTATTATTACCACTTAAACTATTACCATTCATACCACAATTTATCATTAACATTGTCCTATCTTTTAATATCCCAACCATCATACCATCATCATAGCTATGAATGCTTCAATTATTGTTAGACCTTCTACTTACTGGTACAATAGTGACTCCTTTTTGTGTTTATGTAATTTGCTTCACTCTCATCAGGCAACCATTCTTCCTTTTACTTCTTCCTGTAAAAAGTTGCTTTTTTTTCTCTTTGTTACCATTCTTTATTTAGTGTTCTTTATTGCTCAGTCTCCATGAATTACTTAGCTTTTCATTCTCTTAATGGAACTAGAACAGAGGGTTTTTTTTTATTTCTTTGTTTTGTTTCCCTTTACACATCTGTCTGAAAAGGAATATGTATCTGTTTTTATTTCTATTTGTTTTTTTTGTTTTTAGTCTTCCCATCTTGACAACTGAAGACAGGAAACTAAACTTGCCCATTACACCTCACTAAACACACAATTCCAATCACTTCACCCTTTTTATACCATTATATTATACCCATCCTCTTATATTCCTTCATCCACCCTGCAATTTTAAATTGATAGTTGTCATGGTGATGGTAGAGTTGCTGATGCAGGTAATGTGACTTGTATAAATAATATATTTGAGAGAAAGAACCATCATTTGGAAAAGCAAATTGGAAAACAATATTAGTAAAATGGAATCACAGTTAGTGTTTTCAATGAAACTTTAGTTGTATTAGAGAGAGAGAGGAGAGAGAGAGAGAGAGACAGACAGACAGACAGACAGAGACATATAAGGAAAAACACAATGCAATCATGGCTGAGAATTCTGCAGTGGGAAATAATGTTTCTCTGAATGTTTGAGTGAGGCTTGAAGATTAGTATTATCTGCATTATTCGGACTATTGTCCCCATCTTCATTGTTATTTGTACAACGTTTCGGCCGATATACCCTCCGGCCTTCTTCAGGTATTTCTTTTCGGACTCGGGAACCTTCTTGGAATAAAGGGTTAGGTTCAAAGTTCCGTGATGGCTCCCGAACTACGACAAGAAAGTTCCGAGTTCGAAAAGAAGGTTCCCGAGTCCGAGAAGGTTCCCGAGTCCAAAAAGAAATACCTGAAGAAGGCCGGAGGGTATATCGGCTGAAACGTTGTACAAATAACAATGAAGATGGGGACAATAGTCCGAATAATGCAGATAATGGGAAATATTGATTGATTAATTGATTGATTTTAGTGGCATGTCAACCCATCCAGAGTTATTTAATGCCTAGAGGTTAGGGAATTGTGTTTTGCTTTTGTTTATTTACAATAGAAACCTTTTAAAAGAATTGACAGTCTAAACAAGATCAGTTTGGGTACAAGGTCTTGATGGATGAGTTATTGATGAGAAATAAACTCACTGTCAATTGTTTGAGAAATTAACTTGGTAATTGCAATACTATGATAAGTTCACCTAAACTAGAGGGAAATGGGTAAGAGAGAGATAGAGAAAGAATGAAAGGTGGAATAGTAAAATAAGGATACAAGAAAAGAAATAAATAAAAAAAGAAATAGAAGATAAAATAAAGAAAGTAAAAGAAAGAATAAATAGAAGAAAAAAGAAAAAAGAAAGAAAGAAAGAAAGAAAGAAAAGAAAGAAAGAAATAATAAGAAGAAACAAAGAAAAAGAAAGAAAAAAAAGAAAGAAGAAAGAAAAAAGAGAAAGAAAGAAAGAAAGAAAGAAGAAAAGAAAGAAAGAAAAAGAAAGAAATAGAAGAAGAAAGGAAAGAAAGAAAAGAAGAAAGAAAGAAAGAAAGAGAAAGAAGAAAGAAAGAAAGAAAGAAAGAAATAGAAGAAAGAAAGAAAGAAAAGAAAGAAAGAAAAAGAAGAAAGAAAAAGAAAGAAAGAAAAGAAAAGAAAGAAAGAAAGAAAAGAAAAAATAGAAGTAAAAAGAAAGAAAGAAAAAAGAAAAAAGAAATAGAAGATGAAAGAAAGAAAAAAGAAAGTAAAACAAAAAAGAAATAGAAGTTAAAAGAAAGAAAGAAAAAGAACACGAAAAGAGAGGAGGTAAAACATTTATTGTAGAAATACACTGTAGATAATTTTACTGTAGAAATTCATTGCAAATAAGAAAAAAGAAAATATTATTATTTAGGAAGAATTAGAAATTGAAAAAAGGAGGTAGAGTAAAAGAAGAGAGAGAGAAAAGACATGAAAAGAAAAGGGTGGAGTAGAAGAAAAGAGAGGATAAAAAATATGAAAGGAAGAAGTGTGACGAAGAACATGAAAAGAGAGGGGATAGAGGAGAAAAAGAGAGAGAGAGGAAAGAGGACATGATAAGAGAGGGCTCGATGAGAAGAGAGATAAAAGGACATAAATAGGTGGAAAAAAGAATAGAGAGAAGATATGAAGAGAGAGGGAGAGAGATTGAGGGGAGGGGGGCAGGAGAAGATATGAAAAGAGAAGAGGTGAAGAAAAGAATAGAGAGATGAGAACATGAAAAGAGATGGGTGAAAAAGTAAAGAGAGATAAAAGGAGAAAAAGACAGAAGCAGAAAAAGACAGAGAAAGAGGGTGAAGGAGAAGAAAAGAGAGGGGAGAGGACATAAAAGCAATGGGTTAGAGAAAAAGAAGGGAAATATAAGAGGAGATGAAAAGAGAGTACATTAAACTTCTTCTTTACCTTCTTCTTCTTTACCTTCTTCTTTACTTTCTTCTTCTTTACTTTCTTCTTCTTCTTTACCTTCTTCTTCTTCTTCTTCTTCTTCTTCTTCTTCTTCTTCTTCTTCTTTCTCACCATCTATCCCCTCCTTACACTTTCTTCCTCTTTCCATCTTTCTCTTTTTCTCACCATCTACTCTTCAATAATGCTCTCTCTCATGCCCTTCTTCATCCTCATCTTCTTCTTTACCTTTTCTCTCTCCACCTTTCTGTTTATTATTCTTCTTCTTCTTCTTCTTCTTCTTCTTCTTCTTCTTCTTCTTCTTCTTCTTTACCTTCTTCTTCTTTACTTTCTTCCTCTTTACCATCTTTAAATATTTACTATAGAAATAGATTATTTTTACCAAGCAAGTAATTTAAAAAAAACTTTTCACAAAAATAAGACCATCAAGGATTTTCCATTTCCTAAAAGAAGTCGGATTATACCAAAAAATATGAGTAATTGAACACTAGTTAAAATCTATACATTAATACATTTGTTTTCTACCAAAATATTGATATGAATCCAAAACTTAGTCAGCATTAAATAACCCACTGAGGTTGATATTCTGGTAAACAAAACAAACCAAACCAAACTATAGAAATTAATTATGGGGGCGCGTTGTCTAATGGTTAGAGTTGTAGGAATTGGACTCATCTACCCGAGTTCAATTCCTGGACAAAACTGTTGGCATTTCACATAGCGCTAATACCCTTGGGAAAGTATGAATCCAATTCTCCTTCCAGCTATGGGAAAATAGCTGGGCAGACTGGGCTCTTTAACCATGGCTAAGTAACCAGTCTAGGTGAAGGAAAACTCTGAACTCAAACCTGTTAAACTCCGCTTAAGAAATTGACCTTGTGTCACATCCTGCTCGTGTGGAGGGGTTGGTAAATATATATAGAAATTAATTGGAAATAAGAAAAAGAAAAAGAATTATCAATGGCCAGGAATTAATGCAAGCATTAAAAATAGAAAAGAGAGGAGAGAGAGAAAAAGAAGAAAGAGGAAAGAGAAGAGGATGGTGAAAAGAATCGAAAGAGGAGAGGACATAAAAGCAGAGGGGTGGAGAAAAAGAAGGGAAATATATAAGAAGACATGAAAAGAGAGAGGAGAGTACATTAAATATTTACTACAGAAATACACTGTTGGTGATTTTACTATAGAAATTTATTGCAAATAAGAAAAAGAGAAAAAAAAGGTTTATTATTGGATGGAAATCAATGGAAGCATTACAAACTGAATTGGATTATTATACATATAATTATTCAATCAAGTGGTTGAAAATTTATGATGTGTTTTTTTTTTCTCCTGATGAAGATATGCAAGTGTCCATTGAAACATGAAGTAAAGATGCTAATCTGCAGATGTTTTAGTTGATTAGAATTTTTAGTTGGCTTTCTTCGAAGATGCTCGAACTGACTTCAAATAGTGGCGAATGAAGAGGCGGTGCGCGGGGGTGGGGTTGATCAGGGTGGGGTGGGGTAGTTCGGGTGCTTGCTTACCAGAATCAAAGTCTAGCAGGGCTAATTGTGTATATTAAACTAATCAATTTTGATTGATTTTAGGTTTCAAAGGAGCTCAAAGTAGGTTATTGTTACTTCTTAAAACAGTGTATGATTCCGGGGGGGGTTGTGGTGGTGGTTGGAGCTCAAGTAGGAGAGAGAGAGAAAAAGAGAGAGAGAGAGAGAGAGAGAGAGAAAGAGAAGAGGAAGAGGAAGAGGAGGAAAGAGGAAGAAAGAAGGTATAGAATATGGAAAGGGAGAAAGAAGGAAGAGGATATAAAAAGAGGAGGTGGAAGATGTATTTATAGAAGAAAGAGGAGAGTGACATGAAGAGGATATGAGAAATGGAGAATAAGAGAGAGGGAAGTGGTGATGAGAGAGAGAGAGAGAGAGAGAGAGAGAGAGAAAAGAGGAAGAGAGAAGAGAAAAAAAGGAAGAGAAAGAGAAAAATAGAAGAGGAGGAAAAAGAAGGAATAGAATGTGGAAAGGAGGAAGAAGGAAGAGGATATAAAAAGAGGAGGTGGAAGGTGCATTCAGAGAAGAAAGAGGAAAGTGGACACAAAGAGGATATAAGAAATAGAGAAAAAGAGAGAGGGAATTGGTGATAAAGTGAAGTAGAAGAGAGAAAGAGAGAGAGAAAGAGAGATAGAGAGAGGAGGAAAAGAAAATAGAGAAATAGGAGGAAAGAGAAGAATGAAGAGAGGGGTTGAAAAGAAGAGAAAGGGGAAAGACATGAAAAGAGAGGAGGTGGAGGAAAGAGAGAGGTAAGAGGAGAAGAAGAGAGGAAGTGGAGGAAAGAGAAGAGAGAGGTAAGAAAATGAAAGAGAGGAGGTGGAGGAAATAGATAGAGGTAAGAGATGAAAAGAGAGAAGGTGGAGGAAAGAAGAGAGAGGTGAGATGAAAAGAGAGGAGGTGAAGGAAAGAAGAGAGAGGTAAGAGGAGAGAAAAGAGCGGAGGTGGAGGAAAGAGAAGAAAGGTAAGAGGACATGAAAAGAGAGGAGGTGGAGGAAAAGAAGAGAGAGGTAAGAGGAGATGAAAGAGACGAGGTGGGAGGAAAGAAGAGAGAGAGAGAGAGAGAAGAGAGAGAAAGAGAGATTGGAAGAGCTCATGAATAGAGGGGAAATGGAGGATGTATTGAAAAAATAAAAATAAAGTGGATATGAAAAGATAAAAAGTGAAGAAGAGAGGAAAAAGTATATAAGAGAAAGGATGGAGAGAAGAAGAGAGAGAGGAAGAGGGGGCAAAAAGGAGAGGAAGGATGTAGAAAAGAAAGAAAGAAAGAAAAAAGAAAAGAAGTGAGAGAGAAGAAGAAAGAGGGTATGAAAAGTGAGGGGGTGGCAGCGGAGGACTTAAAAAGACAAACAATAACAATGAAAACTAATAAAACCTACAAGAGAACAAATATGAAAAATATGCAATAAGAAAATGAAAGAGGAAGAAAGAAAGATGAAAGATAAATTGGAGAATAGAAAGAAACTGGCGGAAATTAGATGTGGCTGGATAAAAAAACAAACAAACAAACAAAAAACAAAAAAACAAAAAACAAACAAAAATAAAAAAATAAAAAAGTACTAAAGAGAAGGAAAAAAGAAAAGAAAGAAAACAGATCAGAAAAAAAAACTAATATTTCTTTTTTGTGACAATAGCGCTGTTAACAATTGAACAAATATCGACTTGATTATGTAAAGAAAGATTATATACATGCATATGTGGATATAAAAAAGTATATATATATATATATTATATATATATATATATATATATATATATATGCATGTATGAGCACTTAGTATAAAGCAGGTGTTATGGTAGTATCTGATTGGCTTTGTTTTGAATGATCGGCTGGATCAACCGAGAAACTATTTATAAAAGTCGTCATTAATTTTCAAATAAGAAATGCTGTTTTCCATGAAATTTAAGGCGCACCAATAACAATGATAACAAAAGTTCTGAAATTTTATACAACAAACCAATTTAGATTCGGCTTTTCTTTTTCTTGTTTTTTTTTTTCAGCTTTTAAGATGTTTTCATTTGATTGAATGTCTGAAGAAAACAAAAAAAAAATGAGGCTTAGAATTTGGTAAATTTCTCATAATCACTTTGTCTTTGTAAAAACTTTAAAAAATTGCTTTCATTGCATTAGGATATTTATAAAGCTGACATTCATATAGAGAAGAAGAAGAAGAAGAAGAAAGAAGAAAGAAGAAGGTAATGAACAGAAAGGGTGGAGTGAGAAAAAGTAAAAAAGAAGATGAAATTGAGAAAGGGAAAGAGTGAGAGTATTATAAGAGAAAAGAGAAGATGGAGAATAGAAAGAAAGTGGAAAGAAGAAGAAGAAGAAGAAGAAGAAGAAGAAGAGAAGAAGAAGAGAAGAAAGGTAAAGAAGATAATAAAACAGAAAGGGTGGAGAGAGAAAAGGTAAAGAAAAAGATGAGGATGAAGAAGGGCAAGAGAGAGAGTATTATGGAAGAGTAGATGGTAAGAGAAAAGAAAGATGGAGAAGAGGAAGAAAGTGGTAAGAAGGGGATAAGAGTGGTGAGAAAGAAGTGGAAGGTAGGAAGAAAAAAGAAGAAGGTAAAGAGAAGAAGTAAGAAGAAAGAAGAAGGTAGAAGAAGAAGAAGAGAAGAAGAAGAAGAAGTAAAGAAGAAGAAGAAGTAAAAGAAGAAGAAGAAGAAGAAGAAGAAGAAGAAGAAGAAGAAGAAGAAGAAGAAGAAGAAGAAGAAGAAGAAGAAGTAAGAAGGAAGAAGAAGAAGAAGAAGAAGGAAAAGAAAGAACGTAAAGAAGAAGAAGAAGAAGGTAAAGAAGAAGAACGTAAAGAAGAAGAAGAAGGAAGAAGAAGAAGAAGAAGAAGAAGAAGAAGAAGAAGAAGAAGGAAGAAGAAGTAAAGAAGATAATGAAAAGAAAGGGTGGAGAGAGAAAAGGTAAAGAAGAAGATGAGGATGAAGAAGAGCAAGAGAGAGAGCATTATGGAAGAGTAGATGGTGAGAGAAAAGAGAAAGATGGAGAAGAGGAAGAAAATGGTAAGGAGGGGATAAGATGGTGAGAAAGAAGAAGGAGAAGAAAAAGAAGAAGAAGAAGAAGAAGAAGGTAAAGAAGAAGAAGAAAGTAAAGAAGAAGAAAGTAAAGAAGAAGAAGAAGAAGAAGAAGAAGAAGAAAGTAAAGAAGAAGAAGAAGAAAGAAGGTAAAGAAGAAGAAGAAGAAGAAGAAGAAGAAGAAGAAGGGAAGAGAGACAAAAGCAGAAAGCAAAGAAAAAAGGGATGAAAAGGATGTGGAAGGGAAAGTGGAGAGAAAACCAGAGAGCTTAATGGAGAAGATGAAGAATGTGGAAAGAAGTAGGGGAGGAGACAAAATAAGAAGGTGGGGAGATGTGAAGTAGAGGAACACGATGAGAAGGTGAGGAAAGACAAAAATAGATATAAAAAAAGGAGAGGATGCAGAAGAAGAGGAGGGGTAATAGCTGCAATGGAGAGATTTATGTAAGAGTAGGTGGGAAGAGAGAAGAAACAGAAGAGAAAGAATATGGAAAGAAGAAGAGGGGTGGGGAGAAAGAAGAAGAAGAAGAAGAAGAAGAAGAAGAAGAAGAAGAAGAAGAAGAAGAAGAAGAAGAAAGACATGATAAAAACATATTGAGAGAAAAGCTTCATATCTTTTTAAAATTTTAAAGTTTAAATAAAGATGTGTGCATAGCTGAGTAATTTACATAATAAAGGGATGATGTCTAGATGTCTAGATTACTGTCTAGACATGTGCACAACTGAGCAACTTACATTATTGGTCTCTCTCATCGATTTTGACACCTGAGGGTTCATCCAATGAACAACCTACAGAGTGTTTTGTTGATAGTGGTGAAGGCTTGTGTTGGACCATCTGCACTTTTTGACACAGTCAATAGGAAAGAATTGGTGTACAAGGAATGCCACAAACCCAATTAATGACTGACCTCAGGTTCCAAATTCAGAGTTTTCCTTCTAGACTGGTTACCTAACCAAAGTTAAAGAACCCAGTCTGCCCTACTATTTTACCCATAGATAGAGGGAGAATATATGGATTCATACCTTTCCCAAGGGTATTAGCGCTATGTGAAATGCAAACAACCTTGTCTAGGATTTGAACTCGGGCCAATGAGTCCATTTCTTAAGACTCTAACCATTAGGCCACGTACATCCATAACTTACATCATAAAGTGATGATGTCTAGATGAGTTTGAGCTACTTGGAAAAAAATGAAGCCAATCTCAATATGTGGAGGACATTAAAAGAAATATGATGGCATAGCTTGAGATCCAATTGAAAGTTTCAGAAGTGCTTTGACTAATAGAAAACTCAATGGAGCAAGGATTATTTTGAAGAAAATTAATTTTCATTTGTGTTCATTTCTGTCTTGGTAAATACAGCTTCAGCCATGACATTTTTTTTTACATAACTTGTACTTTGAAAGGATAACCATTACACCAAGGGCACCCTTGGTGTAATGGTTATCCTTGTAAGAAATGGACAAGGCAACATGAGTTTAAATCTTGGATGTAACTGGTTCCATTTCACTTTGTGCTAATACCTTTGGGAAAGGTATGAATCTAATTATTCTCCTTCCACCTATAGGTAAATAGCAGAGCATGTTGGGCTGTTTAATCTTGGTATAGCAACCAGTCTAGGAGAAGGAAAACTCTAAATTCAAACCTGTTAAACTCCACTTAATAATTGACCTAGTGTCACATTCTACTTGTACAGAGGGGTTGGTAAATACATACCTTGTATTTGAAAAAGAATGAACGTTTCCTTCATTGTTCATTTCTGTCTTGGTAAATACAGTTTCAGTTCCAACACTTTTTGAACACTCCTTGTATACATGATAAAATGATTTAAACTTAATAAAAATTATATCAATGTTAATTAAGAGACTAAACACTTTCATAACAAAGTTGATTTGAAACCATAACATTCTATTAAAGACAACAAAGACATCATTTATCATAAGCTGTTATCTTATATTAAAATCAATCATAATAAAAACAAGAAAAACAAAGGAGGCTAATAATAAATTGAAACATATATTAGGTAAGAGGTTGGCTGGTTGATTGGTTATTTAATTCTAATGTCAGTCTCTATTTTTTTGAAAGTAATTATATGGTTTTAAGAAACTATTCCTATTCTATAATAATAATGTTAATCTCTATATAAAGCAGTTTATTTAGGGGAAATGTTTGGTCCAGTCATCTACACTGTGAAGAATAATCAAACTAAGTTCCAAGCAGCCAATCAGAACTCAAGGAATGGAATCACCCAAATGCATGAATTGATCATTCTTGATTTTTATAAATACCAACTGTCTTGGACACTGCTTCAGTTGTGCTTAGCTAGTTGCTGTTATTCAAACCAACAGTAGACTAACTGACTTCAATACACTGAATGTATAAATAAAAGAGTAAAAGGTAAAGGTTGATGTGGTTAGGCTTCTTTGTTTAATGGCATATAAACCTTCATGGGTTATTTAATACCAAAGCCTTCCTTGTAAAAGAAAAATTGTGGTACCCATAGCAGGAGGGATAAAGGTGTTAATACCTTTCCCAAGGGTATTAGTCTGAAAGTGAATGTAATAACATGACTGGAGTTTGAACTCACTCACTATGATGTCACAATCCAGCACATTAGCCCCTATGTCATGGGGGCTACCCCAAACAATGATTGGTGAGGGTTATAATAGGTAATATGTATTATGTCACGAAAGGAAACTCAATAATTTCCACCTCCGGTGTCTACGACATATTCTACACATCCACAGGCAGAATAAAGTGTCCAACACAGACGTGCTGGATTGCGCCAACATGAACAGCATATTCTCCATTATCTGTGAGAGGCACCTTTGCTGGCTTGGGCATGTCAGGAGGGAGGAAAATAGCCACATCCCAAAAGATTTTTTGTACGGCGAATTAGTAAAAGGCTCCTGATCAGTAGGTAGACCACACCTATGCTTTAAAGATTTCTGCGGGAGATACATGAGGATATGCCACATTGACACAAACATGTGGGAGGTAGATGCAGAAAATTGAGCAGCCTGACGCCTTAACGTTAAGCAAGGCCCAAAGAGTAGTGAGGTAGAGAGGAGAGTAGCCTCGACAGCAAAGAGAGCCAGAAAGAGGGAGAAAAGACAGCAGCCCCAGAAAGCATCACAGTTTGTGAGCAGTCAGTGCACCAAAGACTGTCACTCAAGGATAGGCCTGTACAGTCACTTGCGCAGATGCAGATAATCTATTCATTTTTTTTGGGGGGGGGCACCACACCATCATCCTTAGTGGATGGAAAGATGCCAACAATTATGCAATATATGGTGTGAATTTGTTTTAATGTAATATTTAATATGTATTAGGCATGCAAGATTAAAATCTAAGTGCCTTTAAGATACAAGCAAAATGTGGCCAATGTAAACCAAATGAACCAGTCTTGGCAAGTCAAATCTATTGTATCATCTATCTGACTGAGGATGATATTTCAAATATTGTATAGTGAGGTTGCAAGCCCAGTGAGTCCTTCACAAAGTGATTGCATGAGTGTAATGACCAAGCCACCTACATGGCCTGGCACAAATCTGTGCTATCCATAGTGAATTTGCTAGTTAATAATAATTGCTGTAATTCACAATCCAGTGAAAAAAACATCAGTTAGAGCTGATATCGAAATCTTGAAAGAAATAAACTAATAATTGTTAAACAATTATAGCTTTAAGAAACTATTCTTAATACAAATACGAGGATTGATGAAAAAGTTCATAGGCTGATTAAAATACTGACATGGAATGCGACCAAATGAGGTTTATTTTTCAACATTGTCCCCCTTGCAGTCCACACACCTCTTCCATCTGTGCTTCAGTGCTTGCATCCCATTGGTCAAAAAAATTCATCAACAGCAGATATGATGTCCACACTTGTAATTTGCATAGTTATATGGTTTCAAGTATTTCTATCTAATATTAATCATTTGCACATAGTTAAGTGATTTCAAATATTCCTATTTAATACTTATAACTTGCAAGCAATTATTTAGTTGATTGGTTTTACCTTTGATTGACTGATTGATTTTATGGCATGTCAAACTCTCATGGGTATTTTATGCTTAGAAGTTAGGAAATTGTGTGTGTACTTTTATATTTATTTTATTTGTCTGTACATATTAAGTAACTATTCTTTATACAAATAATTGTTATATGGTATCAAGTATTCCAATCTAACACAAATAATTTGCATAAAATTATATGGTTTCTAGTAACTTCTTATTTAATGATAATCTTTTGTCTGCACACACTCATATAGTTTTAAGAAACTATTCTTATTTAATAATAATCATTTATCTGCACACAATTATATGGTTTCAAGTAATTATTCTTAATTAATAATGATAATTTGTCAGTACATAACTATAGCTTTAAGTAACTATTCTTAATACAAATACTTGTTATGTGGTATCAAGTATTCCTATCTAATACAGATAATTTGCACACAATTATATGGTTTCAAGTAACTATTCTTATTAAATGATAATCATTTGTTCACATACAATTATATGGTATCAAGTATTCCTATCTAATACAAATAATTTGTACACAATCATATGGTTTCAAGTAACTATTCATATTTAATGATAATTATCTTTTCACACACAATTATATGGTATCAAGTATTCCTGTCTAATACAAATAATTTTCAGATCTATTTGACACTTAAGAGTAATGGCAATGAAGAGGAACACACTCCCTAGTGCTACATAACTGGAGCCTCATTGCCAGATGCAGTTTAGTGGGATACAGTCAGCATATTGTAAGCCATGCTGACAGGATCGAGAGATGTTCTAAGTGGTCTGACATTGTAAGAACAGCCAACTTCATCCGGCAGATTTAGGATATGATCAACTATGATCCTAGCAAGTAGATAAAGGCCACTGACAAGCAGCTCAAAGTTGCAGAGTCCCCTATCAGATGTGCAGTGCCTGAGGATATCAGACATTCTACATGATGAGGAGAGGGCAGTTCATGTCCGACAAGACTGAACAAATTCAAACACCTCAAGGGACCTGGCAAAAATAGAACTGCAACATCTCTGCAACCAAAAATAAAATTGCATAACTATATACAGTGATACACAAAAAGCATTGGACACATGGGTTTTTGAAAATAATTTATAAAGAAAAATTATATTATTGCTACTAACTTCAAACTTCACATAAATATAGTAAATACTTAATATTTATTATATACTAGCTGAGTTACCTGACATTGTCCAGGTTTAATAAGTTAAAAATAAGTATCTTATCTATATTAATATATAGAGTAATAAAAATTGTTTTTCTTTTCCTTTTTTCTTTTATTCTTTATATATTCTTGGTTTTAAGTTGTTTAGTTTTATTCTTCTTCTTGTTTGTATTTTTTATTTTATTTGCTTTTTATTATGTTTTATCCTTTAATTTGTTTTATTTTTTAATCATTCTTTTAAATTATTTTAAAAATATATCATTGATTTATACCCTTATCTAATTTTTATTTAGCTTTTCATATGGGAAATGAGGGATAAAAATGTATCTAACTCCCTCTTAGACAAAATAGGGTGTGGATCTTATCATACTTTAATTTTTTTTTTTGGTCTTGGTTGTTGTACAAACAAACATACATGTATACAGACAGACAAACACTCAGAATCTTTCTTTTATATGTTGAAAAGAAAAATAAAGGAATGAAAGTGTTGAATGGATAAAATAGGATTATTTTATTTTATTCAACTGACACGTGTTTTGGTCAGGAGTTTATCTATGTATACATGTATTCTGTCTATTATTATTTTAAATACAAAATGAAATAAAATAACAATAGTAGAAAAAATATAGAAATGTTTAGTACACAAAGAAATAGTGACCTTCGTCAGAGTAAATCCTTATTGTTTTGAATGAAATCGGTTGATATATATAAAGTGCTGGTTTAGCTTAGTCGGTAGAGCATCAGCCTAGGAACCACAAGGTTCCTGGTTCAATACTGGCCATCGCTAAATCAGCATATGAGTAGCACAGGGATTTGTGTGGTAAAGTAAGGAACTGACAGTTGCACTCCACCTCAGATGCAAAAAGAAACAACAATCTTCTTGGTCTAGCACTTGTGAAAAGGGGATTTACTCCCTCACTGTCTGGCTGATACTGATTTTAGGCCACCCCGACGACTTTACTTTTTAGTTATATATATATATACAAAATATATATATAATTTTTTTATATAATTAACCGTATTAAACCACTCAAAACCTCTGTTATTATAATGCCTACAATTGGTCCTTTTCCAATACTCTCTAACCAAACCAAAACCAACCAATAAATAATTTTAATCTTTTTCGTTTTTTCTAACCACTATTACGCCCCGTAATCTACCTTTCATTAAATAGTAATTGAAAAAGTAATTCCCACAAATTAATTCATATTTTTTAATCCAATAAACAAAAACGGTTCACGATGAGTTTAGAATTCATAAACAAGCATTCATCTATAAAAGATAAGACCCGTTTCAACAGACATATGTGGTACCAACTGATATTAATTGAAAACTCGATTAATTCAGCAGATGTAACCCTGATGATTCAGATGATGAAACTCGAGTAGGTTACTTTATATCCATTTCTTAAATAAATATACAAATAATATAAATATGTGTATATATATACATATATACTTAGGATCTATTATGTATTAGGAAAAAAGAGAAAATATTTGCCTGAATTTATTGATAAATTCAGCATGCAAAACTTTGGACATTTTCCAAAAATATGAATAAAACAGAATAAAATGTTGAGTTTGGAATTGAATTCTATTGAAATTATTAATCTGCAAATTTCCGCCAACCAGGGAACAACAGATAGTGCAATGCATCACGAAATATCACAAAATATTAGAAAAGATCATGCTTCAATCTGTAGAATTTTGTTGAATAAAAATCAATTTCTTTGTTGGGTCGTTCACAAAGTGCTTCTTCGCTGACTGCTGTCTCGTATCGGTCAACTGCTTCTGCTAACTGCCCAGTGCTCCACTCACTTGTTTTTTATGGGCACAGTCCCCCAACATCCGGGGCACCTGAATTATACATCCAGCGCCTGAATCGCATTTCTTTGCATTCCAGAGGGCGCGGGTTTCGTCTCCGGCAGGCAAGATAATGTCTTGCTCTTTTTCTAAATGAGTACTGCAGTACTCGCTCTCCGTCACAAGAATATCTTCAACTACTGAAAGGTTGAAACATACTGCAGTAGAAATGAAAAAGTGGTTAAAGGAGAAGAAAATATGATTTTTTTTTTGTTTTACGGCATATCAACCTCAGTGGGTCATTTAATGCCGATAAAGTTTTGAAATAAATCAATTCT
The DNA here is from genome assembly GCA_023376005.1 of Doryteuthis pealeii. Taxonomy (NCBI): domain Eukaryota; kingdom Metazoa; phylum Mollusca; class Cephalopoda; order Myopsida; family Loliginidae; genus Doryteuthis; species Doryteuthis pealeii. The sequence continues at coordinate 9,259,521 of CM042148.1, forward strand.
TAATGGATAATACAATTTTTTTATAAATACATTTTTCTATTTAACCCATACATGGGACCCTAACAGGTACTACCACTCCGGGTCAGAATGGACCAGGGAGCAATGGTGATGAAGGGGTGCTCCACATTCCCCAAACCTACAAAACTGGAACCTCACCATCAGATAGAGTTTAACGTCATTCCCAGGACATGTAGACCCACAACCACCGCCTTCTAGCACCCATATGATAAAAAGGGGCTGGGGCTTGCCATAAGGGCAATAGGGTTGGGATAATCATATAGGTGCTAGGGATTGACATGACCAGCCGATTGATCAGAGGGGGCCTCTCCGACCGCCCGTCTAGCCCAAGATAGGGCCAAAGTGGAGTATTGCATGTCATGAACTGCTCATCCACCTGGGCTCTATCCTTAAGCATCACGGGTCGCAACCGACTGCCAACAGGTGGCCCCATTGGGGGAGTCTTACCCCTCTGCAGAGGTGCAGTTGGTGCAGTCGGTGCATTCTAACGCCTCAGCCGACAGGGCGGAAGAAAATATGAGTATAAGATGTAAATGTTCTTATAATACATTGGCTTAAAGTAACCTATATATAAAGCAATTAGAGTAAAGGGAATTAATAAAAAACAAAATTAGCTCTACTTAATAAAACAAACCCCACACCAATGTGCAAAATCTCAAGAAAGCCCAAATATAACTAATTAAAAAATTTAAAAAAAAAAGAAGCCCAACTAAAATAAACTCAACGTCTGGCCATCTTTTTAATATCGGGGTGGAATTGGTGTATGAATCCGACAAAGGTTTTAATATGAGCACTTCCTGCACTACTTAGTGTCATCATCAGGTGTGGAATTGGAGAGATGTTTCCATTGTTTCTTTCTAAACAAACAGTTGCAGTAGTAATTAGTAGGAGGAGGGGCTCACAAATTTATAAGAATGTTATAGGGAATGGTGGGAGGAAAATTATACATTAAACAAAAAAAAAAACACCTTTAACAAGATCAACTTCGAAACCAATAAATATGTTCTCAAATGTCTATAATTTCTCGCCAATGGCCAGACGGTTAGAAAGGGATCGAACAAAAACTCATCAGACAAGAATTGTCCGTTGAGTTTAACAAAACATGTTTAAAGAAAAAATCCTGCCAAAATATACTTTTATATATATATAATATATATATATATACACATAATATAAATATATATATACATAATATGAATATATATATAATTTGAATAAATATATATATATATATACATAATATAAGAATATATATATATACATAATATAAGAATATATATATATGAATTTCTGTATAAGATTATCATCATCATGTCATGCTATTAGCATGGATATCCATGACAATCTCTCGCCAACCACCTCTATCATTGTTCTCGGGAGGTCCTCTGCACCCCATCCAGTATCTGCACAGAGCTGGTCAATGTACGTCTTTGCTGGCCGGCTCAAACTGGCATGCCCATGAGCTGGCTTCCACAGGAGGATGTCACTTATGAGTTCATCTTGCTTCTCCAGCAGTGTCCTGTATGTCTTGTCTGTCTTACTTGGATGGTTTGGGTGATAATGGGCACATGACCGTACAGCTGTTGTCTCGTGGGGTGTTGTTTCCACATTTTGTTTAGGATCGTGTGCAGCATTAATCACAATTAGCATGGTGGACAGTAAATGAAGTTAACTGCAAGAAAAGCACCTTGATATCAAATTTAAAAGCAGCCAGCCAAGAAAATAGACTTTTGAAGTGGAAAGAGACACTTCAAGAAACTACATGCACACCATCCTAAAATCACAGATAATAACCCTCAAAAAATTATTAACTAGACATCAAGCTAGGATACTTTACAATGGATGAACTTGATGAAGGTCTAAAGTATGAAAGACAAGGAAATTTGACGACATACTTATTTGATTATGCAATGCAGTATATGAACATAATACAACAGTGAACTGGTTGAAAAGCTGTACACTTCCATTCCTCAAGAAAGGTGATGTTAGGAATCACTAAGAACTACATATGTACAAGGGAAAGTCAAAAATTAATCCACATTTTCACCATAACATATCTTTATTATTGTCACACTAAATGACCCATAGATGGGACTCTAACAGGTGCTACCACTCTAGGTGAGAGTGGACCTGGGAGTAATGGCAATGAAAGGATACTCCAAACTCCCCTGAACTGAAGCCTCACTATCAAATGTAGTTTAGTGTCATATCCAGGATACCACTTTTTCTGGGGGTTCTTACCCCATAGATGGGACTCTAACAAGACACCACTTTTTGGAAGGATTCTGACCCCTCTACAGTCAGCATGTTCTAAGCCTCAATGAAAGAACTATATAAGATAAGCTCCTCTCTTTAAGTATTTTTATCTGTATTAACAGTGATGTGAACGGCTCTATTTCAATTATCTCTTAGATCTCTAACACTTCCTGTTTCTTTGCGTCTGAGTACTGTAGTATCTTCCACATATTCAACACGTTTTATAGCCCTCAAGCAAGGTCTTCATTCTTGATAACTTTCCCACTAGCTATCTGTTTGATCATTTGTAGTACTTCCTCCCAAACTACATGTAATCTCATCAGTCTTCTTGTCGACATCAACATTGCTTCTGATTATTACGATTATGTTTTCATTGCCACTTTGTTTAGAGAGAGAGAAAGATTTGATTAGGATCATCAATAATTCTTTAATAAAAAGACAATAAAGTGTGTCAATAGGCATTGATTATCTATTTTTACTGATTGATTGATTTTTGTGAAAGACATTCAAATACAAATTGCTTACAGAGATCATTGTTTTCTTTGTTGTTTTCAACATTTCATTTCTTTTGTTTCTTTCTTCAGTCATTCTCAACTTGTTTTTCATTCAGTTTTTACTTTTTCTCTATTTCCTTTTCTTTTTAGCTTCAATCATTCCCCACTTTATTTTCATTCTTTTTTCAATCATTCCCTCCTTTTTCTTTTGCTTCAATCATTTCCTACTTTATTTTCATTCTTTTTTCAATCATTCCGTCCTTTTCTTTTTGCTTCAATCACTACTTTATTTTCATTCTTTTTCAATCATTCCCCCTTTTTTCTTTTTTGCTTCATCATTCCTACTTATTTTCATTCTTTTTAATCATTACTCCTTTTTCTTTTTTGCTTCAATCATTCCCTACTTTATTTTCATTCTTTTTTCGATAATTACTTCCTTTTTCTTTTTGCTTCAATCATTCCCTACTTTATTTTCATTCTTTTTTCAATCATTCCCTCCTTTTTCTTTTTTACTTCAATCATTTCCTACTTTATTTTCATTCTTTTTTCAATAATTACTCCTTTTTCTTTTTGCTTCAATCATTCCCTACTTTATTTTCATTTTTTCAATCATTACTTGCTTTCTTTTTGCTTCAATCATTCCCTACTTTATTTTCATTCTTTTTTAATCATTACCTGCTTTTTCTTTTTGCTTCAATCATTTCCTACTTTATTTTTATTCTTTTTTTCAATCATTCACCTTTTTCTTTTTGCTTCAATCATTTCCTACTTTTTTTCATTCTTTTTTCAATCATTACTTTCTTTTCTTTTGCTTCAATCATTCCTACTTTATTTTCATTCTTTTTCAATCATTCCTCCTTTTCTTTTTTACTTCAATCATTTCCTACTTTATTTTCATTCTTTTTTCAATCATTCACCTTTTTCTTTTTTGCTTCAATCATTTCCTACTTTATTTTCATTCTTTTTTAATCATTATTGCTTCAATTTTCATTCTTTTTCAATCATTTTTTCTTTTTTGCTTCAATCATTCCCTACTTTATTTTCATTCTTTTTTAATCATTATTCCTTTTTCTTTTTGCTTCAATCATTCCCTACTTTATTTTCATTCTTTTTCAATAATTACTTCCTTTTTCTTTTTGCTTCAATCATTCCCTACTTTATTTTCATTCTTTTTTCAATCATTCCCTCCTTTTTCTTTTTTACTTCAATCATTTCCTACTTTTATTTTCATTCTTTTTTCAATAATTACTTCTTTTTTGTTTTTGCTTCAATCATTCCCTACTTTATTTTCATTCTTTTTTCAATCATTACTTGCTTTTTCTTTTTGCTTCAATCATTCCCTACTTTATTTTCATTCTTTTTTAATCATTACTTGCTTTTTCTTTTTGCTTCAATCATTTCCTACTTTATTTTCATTCTTTTTTCAATCATTCCACCTTTTTCTTTTTGCTTCAATCATTTCCTACTTTATTTTCATTCTTTTTTCAATCATTCCCACTTTTTCTTTTTTGCTTCAATCATTTCCTACTTATTTTCATTCTTTTTCAATCATTCCTCCTTTTTCTTTTTGCTTAATCATTTCTACTTTATTCTCATTCTTTTTTCAATAATTATGCTTCATCATTCCTACTTCATTCTTTTTTAATCATTACTTTCTTTTCTTTTGCTTCAATCATTCCCTACTTTATTTTCATTCTTTTTTCAAATCATTCCGTCCTTTTTCTTTTTTGCTTCAATCATTCCCTACTTTATTTCTTCATTTTCAATCATTTTCTTTTTTTTTCTCATTCCCTCCTTTTCTTTTTGTTTCATTCTTTTTTCAATCATTCCGTCCTTTTTCTTTTTGCTTCAAATCATTCCTACTTTATTTTCATTCTTTTTTCAATCATTCCTCCTTTTTCTTTTTGCTTCAATCATTTCCTACTTTATTTTCATTCTTTTGTCAGTTTTTCCCTAAGTTTTTCCTTCTTTTCTTTAATCATTCCAAATTTCTTTTTCTTTCTTCAATCATTAACTACTTTTTCTCTCTTTCTTCAATCATTCCATACTTAATTTTCATTCTTTCATCACTTTTCCCTACTTCTTTTTCATTTTTCTTTAATAATTCCCCATTTCATTTTTTTTTGTTCAGTCTTTTTCGATTATATTTTCATTCTTTTTTCAATCATCCCTTCTTTTTCTTTTTTACTTTCTTTCTTTCTCTCTTTTTTTCTTTAGTCTTCAGCAACTTCTTTTCATTATTTCTTCAATCATTCCATGTATTATTTTCATTCTTCATCAGTTTTTCCCAACTTCTTTTCTTTTTTTTCTTTCTTCTTTCTCTCTTTTTTTCTTTAGTCTTCAGCAACTTCTTTTTCATTATTTCTTCAATCATTCCATGTATTATTTTCATTCTTTCATCAGTTTTTTCCCAACTTCTTTTTCTTTTTTTCTTTCTTTCTTTCTCTTTTTTTTCTTTAGTCTTCAGCAACTTCTTTTTCATTATTTCTTCAATCATTCCATGTATTATTTTCATTCTTTCATCAGTTTTTCCCAACTTCTTTTTCTTTTTTTCTTTCTTTCTTTCTCTCTTTCTTTCTTCAGTCATTCCCTATGTCAAATCATTCAGGCCATGTCACCCACCCTTCAATTGTATAGGTGTGGATTATGATAAAGTTAGACAATCCCCAAAATTTAAGCTTCCAATTCCAAAAATTGGCAGAGTTATGTCAATTTTTAGCTCTACAAATTTGAGGGAGGTCACAAAAAATGGCGACATTTTGTAACCTATTTTTGTCTGTAAAATGAGTTCTAGAGCTTCCCTACTCCTAAAAATTGGTTTATAAAAGCATTTTAGCACAGGGAATCGAAAAATGTTATTAAAAAGTCCTAAAGTTAACCAATTTTAAATTATTAATGATTTCTAATTTGTAAAATTTTAACTCATTTGTAGCTTCGATTCTGAGCAAAAATCAAACTATCTTTTTTGGTACAAATAATGTTCAGGATATGTGAAATATTAATACCCGGAGTGGTAGTACCTGTTAGGGTCTCATCTATGGGTTAAATATAAAACTTGTTTGCCAAAAAAATTGCATGAAAAAAATTTCTTTTACAAACTATCGCTACAAATCTTTCAAAACTTATGCCGGCATTAAATGACCCACCGTGGTTGATATGCCGTAAAACAAAACAAAACAAAACAAACTTTATTTATTATTTATTTATTTTAAGCAGTCTGCAGTTAAAGCTTTGTCTTGTTGCAATAACAGGAACTGAACACTTGACCTGATGCCATCTTGTTCAGTTTCTAGAGAAGTTCTTATGTAAAAGAGATATGAACAATCTCTTTAATCTGATTTACATATTGATCTTGGGGAAGCCAGAGTAAATCCATTAGGAATTAAACCCTGTCATAATAAGTAGACTAATACACGACCCTATGCCATTACTTGAGGAAAAGTCATATTCTTAAGAAAAGAGATATCATTGATTTTAATTCACTTGGAGGATATATATCTCTTTTTGGTAGACATTATTAGTACTTTCTCTTTAATTGGTACATAGAGGTCAAGTTGGTTCAGAATTGCTTGCAAATAATATCACCGATAAAATGCTGATACTGCTTAGTAACAATTTACAGAAGATTAGACTGAGATCTAAGGGCACCTCCAATGACTCTTCATAATAAATTTTGTTCATCATTAGATAATTTCCATATTTCTATATAATAGATATGTCAGTAGTAGTATTGACACAGTTACAGCTTAAAAGAAATTTTGCTTTATCTTATCAGAACAGAATTACTTCCATATGATTGATAATCTTGTTCTAACTGATGAAAGCAAAAATTTTCCAGCCTGTAGCTGTGTCAGTGCTACTGTATGGCAGCACCACTTGGACACTCTAATGAAGCACTTAGAGAAAAACGCTGATACTGCTTAGTAGTAATTTCCAGAAGATTAGACTGAGATCTAGGGGCATCTCCAATGACCTTTTACAATAAATTTTGTTCATCATTAAATAATTTCCATATGATCAATAAACTTGTCCTAACTGACACGATGAAGAGAAAGTCTTTTCAAACTGTAGCTGTGTCACTGCTACTGTATGGCTGCACCACTTTGACACTAATGAAGTGTTTAAAGAAAAGATGCATTCTGTCTTGAAATAGCCTGGAAAGCAGCACCCCACAAGAAAGCGTCTGTAAGAGTGAAAATATCCAGATTTATTTAGATATTTGTTTGCATACAGTTTTATTATTACTTAACTCTTAACATCCTCATTCCACCCGGCCAGAAGTCACATTCATCTTCCTAATCTACCCCAAATGATAGCCTTTGTTTAAATGTAATATTAAACATATTTAGAAGTCTTTGATTTAAGGGAAATAACAATTAACTTTAAATGTGAAGGCCATTTTTTGCCATTCTTTTAATAAATCCTTATAGGAATTGGGCTCTGGACTTAGAAAATTCTCAACAGAATGTTAAGAGTTAAGTACTAAACTAATCCTCCACTTTATTCAATATAAAACCTCTAATAAATTACAAGTGGCCAGAATAGTTGAGCTTTATTATTATTTAAGTACTAAACTAATCCCCCACTTTATGTCCTTTAGAAAACCTCTAATAAACTACTGATAGCTAAAAGGGTCCACTTTTGTTATTATTTAAATACTAAACTAATCCCCCACTTTATGTCCTTTAGAAAACCTCTAATAAACTACTGATGGCTAAAAGGTTCACTTTTGTTATTATTTAAATACTAAACTAATCCCCCACTTTAAGTCTAGTATAAATCTTAAACCAATCATTGTGTACTAAGTATTTGAGATGGCACTTTTATTCGGTCATAAATAGAAGATGCATCGGATTTTAACATTCTCATTTGTCTTTCGGATGTATCAAGAGCATAAAGAGGGCAGTTTCCAACACAGGAAATGAAAAGGTACCCCCTGCTAGCGGCACTAACCACCAACCATATCAACAGCTGTTTGAAAGTGGCCAAGTCCTTTGTATTCAAGATCAGTAAAAAGCTGGAGGCCTTTAGTGTGAACATGTCATCTATTGCCAAGAGAAGGAAACGTTTTAAGTGGTCAGATGTTGAAAAGACGGACAAGTTTGTCCAGAAGGCACCGGACATCATCAACCATGACGTCAGTTGATGACAGCCAACACTATCAGATGTGAGTTTGAGATCATATTACAGAAACAGAGGTTGTTTGTTTGATGGGAAGAGAACAATTGTATCTGCAATGTGAAACTGAGTTAAAAATATCCAGATTTATTTAAAACTAGAAGTGGCTACCCGGCGTCACCTGGGTAGAGGGGGGATTTTTTAAAAAGTTAGTCTTGCAGATCCATTATTACTTATCGCGAGTGAGATCTTCTGGTTGCCCCATAAAAATCCCCATGGAAATATATAACAATATAGTAAGAAATTTCCATTCAATGATTTACAATTTTTTTAAAAGGATAAAATGATGCAATTAATTCAATCAATCAATATTATATTTAAAGCGAAAAAAAAAAAAAAAAAAACATAAAAAAAAAAGTTAACAAAATAACACACTAATGACTTTCCCTTCTGTTACTTTTCAAATTTGAATTTTAAATATCTTCCCAAATATAAATCAAATCTTCATTATTTTTGCTCAAAAACCAAGCCCTAGTGATATTTAATGTGTATATATTTACTTTGTTGTTAATTGTTTTATTTTCAAAGTTTCTTCCGGACATACATATACACACCACTGCCCTTTATATATGTATAGATAGATAGCAGGACCTGTGGATATACAACAGTATGTTTCTCTTTTGCTAATTATATACCTATGTGAATGTGTATATAACAATCCTACTCATGGGGAAGTGGTTAGTGAAGTATCTACTTTGATGTAACAGCTAGAAGTAAATTAAAAATCTGACTCCTTATAATTTTCTACCTTGATCCAGAAATGATCCAGAAATTAGACAATATGACTGGAAATCACAAGTATATATTCTTAAAAAGTGGATTTTAAAATTGTGATTGAGCCAGAACTCTTTTGAAATATTTTGAATATTTTAGGGACAAACATCTTAACAAATAAACCCCACATTCCTGTATAGATTTATTGATTATTTCTAATTCTGACAAAGCAAATCCACCGCCCCCCCAAATCAATGATTACTGTTCCTCCTTTCTTTTATCGAAGCTGATAACATGTGAAAATATCCGAGTTTTCTATTGCCTAGAGGCTTCACTAATAAAATTATTCTTTTCTACGCTCCTCAGGGAAATATACCTTCAGGCCAATTTTTTGTATATTTCAAATTTTGTTTCAAGAACCTTATTAGGAAAGACAAGAATCCAACAACTCAATGACCTCTTCTTTCCCCTTTTATTTTCTCTTTCTCTCTCTCTTTTCTCTTTCTCTCTCTCTCTCTCTCTCTCTCCCTCATTCCAATGCCTCTCTGTCTATCTCTCTTCTTTACATCTCAAGGGTGTGGAGTTCATCTAAAATCTGTTTTGTTATGTCATTTTTTGTTGTTATTACCCATCCTCATATTACATGCTGTCCTTGTGTAGTTACTTACCCAACCCATTCACAATGAGTAAGATGTGAGACAAGGTCACAAAAATGGGGCATACAGTGAGGACCAAACTCACTATTCAGTAGCAAAGATCTACGAGACTAGCTTGCTAACCATTACACCATAAGAGGACACCCAAATTGGATGTTAGGTATTTACCCAACCTGTTTGCCATGGGTAGGATGTGACACAAAGTTGCAAGTATGAGGCATACCATCAAGGTGTAATGGTTTGGAAGCTAGACTTAATAACATCATTAAATTTATATATATTAATGCTATTCTCAATAATTCCATGTCAAATCATCCAGGCCATGTCACCCACCCCCTTCAATTTTTTAAAAATTTTGTCCAAGTGTGGACTATGTTAAAGTTAGACAATCTCCAAAAATTGAGTTTCAAGTTCAATCATTTCCTACTTTATTTTCATTCTTTTTTCAATCATTCCTTTTTCTTTTTTGCTTCAATCATTCCCCTTTTTTTTTCATTCTTTTTTCAATCATTCCTCCTTTTTCTTTTTTGCTTCAATCATTCCCTACTTATTTTCATTCTTTTTTCAATCATTCCCTCCTTTTTCTTTTTTGCTTCAATCATTCCCTACTTTATTTTCATTCTTTTTTCAATCATTCCCTCCTTTTTTCTTTTTTGCTTCAATCATTCCCTACTTTATTTTCATTCTTTTTTCAATCATCCCTCTTTTTTCTTTTTGCTTCAATTAATCCCTACTTTTTTTCATTCTTTTTTCAATCATTTCCTCCTTTTCCTTTTTTGCTTCAATCATTCCCTACTTTATTTTCATTCTTTTTTCAATCATTTCTTTCTTTTCTTTTGCTTCAATCATTCCCTACTTTATTTTCATTCTTTTTCAATCATTCCCCCTTTTTCTTTTTGCTTCAATCATTCCCTACTTTATTTTCATTCTTTTTTCAATCATTCCCCCCTTTTTCTTTTTGCTTCAATCATTCCCTACTTTATTTTCATTCTTTTTTCAATCAATCCTTCCTTTTTCTTTTTTGCTTCAAATTCTTATATCAATTTTTAGCTTTCCAAATATGAAGGGGGACACAAAAATGGTGACAGTTGTGATCTATTTTTGTGTTCCAAACTCCTAAGAATTGGCTTATAATAACTTTTAATATAGTTTGGTTTTGGCTCAGAACCGAAGTTACAACATCGGTTAAAATTTTGCACTTTTATGTTTCAAGTGTTTCCGTTCAGCCATTGAATAAAGTCTATATGAAGTGAAATAACTGTCAGAGTGCAATAGAAATAATCAGGATTATGTGGGTGGTTGGATATATTTGAAAGGATTTAGAAACAATACATTTCCCTTGTATCAATCATATTGCCTGCAAAATTCTGACAATATACAAAGCTAAATATCATCACCACATTTCATTATGAACATTTGGAGTTAAGAAACTACAAAAAAAAAATGCAAATATAAATGTATGCAATTCCCTAACCCCATTCCATCAAAATCAATCAATCAATTATTATTTCATCAGAGAACTCATCTGGTTAGATGCATGTTGCAACATCTTTCCAAGCTGATACTGAATTGTAACTTCTGATGGTATGTTTGGTAGTAGGGAAGATATTTAGTTGAGTTTCCATTCTCTAAGGACTAATATTAGAGTATATAATGGATATAATGATAATATTAGAGTATATAATGAATATACTAACACTGAACATAACAGAAGGAAAGGCAAGATAAGCTAATTTATACATACAAGAAAATATAAACTTTTATATAGATAATATACATACAAGTATCATTAAAAGAAAGTATACACAAACATTTCCCCTGGTAAAACTATACACATTGTTCTATGAACAAGCAGTATGTGGAAAGGGTAGAAAATAAAAAAAATGACTTTCTTGACAAGTATGTTAAATATAGCCATGTGGCTTTACTGTTTCCTGACAAGCCTCTACTGTTAAAAGCACGTGGACAAAAAAGGTTGAGAAGGGGTTTCTGAGATTTATTTAGTTCTCCAAAATATTAAGAATCTTTTTTTTTTTTACAATTAGTACTAAATTACTATTAAGTAATTTTTGAAAAAGCATTAAATCCAGACTTTGCTTATAGAATCTGTGTGCACATGCTTTTTGTACTTAATTATGAAGAACAGTAACAAGTTCTACAAATTGATTGATTTTTATTAAATTATATCATTTAATCAGAAAAAATCAAAAACTAGATTTTGTACTTTTCTTCATTATAGACAAAATGAATGTGCAATTTTAATGCTCAATAAAATCTCTTTCCTGAGTTATAACTTGATATGTATATACCAAAACAGATGTGATTCCTTTATTTGTGTGTTTGTTTGGGAGCATAGAAATATGGAAAAAAAAAGATTCAGAGGATACATTATGAATGCATAAATTATTCTATCTATAATTTGAGTGTTTCAGTTTTTATAAACATTGAATATATTAACCATCATCAGAGCAATATTAAAGAAAAATTCTATTCAAAAGGTATGGATCCAACTATTATCCCTCTAGGTATAGGTAAATCGTGGTTAGGCAATCAGTCTAGGAGAAGGAAAACTTGTTCAAACCTGTTAAATTCTATTATGAAATTGACATTATGTCACATACTAATCATGTTATCAGGGTTTTTTAATATATATATATGTGTATATATATATATATATATATATATATATATATATATATATATATTAAAAAATGAAATCAATATTAACAATCCCCAAATGTTATTCTCTAACAACTCAAGTTTCAGGTATTTGATCTTCAGATAGGCAGATATAAGTAAAGTAAAGTCAACGGGTGCCTAATATCAGTATCAGCCATACAGTCTATCCCCTTTTCACTTGCACTAGACCAAGCAGATTGTTATTGTGCCTGAGGTGGAACGCCAACCTACCATCAGCTCCTTACTTTACTGCACAGATCCCTGTGCTACTCATACGCTGAGTTGGCGAGGGCCGGTATTGAACCAGGAGCCTTGTGGTTCCTAGTCGAACGCTCTACCGAGCAGCACTATGTGAAATGCAAACAGCCTTATCCAGTATTTGAACCTAGATTGCCATGTCAATTTCCTATAACAATGATGACTGTTACACCATGACCGCTATTTAAACTCACTCAACATCATCATTCTGCTAATTCAGTAATCAAAGGGAAGTATCTGTTCAAGCATGTGCAACAAGGTTTCTTCTTATCGGTTGCCAGGTTAAATCTAGGCCGTGCAACCAGTTTCCAGATATTCAAAATGGCATTTTGACTTTGAAACAAATGTAGGATTTATGAACAATTCGTTGCTGTATAATCTTCCTACAATGAATCGCCTTATCTTTTGTGGTCGTGTGACGTGAGCATGCTAAATTTGATAGCTGCATTTTTTTCTTCTCAAGATGCTGAGAGAAATAGACTATATTGCTCCATTTCAGTTAAAGTACATTCGATTGCAATCATCTAAAAAATTATTTCATAGAGCGTTATTATTCGAGTATAATATTTTTCCAGATTTTGCTGTCCAAAAATCAGGAGTGTCTATTATACACAAGAACTGTATAATTCTATTTTTTTCTGGTTGGAAGCCGTGGTGTAATGGTTAGAATCATAGGAAATGGACTTGTGAGTTCAAATCCTGGATGAAGCTATCACATAGTTAGTGTTAATACCTTTGGGAAAGGTATGAATCCTACTCTCCTCCAGCTATGGATAAATGTAGGGCAGACTGGGCTCTTTAACCTTGGGAAAGGTATAAATCCAACTACTCTCCTTCCAGCTATGGGTAAATAGTAGTGCAGACTGGGCTCTAACTTTGGTTAGATAACCAGTCAAGGAGAAGGAAAACTCTGAATTCAAAACTGTTAAACTCTTCTTGGGGTGGTCACTACTAGAATAGGCTCAGTCCTAATTAGTGATCTATTTCAGTAATTTTTAATTTCTTTTCTAATTCTGACACCATGCATCACCATATTTGGGATGGGATGATCGAAAGTAAGTTATATCTATAGTCCAAATTAATGTGTTTTACACCCTAACAGAGAAATATCAACTGAAATGTGTGTTTTTTTAAAGTCTATTTCTCTTAATGTGAACTTATTTTCACCACAAACTTGTGATATTTTTTAAGCATGTGGTGTAATGGTTAAAGTCATGGGAAATGGACTCGTTGCCCCGAGTTCAAATCCTGGATGTGGTAATTGCATTTCCCTTAGTGTTAATACCTTTGGGAAAGGTATGAATTCTACTCTCCCTCCAGCTATGGATAAATAGTAGGGCAGACTGGGCTCTTTAACCTTGGTTAGGTAACCGGTCTAGGAGAAGGAAAACTCTGAATTATAAACCTGTTAAACAAAGCACACAAATTGACCTTTGCCATCCTGCTCATGTGGAAGGGTTGGGTAAATATATATATATATAAATCGTCTTCAAACCACGGTGCAAAATGCATCTAGCTGGATCTGGTCGAGGTTTAAAAGTCTTCAGCATGAATGATACGCGCACGGAAACATCATTCCCGTGTTGTTATGTAATACAATCGCGTAATCAAGTCAACGGCCGAAAACAAATGCGTTTTTAAATAACAAACTGCACTGATAACAAAACTTCTCAGATGAACGGATCTTATAAGTTCTTCTCTGCATTCATCATCATCATCATCATGTCGCGCAATTAGCATGGATATCCATGACAATCTCTTGCCAACCTTCCCTATCATTCATTGCACCTGGGAGGTCCTTGCTGAGCAACCAGCATCCTTGCATAGCTGGTCAATGTAGGTCCTTGCTGGGCGCCCCACACTGCATGTCAGTGTTGGCTTCCACAGGAGAACGTCGCTTATGAGCTCATCCTTGCTTCTCCAGCAGTGTCCTGCATGCCTTGTCCGTCTCACTTGGATAGTTTGTGAGATGGGGGGCAAGTGACCGTACAGCTGCCTCCTTGTGGTGTGCTGCTTCAAAGACTTGTTCAAGACTGCACACAGCATTGATATGAGATCGGACCTCCATATGACTAATAATTTTTTTGTGGCCGACCATGCCTTTGCTATTCGTGTATTAAAATTGCTCTCTGTGGATGAGATATATCTACCTAGGTACGTGAATTGTTCTACTGGCTTGAGAGGCATGCTGTTGAGTGTGGAGATGTTTCCTTTCTTTTTGAAGCTTATGAACTCCGGCCGATAATTTTTGCTGCCTCCTTCAAGCTATGTAGTAATGACTCAGCCTGTGCTGGTGTATCTGCAAGAAGTGCAAGGTCATCAGCATAGTCTCCATCTGTGACTGTTTGTGCGGGATATTGCACGTTGTATGACGAAAATGCATAGATTTATGAATAGGTATAAAGAATATAAGTTCTTTTCTGTATTATTTCATCTAGTTGGCAGCTGATGAGGGCAGGATATATACGTTGTATGACGAAATGCATAGATTTATGAATTAAAGAATATAAGTTCTTTTCTGTATTATTTCATCTAGTTGGCAGCTGATGAGGGCAGGATATCACACATGCTATCACATGTTGTATGACGAAAATGCATAGATTTATGAATAGCATAAAGAATATAAGTTCTTTTCTGTATTATTTCATCTAGTTGGCAGCTGATGAGGGCAGGATATCACACATGCTATCACATGTTGTATGATGAAAATGCATAGATTTATGAATAGGTATAAAGAATATAAGTTCTTTTCTGTATTATTTCATCTAGTTGGCAGCTGATGAGGGCAGGATATCACACATGCTATCACATGTATGACGAAAATGCATAGATTTATGAATAGGTATAAAGAATATAAGTTCTTTTCTGATTATTTCATCTAGTTGGCAGCTGATGAGGCAGGATATTGCACATGCTATCACATGTTGTATGATGAAAATGCATAGATTTATGAATAGGCATAAAGAATAGCTGAGATAGCACTTAATTAATTTGACCTGATGACATGTTAATCTAATCTCAGTTAATCCAATCAAAGGATCAACAAATCGAGATCAATTAAGGAGAACTGATCCTCCAATTAGTTTTCTTTTTCTTTTTTTTTTTTTTTTTTGTTCAAATTTCATCGGAATGTTGTGTGTTGACTCAGCGCTTGTTGAGAGATTGGTAGACTCAAAGTATACAAATTAAACAATCTGCTAATTGAACAGAAGGAAGATTGCCATTGACACATTTACAGTAAATTACCGAAAGAAGGAAGATCCGCATCGCGATCCAATTAAATCCAATTAAAGGATCTGGTAGTTATCTGATGAATGTTAACCCAATCCAGATCAACAGGACAGATCCAGTTAGTCAAACATGTGCGTTTGTTTACAACCAAATCTAATAATAGTAAACAGGTGTTTATGCTGTATAAACTACTGCGCGTAACTAATTGAAGAGACAACCAATTTGAAACATTCATCATCATCATCATATCATGATGCCAGCACATATACAAGGTGTGTCAAAAAGTGTCAAGATATTTTGTACTTTTTGACACACCTTGTATTCTGAAAAATTTCTATCTTGGTAAATATAGCTACAAACACAGCACTTTTTTGACACACCTTCTATTCTGAAAACATTAACGTTCCATTCATTGTTCCTTTCTATCTTGGTGAATACAGCTACAAACTCAGCACTTTTTTGACACACCTTGTATTCTGGAAAAAATTAACATTCCATTCATTGTTCCTTTCTATCTTGGTGAATACAGCTTCAAACTCGGCACTTTTATGACACACCTTGTATTCTGAAAAAAATTAACGTTCCATTCATTGTTCATTTCTATCTTGGTGAATACAGCTAAAAATTCAGCGCTTTTATGACACACCTTGTATTCTGGAAAAAATTAACATTCCATCCATTGTTCATTTCTATCTTGGTGAATACAGCTTCAAACTCGGCACTTTTATGACACTCCTTGTATTCTGAAAAAAATTAACATTCCATTCATTGTTCATTTCTATCTTGGTGAATACAGCTTCAAACTCGGCACTTTTATGACACACCTTGTATTCTGAAAAAAATTAACGTTCCATTCATTGTTCATTTCTATCTTGGTGAATACAGCTTCAATCTCAATACTTTTAGGACAAACCTTATATATCCATAACAATCTCTTGTCAACCATCCCTATCAGTCATTACTCTAAGAGGTCCTCTGTGTAGCATCCAGACTCCCCATAGAACTGATCAATGTAGGTTCTTGCTGGATGGTTCACACTGGTATGCCCATGTGAAAGTTTCTACAGGAGAATATCACTTATAAGTTTGTCTTTGCTTCTCCAGTTTGTCTAGCATGTCTTGTTGATCTTACTCTGTGTGATAGGGGGCAAGTGGCCATACAGTTGTTGCATTGTGGGATGTTGTTTTCACTAAACAAAATTTGTTTAAGACTGCACACAGTGGTGCAGCTGTACAGTAACACTGACACAACTATGGCTAGGAAGAAGTGTCGCTTTAACTTACCCTTAAGATTAGATTTATGTTTTTTTTTAAAATAATTTAAATGTATTTGTCTCACATCAATTTTAAATAAACTAGAATTTTAATTTACTATTAGGGTAATTCCAAGTGAAATCCTCAAAAAAAAAGTTAAATTTTTGTTGTAGATGCAGTGCCACATCGGAATATTGATCTTTTTATGAAAAAATCAGAAATTATTAATAACTTAGAATCGGTTGACTTTAAGACAAAAATAGATTACAAAAAAAATCACCATTTTTCCTGCCCCCCCCCAAATTTGGATAGCTAAAAATCAACATAGCTCTGTCTAGCAAATGAAATGTAATTCCTTTTGTCGTCAGCACAGTCTCTACCAACTGAGCATGTTACTCTCACTTCTTGACACCCCAAATACAGCAGTCGTCGAATTTCACTTCTGGTCTAACAAACTTGTTTTTTTCTCACTGACTCAGTATCAGCAACTCTCCGTTTTTTATCATCGCTCTGCCACACTTTATGCAAATTCCAAGTGGTCTCATCCGGGTCTCTGCCAACAGCATTTCAGCTACGAGGAGGTAGTGAGTTCAAATATCTCTGGCCACTCGCCACACTCCTCCCCTTTGCACAGGCCAAACATATCCTGACGTGCTTTGTTTGTGGAGGCTGGGAATCTGCTTGTCCACAGCTCTGCCCTTCAATTTCGCCACACTCTGCCAATTTTTGGAAATTGGAAGTTCAAATTTTGGGGATTTTCCAACTTTAACATGATCCACACTCGGACAAAATTTTAGAAAATTGAAGGGGTGGGTGAGAATTTTACTTTTTTTCTGGATGATTTGACCCATTACATAATCAGTAAAAAAACCCCAAAATACTGAAATCATCTTTTTGCATCAAATAATCAAACAATGATCCAGATTTTATAAACTGTATGGAGGCAATAATTGTCTCCCTTGGAGAATGGGTGTGTCTGTTGAATGCCTCAATTTGATGTCACATGACAATCCCAGAAAATCTATTCTCTTTTACCTCTGTTTTTGAACAATTATTATGGTGCCAATTAAAAAAGAAGACATGAAGGCTGTTGTGTATCTACTATACCTTTTTTCTAAAGCATTTCTCTATATTCCCCTGAGGAAATGATATCATATATGATATGATAGATATCATATGATATGATAGACATGTGAGGCAGGCTTTGCATGACGGTTATCATTGTAGGAAATGGAATTAGTGACTCGAGTTCAAATCCTGGACAAGTTTTTGGTTGTTTTGTTTGATGACATATCAACTATCAACCCTTTTCAGGTAATTTTATGCTGAATGGAGTCATTTGATAAAAAAGGGTCTCAGGTTGTTTACAGTACAAGCTGTTGCATAACAACTGTAGACAATGGAATCAGTGACCTGAGTTCAAATCCTGGACAAGGTTATTTGGTTGTTTTGTTTTATGGCATATCAACTCTTTTTGGGTCATTTAATGCTGAATCAAGTCATTTTGATAAACAAAGATGCAGGATGCTGTTATTGTTTAAGTGGTCACCCAATTAAGTTTTGAACAGGCTCATCGCTGCTTAACTTCAGTGATCAAGTGAGAACCAGTACTTTTAGTCTGACTTGACAAATACTGGACAAGACTCTTTGTTTCACTAATGGCCTTGGGAAAGGCATGAATCCATCTGTTTGATTTCCACCTATGGGTAAATGTTAGGGGAAACATGGTTCTTTAGCCTTCATTAAGTAACCAGTCTAGGAGAAGGAAAACTGAATTCAAACCAGCTTTACTCTGCTAAAAGATTGACCTTGTGTCATATCCTTCCTGTAGTAGAAGGTTTGGGTTTGAATTCAGAGTTTTCCATCTCTTAGACCCAGTTAACATACAAAGATAGAGGGCCAAGTCTACCCTACTATTTACTCATGGCTGGAGGAAGAATAGTTGGATACATACCTTTCCCAAGTGTATTAGCTCTATGGGAAATGTAAGCAGCCTTATCCCGGATTTAACTCAATTACACTGTGTCCATTTCCTACGATGAAAACCATTACACCACAAACATCTCTGGGTTGTTTTTTTATATATAGGATTAATTGACTGATTGTAAATTAATTGACTTCTATTTTGTAAATTTTCAGAAAAAAATTTGTCCACTTGACAAGCAACTAGGAGTGTTTTTTATGCCATGGACAACATGAATGAAATGTCCAGAAAAAAGTAAAATTGTCACCCACCCACTTCAATTTTTCCAAAATTTTTTCCAGGTGTGGACTATGTTTACATTAGACAATCTCCAAAATTTGAGCTTCCAATTCCAAAAATTGATGGAGTTATGGCCTGGATGATTTGATATGGAATTATCCATGGCTATTTCGACCATCAATATATTAACACGCTTCTTCCTTAATTTTCCGAACATTATCACCTTGCAACACCCTCTGGTTAGAAAGCAGACCGTCCAAATTGTCCAAGATGAGCTGCAAAAATATAAATCCTGAGTATCTGGTGTTGCTTATCCACTGAATTCTTATTTTTTATGAGTGTTGTCACCTCAGCTAAATAATAGACCATTCTGTTTTCATCATAAAGATATGATTCCGTTTTTAATATCAAGAAAGAAAGGAAAGAAAAGGACATGCTACAGAGAAAAATATAATAAGAAAGAAAGGAAGAAAGAAAGAAAGAAAAGAGAGTAGGGGAAAGATGTAGAGAGGGGAGGATAACACTAATCTTTTTCAATTGAACATAATAAAAAGAAGGAAAGAGAGAGAGAGAGAGAGAGAGAGAGAGAGAGAGAGAGAGAGAGAGAGAGAGAGAGAGAGAGAGAGAGTTAAATCAATATTATTATACTTTTTACATATTGAACTATTTGCAATAGTTCTTAAGTAAACATATCAAATGTTGTAATAACTGAATTATCACACTGTGGTATATCCACAGGTCCTGCTAGTTTATACAATAATGTGTTATTTTTCTTCTAATGATAGTTTACAAGATTAATCTGATTGGGTCATTGACGTAGTGTTTAGACGCCCAAGGCTGACCGTCATTGTAGTAGAATTCTCTAACCACATAGCCATCTCCTACGGTGACATTTGTCATTATACCAGTCAATACAATTTGATACAAGAACATTATCATCCTCATCCCTTAAGCAGTTTCTTCATTGTTTGGTCAGACTATGTAACTCTTCAAGGAGACTAAGAAAAAAAAGCAAAAACAACGACAGCAACAATAAAAACACACTTGACCTTTATAATTATTTCATAGTGCAGAGGTCATCAAGAAGGGAGATAACTGTGATGTGGGTTTGGGTGGGGGGTCAATAATGCGAGATGTTTGAGAAAGGCCAAAGGAAAGTGATAAATAAATAATGTCTGAAAACTTTTGTGCTGCCCTTGCCAATTAAGTCAGAAATATGTTATATTTTTTTAATCCATTTTTGTTCTGTTTCTTTCCCTTCTTGTTATATTGCTGCTTATAAAGGTCTGAGCCAGGTAGGAAGTGCAGTGGTGTAATGGTTAGAGTTGCAGGAAATGGACTCATCGACTAGAGTTCAATTCCTGGACGAAGCCAGTTCACATAGAGCTAATACCCTTTGGGAAAGGTATGAATCCAACTATTCTCCCTCCAGCTATGGGTAAATAGTAGGGCAACTGGGCTCTTTGACATTGGTTAGGCAACCAGTCTAGGAGAACTAAAACTGTGAATTCAAACTGGTCACTACTAGAATAGACTTAGGCCTACTTAGTGATCTATTTCAAATAAAGAAGAAAAAAAAATCTTTTTGTTCTGTTTGTTTCCCTTCTCGTTATTTTGCTGCTTATAAAGATCTGAGCAAAGTTACTTGGCTCTGCCCAGGTTAAACTATCTTTGGACATTAAATGACTTGACTTGTATTGGAGGAGAAGGAGCTCTCAAAGGTTTTTTTTTTTATGAGAAGAGAGTGCCTTTAGTCTGAATTCAGAGTTTGGCTTCTTCTAGACTGGTTACCATAACAAGATTAAAGAGCCCAGTCTGCCCAACTATTTACCCATAGCTGGAGGGAGAATAGTTAAATTCATACTTTTCCTTTCCTAAGGATATTAGCATTATGTGAAATGCAAACAGCTGTCTGTGGGGTTTGAATTCGTCTTGACAGGTTCATTTCTTATGACACTAATGATTACACCATGTGCCTCCAACACATTATCCTTATCTAATTATTAGCTGATATTATTTTCCAGTTAGCTGTTTATCATTGTAATACAGGTTGATAAGTTTTATGGCATTTCAATCCTTGTTGGGTATTTAATGCTTAAGTCAGTTTTTCTTTCAAGAAATTATATGATTTCATGTAATTAATGATCATCATTATCATCATCATCATCATCATGTCATACAGCCAGCACAAATCTCCAGAATGCTTCCCCATTACCACATAGATGTTAAATGTAACATCCAAAGTAGAGTTTTAATAACTTCTTTCTTATAATGTCTGTTTTACTTCCATTTTGATTTCTCACAAGAATTATTCCATCATCTCTGTAAAGTCTTTTGTCCACATAAACAACAATATTTTGATTTAATTTGATGATTTGGTTTAGTCGTTTGGTGTTACAACATGTCAACCTTTTGGGTCATTTTATGCAGAAGACTTTTTAAAAAATTCATTCTTGATGTGTACTCAGTGTTTTTTTAAAACTAGTCTTTTTCTATTTAACCCATAGATGGGGCCCTAGCAGGTCCTACCACTCTGGGTCAAAGTGGATCTTGGAGCAATGGTGCTGAAGGGATGTTCCATGTTCCCCAGTGCTCCAGAACTGGAACTTCAGTATCAAATAGAGTTTAACGTCATACTCAGATGAAGACCCTCAGCTGCTGCCACTAGCACATATATGTTAAAAAGGGTTGAGGCTTGCCAAAAGGGTAATAGGGTTAGGACAATCATATAGGTGCTAGGGCTTGATGTGACCAGCTAATTAACTGGTGGAGACCTCTCCAACCACTCGTCTAGCCTAAGTAAGTGCCAAAGTGGAGTGCTGCCTGTCATGGACTGCTCAGCCACCAGGGTTTTATCCTTAAGCCACTCTGGTCACTACCCACAACCAACTGATGACCCTATTGGGGAGTCTTACACCCTTTCCGCCATTGGAAATGTCAAATAGTCCTCTATTTCTCTTTTTATTTATGCAATAGTACAGTTTTATAGCAGTGTTTAATAATATTGATTTTTCTTTTCCAAAATTGTTATATATATTTTTGACATGTAAGAGAAGAAATATTCGATAAAGCCTTAAGGCTGTATCCATTATTTCATCTTTTATAGACGGTTAGAAATCTTTTATGTTAAATTGAATGAATATGCATTTCTCTTTCTTGGTACTGTTATTAAACCAGTCGATAGAAAGTGAATTTGAATTAGGGAAAAGAATCATTATGTGTCTGATGATTGAGAACAACTCATAAAACTGGCAGTGATAGAAAAAAATTGTTTGTTTATGAAATCATTTTTTAATTTCTTTTTTTTAACAGGATTTTTAGATTTTCAGACACACACACACAAACACACACACAAAGAAGTAAATGTCAATTTAAAAGAGTGTTTATATATAATATATCATCGTGCTTCACTTTATATGAGCTTAATAAAGTAAGGTTTTGAAATTTTTGAATTTCAGGAAAATATTGAATTTGACATAGTATTAGAATTGAAAAAGTGTTGTCTGAAAAGCAATCCTAATGTCTGAATGAAGGTTTGATAAAAACTGAAACTTTTTAAGGTCGACTTCATCTATAATAAAATTATCTTTTTGGGAATACTTTGTTTTTTCTACTTTCTCCGTACTGTTGAATTTAGTTCCATGTTTTCCTCCCACACACACACACACATATATATATATATATATATATATATGATTGGAACGGAAACTGACGAATGATGTTTTGTTTATTTTTCTCAATTTATATGTTGTCTTTATTGGTTGAATAAATACTATTTTGTATACAGCTTTTTTTTGTTTGTATTTTCCCATTGCACTAATACCCTTGGGAAAGGTATGAGTCCATATATTCTCCCTCCAGCTATGGGTAAAATAATAGGGCAGACTTGGCTCCTTAACCTTGGATAGGTAACCAGTCCAGGAGAAGGAAAACTCTGAATTTGGAAACCTGAGGTCGGTCATTGATTGGGTTTGTGGCATTCCCTGTGCACCAATTCTTTCCTATTGACTGTGCTAAAAAGTGCGGATGGTCCAACACAAGCCTTCACCACTATAAACAAAACTGTGTAGGTTGTTCATTGGATGAACCCTCATGTGTCAAAATCGATGAGAGAGTCCATTTTTATATGTATATACATATATAAGTAAAGTTCTTATATTAAAGTTGGAAGGCTTGAAGTAAGCTTCCAGCATGGGTACATGTGAGTACATAAAATATTCCAACAAAGTTGTAGAATAATAACAATATTTATTCTGTGAGTGATGGAGAAAAATACATTCAAGGCAAATATCTAAACATGCAGATGCATAAACGTATTACAAAGGAAATAGGTGTAGGACTTGTGCCGTAAGGAATGTCACTTACTAGAAGCAGGTTGGGGGTCAAAGACCCCCCACTTGAGGGTTAGAGGCGTCAGGCGCCTAAACCATGTGAACTCGTCACTGGCCCAAGAGAAAAGGAAGAAGGGGTTCAGAATTCCCGGGTTGCTGGCTAAATACTAATGCCACCTATTGGCAAACACTGCAGCAAGGATAGATAATCCCATTTGGACTTATGTCCACCAGAATTACCATTTTACTGACCCAACACATATATATTAATATAGATTAGCTGTTAATACATTATTCAATACTAATAATTCATAGGATTCATATCCTATAAATAACATCCCTTAGTTTTATATCTTAATTATTGCAATGATTATCTATGCATAGATATTCAAATTTATGATCAATAAGTGAAAAAAAAAGCAATAATTATTTATTGATTATAAAGAACTATCTGATGAATTGATATATATTGAGGATCTCATAAAGAAATCTGTTCATTCAATCAAATTCCAATCCTTACAGAAATTTATTTTCTGATGTCAAGATAAATCAATCTTGACTTCAGAAAATAATTTCTTATTATAATGGAGACGGCACATTTGTCTGTCTGTAACCATATCTCTACATCTGCAGTTGTGTGTATGTACAAGGTATGTCAGAAAAGTTCCAGGACTGGTGTCATAAAAAATTCATTTCAAATCCAAACTACAAGTTATCCTCTTCAAAGAAATCCTCTTAGAGTCTAATGCACTTTCCCATCCTTCTCTGCCATGCTTGCATGCACTCCTGGAAGGATTCTTCCGGGATTCTCAGTAGCTCTGTCTTCACAGCCTTTTTGATGTTGTGCACATCCTCAAAATGGGTTCCCTTGATGACCCCCTTAAGCTTGTGGAAGAGGAAAAAATTACATGGAGCCAGGTCGGGCGAGTAGAGAGATTGCTCCAACACAGTGATGTTCTTCTGGGCCAGGAACTCTCGGATACTCAGGGCAGAGTGGGCAGGTACATTATGTATAAATCAGAGGTCACCAAACTACGGCCTGCATTTTATCAGGCCTGCTGATGATACTCAAATTTGTTTGTTAAAATGTACGGAATGCAAAACATTCTGATACCATTTAAATATCATGCTAAGCTTACTAAATCTTCACGGACTTGACTACTGTACATAGGTTACAAAATTTTGCGCACATGATCATTTCACTTGTTACTTACGCGATCCCAAATTTTCACTTGAAAAACACAGGTAATTTTCAAAGAGCTACTGTGAAGCAATGCATATAACATGGAAAGATAAATTTTATTTTACATCTTTTTCTCAAAGCTTTCATTCTGGCTAGCAAGTATTGAACACAATAATAATGTGGCCTGCACTCGTTATTTTTTCAATTATCTGGCCCACCATGAAAATTGTTTGGTGATCTTTGGTATGAATCAACATATTGTCAGAATCTAAATAGCAAGTTTGAGCCTACTTGGTTCCCCATACTTGATAACCTTGTGTCACATCCTACCCGTGGTGAAGGGGTTGGATTAATACCTACCCAGGATATCACTCTTTTTGAAGATCTACTGTGGATAGTTGGTGTATGCTAAGCCCTGCTGACAGGGCATTATGATGTCAAGTTCAGAGTTATTTCCCTTCATCTCTTATTATAATTGAGATTGTGGGTTTTTTCTGTCTGTAACTAAAACTATATTACTTCTCAAGTCACAATTTTCTTAGTTATTTACATCACATACAGCACTGTTCACGTGACTTTCGGAAACATTTTTTCATGCTCAGAATTGCGGAGACATGGAATAAACTGCCTGCATCTGTTGTAGGCTGCCGGAGTACTGAATCTTTCAAAGCCTCCATGCTTCCTGTAGTCCGCCAACACTATACCTGATGCCACTCTCCACATACACATGCACATGGACACACATACATGCATATTACTACTGTGAACTGTTCATGTTCCTGACACAACATTATTCTGTGAACTTGACATGAAACTTTGATGAGTTGTGGTGCACCTGAGCACTGTACACAATAAATTTCATTATTATTAATACATTCTCTATGATTTTATTTTTATTTAAACCTCAATTCTTAATAAAATTGTTTTCTATTATTAATGCTGTTAACCATGTCTCCATACTAATAGCATGCAATTTTATTTATATATACAAAAAATAGTGGTTTACAGTGGGAACAGGAAGGCTAATTTGCATATTGAATTTAAAAATTTGATTTTAATAAATATGTGCTTAGTATTATTCATTTCTAATAGTTTGGTTTTATCTTAATAAATATGAGCAAAAATCTTGGGGATAAATCTTAAAAGAAATCCATTAACAAGAAGAAATAACTGTGATTTTATTTTTACTTCCTCTTTTAACTAAATAGTTAAACTAGAAAAATTTAGCGATGAAAGGCGGGACTGAAGAAAGAGTAAGTTTCAGTTCTATTTTTTGATTTTACTCCCCTCAAAACCTTTCAATCTTTTCAAATCTTTTTATCTGCATTCTTATTTAATTTCATTAGCCTTTCTAATTTAATACAATATTACATTAAAACTTAAATACTTGCTAGTGTAGGTAATGATTTGTTTTCTATAAACATTTTAAACCTTTTTTTTCATTCATACTGAGTTATTATAGAGATAATATTTTTATATTGTGTCCATAAGTTTATATAGCTTTTATACAGCATTCACATAATTTTCATAGGACTTATATCCAGTTAATCTATATTGTCTTTATAAAGCATTGATAGCATTTATGTTACAGTGCAATGTGATCAATATAAAGAGCCACTGAATTTAAATTATAGACAATTCAAGTTAGCTGAAGGATACAATTTCTCTGTTAAACCATAGTGATGTACATTGCGATAAGAATAATAGATTTGAAAATAGCATTGTTTGGGACTTATCCAAATAAATCCGAGTGATTGGGGCCTTGAAAGAATAATGTTTGTTGGTTATCAACTGAAAAATCACATCAACAATCAGGTAGGTTCAGATGTCGATGGGAAACAGGAGTCAAAATTAAATGAATTGAAAGAATCATAGAAGGATAATTGTGTGTGTGTGTATATATATATATATATATATATATATATATATATATATAGTAATATACATGTCTGTGGATGACCTATATATATATATATAGCAATAGTATATGATTATCATTAGCTCACTTGGCAAGTTATTCGGGGACCAGGTTTTTGCAGTATTATTAGTGGAGTTGTCAATATCAGTGATAAAGCTGTTGGGTAAATTTCTCAAGTGGAGTTTGACAGGTTTGAATTCAGAGTTTTTGTTCTACTAGATTGCCATACTATTTACCAATAGCTGGAGGAAGAGAGAGAGAGAGAGAGAGAGAGAGAGAGAGAGAGAGAGAGAGAGAGTGTGTGTAATTGGATGCACACCTTTACCAAGAGCTGTTGCATATATAAGAATTAATATATATTAGTATATATATATATATATATATATGTGTGTGTGTGTGTGTGTGTGTGTGTGTGTGCCTATTGCATGGAAGTAATTGTGTGTGGTCACAGAAGAGTGTACTTATTCATGGGCTATATATATATATATATATATATATATATATATATATATATACACAATGGATGGTATATGCATGTCCAATAATTTAGCTGATGTAAACTGGTAGAATAATTGTACAAGGGATTTTGTTTTTAGTAGTGAAAGTTTTTCCCTACTCTCTACCCATAGCTGGAGGGAAAGAACAGAAGGATTCATGCCTTTCACAAGAACATTGACACAAAGTGAAGTGCAAAACTCTAGTATATATATATATATATATATATATATATATATATATATATATATATATATATAATATATGTGTGTGTGTGTGTGTGTGTGTGTGTGTGTGTATATGTGTGTGTGTCTGGATGATATCAAGTGTTTCCTTGATAGAATACAACCAAAATTGAAAACTCAAATACAAAGATTTGTATATACATTTTTACATATACAGAGTATTATAAATAAATGAATAGATAAATACATTAGTTCAGATATAAGTTTATTTTGCGAGACGAGATAATCATATCAATAAGATCGAATAGGAAATGTTCAAATTATTAATTTTACATATACGAAATATAATGAATAAAAGAATACCTTAGTTCAGATATAAATTGATTTTATGAGATGGGAAAATCATATCAATCAGACCGGATAGGAAATTTTCAAATTATTAAAAATCATACAGAAAGAGGCAAAAAATGCTAAAATAAATTTATATCTGAAGTAAGGTATTCAATTAATAGCGTTTTTATTCATAAAGTCTGATCTCTTGAGACAAATAAATGACAGCTTTGCTGAGTAGAAAGTATTACACGCAATTGGAAACACTATCTTTTCTGAAGATTTACAAAAATGTAAGCTGACTATTAAAAGAAATAGGTTACACCTTAGTGTCAGTCTGTTGATATAAAATATTTTCATTTTAATAGTATTGTGTGTTTTCATACCCTTTTATCTATACATATATATATTTATTATATATATATATATATATATATATATATGTATTTAGGCAGCATTTTTCTTTTAAACAGGTTTCATTGAATTGAACAGACAATTCCTGTCTGACAAGTCTTTCGTCGATCCGTTCTAATCTTTGGGCCATCCTTCTGGTGTCAGGGTGGAACTGGTATACCAGTCCACCGAATGTTTCGTCACTACTTATGCTTATAATTTTCTGCCTACATTACTTCCATTAATCCCCCCCCTTATCACAACCTGTGCCCCCTCCAAAAAATCACCACTGCTTTGTTCAAACTACTACCATTCCAAAAACCTCCCACTACCAATTGATATTACTCCCACTAATTCCTTGCTTCTACTCGTTCTCGTTAAAAACGAGACATGAAAACTATTCCATCGTTTCACCTGAGGATGGCAAAGTGCATTGCCGAAAGCGCTAGTGACAAAACATTCGGTGGACTGGTATACCAGTTCCACCCTGACACCAGAAGGATGGCCTGAAGATTAGAACGGATCGACGAAAGACTTGTCAGACAGGAATTGTCTGTTCAATTCAATGAAACATATATATATATATATATATATATATATATATATATGTGTGTGTGAAGAAAAGGAAGTGAATCCGAAGGTATGTAGTATATTAAGAAAGATTGAAAAAACACAGGTTTAAATGAGTTAAGTGGCGAGTTTATTGGCCAAAGCTGCAGTGTTTCGATCTATTAATTAGATCATCTTCAGGGCATTTTTATGCACAATGTTTTTTCGATACACACTCTTACACAGTCCCATACTCACACCGTAAAAGAGAATATTTGACGTCATATTTCAAACCGTCTATTTTCAGCGTTCTTTTTTCAAACTTCAATTTTAAACAGACTGATAAACAAGGACTATCACTCGCTTTTCTCGTTATTCTGTGATAAAAAATTCTTATTACCTTCCATATACAACAAATGCCCTGAAGATGATCTAATTAATAGATCAAAACACTGCAGCGTCGGCCAATAAAGTCACACTTAACTCATTTAAACCTGTGTTTTTTCATCTTTCTTAATATACTACATATATATATATTATATATATATATATATATATATATATATATAGATAGATAGATAGATAGATAGATATATATATGTAGCCTTGAATGAAAATTCCTCCTATTCCCTTATCTCCCATCAGCAAGAATATTGGAAGAGGGGGGGCATTTGAGTAACATCAGCCTTTGAAAGAAAGTGGATGGTTCACTGGGAAAATAACCAGAAGTCATTTTCTAATGATAGCATAGGCGAGAAACTGACAGTTACTAAGTGCCACTGACATTGTGTCTGCATTACTCTAACTTTTATCTATATATGCATTTACCAAACCCCTCGCCAGGAGCAGGATGTGACCCAAGGTCAATGTTTAGGTGGAGTTTAACAGGTTTGAATTCAAAGTTTCCCTGCTCCTAGACCGGTTGTGGTACCAAGGTTAAAGAGCACAGTCTGC
Source organism: Doryteuthis pealeii (assembly GCA_023376005.1). NCBI lineage: Eukaryota > Metazoa > Mollusca > Cephalopoda > Myopsida > Loliginidae > Doryteuthis > Doryteuthis pealeii. The sequence goes on from CM042148.1 coordinate 9,288,799, forward strand.
CCTCTTATACAACCATAGCTGTAGGGAGGATAGTTGGATTAATACCAAATGTATCAGCACTATGTGAAATGTAAACAACCTCGTCCAGGATTTGAACTTATATCCATTTCCTATAAAAATAACCATTACACCACGAGTGCCCCTCATGGAAAGGATTTGACAAAAGGTCAAAAGTATGGGACAGTAGTAATGGATTTGCAAGATTAGTTTCCTCACCATCACACCAAGATGGGGTGTGGGTATGTATATATATATACATGATAAGTAGATACACAAGCGATGTATTTATGATATGGCTTTTTTTAAGCCGACAATTTTTGGGAGAATATGTGCTTAATTGAAGTCGTACCTAATCTTGAAAGTTAATTAATTAATAATTAATTAATTAATAAGGCAGGCGGGCATACCTATTAAATGTAAGGCTAAACAAATCGAGAAAAATCAATCTCTGTATGTACATTTCAGCCTATTAGGCCTCATCATATAGATAGAAAGACCGCCTTGTGCGTGATTAGAAACCCGACTGTCAAGCTGACAGGCGAACATCTTACCCCTACACCATATGGACCCTCTTGGATTTTTCGTTTTGCTTAGAAGTAGGTTCCTATTCCTTTTATAGTGACTTCTACATAATATATATTTATTTATTCACTTATTCATTATATACATGTATACATATGTATATCTATACATTCAATGACGTTTTGTTATCATTGGTTTCAAAGCATTAAATGCTTCTCATCAGACAAATCACCTTAGAAATGACATACAAATGAATATCCGTTATGTATAGCAATGAATTGCACTCACTTTTCTTCATGTGACTAGACAAGGCAGGCTGCTTCAGGCTCTGTTTGAAACCTGACCGAATTGTCATCAGTCAGTCATCTTACCACTGTGCCATCTACACACCTACTTTTTAGAAATGTAATTTTACTGTTATAAACATACTAGGACATTTGGGAGTGCTCTATCCGTTTTTTTAAAGAGACCTATTGTGATTATCTTGAGTTTATATTTATAAATTTTTTTTTCAAATTAGTGAAATAGATCACTAATTAGGACTGAGCCTATTCTAGTAGTGACTACTCCAAGCGGAGTTTAACAGGTTTGAATTCACAGTTTTCCTTCTCCTAGACTGGTTGCCTAACCAAGGTTAAAGAGATCAGTCTGCCCTACTAGTTGTATTCATACCTTTCCCAAGGGTATTAGCACAATGTGAACAGTAGCTTTATCCAGGATTTGAACTCTGGTTCATATATATATATATACTCAAGATAATAATTTACATATCAATAACTGATGGATCACCTAATCCTGGTTAATTAACAAAAAGAAGAGAACTTGTCACCTTGCCAATTTTACCAGATAGATAACCTGGCCAGAGAATGGAAAAAAACATAGAACATGAAGGTAAATTTCTTACCAATTGTAATTGGTACCCTTAGAATTGTTCTAAGTATTGGAAAAAAGTGTCTGAATTTGAAATTAGAGGAAGAATCAAGACCATCCAAACAATAGCATTGTTTGAATTGTGAGTAGACTTGCTATCACTCAACCTTTAGTTAACCACCAGTTAATGTGAGTGTTGAAATATTATATATATATATATATATATATATATATATATTAGGGGCCGGGCTAGCTTAGTTGGTAGAGCGTTCAGCTAGAAACCACAGCGTAGCACATGAGTAGCACAGGGATCTGTGCGGTAAAGTAAGGAGCTGATGGTAGGTGTGGCGCTCCACCTCAGACGCCAAAAATCAATCTCCTTGGTCTAGCGCTAGTGAAAAGGGGATAGACTCCCTCACTGACTGGCTGATACCGACTTTAGGCCGCCCCGACGTCTTTACTTTACTTATATATATATAGATAAAAGGATATGAAAACACACAATACATCTTCAGAGCTTGTTTTTAATTCGGACTCATCAAGAGATTTTCTGCTTCTCTCTCGATGAGTCCGGATTAAAAACAAGCTCTGAAGATGATTTTTATAAATCGAAATATTGTTCAATATTAGCTATGAATATGATATAAAATATTTTCATTTTAACAGCATTGTGTGTTTTCATATACTTTTATCTATACTTATACCGTCGGATTCATTTTCTTATTCTTACTTATATATATATATATATATATATATATATATATATAGTGATCGCTCTCTCTCCTAGAGGCTGCTAGGGTATACTCCCCCTCAGATAAAGAAAACAAAACATTTTTTCTGAATAAGTTCCATTATTCCTTACAAATTATCTAAAGTGTATCTAATATATTCATTATGAAATGATTTTTCATATAGATATCAGGAATAAGAAAAATATTTTACCTACAGCAAATAATGATGGCTAATTTAAATTGTAATGTTGCGTGCTTTGTTTACTAAGGTTTAAGGCTACAATCAGATATCTTTATACTGTACGCCTTCCACAAAAGTAAATAAATTGGCTGTTGGCTAAGAATTATTGGCTTCACTCTTAAATCTTTATCTCTGATGCAAAGAGGACTAGAGTTCAGCACGAATGAAAATAAGAAGATAAAATGAACGACTTTAGAGATCTTGAATCATGTATGCACAATTTGTAAACAAAATTCACTAAAACTCAGATAATTATTAAATATCAATAACATTTTCAACACTTTTTTTATTAATAAGTAAAGTAAAGTCGACGGGGCGGCCTAAAATCGGAATCAGCCAATCAGCGAGGGAGTCTATCTCCTTTTCAATAGCGCTAGACCAAGGAGATTGTTTTAGCATCTGAGGTGGAGCGCCACACCTACCATCAGCCCCTTACTTTACCGCACAGATCCTGTGCTACTCATACGCTGAATTGGCGAGGGCCGGTATCGAACTAGGAACCTTGTGGTTTCTAGCCGAACACTCTACCGACTGAACAACCTGGTTGGGTTGGTTTGATTAGGTTCGGTTTAGAACTGCATTGTATAGGATTACCTATCTCTCATTTAAGAGCCGGGTTAGCTCAGTTGGTAGAGCGTTCGGCTAGAAGCCACAAGGTTCCTAGTTTGATACCGGCCCTCACCAACTCAGCGTATAAGTAACACAGGGATCTGTGCGGTAAAGTAAGGAGCTGATGGTAGGTGTGGCGTTCCACCTCAGACTCCAAAACAATCTCCTTGGTCTAGTGCTAATGAAAAGGGGATAGACTCCCTTGCTCTACGGCTCATACCAACATTAGGCCGCCCCGACGACTTTACTTTACTTTTACCTCTCCTATAGACTGTAAAGGGTGGTTGTGTCTATCTTATAAATTAGTTGTCAGACAGACAAGAGGAGGAGTTAGTATGTATATAAATTCCTGATCAAATAAATATACTATTACTAAGTATTTAACTTTGCCTCTTTGCCTCTTATTTCTATTATTACATATCTCCTACTTCTTTTTGTGTGTGAGTAATTGGCTGCCTTTACCACAACACAAAAAAATGCCATTATCAATCATATGGAAATCTGATCTCACTGATTGGATAAAGTGAGGATTTTTCCAAGCCGTAGCTGTATCAGTGCTACTGTATGGCTGCCCCAACTGGACCCTAATGAAATGCTCAGAGAAAAAGCTAGATGGGAGCAACACAAAGATGTTGTATACTGTCTTGAACAAATCTTGGAAGCAGCATCCCACAGGGAAACAGCTGAATGGTCACTTGCTACCTATTACACATAACCATCCAGGTGAGATGAACAAGCCATGTTGGACACTGCTGGAGAAGCAGGGACGAACCCATAAGTGATATTATCCTATGGATACCTACACATGAACACACCAGTGTAGGCTGATCAACAAAAACCTACAACAATCAGCTCTATACAGATTCTGGGTCGAGTGATGACAAATAGGGATGGTTGGTGAGATAGAATCATAGGGATCCAGGTTGACAGCATGACCTGATGATGATGGTAAGGTTTGGTTTAAGGGCATATGAACTCCTTATGGGTTATTTGATACCAGAATTTGATTCATTTGTAAATGTTTAATTGTAATAAGTATATACTAGCAGAACCTGTGGATATACCACTGTATGATAATCTAATTATTACATTTTATATGTTTACTTAAGAGCTATTGCGAAATTGTTCAATATGTAAAAAGTATAATAATCTTGATTTAACTATATCTTTCACTCTTTTTTTCTTCCTTTCCTTCTTTTTATCTTTTCATTATGTTTGATTGAAACAGATTAGCGTTATTGTTTTCATGTTCTTAACCCCCCCCCTCTCTCTCTCTCTCCTCTCTCTCTCTATCTATCTTTCTCCTAATCTTTCTTTATTTCTTATCAAATTTTTTCTGTGTAGCATGTCCTTTCTTTCTTTATAATAAAAACAGAATGGTCCATAATATAGCTGAAGTGACAACACTCAAAATAAGAATTCGGTGGATAAGCGACACCAGATAATCAGTGTTTACATTTTTGCATTTTATCTTGGATGATTTTTGGACGGTCTCATTTTTAACCAGGGGGTGTTGCAAGATGATAACAGATCTAAGATTAAGGAACACCAGTATTAATATGTATATAGTGAATCAACTGTACTTTTATCTATAATTGTTTGTTTGCAAACAATTTTATAGTTTCAACTATTCCCTATCCAATGCCAATAATTTACAAGCTGAAGAAAAAGTTAAATGAGAACTATACAAGGATACTACATGCAATCTTGAACAAATACTGGAAACAGCACCCCATAATAAAGCAGTTGTTTGGTCACTTACCTCCTATCACACAAACCATCCAAGATAAACAAGACACACTGGGCTCAGCTGGAGAAGTACAAATAAGTTCTTTAGAGATGTTTTCTTGTGGGCATGGACATACCAGAGTGAACTGACCAGCAAAGATTTATATTGTTGCCTGCCACCAAAAGACTTTAAGAGCTCCCTACTACCCTGTTATTCCTCTTACTGTGCGGATACTGCAAGTTGTGAGCAAGACTTACCAGGAGCAATGACTGACAGGAACAGGAGATAAAGAGTCATGGTTTTAATTGAGAAAGTCAAGTTTAGAAAAATTTAAAGAACATATTCTTTTTTTAACAGTAAAAGTATCCTCTATTCTTCTATATGGATGACCATTTAAGTAAAAACTTATTTTCTCTTGTGATGCAAAGCAATTGAATAGTATCTCTTTTAATCCTTCATGTTCTTCCATATTTGAATGGAGTTATATGATGACTTTGGTGGGGGTGTTTTCTTTTAGATTTAAGTAATCCTTATATTTACTAATATGGTTCAAAACAACTTTCTAAGTCAGCTACTGTATTTTTAAATACATTCTTAAAAACAGAGGGAAATTTTTTTCTTAAAAGCTGAAGGACAAAGCCAACTATTGAACTTGGAAAGGCCACTGAGATATATCTGATGCTTTTTCTTTATTCATTCATATTTTACATATTTTTTCTTTTTTTCTTTCTTCATTAATATTTCTTATTTTCTTCATTCTTTCTTCATTCATATTTAGCTTATAATAACATGCAATTGTATTTATATATACAACAAAATAGCAGTTTACAACTTGAACAGAAAGACTAATTTGCACATTGATACTGAAAATTTGATTTTAATAAATATGTGCTTAGTATTATTCATTTCTAATTGTTTGGTTTTATCTTAATGAATATAAGTAAAAATCTTGATGATGGATCTTAAAAAGAAATCCTGTAACATGAAGAAATAACTGTAATTTTATTTTTTACTTCCTATTTTAACTAAATAGTTAAATTATAAAAAATTAGCAATGAAAGATGGAAGTGATGGAAGAGTAAGTTTCAGTTGTTCTATTTTTTGATTATAACCCCCCCTGTTTCAAATCATTTTATCTGCATTTTTATTTAGTTTCAGTAGCCCTTCTTATTTAATATAATATTTTATTACATTAACACTTAAATACTTGCACCTAGAGGTTGCATATATTTGCTAGTACATAAATCAATTTAAAAAAAAAATTGAAATAGATTACTAAGTAGGCCTGAGCCTATTCTAGTAGTGATCACCCCAAGTGGAGATTTAAGAGGTTTGAAATCAGAGTTTTCCTTATCCTAGACTGGTTGCCTAACCAGGGTTAAAGAGCCCAGTCTGCCCTACTATTTACCCATAGCTGGAGGAAGAATAGTTGGATATATACCTTTCCCAAGGGTAATAGCGCTATGTGAACTGTGGCTTCGTCCAGGGTTTGAACTTGGGTTGACGAGTCTATTTCCTATGTGCTCTCTGATTAATAATATATATAATAAATGTTATTGATTTGTTAAATGTTCTCTTGAATAATAATTTATAATCAGCATTATAGAGTTAAACTTGTAAACATTTAATAACATTGCCAACAGAAAACAGCAGAAATAGAAATGTTTCTCAACCCTTAAAAAGAGTAAAACTTGTACGTTCGATGTTAAAGCAAAGGTTAACAGCATTAGCAATGATCTCAACAGAAAACAAAATTGATTAGTGGCAACAAACACTTTAATGAGAAATTTATTGATTATTTCTCAACATTGAAACCCCCGAAAAATGGATTTTATATTTAAATAAAATGCTTGGAATATTTAATGCAATGGAAAGTACTAAGGAAAATATTTATAATTTTATGAATTAAATTTATAAAATTCCTATTGTAGATTTTGTAGCCTCCCAATAAATAATGGATGAGAAATGTATTAGAGTGTTTCAGTGCAAGGGAAGATATTTAGTTTATTCTACAAGGTCCAATATTAGCATTAGTATATCCAATGATACACTAACACTGAATAGATATAAGGAAAGACAAGTTCATTTATACATATCATCATTATTAAGTCTCTTACCAGCAAACTCCACTATTGGGTTGGTTGACACTAGGGTGGATATTCAGTCTTATCTCCACTCGCCAAGATTCAATATGAACATTAATATTTCCAATGATATACTAACACTGAATAGATGGAAGGAAAGACAAGATAAACTCATTCACACATATCATCATCATCATTGTGTCGTGCTGGCAGCACAGATATCCATGACTATCTCTTGCCAACTGTTCCTATCAGTCATCACACCCTGGAGGTCCAATATTAGCATCAGTATATATAATGATACACTAACACTGAATAAATGGAAGAAAAGACAAGATCAGCTCATTTACACATATCATCATCATCATCATCATCATCATCATCAGTTCATGCTGTCAAGGATCCTCATGACTCTCTCTCACCACCTGCCCCTAACAAGCATTGCTTCTGGCAGGTCTTCTGCACAGCATACAGTATCCACCGCAGTGTTGATTGATGTAGGTTTTTGTTGGTTGGCCTATACTGGGGAGTGCATGTGTGGGTGTCTACAGGTGAATGTCACATGATTCCGTCCTTGCTTCTCCAGCAGTGTCCTGCATATCTTCATCATCTTATTTGGATGGTTTGTGTGATAGGAGATAAGTGGCTGTACAACTGCTTTTTGGTGGGGTGCTGCTTCCAGGATTTGTTCAAGACAGCACACAGCATCCTTGCATAGTTCCCATCTAGCTTTTTCTCTAAGTGTTTCTTAGAGTCCCAATTGTGCAGCCATACAGTAGCACTGAAACAGCTACAACTTGGAAGAATTCTCACTTTATCTTATCAGAGAGATCAGATTTCCATATGAGTGATAATCTGTCAATAGCAGTCCATGCCTTTTCCTATGTGTATATTGACATGGGTTTCTGTAGATGAGATATTTATGTTAACTGGTCAATAAATTTTAGAGGTTTACCAGCCAGTGTGGAGATGTCTATATTTTTTTTTAAACACATGAACTACGTTTGATCTGGGTTCACATAGAGGATAATGCCTCTTATAAATATTAGTATATATATATATATATATATAATTATATATATTATATATATATATATACATATATATATATAATATATATATATATATATATATATATATATAGCTTGAAAGTAATTCTATAATCTTGGTTTTCATACCTTTTTGGTATTGATCAGACAAATTCTGCCTGATGAATACCAAAAAAGGTATGAAACCCAGGGTCACAGAATTTCTTCCCCGCTATATATATATATATATATATATATATATATATATATATATATATATATAAAAAAACATTCCATTTGGTTTTCATGTCTCATTTGTGTCAATTATTTAAATGCTTGTAATACAGAAATATATTTAGTTTAGTTCCTACTCACCAAAGGTCAATATTAACATTAGTATATCTGTGATATACTAATGCTGAACACAATGGAAAGACAAGATAAACTCATTGACATGTACAAGAAAATTTAAGACTTGATATGTACAATATATACATATTCACCAACCCCTCTGCATGAGCAGGATGTGATACAAGGTCAATTTTTTAAGCAAAGTTTAACAAGTTTTAATTCAGAGTTTTCCTTCTCTTAGACTTATTGTGTAAACCAGGTTAAAGAGCCCAGTCCTCCCTACTATTTACCCATAGCTAGAGGGAGAATAGTTGGATACCTACCTTTTGCAATGGTATTAGTGCTATGTGAAACAGTCTGGTCAAGGATTTGAACTCATCTTGTGTCCATTTCCTACAACGGTCTCATTTTTTAAGATTTACTCTGTACAATAAATACATATTCACCAACCCTTCTGCACAAGTAATATGTTACTCACACGAGGTCAATTCTAAAAGTTTAACAGGTTTTAATTCAGATTTTTCCTTCTCCTCAACTAGTTGCCTAACCAAGGTTAAAGTCTGGCCTACTATTTACTCATAGCTGGAGGAAGAATAGTTGGATTCATACCTTTACCAAGGGTTTTAGCGTTATGTGAAATGCAAACAGCTTCGTCCAGGATTTGAACTTGTCTCACTGTGTCCATTTCCTATAACTGTAAACATTACACCACATTCCTCCAAATATACAATATATATATCAGTTGTAGTAATAGAAAGAATACACAAATGTGTCCCAATAGAAATAAAATTAAACAAATATCGTTCCATGAACAAGCAATATATGGAAGTGGTACAAAACGGGAAAAAGCTTACTTGATGAGTAGGTAATATGTCCATGTGGCTTTACCATTCCATGACAGGGTTAGAGACAACATCTGTACTGTTCTTAGAACAGAGCAGAAAGAGGTTGAAAAATGCCTTTCTGTACTTTAACACTAGACAGGCCCCCAAAGAACATGCAAATTATCGAATATCTTTATAAATATGTATCTATTTACATAATAATAAAAATGTTTAAATCAAGCAGGTGCCATCTCCTAATAAAATAGTAAGCCTCTGAGCTTTAGTAGACCACTTCATATACTTGGTAGCAATATCTCATCTACTGAAAGGGTTGTCATCATATGCATAGGTAAAGCATAAACAGGTTATTCTATGGACATTCTCCTATGGACACACCAAAGTTGGCTGGCCAACAAAAACTTACATTCATCAACTCTTGATGCTGTCTAGAGGACCTGCTGATAAGGATGGATGGTAAGACAGAGAGAGTCAATGAAAACTGTATGCATGTCTTAATAATGAAAGGCATGAATAAACACACACACTCTCATACACACATACACAGAAATACAAACTCACATATATATATATATATATATATATTATCATAAAGGTACACAGTAATAAACCTACTCGAGTTTCACCATAAGGATCTTCAGGGTCAAATCCACTGGATTGATCAAGATAATGGTGATTTCATGCCTTATCATTGTGAAACTTGAATCAACTAACCACTATGACCATTTTCACCGGTAATTCACTTTTTCACAAATACCATATATATATATATATATATATATATATATAGCAATAGCATAATTTTAACAGATCACTGCCGTCCATCATAATCCTATGACCCCACCACCAGAACCTTTCCTCTCATGAGCCCTCAAATGACTCATCAATCCCACTGCAGATCTACAATGTTTGATGCAAATTTGACATAGGAAGTATGTCCTTCCCATTGTATTGGATGGATCAGATGATAAAATTTGATGCTTATGTACCACCATATGTCTTTAAGACCAGAAGCTGACTTACATATTTTGTTACAGATTGCACAATACACATTGTTTGTTTCTGGAGTGTACATGAATTGTCCCTGATATATACACATGCACACACACACACACACACACACACATATATATATATATATGTGTATGTGTGTGTGTGTGTGTGTATCCTCAGTAATCTTAAACTCTATTTTGGTAAATATGTTAGGTATTTACATTGGTGCATATTCGGCTATGCATTCAAGTATATATATATATATATATATATATATATATATATATATATATATATATATATACATTATTTATTCCCCATTTTAGATCTTGAGGAAAATTACATTTTTTAGGTAAACTAAAGAGATCCAAATAAGTAAGAACTATGACCAAAGTTCTGCAGATGTTGAGGAATATTTAAAGATTAAAGTACTCTGCAATATTTGGTAACCAAAAATAAAACCAGGAAAGAATTGCAAAGAGAAAAGAAAGCAACAAAGAATCATTCTGCAGAAGCAACGAAATGGCCCTCATATAATTGGAATAACAATATTTCCTAACATCATTATATCCTTTGGATTTCATCTTTATAAAATATTGGTGCGCAAATATTGGGGGAAATTCAATAAATTACTTGAAGGTTGGATCTGATCCTATCATTGAAAAATAAAACAACATTCACCACCCACCTGCCAAATGTTATAATTCATCTACAATGGACACTCCAAAAAATAAAGCCTCCTATTTAATACCACAGAAACTAAAATAGCAAGCACTGATACAACATTTTCAATAAATTTTTTAAAAAAGTGTCTATTATTATTATTATTATTATTATTATTATTATTATTTTATTATTTTAAGAATATCTTATTAAAAAATTTATTGGTATTAAAAATTTATTTTTAAAAAGTGTCTATTATTATTATTATTTTAAGAATACCTTATAAAAAATTTATTTAAAAAAGTGTCTATTATTATTATTATTATTATTATTGTTATTATTATTATTATTTTAAGAATATCTTATTAAAAAATTCATTCTAAAAAAGTGTCTATTATTATTATTATTATTATTATATTATTTATTTATTATTATTTTAAGAATATCTTATTAAAAAAATTATTTAAAAAAAGTGTCTCTTATTATTATTATTATTATTATTATTATTATTATTTTAAGAATATCTTATTAAAAAATTTATTAAAAAAAGTGTCTATTATTATTATTATTATTATTATTTTAAGAATATCTTATTAAAAAATTTATTTAAAAAAGTGTCTATTATTATTATTATTTTAAGAATATCTATTAAAAAAATTATTCTTTTAAAATGTCTTATTATTATTATTTAAAAAATATTATTATTATTATTATTATTATTATTATTATTATTATTATTATTATTATTTTAAGTCTTATTATTATTATTATTATTATTTTAAGAATATCTATTAAAAAATTCATTCTAAAAAGTGTCTATTATTATTATTATTATTATATTATTATTATTATTATTATTATTTAAGAATATCCTATTAAAAAATAATTTAAAAAAATGTCTATTTGTTTTATTAGTATTTTTTAAAAAATAATTTTAAAAAGATGCTTAATATTTTAGAAATGCTTTATTATTAAAAGATTTAAGTTTTTAAAAACAATGTTTAATTAAAAAATAACCTTTACTGTATTTTTAGTTTTTAGGTAATAAACACAAGACTTCGATTTACTTTGATGTTACTTTATTTGTGAATCCCCAAACCAGACATCTGCGCACATCCTACGAGCTCGGCTCCTGCTTGCTAACTGACTCTTACTTACTATCCTTAAACCGGAAGACAGGGTCTTCTATGCCTTCCGGTTCTCACGATTTATCCCCGGAAGGCAAGGTGAGAGTGAGGTCAAGCGCTGTCACTCATCTTTCAAGGCCGTGGGCTGTAGCTTATAACGGACATTTTGATTTCTATACTATTGCCATAAATATTAGGCATCTAATAATTATGTAACATTACCACACATCGGTTTCTAATAGATCACTGAAGTTAAGCAGCAATGAGCCTGTTCAACACTTAACTGGGTGACCACTTAAGTGATAGCAGGTACTGTAATCAACTTGAGGATTGTGTGCCATATTTCTAAGCAAATACATATAAAATTAAACAAATCATTCATCAAAATGACTTGACTTGACATTAAATGACCCGGATGAACAAGAGTTTGAATACCATGCTCATGAAGAGGGTCATGTAAAAAAAATATTATAATTACTAGTAGGGAAACCCAGCATTGCCCAGGATAAAGATGATATAGTAAAGCACAAAAATTAATTCTATATGTATTTACCCAACCCCTTCACCATATGCTTGAATTCTTCTGTCAAATATTTAATCAAATTATGCTCAATAAGGTCAAACTATTTTGAAATAATATAAAAAAAAGAAAAACAAAAAAACTGAGCAAAAGAATTATTGCAAGCCACTGATAGCATATTCAGTCCTCAACAGATTAATCAGAAATGCATTTATCCAAAATCTCAAACATGAGCAGGATGTGGCACAAGGTCAAATTTTAATAAGGATTGAAACCAGAGTTTTCTTCATCCAAACCAATTGCTTAATTCTTCTAGACTGTTTAATATATATATATATATATATATATATATATATATATATATATATATATATATATATATATATGTGTGTGTGTGTGTGTGTGTGTGTGCTTCAATCCAGAACGAATAGCCTACATGTTCATACATGATGGCCCACCTAAAAATTCCTTGAACAAAATATCAAACCAACACTCCACAACATAGGAGCACATATGACCTTGAAAATGAATAGTTGCAAGTACCTGTGCTCGGACTACACAAATAAACTTTAGACAATTTTTAAACTGCCTAAAATGACAGTCACAACATCTCATTCACCAAAAAGAAAAGCCGAATAAAAATCTAAACACCAAATTCCTTGAAGACAGTCTGCTTAACCATAGCTGAAGTGAGGGACCAGATAGATTCATGCCTTTTCCAAGGTCATTAGTGAAAAGTGAAACACAAAAAGCCTCATTCAGGATTTGAACTCTGATTGCCAATTTCATTTCTTATGATAAACTAAGCACACCTTCAAAAATCCATTCTATTTGTATGAATGAGCTTTGTCTTATTAATTTTTTTCCAAGTTGTGCTTTATTAGTTTTCTGGATGAATTAGACCTTCCTGATCAATTTTAACCTAAAATGTTCAGAGAACCTCTGAGAATTGTGTGTGAGGGTTTACTACACCTCTCACTACATGTCCCTCCTCCGTTATATATATCTTTTAAAACACTGTGTAAAGTCAAAGAGTACACATACCAAGTTACCAAGATTTGCCTATTAGCTGAGATAAGATAGACAATTATTCTAATAGAATATTTTTTTGAAATCTGTGATACTAAATATAAACCAAACTCTAAAAAGAATTTTAACCGACTATTATAAGAATGTTGGAGTGTAAGTTAGGCTCAGATAATTTGATGGGATGTATTTGGCAAGGGCATGGCTCAAGTTCTTCATAACTAATTGGATTATTTGTGTCGTTCCGGGCTAATATGTCTGATGCAGGTTTTTTATACAATAGTCTTTGCACAGTTCTCATTTTCATCAAAACTTAGTAAATGCAATATATATATATATATATATATATAAGCTGTGTCAAAAAAGTATTAAGATTTTTGGTACTTTTTGACGCACCTTGTATTCTGAAAAATTAATGTTCCATTCATTCTTCATTTCTATCTCGGTAAATACAGCTCTAAAATTTGTACTTTTTGACACACTTTGTATTCTGAAAAAATTAACATTACATTAATTGTCCATTCCTATCATGGTAAATACAACTTCAATCTTGATACTTTTATGACAGACCTTGTGTGTATATATATATATATATATATATATATATATAAGGCACTCATGGTGTAATAGTTATCATCATTGGAAATGGACACAGTGGACAGGTTCAAATCCTGTATGAGGCTGTTTGCATTTCCCATAGTGCTAATACCGTGGGGAGATGTATGAAACCAATTACTAATAGTAGAGTACATTGGGAACTTTAACCTTGGTGTGGCAACATGTCTAGGACAAAGAAAATTCTGACTTCAGACCTGGTAAATTCAGCTTAAAAATATTTACCTTGTACCCATGCAGAGGGGTTGTATATATATATATATATATATATATATATATATATATATATATATGTGTGTGTGTGTGTGTGTGTGTGTATGTATGTGTGTGTGTGTGTGTGTGTGTGTGTGTGTGTGTGTGTATGTGTGTAGCCTTAGTATAAATATATATATATATTTGGGCAATATTTTTTCTTTAAAGAATGTTTGGATGAGAAGAACACACAAGAGAGAATGTACAAATTTTTGGAATGTTTTTTATGTTTACAAACACAGAAATATAAATCTAGATTGAATGTATGTAGAAGGGGATAGAAAACTTAGAACCTTGAATCTTTTGGACAATTTTCACACACACACACACACACACATATATATATATATATATATATATATATATATATATATATATATATAGATAGATATGGATATAGATAATAAGTCATCCACAGACAGTGTGTTTCGATGTTTCACATCTCATCAGTGTGGCTAGACACAGCAACTACTTCTGACCAGGAGGGAGACCTGACTGACTTCTTATCAGCCCAGTTTCTTAACCTCTCAGCCGTTGAAGCTGCCATTGAGGAGCAGTGTTTTAACTGATAAATTTTATACATCTGTGTATATATTTTACGATCAGTAGAGAGATCAAATCTGTAAACAACAGACAATATTTTCGCTACAAATGTCTCCGGGTGACTTGGACATCAAAATAAGATGCTAAATTTATGAACTATAGATCAGACAGAAACGAATACATATCACCAACTGAATCTGTTGAAGACAACATGGTAGTTACATTTTTGTTTTTATTGCTGATAAAAGAGGAAAAAATTATAAATTTATTTTTGGATGCTTCAATTTCAATGGCCTTAGATGTAAATACATTCTATTTAAAAAAACTCTTTGAGTTATTTGCATTATTTCCATATATAGTCTATATCATTTTATAATATATGTATGTGTATGTGTGTGTGTGTGTGTGTGTGTGTGTGTGTGTATGTGTATGTGTGTATATTGTTGAATTAATAAATTAAAGTTTAAATGAAAAAAAATAATTAAAAATAATAAAATACTCCCCAAATAATAAAAATACTAAAAACACCTTTCTATAATAGAAACGAGTGCTCCTCTGTCTGTCTGTCTGTGTCTCTCAATCTGTATCTCTCTCTATTTCTTCTCTCTCTCTCTCAGTCTCTCTCTCTATCTATCTATCTACACCCCTATCTCTCTCTCTCTATCTCTATCTCCGCACTCTTTCTCTCTCAAATTTTATTTCAACTTCTTGATTTTTCATTCATCATTTTATCATATGTGCGTGTGTGTGTGTGTGTGTGTATTGTTGAATTAATAAATTAAAGTTTAAATGAAAAAAAAATAATTAAAAATAATAAAATACTCTCCCAA
This sequence comes from Doryteuthis pealeii, assembly GCA_023376005.1. NCBI lineage: Eukaryota > Metazoa > Mollusca > Cephalopoda > Myopsida > Loliginidae > Doryteuthis > Doryteuthis pealeii. The sequence goes on from CM042148.1 coordinate 9,304,375, forward strand.
AATAATAAAAATAAACACTCACACCTTTCTATAATAGAAACGAGTGCTCCTCTGTCTGTCTGTCTGTCTGTCTGTATCTCTCAATCTATCTCTTTCTCTATTTCTTTCTCTCTCTCAGTCTCTCTCTCTCTCTCTCTCTCTCTCTCTCTCCCTATCTATCTATCTATCTTTGCCCTCTTTCTCTCTCTCCCAACTTTTTATTTCAACTTGATTTTTCATTCAGTCTACTTGCATGCTTCTCTATAGCCCGACTGTCCATTAATCCATATATCTAAACTATAAACATAAATCTTGTGCATGTCTCTGTATCAGACGATAATACAAGTACAAAATACTATTTTATTTTTATTTCATTTAATTTATTAATACACCTTTAATCCTGTAATCCGAGTTGGAGACTGTAGTATCTAGAAGCAGATTTAATTATAATTATAATTAATTTATATACGAGAAGATTTAAATAAAAATCCAATATAGTAATTAATTCTGTATAAAATGCATTCATAATATAGAAACTAATTCAACAAGTGAAGATCTGGGTCTTTTGGTCAGAATGGGATTTTTCATTAATAATAATTTAATTTTAATTTTATTCATTAAAAGTATGTTACCATAGATAAGAATTAAAATTTGATGTATTATATTTTAATTTCACTTTTTAATTTTCTATTTTTTAAATCCATAATTTTATTCTTCTCATTGAAGAATCTTTTTTCTTATTTGTCTAAATGTTTGAGATGAGGCTTGATAATTTGTATTATTTGGATTTTTCAGACTGTCATCCTATCTTTATCGTTATATACACAATATTTCTGTCAATGTGCCCACCAGCCTTCTTCTTGTTTCTTGTCAAACTCAGGTGCCTTCATGTCATAATCATGAACCGTCATATAAGGGTTGAATTAATATAGTTGTAAGTGACAATCATCTATAGGTTGAATGACTCTCCTCGACAAGCATACATAGCACCTCGTAGGTCCTCCACATGGCATCCAGAATCTGCACAGAGCTGATTGATGTAGGTTTTTGCTGGTTGTCTTACACTGGTATAAGCATAAGAATGTCACTTATCAGTTTATCCTTGCTTATCCAACAGTATCCAGCATATCTTTTTTTTTGTATTTCTAAAAAATATTTGCTAGGTATTGATTAATTGATTCCTATTTTATTCTATCAGAGTGATCAAATTTTCATATGACTGATAACTTGTCAGTAGTAGTCAATACACTGTATGGCTACACCACTGACTTTAACAAAGCACTTTGCAAAAAATCTAGATTGGAACAACACAAGTATGCTGCATACTGTTTTGAACAAATCCTGGAAACAGCACCCCACAAAACAGCAGCTGTACGACCATCTACCTCCCATCTCACAAGCCATCTAAGTGGACATGCTGGGCACTGCTGGTGAAGTAAGGACGAACTCATAAGTGCATTCTCTTATGGACTCCTACACATGGATGCATTAGTGTTGGCTAACCCAAAAACATACTTTCATCAGTTTGCAGATACTAGATGCTATGTAGAGGACCTACCAAGAGCAATGGCCAATAGATATAGATGGTGAAAGAGATTCGAGGGATTCCACTTGATGAACTTGATTGATTTTAATGGCATACCAACCACAAGGGTTATTTTATGCATAAAAGTTAAGGAATTTTAATTATTGTACATTCATTTTTGTGTAGTTGCTTCTTTTTTTTTATTTTATTGAAAATGAATAATTTTTTAAACAGATCTATTTGACCAATAAATGGGACTCTGGGTCAGAGTGGACCTGTGAGCAATGGTTATGAAGAGCCTCCACACTTAACCGAGCTCCAGAGCCTCACCACCAGATTTAGTTTAATATTCCTCAGTACTACTGTATAGCTGAACCATTTTGACTTAATAAAAAAAAATCTAGATGGGAACAATCATGATGCATGCTGTTTTGAACGAATCCTAGAAGAAGCACCCCTCAAAACAGCAGCTATAGAGCCACTTTATTGGAAAGGATCTTATCTCTCTGCATATTCTGAACCCCACCGACAGGGTGGCACACATTTGGGAATTAATTGTTCAGTAAAAAAATGAAGGAAATGACTGTAATTTACTCTCTATCGAGCAGTTGAATGTAAGTATTATATATATATATTTTTTTTTTTTGTACATTTCTGCAGTATTTTTAAAAAATATTCTATACATGCACACAGACTTTAGAAGAAGAAATCTCAAGAATGAAGCCGTCAAAAAGAAATCCTATCATTATTGTTCGGTGTTCATTCAGGTTAGCCAGAGGTTGCATTTTGAAATCCATGCACTTCCAATACCACATTTTTACCAACATTGCTGGCGCCACATAAATGCACAAGTCTACAAACTCTGATCCTGCTACTTCCAAATGCTTTTCTCATTGATGTCTTCACTTCATTGTACTTGCTGCTTCTCAGAAGAGGAGGACAGGATATAGATTTCCTGTCATCTTTTCTTCAAGGCTTGTTCAGGCCGAAATAAAATATAGAGATGGCCTCGTGGGCCTGGGACCAATTAGTCGGTCAAGTGGGGTGTGAAATTAAGATAAAATTCTTCAACCTTGCAAGATTAACACAATGCCGCCATCTGCTCTACCATTGTGTGTCTTAAGATGCCATAGCTGAAATAATTGGAATGAGAAAGAATATTCTTGCTCATTATAAACTGTCCCACTGGAATTTCAAATCAAGTTCACTTGGTTGGTTGATTGGTTGGTTGGTTGGTTTTAACACATATCAAACCTTGCTGAATTATTCAGTCTTTTTTTGTAAGCAATTATATGGCTTCAAGAAGCTCATAATAAGAATCAGTGGGGCTTAGAATATGCTATCCCATACAGAGAGGTCAAAAGTGGTGTCCTGCATGATGCTCCAGTTCTGGAATTTCATTGACATTACTCCAAGGCCCACCTAACCTGAAGTGGTAGTACCTGTTAGGGCCCCATCTATGCATATTTACCGCTCCCTCTGCATAGGTAGGATGTGACGCAAGGTCAATTTTTTAAGAGAGTTTAAAACCGTTTTCAATTCAGAATTTTCCTTCTCAACTTGTTGCCTAACAAGTATAAAAACCCCAGTCTACCCTAATATTTATCCATAGCTGGAAGGAGAATAGTCGAATGCATACCTTTCTCAAGGGTATTAGTACTAAGAGCCGGTTTAGCTCAGTCAGTAGAGCGTCTGCCTAGGAACCACAAGGTTCCTGGTTTGATACTGGCACTCGCCAAATTAGTGTATGAGTAGCACAGGGATATTTGCAGTAAAGTAAGGAGCTGATGGTAGGTGTGGGGCTCCATCTCAGACACAAAAACAATCTCCTTGGTCTAGCACTAGTGAAAGAAGATAGACTCCCTCACTGTTTGGCTGATACTGACTTTAGGCCACCCCGACGACTTTATTAGCACTATGTGAAATGCAAACAGCTGTATCTAGGATTTGAACTCATATTGCCATGTCCATTTCCTACAATGGTAATCATTACACCTTGTGCCTATATAGGGTCGCATTTATGTGTCAAATAGAACTGGTCAATAATTTACTAAGGATTATTATTATTACTTACATAAAAAAACATACATCAGTGTGCAAATTTTACATATTAGATAGGAATACTAAACATCACATAAAAAAACACTTTAGAAACAACTACACAATGACCCAAACATGTAAATATGAACATACAATGAATGCAATCCCCCCAACATCTAGACTTAAAATAACCCTACATGAGTTGACATGCCATTAAAATCAATTAATTAATTAATGATGACAATAAGGATAATTTGTAAATAATTATAGCTCCAAATAAATATTCTTAAAACTAATAACTTATACAGAATTATATGGTTTCAATAGTTGGTTGGTTTTATGGCATGTCAAACCTTGTTGGACTATCTAATTCCAAAGTGAATTTTTATTTTGTTTTAAGTAACTAATAATAATCATTTGTAAACAATTATAGCTTGAAGCAACTATTCTTAATACAAATAATTTGCCCACAGTTATTTGGTTTCAAGTGTTCTTATCTAATACTAATAACCTTTAAACAGATCTTCTTGGCCTATAGATAGGACCTGAACAGATACAACCACTCTGGGTCAGAGAAGACCTGTGAGCAAGGGCAATGGAGGAATAAGTCAATATTCTTCAAAGCTCAAGAAACTGGAGCCTCACCACCACCAGTTGCCGTTTAGTGTCAAACCCATGACACCCTTTGTTTTGGTGGGGAGTCTTACCCCCAATACAAGGAATACATTTGGAGTATTTAAGGCAGACAATTATGTAGTTTCAAGCAATTAATAATAATCATTTGTTAACAATTATAGCTTCCAGTAACTATTCTCAATGCCAATAATTTTTACATTATCATATTCCTATTTAATACTAATAATTTGCAAGTAATTTTGTGGTTTAAACTATTTCTATTTAATAATCATCATCATTTGTCTGTACATATATAGCTTCAAGTTATGGAGGCGCATTGTCTAATGGTTAGAGTCGTAGGAAATGGACTCGTCCACCTGAGTTCAATTCCTGACAAAGCTGTTACATTTCATATAGCGCTGATACCCTTGGAAAGGTATGAATCCAATTCTCCCTCCAGCTATGGCAAATAGTAGGGCAGGCTTAGCTCTTTAACCATGGCTAGGTAACCAGTCTAGGAGAAGGAAAACTCTGAATTCAAACCCGTTAAACTCTGCTTAAGAAATTGACCTTGTGTCACATCCTGCTCGTGCGGAGGGTTTGGTAAATATATATATAGCTTCAAGGGCTGGTATAGCTCAGTTGATAGAGTGTTTGACTGGGAACCACAAGGTTCCTGGTTCGATACTGGCTCTCACCTACTCAGCGTATAAGTAGCACACGGATCTGTGCAGTAAAGTGAGGAGCTTATGGTAGGTATGGCACTCCGCCTCAGATGCCAAAACAATATCCTCGATCTAGTGCTAATAAAAAGGGGATAGACTCCCTTGCTGTTTGGCTGATACTGATTTTAGGCCACCTCGATGACTTTTTATATAGCTTCAAGTATTTATCTGTAGTATCTTGATATAATATTGATACAGGAAATTTATCCCAAAGACATTGGTGGAAGTGAACACCAGCTATTGTATGATTGTTATAATAAACATTAGTATTAGATCTGCCATTTTGTGGTTTACATATGTTGTTAAGAGTTAATCAATACATATTTAGATGAATAGAAGATATGCTATCTAATACTGATAGTTTTTAAATAGATCGTTTTTGGTCAAAATACTAACAGGTACGATGACTCCATCAAAGTGGACCTGAAATAATGCTAATGAAGGGGTAACCAACATTTTTTAGAGCTGCAGAACTAGAGTCTCACCACTGGGTGATGTTTAGTGTAATACTCTGGACATTACTTTTTGGATGGTGTCTTACCCCTCTTCAGGGTATACAGTTGGCATATACAGAGAGGGTGAACTATAGACTGACATTAGCATGGAGTATTTTAGTTTTTATAAATTAGATATATTTTCTTTCTTTGGTTGGTTTTATGGTATGTTTGTTGGGTTATTTTATGCTAAGAGTGATGGTCTTTAATTATATATGATTCATAATTATATCTTCACAATCATTTTAAACAGGTAAACACTTTATTGTTTCAAACAGATCTGTTTGCTCGAGTTACAGTAACCCTCTCCAGTAAATCCTCCCCACTGAATGCAGTTTAGTGTAATACACTGGACTCTCACTTTTCTTTAGTTTTGGTTATTGCCTGGGTTGCTAAAGAAACTAATTAAGATATAATTCCATCTTTTTATATGCATTCTTATTCAATTTTGTTAGTATACCTAGTATTACTAACATTCTCTGTAACTGAAATAACAGCACTTCATAGCGAGGTCTTTATTAGAGCTAGCTTGGCGAATACTGGCCAATTTGCAAATAATGACTGATTTTACCCTGAATATAATTTTTATTAGTCATCTAAACTCTAATTACTGAGAAATACTAATTAGAATCCTTCACTTCTTCCTGAATAGAAGCACCAATATCATCATGGACAGCTGTTAACTATGAAATACTAATTAGAATCATTCACTCCTTCCTAAATAGACACATCAATATCATCATGGATCATAGTTTGCAGGGGATGGGAATAAATTTGTAAATTGCTGCATGTTTTTTGGGGGCCAAGTAAACTACTGTATGAAAATATTTTTCTGTTGAAGCGGAGGGGTTGGTAAATATGTATATATAGAAAGAAATTAGTATTATTTGGATTATATGGACTAATGTCCTCATCTTTATTGTTATCTGTACAATGTTTTGGCTGATGTACCCTCCGGCCTTCTTCAGGTATTTCTTGTTGGACTCGGGAGCCTTCTCATACACGGAAACCTTCTTGTCGTAATTGGGAACCTTCTTGTCATAATTGGGAGCCATCACAGAACTTTGAACCCAGCCCTTTATTCAATCCAAGAGGGTATCCTATTCTCTTTCTGCTAACCATAGCTGAAGTACAGGTGTTAAGCTGTGTTAATTATTATTCTATGTTACTGTTGATGACTCCCGATTACAACAAGAATATTCCTGATTTTGAAAAGAAGGTTCCCAAGTTCGAGAAGGCTCCCGAGTCTGAAGAGAAATACCTGAAGAAGGCCGGAGGGCACATCGACTGAAATGTTATACAGATAACAATAAAGATGGGGACAATAGTCTGAATAAACAAAATAATACTAATTATCAAGCCTCATCTCAAAAATTCAGAGAAATAATAGAAAGACATGTCCTACTGTGGTTGAAAGAAATTTAGTAAATAGTAGAGTCCTTAATATAAATACATACGACAGAGAATGGGAGTGTTAAATGAAGACTTATATGTCTGTGTGGACAGAAACAGACACACGTGCACACTACTTGGTTGATGAGAGAGAAGAGAATTCTACTTTTTCCGTGTTCTCAATATATACTACTTTGACCACGTCCTCTAGTGGCATACATTTGGCAGATATTGGAGGTAATGACCCTTTGTGTCACCTAGTAAAACTATTTGGCAGATATTTAATGACCCTTTGTGTCACCTAGTAAAACTATTTGGCAGATATTGGAGGTAATGACCCTTTGTGTCACCTAGTAAAACTATTTGGCAGATATTGGAGGTAATGACCCTTTGTGTCACCTAGTAAAACTATTTGGCAGATATTGGAGGTAATGACCCTTTGTGTCACCTAGTAACTATTTGGCAGATATTGGAGGTAATGACCCTTTGTGTCACCTAGTAAAACTATTTGGCAGATATTGGAGGTAATGACCCTTGTGTCACCTAGTAAAACTATTGGCAGATATTGTAATGACCCTTTGTGTCACCTAGTAAAACTATTTGGCAGATATTGGAGGGAGCCGACCCTTTGTGTCACCTAGTAAAACTATTTGGCAGATATTGGAGGTAATGACCCTTTGTGTCACCTAGTAAAACTATTTGGCAGATATTGGAGGTAATGACCCTTTGTGTCACCTAGTAAAACTATTTGGCAGATATTGGAGGTAATGACCCTTTGTGTCACCTAGTAAAACTATTTGGCAGATATTGGAGGTAATGACCCTTTGTGTCACCTAGTAAAACTATTTGCAGATATTGGAGGTAATGACCCTTTGTGTCACCTAGTAAAACTATTTGGCAGATATTGGAGGTAATGACCCTTTGTGTCACCTAGTAAAACTATTTGGCAGATATTGGAGGTAATGACCCTTTGTGTCACCTAGTAAAACTATTTGGCAGATATTTTGTGTCACCTAGTAAAACTATTTGGCAGATATTGGAGGTAATGACCCTTTGTGTCACCTAGTAAAACTATTTGGCAGATATTGGAGGTAATGACCCTTTGTGTCACCTAGTAAAACTATTTGGCAGATATTGGAGGTAATGACCCTTTGTGTCACCTAGTAAAACTATTTGGCAGATATTGGAGGTAATGACCCTTGTGTCACCTAGTAAAACTATTTGGCAGATATTGGAGGTAATGACCCTTTGTGTCACCTAGTAAAACTATTTGGCAGATATTGGAGGTAATGACCCTTTGTGTCACCTAGTAAAACTATTTGGCAGATATTGGAGGTAATGACCCTTTGTGTCACCTAGTAAAACTATTTGGCAGATATTGGAGGTAATGACCCTTTGTGTCACCTAGTAAAACTATTTGGCAGATATTGGAGGTAATGACCCTTTGTGTCACCTAGTAAAACTATTTGGCAGATATTGGAGGTAATGACCCTTTGTGTCACCTAGTAAAACTATTTGGCAGATATTGGAGGTAATGACCCTTTGTGTCACCTAGTAAAACTATTTGGCAGATATTGGAGTAATGACCCTTTGTGTCACCTAGTAAAACTATTTGCAGATATTGGAGGTAATGACCCTTGTGTCACCTAGTAAAACTATTTGGCAGATATTGGAGGTAATGACCCTTTGTGTCACCTAGTAAAACTATTTGGCAGATATTGGAGGTAATGACCCTTTGTGTCACCTAGTAAAACTATTTGGCAGATATTGGAGGTAATGACCCTTTGTGTCACCTAGTAAAAACTATTTGGCAGATATTGGAGGTAATGACCCTTTGTGTCACCTAGTAAACTATTTGGCAGATATTGGGTAATGACCCTTTGTGTCACCTAGTAAAACTATTGGCAGATATTGGAGGTAATGACCCTTTGTGTCACCTAGTAAAACTATTTGGCAGATATTGGAGGTAATGACCCTTTGTGTCACCTAGTAAAACTATTTGGCAGATATTGGAGGTAATGACCCTTTGTGTCACCTAGTAAAACTATTTGGCAGATATTGGAGGTAATGACCCTTTGTGTCACCTAGTAAAACTATTTGGCAGATATTGGAGGTAATGACCCTTTGTGTCACCTAGTAAAACTATTTGGCAGATATTGGAGGTAATGACCCTTTGTGTCACCTAGTAAAACTATTTGGCAGATATTGGAGGTAATGACCCTTTGTGTCACCTAGTAAAACTATTTGGCAGATATTGGAGGTAATGACCCTTTGTGTCACCTAGTAAAACTATTTGGCAGATATTGGAGGTAATGACCCTTTGTGTCACCTAGTAAAACTATTTGGCATGCAAGCAGTGTAATCCCTACAGATCTCTTTGCATAAATCTAATAAAACAGCTGTCATGTCTATTTTTGTGTTCAGTCAAGCAGAGCATAGTAAAAATAAAGGAAAAAAACAAACCAAAAAAAAGGACTCTAGAGATCTCCAAAATAGATTAAAAAATGTAGATATACCCCCCCCCAAAAAAAAACAAAAACAAAAAAAACAACAACAATGGGGGTGGGCAGTACTTGTGACAGAGTGGCTAATATACTGGACTGTGGAACTGTAGTAAATGTTATAACTGTTGTTATAACAAAATAATCAAGAAATACCTGAAGAAGGCTGGAGGGCATATCGGCCGAAACATTGTACAGATTGTTAAGTATCTGGCCGCCATCCTTGGCCTGTTGGAAAGAACTCAAAGTAAATAAGTAAGTAAGTCCCGAGTTATATAATCCTTTGGTAAGTGAATAAGTATTGTGGTATAGAATCCTTTGGTAAGTGAATAAGTCCTGCAATATAATACTACGTTCTGTTGTCCAAGAAGATCCAAGTAGTAATGATTAGTATGACGAGAAAAGGCCAGTATAAATAATAATATCAGCAGCAGAGCACTGCCAGTGATTGGACAATAGGTTGCCTTCCCAGGTCACATGCTTATCGGTGAGATTATAAGTAGGAGTAGGCATTTACCACACGCCTTATATATACTAAAAACTCCAACACAGATAACAATGAAGATGAGGATAATAGTCTGAATAATGCAGATAATAGTAATCATCATCTCAAACATTCAGAGAAATAGTGAAATAATCAAGCCAGAAAATAATCAAGCCATAAAAAAAACAACAGTGGGGAGTCTATGTGATGTAGTGGCTAACAGGTTGGACTGTGGCTTTGTAGTAAGTGTTAGAAACTATTATAATAAAATAATCAAACTGGATATTATTATAAAATTATTAATAAACCTTTATTTTGGTAGGTACAGCCTTCATGACCAGAGGATGAAAGTCAATTATAATAGAGCCCTCAGTCCGCGTGCGAGTTGCGGACAGCCATTAAACTGTCTGGCTCCCAGCATTCCCTATGTAGGAGGCAATAACTCCCTACTGATTATGTCCCTTGGTTGGATTGTCCTAGCAATATATATACATGTGTGTATGTATATATATATGTGTATGGATTGCCTTAGCAGTAAGTGAGTTCACTTCTGGACAATTACCATTAGGAAAAGTATGAGTGCCTTCATCCTCCCAGCCTCTGGGTTAAAACAAAGAAACCAAACCAAAAGAACTTCAAGGGTTGACATGCTGTAAAATCCAACCAACCAAACCAACTCATCAGTTATATGGTTTCAATTATTCCTCAATTATAGATCTATTAATAATGGAGATTCGCCTCCGGTTTTTGTCTGTAACAAAAACTATGTCATTGCTTACGTCACATTACCCAAAATCGTCATAACATAGAATAAATACACTGAAAATTTGAACATGCAGCATTAGACAGTCCTCATTGTTTTTTTTTAAAACAAGTTTTAATAAATACATGACTGGTATTATATATCTATATATAGTTTGTTTTATTTTAATACATATTTAAAGTTTACATTTCAAATTGTTTTATTTTTTAATCCTTTAATGAATTTGATGATTTTACTTACTTAGGGTACAAACTCACTGACATTAAATTTTTAAATCCCACCCCTCAGGCAATATGTTTGAAAAGTCTATTTTTTACATCTTTTTACATTTTTTTACAATTTTTACATTTTTTATTTTGCTAGTACTAATAAAGTTCAAACAGATCTAGATCTATCCATCAAAATGACTTGCATCAATTCTAGCACCTTTTCTAGTTCTGTATTAGCTATAAAGGTGGCTTTGAAGAAGACAAATCTTGTTAATTTGTAGGTTTGGTTTGGTTTCTTTTACATCATATCAACCTCAGTGGATCATTTAATGCTGATGAAGTTTTGAAATAAATTCATTTTTAATGGAAACTCAGTTTTTTTTATAAACACATTTTTCTATTTAACCCATAGATGGGACCCTAACAGGTACTACTACTCCAGGCCAGAGTGGACCAGGGAGCAATAGTGATGAAGGGGTGTTTGTTCCACATTCCCCAGACCTCCAGAACTGGAACCTCACCATCAGATAGAGTTTAACGTCATTCCCAAGACATGAAGACCCTCAGCCACCGCCTTCTAGCACCCATATGATAAAAAGGTATGGGGCTTGCCATAAGGGCAATAGGGTTGGGGCAATCATATAGGTACTAGAGCTTGACATGACCAGCCGATTGATCAGAGGGGGCCTCTCCAACTGCCTGTCTAGCCTAAGTAAGAGTCTAAGTGGAGTGTTGCAGGTCATAAGTCACCAACAGGTGGCCCCATTGGAGGGTTCTTACCCCTCTGCAGAGGTGCAGTTGGTGTATTCTAAAGCCCCACCGACAGGGCTAATTTGTAGGTAAAGCAATAAATTTGTTATTTTATCTAAGATTGGTTTCTTTTTTGTCATCCCTCATCTATCTTCCAGTTCTTTCTCTTTAGATTTGAAATTACTCCTCTTGGAACTAAGTGCCTCCTGTTTCAGAATCACTTTTTAAAAAGTTAAATGTACTTGTTTATAAATTGCATTGTCCACCTGAAAATAGTACCTTTTTTTTTGTTCTTTACAATCAAACAAAAAAGGTTATGTTTACAAACATCAGAGTGAAGCAAGAATTAATTGCAATGAAGGAGTACTCAAAATTTTCCATATCTCCAGAACTAGAGCCTCACCGTCCGATACAATTCAGTGTTTTACCCAGTACAATACCTTTGGGACAGAAGTCTTATCCCTCTATAGGAGATACAGTGGACACATTCTAATCCCCACTAACTGGGCGTTTTTTTCTTTTGAGTAATCAGAAAGTTTGCAAAGTGATGCTGTTGTATATGTTTGTATTCTTGTTTCATTGTGATGAATTCTTTATATGGTGTAGACAAGTGAGCCCAATATACCAAGAGTCACAGCTACTAAGCACCAATGTGGCCATTAAAATCTGAGTCTGTTTTGTGATCATTATATGAATGAATGACTGATATATATGTATAGATAAATAGCAGTCCAAAGTAATTGCTACAATGATTAATGTCAAGAAAGGCACCTTGTAGTGGTAGATTTTGCTGACAGCATCATTGGTTTAGTTTGATTTAGCTTCTTTGTTTAATGACACGTCAACCTTCGTAGGTTATTTAATGTCAAAGCCATTCTTGTAGAAGAACTGTAGTGGTTCTATTTAACCTATACCTGTGGGGATGAGAGGGTTCCTACTTTTCTAAAGGGTATTAGTTCAAAAGTGAATGTGATAGCAGCACTGGAGTCCAAACTTGTTTACTAGGATGTTACAGTCTAGCACATTAGCCAATACAAGATAGTAAATTGTATCAAATAAATAATAAAATAATCATTTAAAATAAATAATCATTTTAAATATCATAAATAATCAAATAAATAATCATTTATCAATAAATCAATAAATAATCAAACAAATAATCATAAATAATCATTTTAAATAATCCTAAAATAAAATAATAATTTAAAATGATCAAATAAATGATAAAAACAAATGAAATTTATTTGTTTGTGATTTCCTTACATGCTTTTTAGATGACCTTTCACATCATTCGTTGAAGACAATTTTTGGTGAAACATAAATATTGCTTGTCCTGAAGCGGATTGATTTTAAATGGCATATCAACCTATCTTGGATTATTTCATGCCTAGACTTTACAGAATCAGATTCATTATATGTTCATATTTACATCACTTATGTGTTGGCTGTCAACTCTCACTTGAGTGCCTGTAGCATTTGACACTGTATCCTTGTTTCTCAGATGACTCATTATTTATGTACATGCTTCTTAAGATGTTTTTTTTTTCACATGTCCTATCAAATACAAATAATCTTTAAACCAATCTATTTGACCCATAGATGGGATCCTAACTGATACTATTACTCTGGGTCAGAGTGGCACTGAAAGTAGTGGCAATGAAAGGAGTACTTTGTACTCCCCAAATCTCCAGAACTAAAAAGCATAAAACACAGTTTAGTGTCACACCTTTTTTTGGGGGGGGGTAAGCAGTACTATCTCTCTGCAATGGGATACATTCAGCATATTTTATGCTGCACCAACAGTCATATTTGTCCTTTGGGAATATTTACACCAAAGCTGAAACCATTTCACATGATATAAGCAATAAAAGAAAATATGGTACAAAACTTGTACTTAAATCAAAATCAGGAATGCATTCTAGAATAAAGATGAATTCTTTGAACATGAATAAAAAAAAAGGAAAGTCGGTATTAGCAGGACAGTGAGGAAATATATACCCTTTTTGCTAGTGCTAGATCAGGGAGGTTATTTTGCTTAGGTGGAGCGCTACACCTACCGTCAGCTCCCCACTTTACCACATGGATCAGATTACCCAATCTATGCTACTCATACACTGAGTTGCTAGGGATCAGATTTCCATGTGGTCAATAAAATAAAATCAACTAAAAAATATTTCTTTGTTTACAATCTTGTAAGAAAAAAAGAGACATTTTTTTCATTTCATTTAATTAAATGAAACCTAATCTTTGATGGTTTTTTACTTTAAAAGAAAAAAGAAAAAAGAGAAAATATATTTTGGAAATGATTAGAGTGTAACAGTTATCTTTGGTAGATAAGCTAAGAAGTCGATCCATCGTTTTATAGACTGGAAGAGAAAGAGGCGGACAATCATCTAATTAAATGGGACAATGTCCAAATGCTTTGAATGTACTGCACAATTTCCGCCCAAGGAACTGACAGGTCTATACAGAATCAATCAATTGATTAATTGATTCCTGTCGTAAATTACAGCAATCACAGAGGATATGATGTTCTTCGTATTCATTGGGTTGCTGACAATAGTTTTCAGTTGACTGCTCAAAGTCATCAATGTCCAGAGAAATAACCACTAGTAAACCCTTTGTTATCAAAAATTGAAGAATAAGAGGGTTTGTAGAGGCTTAGCAAAGAGTAATGGTATACAGAGTTCAATTTCTGGTTGGGGACTGTCTCTATCACATTTTTATTAATAATCTTGTTATATTTGTGTATTTGTATTTATATGATAACACAGAGAAGGATATGAGTGTGTAGAGGCTTAGCAAAGGGTAATGGCATACAGAGTTCAATTTCTGGTTGGATTGTCTCTATTGCATTTTTATTAATAATCTTGTTATATTTGTGTATTTGTATTTATATAATAACACAGAGAAGGTTAATGAGTGTGTAGAGGCTTAGCAAAGGGTAATGACATACAGAGTTCAATTTCTGGTTGGGGACTGTCTCTATCACATTTTAATTAATGATCTTGTTTAGACAGGACTGCAGAGCAGCGACATCTTTGTCGTCATGAACAACCAAATGTAGATGGGAATTTCCTCTGCAATGTGTGTGACCGCATATGCAAGTCCAGAATTGGAATAATGAGCCACCATAGGGTCCGCAAATGAATACATGGAGTGACATCATCATCGTCTGCGATGGACTTTGAAAAGAGAAAACAGATTTATAAGATAACACAGAGAAGGTTAGCGAGTGGAAGAGGGGTAATATGATGACCAGGAATGTCATACTGCCTGCTTTATAGTAGAAAAGGGGAATATAAAACTCAATTTTCAGAACAATAGGTTAAATACAACAAATTTGACAGGCAAATTATGCAAAATAAGGAAAGACAAAATTATTTGTACAATAGAAAAATTTTTTCAGTCGGTAGAATGTTTGGCTTGGAATCACAAGGTTCTTGGTTCGATACCAGCTCTCACCAACTTAGTGTATGAGTAGCTCAGGGATCAGTGTGGTAAATTGAGGTGCTGATGGTAGGTGTGGCACTCCACCTCAGATGCTGAAATAATCTCTTTGGTCTAGCGCTAGTGAAAATGGGATAGACTCCCACGCTATCTGGCTGATACCAACATTAGGCCGCCCTGATGACTTTACTTTTTTCTTTAGTTCAAAAAGTATAAGTAATTTACATAATCATTTTATTGGTGAAGAATATTTACAATAATCACATAAGAACATCACATGATGCATAGAGGGTCACCATATTTATTCTTACGTTCACAACATGATTAGAAAGATAAAAGAACTTAGCATTGACTTGAGACAGAGAATTGTGAACTTCCACAAGTCAGGAAATAGTTACAGCAAACCAGTTAGCTATCCTTAGATATATGTTACTGTTTATTATAAGGAAGTTTAAACAGCTTGCACAATTTTCCGGGCATGGAAGAAAACCCAAGTTGTCATTGAGAACAGCACGAAAACTGTGTTGTGAGGTTAATATAATATGGAGGGTTAAAACAACCCTTCATATTATATTAAACATCAGCAAAAGTTTGGATACAATGGGTATCAGCATAAATACTTGTACAATACAACATTGTTTAAATAAATGCATCCTGGCCTCATGCCGTAAAAAACCCTAGGTGGTGCCTGCTGAAAATCCAACCGACGCTGCTATTATTTTCAAAAGTCGGTCATATTTATTTAAAAATTTGTGAGAGTTGTTTTGAATGAAAATAAAATGAAAATACTGAAAAAAAAAGGTATTTTAAGGGGGGGGTTTTAAAATATTTACATTCACTTGTCGATAAAAACCTGGGTGGTGGTTTACTTTTAATGCCCTCAAACCACTAAAAAAATATATTTGTTGATAAAAACACCTTCAAACCACTAAAAAAAGTATTTTAAAGAGTGAGGGGTTAAAATATTTATATTTACTTGTTGAGAAAAGACTTGGGGTTGGGGTAAAATATCACTTTCATATTGCATTAACTTTTGGGGAAAAACGCCTTCAAACAGCTAGTGAGTTCAATAGTTGTGTGGGTTGGATTTTCATCAACCACCGGTTAGCGTTTTTTAGGGCAGGGGGCCAGGATGCATTTATGCGATAATACCCGAAATAAGTTGTATAGAAAGTGATATCAACAAATCCTTTGTCACATTGTTGTTCAGTTTAATTTTTCCAAAACATTCTTGGACAAAGAAAATTGCTTTTGTAAACAAGTACTATGTATCTCTCTCTTAGACTTAGAATTTTAACCATATACTTACTGTCTGACCTGAATTTTCTGGTGAAACTGTCTTTAGGTGAATTCCTTAATTTTGTGAAATTCGTCTGAAGAGGCTGGCCTCTTAAGGATTTTTAGAAAAAAATAATTTAAAAAGAAAATTCCTACACATTCTATAAATACACATATATATATATATAAAATATAAATAAATAAATATATAAATAAATAAATAAAAGGAATGAAATTGAAATTGAGCTTTTTGGACATAATGATGTACAGAAGATTTGGCACAAGAAAAGTGAAAATTTGTTCTAAAAAACAAACAGTGCCAACATGAAGGTGGCACGATTGTGTTTTGGGGTTGTTTTAGCTCAAGGAGAACTGGGCAATTAATTGCAATAAGATGAATAATGAAATATGAAGACTAAATCAAAATCTACAACTATCAGTACAAAATCTACAAAATCTACAACTATCAGTACAAAATCTTGATCTAGGTCAGCGATTTACTTTCCAGCAAAAGAATGATCCCAAACATACGTCTAAATCAGTGACTGAGTGGCTTCAGAAAAAGAAGTTTACAGTTCTGCCATGCCCTTTAATGAGTCCTGGTTTGAATTCTATTGAAAACCTTTGGCAACAATTCAAAGTTCGAATAAATTGTCAGTCACCAAAATAACTTCAGGAATTAAAAGAATGGAAGAAGATCCCAGAAAAAATTTGTTCAAATTTCTTTAAAATTTTAGAAAACAATTCCAGATGAGAGGACATGCTCTTGACTATTAATATTGTGAAAATTATTCAATGTTTTCAATTTTTCATACTCTACGAATAATTTTGTCTTTTCCTCTTTTGTTTATTTTTCTTTTCATATTTAATAAATTTAACCTATCCTTCTCAAAATTGAGTTTTATATTCCTTTCTTTTTGTACTTAATAAAATATAAAGAATCTGGCATCATACAGGTATTAAATTCTAAGAAATGGGTCAAAATATTCAATATTCATGGATGTACAAATAATTTAATCATTGATTATATATATATCTATATATATAAAAGGAAGTTTGGTATGTACATGTCGACGTTTAACTCCTGAACGGTAGGTCACTTAGATTCAAAATCTTGCATACAGATTAATATCTTTGTAAGAAACACACCAATTTTGGTTATTGATTTTTACTGATTAAGGGATATAATTAATCAATCAAACAAAATCAAACGATTTTTGGAAAGTATCATATATTTGCTCCTGCTGATATGCCAGAGTTGGAGTTAAACATCGACACGTACATACCAAACTTCCTTTTATATATATAGATTACACATTTAAGAACAACTTCACTGATTTTTATTCACACAACAAAATAGAATCTGGATTAAACATAGGATTTTATCTAAGTTGGTATTTACTAAGCTTTGCTTTATCTGGCCTACAGGTCTTATATTCTTAAATGGTCACACATCTAATTACTGTACAGGCTGTTTGTTGCTTAACTTCAGTGATTTATATATTATAATTACTAGCAAAAATATGTGCCATCCAGGCACAAATATTTAACTTTTAATAACATTAAATATTATATTGAATTAGAAAGACTAATGAAATCAAATACAAAATATGAACAAGATTACACTTTAGTATTTTATCTGCGTTATTCGGACTATTGTCCCCATCTTCATTGTTATTTGTGCAACGTTTCGGTTGATATGCCCTCTGGCCTTCTTCAGGTATTTCTTGTTGGACTCGGGAACCTTCTTTTTGAACTCGGGAACTTTCTTGTCGTAATGGGGAACTTTCTTGTTGTATTGGGAACTTTCTTGTCATAATCGGGAGCCATCACAAAATTTTGAATCTAACCCTTTATTTAGTCCATGGGAGTATCCTGTTCTCATTTCACTAACCATAGCTGGGGTAGGAGTTGTGTTAATTATTTTTTTTTCTAACTGCCTCTACTCAGGATTGAACTCAGGATCCAGAGATAACTGTCACTTAGACTGTCTTAACCTAACAACCTTATCAATGACAATGAAGATGGGGACAATAGTCCGAATAACGCAGATAATACTAATCTTCAAGCCTCATCTCAAACATTCAGAGAAAAAGATTACACTTATTTTTACTTTGTTCTAATTGAATTCTATATAAGATTATACAGAAGATTGTTATAATTATGTTGGAGAATAAAATATTAATATTAGAGATCAATAATACCAAGTAATTATTTATTAAACTCAGTTTTGTTAAAACCAGTATGCCAATTAACCACACCATATATTATGTAAACCTTTATTTCTTGAGGATATGTTACACAACTCGCAGGATTTTGAACGCATTAATAACATGGGCTGTTTTGAGGCAAATATAACTCAGATTTTCAGAGACGTTGTTGATAAATAAGATTTATTCTATTCTATGTATCAATGATACATCAATTAGTTAATTTGCATACTGGTTTTAACAAAACCAAGTTTAATAAAAAATTACTTGTTGTTATTGATCTCCAATATTATTGTTTTATTCTCCAACATAATTAATACGAATATGAATTAAATACTCATTTATAAAAGGTATTGTAACATAAACAGTTATGTAGTTTTGGTTACAGACAGATAGACACCAAATCTCCATTATAATAAGATTGTAATTATGTTGTATATCAGCATATAAACATGACAAACCAAAACGGCTCACCATAGCAAGCCTTTTACTAGTGCAATTCACTTAAGATAATCTATTGAAGAAAATAAAGAAAGAGAAATAAGACAAAAAGATTCTCTTACATGCATTAGAATTTGCAACACTAAACATTTATGAGAGGAAAAAATATAGATTGCAAATACAATCAAAACTCTAAATTATCCTAACCACTATATACCTATATATCTCTCTCCTTCTCTGTCTGTCTGTCTGTCTGTCTGTCTCTCTCTCTCTATATATATATATATATCAGGTGTGTCAAAAATATTGAGATTAAAGCTGTATTTACCAAAATAAAAATGAAGAATGAAAGGAACGATAATTTTTTTCAGAATACAAGTTGTGTCAAAAAGTACCAAGTTTAAAGCTATATTTACCAAGATAGAAATGGACAATGAATTGAATGTTATTTTTTCAGAATACAATCTAGAAATGGGCTATATTTAAAGAGAGAGTTAAATCACTTACTAGATATGGACCATATGTACACACTAACACACAACACACACACACACACACACACACATATATATATATATATATATATAAGGTGTGTCAAAAAAGCATCAATATTTTTTGTACATTTGACACACTGTGTATCCTGAAAAAAAATAACGTTCCATTCATTCTTCATTTCTATCTTGGTAAATACAATTCCAAACTTGGTACTTTTTAAACACACCATGTATTCTGAAAATTTGCAATACTAAACATTTATGAGAGGAAAAAATATAGATTGCAAATACATTTAAAACTCTAAATTATCCTAACCACTTCATACACAGTGAAAAAAGTATCCTGGGTACAATACTAAACTATATCTGGTGGTGAGGCTCCAGTTCTGGAGGTCTAGGAAGTGTAGGGTAACCTGTCTTTGGCATTACTCCTAGATCCCTTCTGACTCTGAGTTGTAGTACAAGTTAAGGTCACATCAATGGGTCAAATAGATCTTTGAAAATTATTAGAATTAGTATTATTTGTATTATTTGGACTATTGTCCTCATCTTCATTGTTATCTGTACAACGTTTCGGCTGATGTGCCCTCCGGCCTTCTTCAGGTATTTCTTGTTGGACTTGGGAACCTTCTCAGACTTGGGAACCTTTTGTCGTAATCAGGAGCCATCATGGAACTTTGAACCTAATCAATGGCTCCGATTACGACAAGAAGGTTCTCGAGTCCGAGAAGGTTCCTGAGTCCAACAAGAAATACCTGAAGAAGGCTGGAGGGCACATCGAAACGTTGTACAGATAATGATGAAGATGAGGACAATAGTCCAAAAAATACAAATAATACTAATTATCAAGCCTCATCTCAGAAATTCAGAGAAATAGTATTAGAATTAGATAGGATTGTGTGAAACTATATAATGCAATTTTCAAATCAAGTGAATTATTTGTGTTTGTGTTTTTCCTTATATGGAGTTTGTGTGGAGTGTATGCATCATGGGAAGGATCAAATACTTGATTCTAGTTTAGTTTGTGGGGCAATGTAGGGAGGCTCGTTTGTGTGGTACATCACGAGAAGGAGAATCAAGTAAACTAAACTGGAATCAAGTTTTTGACTCTTTCCATGATGCACTACACAACAGCATATGAGGAAAAACTTGAACACAAATAATTTGCTTGGTTTGAAAATTTAACATAAACTGTCAGTTACCAAGCATTGTTGAATTCATCTTTTTGCTACCATAACTTAGAAATATATGCTCGATCAATGATATTCAGCACTCTTTACTTATAAATATAGCAAACTATATTATATATATATATATATATATATAGTGAAGTAAAGTTGGCAGTGGCCTATTGTTGGTATCAACCAGACAGCGAGGGAGTCTATCCCCTTTTTACTAGTGTTACACCAGAGAGCTTGTTTTTGCTGAGGTGGGCGCCATACATACCTTCAGCTCCCCACTTTACTGCAGAGATGAGATTACCCAAGCTGTTCTACTTATATGTTAGTTGGCATTGTCTGGTATCGAAGCCAGAACCTTGGAATTTTAGACAGTGACTGACTGATAAGAGCCCATATATATATATATATATATATATATATATATATATATATATATATATATATATATATTAGAAGTGGCGAGTCCATCTGTTCCATGAAAAAAACTTTTTTTCACTGAGCAGATAGAATCGCCACTTCAAATACATTTCTCTGCCCGATCAAACACTTAAAAAATTCTTTTAATTTTTTAAAACTCCTAAAAGCAATTTCTTCAACAAGAAATTTTCTCCTGACGATGACCTAAGGTCGAAACTAGTTAAGAAAAATAAACAACATAAAAGAAATATTCCTGTTTGTCTTATCACTTTTTGTTCATCTATATATATATATATATATATATATATATATATATATGTGTGTGTGTGTGTGTGTGTGTGTGTGTGCGTGTTATTAAATTCCTTATGAATATATATTATTGTGAAAAGGGACATTTTTGTCACTGGTCAGAAAATGCTTTAAGGCAACAATATTGTGATTCATGTTTTATTTATAAATGTGTCTATAGTCTAATCAAAATCTAGATATCCACTCAAGGGCTAAATCTTGAACCAACAATGATCATGTCTGCCTATGTAATTCAAAAATCAATCAATGGCAGAAATGAACCATAGAATGCATCTTTATTGATTCCAACCAACATTGTCAGAATAAAAAATAAAGAATCTTTTTCAAAACAGATTTCTTCATTATTTTGAAAGGTAAGCAATTCTAAGCATGATTTATTTTTGAATAGGTGACCATTTTCACACTTCTTACAAAAATCCCCCAAAACAAATACCCTAAAAAATGTATTTTCACTTTAAGCGATAATAGCCTACTTCCTGTGGTCTGTCTGTTTTCATGTATAAACTAATAATGTTGGAAATTCCATAGCTAATTATCTCCCCCTGCCACCAGGGAGCGAATGCCAACATTGTATGTTTGCGCCAAATACCAAAACTTTACTTATTGCCAAGCAGTTACTGGAGAGAGACGTCAAAAGAAACGCTCTCACTACTTAGCCCAAAAACAGGGCCCACTTATCAGAGAGCCGTTACCAACGAGAGACGTAAAAATAAACGTTCTCTCACTTAGCCCAAAATTAGGGCCTACTTATCACGGAGCAGCCACTGAGGGTAGTCGCGTAAACAGCAGTCCCTACACTTCATTCATCACTTAGCCCAATACCAAAATGCCACTTATCGAAAAGCAGTACTGTAGGAGAGACATAAAAACACCAAGCTCTCATTACCAAGCCCCAAAATAGAGCCCACTTATCACAGAACTTTACAACCAGCTCCCTTCTAAGGCATTGTATCTGCATACTGCATAAAGGCCGGTACTATTGCACACTGACTGAAGGACGAGAAACTACCGAGACAAAGCGTCTTATCTACATTTCCTACCGACGAGAAGAAAACCGTGTTATCACCATTACTCCAAGAAAATTCCTCCATAGATAAGTTTCGTAGCAAATACCATTAAAATTTGCAACAATTTTATGTAATTTGTCAATACAAGTGTCTGCATTTACTTTTGTGTTTGTTCCTTTTTTATCCAACAATTTGCCTTCAACTACGGAGAAATAAGAGCTTCTTCGAACCCGTAAATACTCTTAATAATAAAGTAATAAAGTTTCTATAATACTTTTATATATCTATAACTAGCAACAGCTAAATAATTTAAATAAACGATTGTTTATCTTGTACAATGAAATATTTACTACAACTTTGAATGAGTAAAAATGTAGATTTAATATTAAAAAAATTGATCGTGTGTCTGTTATACATTTGTTTACTTTTAGGAAGAACGCAAATGCACAATGGCTGTGTAGAATGTTAATGCTATTCTATGGTTGTTTAATTTTTAAATTTATTCGAAAATATAAATCAAACCATCATTATTTTTTGTCTAAAACCAAGCCATGGTGATATTTAATACGTATATCTATTTACTTTGTTGTTAATTGTTTTATTTTCGAAGATTCCCCCAGACACACTAATGTGAAATTCCTTTATATATTTTGGCGAATTGCCAGTTCACTTGGGTGAGTATACAAATAAAGACCTCCTGGTCAAGTTTAAACGAGGAAAAAGCTTGCAACAAACCTTGTTGCGATCTTGCAAGTGAGTAAAAAGGAATCGTAACCTTAGGTCTTGTAGAATTAGTCCAGAAAAAGTCCTTTTTTCATGAGTGGTGACAAAGTATTTATTTATCAATTTGACCAATCAAAAGGAAGGTAGACACCAACCACATGTATAAATTACTACGCAATTTTTATTCCTGCTTTCTTCCATCAGAAGATTGCAGGTGAGTAGTTTTCATTTTCCCCTGACAATATAGATTAGCAGCGGCTACCTGGCGTCGCCAGGGTAGAGGTGATTGTTTAAAAGTTAGTCCCACAGATCCATTAATACTGAATCGTGAGTTGAATCCTCGTGGGATGCCCCATTTAAATCCCTATGTTAAAAAAAAAATAGACCTTGCATTGATCCAGCTACTCTGAAAAGAAATGTTAATGTCTACTATCTAAAATATTAAATGAAAAAAAAAATCCATGCTGTAATCATTTAAATTTTATTTTTTAATTATCTTCATGAATATAAATTAAATCTCTATTATTTTTGCTCAAAAACCAAGCCCTGGTGATATTTAATGTGTATATATATATTTACTTTGTCGTTAATTGTTTTATTTTCAAAGTTTCTTCTGGACATACACATATACACAACTGCCCTTTATATATGTATAGATGGATGAATGTTCAGAGAAGCAGAAAAGAAGGGAGAAGCAAGAAAATCGACTGAGCTAACCCGGCCCTTATATATATATATATATATATATATATATATATATATATATATATATATATATCCCTGTAGATAATCCATAGATTATGGTCGTCATATTTTAATACATGAAACTTCAAGTAATGAAGCTTATATATATATATATATATATATATATATATATATATACCAACCCCTCTGCAAGAGCAGGATGTGACGCAAGGTAAATTTCTTGACCAGCTTTAACAGGTTTGAATTCAGATTTTTCTTTCTCCTAAACTGGTTACCTAGCCAAGGTTAAAGACCCCAGTCAGCCCTACTATTTACCCATAGCTGGAGGAAGAGTAGTTAGATGCATACCTTTCCCAAGGGTATTAGCACTATGTGAAATGCAAACAGCTTTTTCCGGGATTTGAACTAGGGTCGATGAGTCCATTTCCTACGACTCTAACCATTACAACATGCCCCTCCATCTATCTATCTATCTATCTATCTATCTATAGATAGATAGATAGATAGATAGATAGATAGATAATATCCTTTTCTGAAATCAGTCTACAAAATAAGAAGACTGTTCTTTTTGTCTATATTTTTAAAGTTGGTAGTCCCAATTGAAAAACTGACTTATTGAAGTGAATGTTTGCCTCTCAGATGTCATGTCCAGCTGAGTGATTAGCATCGTGAGATCAAAGCTAAAAGCAGACAGCCAAGAATATAGACTTCTGAAGGAGAAAGAACACTTGAAGAAACTGCTTGGAAATCCTCCTAAAATCACAGATAATAATACTCAAAAAATCATTGATAGCCAACTAGACATCAAGCAAGGACACTTTTTGGATGAACTCAACTAAGTCCTAAAAACAATCAAAAGTAGAAAAGTTGCAGACTTTAACAAAATACCCCTGAAGTATGGAAGATAAGGAAATTTGATTGGGGGTTCAGTGACTTCAGCCCTGGACTGGTCAAGTAATTAACAGCGTTGATCCCAGGGGGATACTCCCCCACCCAGGCAACACCTGTCCTCTTGATTTAAAGGGGCAGGGCTGGGTTTAATGCCCAGTGTCTGAGGGGGAATGTAGATGGGATCAATGCATTTTTTGCACCTACCATCCCATGAGTCTTGGCCTGTGGGTGGTCCCACATTAAAAAGACCTGGTGTCACACCTGCATACATGGGATGTGAGGTAAATATCTACTTCTACAATTATGTAATGTAGTGTATAAATAAAATACAATCGATAAGTGGGTGAAAAGCTGCATCCTCCCATTCCTGAAGAAAGGGGACTTTAGAATCACTAAGAATTACAAAGACATATTACAAAGAATTACAAAGACAATTCTTCCCAATTGTATCCAATCTGAATCCTGAGGATAATTCAAAACAGGCTTCATAGAAATCAGTCCACAACTTCTCAGATTAAATTCTATTTCAAGCTTAAGGACAATTAGACAGAAACATTTCACAAGTTAACATAGGCTTATAAAGATCAAGAGCTGGTTTAGCTCAGTTGGTAGAGTGTTCAGCTTGGAACCACAAGGTTCCTGGTTCAATACCAGCCCTCACCAACACAGCATATGAGTAGCACACGGATTGATACGGTAAAGTGAGGAGCTGATGGTAGGTGTGGTGCATCACCTCATGTGCAAAAACAATCTCCTTGGTCTAGCCGTAGTGAAAAGGGGGTAGACTCCCTCACTGGTTGATATTGACTTGAGGCCACCCCAATGATTTTACTTTACTTATGAAGATCAAATTCTACCCTGGGTATAGGTTTTTAGGTTGGTGCAAGGAATTCTTAGATAGCTGAGATACTGTGACAATACTTTAAACTTGGTATGGCAACAAGTCAAGGAGAAGGATAACTCTGAATTCAAACCACTTAAAAATTGACTGTGTTGCATCTTGCTTGTGTGGAGGAGATGGTAAGTACATAGCTGAGATACTGGGAAAGATGATCCCTGTTCTGGTCAGTCTCATTTCTTAAACTGAAAAAAAAAATCTACAAAAAGAAGACTCTCATCAGTGAACGATTGGTGAGGAATTATTATTAATCAGCTGATTTTCAGTCAGGGTTACCAACCTGAAAAATAAACAATGCTGCCTTACTACTTTCTAAACAGAACTTGTATAATAAAAAAGTCAGGGTGACCTAAAGTCGGTATCAGCCAGACAGCGAGGGAGTCTATCTCCTTTTCACTAGAGCTAGAGCAAAGAGATTGTTTTGGCATCTGAGGTGGAGCGCCACACCTACCATTAGCTCCTCACTTTACCACACAGATCCCTGTGCTACTTATATGTTATTTTGGCGAGAGCCCATATCAAACCCAGAACCTTATAGTTCCTTGTTGGACGATCTACCGACTGAGCTAAACCGGCCAAACAAAGCTGCCTTATTACTTTCTAAACAGAATTTGTATAATAATATTCGTTATTAAGTGACATAAAGAAAAGATTCACATTTATTTCTTTAAATCTAATACTTGTTCGTTTTATGATTGGATAGAATAATTTCTAAAACAACCAAATAAAATAAATTTTTGCTAACAAATTTCTGAAAAGATGTTTAACAGTTTTCTCTATTGGATTTCCAGTCATGAAATCATTCAATCATTATATAACTCACGTTTTATATGTTTTCAGTTTAAAAGAATTACACATTAGGCTTAAGAAAATATTATATCTTTTAGAATAGAAAATTCTTTTGCTAAAAATTCTTCTCTCTTCTATAAACTGAAGATCACTGAACCAAAAGCAGAGAGTACCAAAAACAAAAATGTTTTTGTTTTCTTTTTAGTTACACTGAAAATTCAGCAAAAATATTATATACTAGCCCAGATACACAATATTAGCCAGGGTTGTTTGTTTGGTTGTTTTTACAGCATGTCAACCCTTATTGGGTTATTTAATGCCAAAGTCAGAAATTATATCATTTCAGTTAACTATTCCTATTCAATAATAATAATAAACATCTATTTGCATATAATTATATGGTTTCAATGATTGATTTTTAATCGATTTTAACAGCATGTCAACTTGTCTAGGGTTATTTTATGGCAAGTGGTAAGTTATGAGGATTGTTTGATATGTTTTTTTTCCAAGGATTTTTCTTGATTTTGACACTAAATTGTCTGCATTTATTTGTTGCTAAATGGATTGGGAATCTCTTTGGGGAAAAAGTTTATAGGGTAAATTTCACGTGTGTTGTTATATTTTTTTGGTATAATTTTATTTCTTTCATGAAGGACCAAATATCATCTATACTGACATTTTTAAACATAAAAAAAACATTGTCTAATAACAGCAAAATCAT
The DNA here is from genome assembly GCA_023376005.1 of Doryteuthis pealeii. Taxonomy (NCBI): domain Eukaryota; kingdom Metazoa; phylum Mollusca; class Cephalopoda; order Myopsida; family Loliginidae; genus Doryteuthis; species Doryteuthis pealeii. Next base: position 9,331,366 of record CM042148.1, read on the forward strand.
CACATTCTATTATAATGCATATATATATTATATATTATATATTAATATACATTATATATTAATATACATTATATATTAATGCTATGCATTCTGGCTGGTTTTCTTGTTTAAGTAAAAAAGAGTGTTAGTTTTGTGTGACCCATATGTAGTCAAAATATAGTGACTGTTTTCTTTCTGAACTTTCTGAAACCTACAATGGGTTTTTATTAATAAACGTTTGTTATATATGTTGCTACTCCAATTTTGTTCCCATCATGATTCAAGTAATCCAAGCAATTATATGGTTTCAAGTAACTGAAAATGATCCACTGTAAACAATTATAACTTCAAGTAATTATTCTTATTACAAATAACTTGCACATAGTTATATGGTTTCAAGTAATCTTTTCTGATACTCAAAATTCATACATAATATGGTTTCAAATAACTATTCCTATTTAATGATAACAATCTGTTTGCACACAATTATATGGTTGGGTAATTCAAATCATCCAGAAATAAGTAAAATTGTCACGCACCCATTTCAATTTTTCTGAAATTTTTTCCAGGTGTGGACTATGTTAACATTAGACAATCCCCAAAATTTGAGCTTCCAATTCCAAGAATTGGTGGAGTTATGTTGATTTTTAGCTCTCCAAATTTGGTAGGGGTACTGAAAAATGGTGACTTTTTAAAATCTATTTTGTCTGTAAAATGAATTCTAGAGCTTCCCTACTATGAAAAATTGGTTTATAAAAGCATTTTTGGTCATGAAATCCAAAAATGATATAAAAAAGTTTTAAAGTCAACCAATTTTAAGTTATCAATGATTTCTGATTTTTCCTACCAAGATCAATATCCCGATATGGCACTGCATTTATGACAAATTTTTTTTCTATTATTAATTCCCAAATATTGAACATTATTTGTACCAAAAAGATAGTTTGATATTTGCTCAGAACCGAAGCTACAAAATCAGTTAAAATTGGAATTGGAAGCTCAAATTTTTGGGATTGACTAACTTTATCCTAATCCACACTTGGAATAAATTTCAGAAAAATTGAAGGGGGTGGAGGACATGGCCCAGGTGATTTAGCATGAAATTACCCGGTTTCAAGTATCCCTAACACCAATAATTTGCACAGGATTATATGGATTCAAGTATTTCAAGCAATTATATGGTTTTAAGTAACTAATAAATGTTTGTAAACAATTATAGCTTCAAATAACTATTCTTAATACACATAATTTGCATGCAATTACATGAAGTCAAGTATTCCTAATACTAACAATTTTCAAACAGATCTATTTGACCTGCAGATGGAACCCTAACAAGTTCTACTACTCCAGATCAGATAGTACCTGGGTGTAATGACAGTAAAGTGGTTACTCCACCCTTCATTGCCCTGGGGAAAAACTAAATATGACACCACATTTAAAATATGTAATTTGTTACATTTATTCTAATGTAACTCAACCCAGGTGCATATTTGTTTTTGTAGCTGACATGGTGTCAAGAGCTTTCAGACTCCTCTCTATAGGCAAATCAGTTGTTGGATCAGTAAAATGGTAATTCCTGTGTGTGGAGTTGGGTGAGGGAGAGGCTTTCTGTGATTGGATATACGAATCACATGATGAGCCCAGAAGTTTTGGTGCAAAATACTAAAATCCCCACAGAGAGACCTCGGACCAGATCAGACGAGCCAGCGACTTTAAACCCTCTTCAAGAAATCACCCTAAGATACCAGATATCTTCTCCAGAATGCTGGTAAGTCCCTCAAACTCAACTTTATACACAGGAAGGACTTTATATTGTTACTCATTGTTTTGTTTGTCTTTTATAAATTGTTAGTATTAAACTAAGATTTGATTCATTTATTTGTTGCTGTTAGCCTTAGAATTAAATGCTATACTAACACAATGCAGTTATTTTTGTTTAAATACTGCAGTAGATTTCGAATAAAGAGTCATTTAAATAAGGGATGGTGCAATTAAAAGAAATTAGAATTTGGAATGGAAAATCCTGTAAAAATTGTTGTTCTTTCTGTTAAAAGTTTTGACATATTAAATGGCAATAAAGAGAATTAGACTCACAAATTCATTGGTAACTGGCCTCCACTCAATATCAAGTTTTAAGCATTTATAGACAGTCCTAAATTATCATGTTTGTTGTAGTCATAAAATGAAATAATTTTTTGAAAAAAGTGAATATTTTTAGGTCACAGTGTTTATTTTCGATTTCCTCTGAACTTGTTTTTATGATTTTTATTCTCGTTTTTAACCAAATCATAAATCTAAAAACAATAAACTTTATGTGGATAAGAAATTCAGTGATAGATTTACTGTAAAAAAAGTATCTAATTTTTTACATTCTTTTTGAATCAATATTATTATTTGATGCTTTTTTTAACATATGTAAACAAATAGTATTTACAACGTGGTGTAATTTTGAAATTGTTCAATATTAAAAAACAATCCGATTCATATATAAAAGTTAGATAGATTTCTATTCATCTATTCCTCCATTATGTTATATGCAGGTTATCATATACAGGTTATCATATACATATATATCCTAATCATAATATATATATATATATATATATATATATATCTTTTCGTGTAATGAAATATTCTAGTGGAATCAGCAATCTAAGTAGTAGCAAATACAAATTAGCATAACACAAATAAAGACAAATGAAAAATCCCAGACTTTAGGTTTTTATTTTTTTAATTTCAGTTTTTCGTTGGATCAATATGAACTGAGTTTTATGCTTAGCACCTTAAAACTGATTTTCTATTAATAAAAAAAGAAAATATTGCAAATGTCAAATGTCAATAAAATAAGTTAAGAAACACCTACTCGAAAAAAAAAACTGAAATGTCACTGGATAAGATAAAAAATAAGATGTAAATAAGATGAATCGTCATGAAAATCTTAAGTCTCTTCTTATGCTGTCTAGACAAACATTGGTTGCCATTGTATTAATGTTAGAGGTGTGTGGTGTAATGGTTAGAGTCATAGGAAATGGACTCATTGACCCAGGTTCAAATACTGGATGAAGCTATAGTTCACATAACACTAATACCCTCAGGAAATCCCACTACTCTCCCTCCAGCTATGGGTAAATAGTAGGACAGACTGTGCTCTTTAACCTTGGTTAGGCAACCTGTCTAGGAGAAGGAAAACTCTGAATTCAAACCTGTTGAACTCTGCTTGGGGTGGTCACTACTAGAATAGGCTCAGTCCTAATTAGTGATCTATTTCACTAACTGCTGTATATGTTTTGTAAACATTTAGAGCTATGGAAGTACTTATCCAAATTCTTTGCCATGTATGAGACACAAGGTTAATTTTTGTGAGGAGTATAGCTGGTGTAAGGAGGGTGCAAAGTTATTAGATACTTTGCATACAAATAACTCCGACGAAGGTTAATAGACAAACATTTAATATACACAGCACATGGATAACGTTCATAGTAAAGAGTACATATAAAAAGGGGTACACAAATAAAGATAAGACACATTCATGAATGATACAGATATACATATATGAGTACAGACATGAGACTAGCGATAGTCCATGCTGTATAGAACTTACAGTAATGTAAGGGGGAGTGGAGCCCCAACGAGAGGGTTTAGATAGAATCTACCCCATGTGGCTTGTAGTTGCTGAAACAGGAAAAGAGAGCGAAAGGCTTTGAACCCGGCGCTTAAATACTATGGTGCCCTAGCGGGCATCATCAAACTAAAAGGGGCAGACAACTCCACCAGGCGAATACAAACTAATGCTACACTGGCTTGAATTTAGAGTTTTCCTTCTTTGAGACTGATTGCTTTACCAAATCTAAAGGAATAAGGATGTCCTACTATTTACACATAGCTGGAAAGAGAACAGATGGATTCATACCTTTCCCAAGGTTATTAATCCAAAATGAAACACAAACAGCTTTGTTCAGAATTTGAACTTGGGTCCCTGATTCCATTCCACATGATAATAACCATTACAATAAAAGCTATATGCATAACATACATAAACATTGAAATATTGTGACAGTGGATGACTAATATATATGCTACCAATAACCGGTAGAGCACTGTAGAGGAGACATTAATTGAACTTTCACTGTTTAGCGTAAGGCATTTATAAATTCTTTTTGAGATGATAATATTAACAAAATTATTAGAAAGCTTGAAAAAAAAAAAGAAATGAAAAACTACAAAACAATTTTGATTCTGTTGTATTCAACAAAATTTGTTTGAATATATGTTTGAAAAGTACTGCAGAGAAATTACTGAATTTGCTTATAACAAAAAAATCAGTAAAATATATAATTTCTTAAACATTACATAAAATACTTTAACACCTTTACCAAAAATAATTGAAAAGTAGAATCAAATAATAAAGAAGAAAATATCCAATCAGAATAAAATAAAAAATAAAAATCCAACATGGCCGCTGTTTTCTTCTTCCCTTTTTTTGTTTTGAAAGACAACTTTTAAAAAGGCCCCTTACTACAAAGTTAATTTCCTTGTCATCAATCATACATTTCTTTGCACAGTGTTCAGAAGAATTCCCAGAGCAAAATTTGGTGTTTCCGCTTTGATACTTTCAATTGTTTCAAAACTGCAAAATACAAAAGAGAATCAATGAAACAGGATGCAGTTTGCAGGTTTTTTTTCCTGTCCTCCATATTGATTTTCCTTTTTTGTTTTGTTTTAATGCAAATACTTTAAACAGTTATTTGTATATTGCAATCTCTGTTTGAATTGTGTATAAGAATGTAAAGTGTAATGTATCCAAGTTTGTATCCAGAATACAGTATAGACAGGCTTCTTCATTGTTCCAAGAAAGTTCATTGAAAAATAAATTATTTTCTTTTGCAGTTCATTGATGGGAAAAAAATGCTAACCAAAAGTTCTAGGAATTTAAGACATAAAATGGTTCCCCCCCCCAAAAAAAAAGAAATACAGTGGATTCTTATTAATAGAACAATACCAATACTAAAGACTAGCTGGTCTGACTGACTAAAAAAAGCAAATGGCTTTCTATGAAAAAAAACATTTTGTAGAGTTTAATTCTCACTGGATTTGTGCTAAACTAAGAAAACTTCAGTCAATGCCAACTAAAAGCAACAAAATCTGTATAATGATCCAATTTTGATACATTGTCATGGTTAGCGAGTGGAACTAGCTGATCATTGAGTTTGATTCTCACTGGGTACCCTAAATACCTGTCTTGGTGCAAAACTAAGCTAGTGCAATGGTCTGCAAGTGGGGCTAGCAGGCCATTGTTGGAAACAAAGAAGGTAATTTAGTTTAGATATTTTTATAAATTTTTGAGAGAACTTATGTTGTTTACAGTACCATGCAGTTACTAAGTGGTTACCCATTTAAACACTGAACAGGCTCATTGTTGCTTAACTTTGGTGAATCCGATCAGGGCCTATTATAGTTATAATTTATTAAACTTTGCTCAGTCTATATATGAATATTATGGATATCATATTTCTGTTACTCAAGTTTCATGTGTTTCACACTATCTTCAGATGAGAATTAAGTAAAAAGTAGCCAGTCAAGCGTTTGTATAGTATGAAGTATATTTATTTGGTGAGATCTTCTTTTGGAAGACATTTACTCGAAAAAAAAAATAATGTGCTTAGGTATTAGTGCATGTGATATTCATATTAGAGAAAAAAAAATTAAACATATAAAAAAATATGTGATTTAAAAACATTTTTCTCTCATTTCTTTTTCCTTTTCCTCTCTGGTAGTTTAAAATAGAGGGGTATGAAATATGGTATTAATTAGAGTTAGGTGGTATATGACACAAGTGAATTTTTTTAATATGTCTACACTTTGAAACTAGGTCACTTCTGTTGTAGAATGCATGATTTTTCTTCTGATATATACATAAATACATATGTATATAAATATGTAAGAATAAATATATATTAGTGTATGTATATATATCTATTGAATGGTATATATATATATATATATATATAATATATATATATATATATATATATATATATATATATACACACACACATACATATATATATATTAGTGTATGTATATATATTTATTGAATATATATATATATATATATATATATATATATATATATGTATGTGTGTGTGTGTGTGTGTGTGTGTGTGTGTGTGTGTTAGGATAGTGTAGACACAGAGTCAACAGTACTTGAGTGTCAATCCACTGATTGTTTAGGTGAGAATCTGACCATCACTAAGCACATTTGATTCTATCCTAAGACATAAATGCTCTCTCATTAATACTGAACAGTCTTTATTCCTAAATATACCAAACTATATATATATATATATATATATATATATATATATATATACATGAAAAAAGAAATAGATATAAAATCCGATAATGTAAATGTCAATATTGACAACTTCGAGAGGTATATCCAGAAATTTTCTAGTGACAGTAATGTCTCCACCCCACGTTGGAGATTCATAACTTTCAAAGGTTTGTCCTATACCGTTCCTGTCTTTGGTGATCTTTAACAGTGAACATGAATTACTTCAACTAGCAATGCAATACAAAATATCTTTTATTTCAACAATTTTCAGACTTTCTAAAAAATTTCCTTGCTTAAAGATCCATCAATAAACCAATAATTTATGGGATTGATATTTCATCACATAATTTGAATGGGAACGCTATCGTTACATAGTATTTTGATTTGCATATTTTTTTACATTTTGATTATCGACAAAGGCCTTTAAACATCATAAACAAAGGCTCACAAGCTTTTGCTTGTCCACATCTTTCATATGATTAATGATTATTATCCCTGTTGATGGCTTAAATAAAACAAAACACTATAGTGTCACCTTCAAAAGTGTCAATTTTTGACGTATTTTCATGTTTTTAAAACTTATATATATATATATATATATATATATATATATATAATATATATATATATATATACACAAGGTGTGTCAAAAAAGTATCGAGATTTTTTGTACTTTTTGACACACCTTGTATTCTGAATAAAAATAGTGTTCCATTCGTTAATTTTTTTCAGAATACAAGGTGTGTCTAAAATGTACCAAGTTTAAAGCTGTATTTACCAAGATAGAAATGAAGAATGAATGGAATGTTATTTTTTTTCAGAATACAAGGTGTGTTTAAAATGTACCAAATTTAAAGCTGTATTTACCAAGATAGAAATGAAAAATGAATGGAATGTTATTTTTTTTTCAGAATTCAAGGTGTGTCAAAAACCATTGGGTTTCTATTATAACAGTGGTCTAAAATGATATTGATGCTTATATTTGGGAAAGTGTGAAAAATTTTATTTAGTATTTCAATTATATTGAGATTCTGAAGGATATAATAAATTAAAAACATTTAGTTGAAAAGTGGAAATGGCTTTATATCATAAGGTAGAGCATTTTAAATGTATTGCTCTGATAAAAATTAACTTATGATGTCTTTTTTGTTGTTTATATACATATATACAAACATTAAGATTTTATCGATTATACACATATATAATGGATAAAGATAGATAAGGATAAATATACAGTGTACTCATAATTGAAATTTAATTGAATCCTGGAAAATGCAATATTATCAGGTTTATGTTAATTAAATATAATCTTTATTTCTTTTAATAAGTTTATGGTACTTTAACACCTTCGTAAAACCATAAAATCAAATTTTAGTATAATTAAAATCATCGATAAAAGGAAAACTGAAGAAATCAAAAACTCAATAAAACTAATCATATTATTAAAGACTTCCATGATTATCTTTTTAATTACAAAAGCTGTTAATTTTTTTTAATATGAAGATTTTTCCCCCTCCACCCCCCTCCCCAATGTTTTTGCACCTGTAGTCTCACAAAATTTCTCGAATGTTTGTTTGTTTTGGCTGGCACTCAGGAAATAGATCCCTGAGAGGGTGAGTGACACATACACACCAAATTAATAATCAATTAAGAGAGAACTAATGAATCCTTAGCTTAATTACATTGCAGCAATTATCACAAATTCCACTTTTGATAGGAATAATCAATTTTTGGCAATTGCAACGAAACTGAATGCAAGTAATTAAAGACATTGACGAGGGTTTTCTTTCTCGAACAACAACACTGAATCTTTCTCAATTTAGAGTAAATATTTTCTAAAAGATACAAAATTATTGTCACTAGCAGAAAACCCACTCTATGGTTGGTCCTATGCACAGGCAGATTCAAACATTGGAAGGCCAAAGCAACAGTGTTATTCCACTTTTTCATAAAATTTTCTGTGCATAGGACAAAACGGATCTATTTGACTCATAAATATACAGACTATCAATCCAGGTCTGAGTTGACCTGGAAGTAATGCTAATGATTGAGTGAATCAACACTCTCCAGTGCTCAAGATCTAAAGCCTCACCACTGAATGCAGTTTAAGATGTACACATTATTTGTTTGACTGAACACTGAATCTTTCTCAATTTAGAGTAAATATTTTCTAAAAGATACAAAATTATTTTCACTAGCAGAAAATCCACTCTATTATGTGATAGGAGGCAAGTGGCGTACAGCTGTTCTTTTGTGGGGTGCTGCTTTCAGGATTTGTTCAAGATAGCACAGAGCATCCTTTAACCAGTTTCCATCTACCTTCTTTTTTTTTTTCATTAGAGTCCAAGTGGTGCAGCCATATAGTAATACAGATACAGCTCTAGCTTGGGAGAATTCCTGCTTTATATTACCAGAGAGATAAGATTTCCATATGATTGATAATCTGTCTACAGCAGTCCATGCCTTTCCTATGCAGATATTGACATCGCTTTTTGTAGATGAGATATGTCTTTGCACAGGCAGATTCAGACATTGGGAGGCCAAAGCAACAGTGGTATTCCACTTTCGCATAACATTTTCTGTGCATAGGATGAAACGGATCTATTTTACCCATAAATGTACAGACTATCAATCCAGGTCTGAGTTGACCTGGAAGTAATGTTAATGATTGAGTGAATCAACACTCCGGATCTAAAACCTCACCAGTGAATGCAGTTTTAGATCATATACACATAATTTGTTTGATGGTATTGATTGATTTTAATGGCAAGTTAACCTGTCTGGTGTTATTTTATGCTTAGAGGTTAGAGAACTGCATATACTGTATATTTATGTTTACATTTTTTGTGGAGTTTCTTTATCTTTTTGCACAAGGTTATATTCCTATCTAATACACATAATTTATAAACAGATCTATTTGACCCCCCATAGATCTGACCCTAATATGTAATACCACTCTGGCTCAGAGTGGGCTTGCAAGTAATGACAATGAATGGGTTCCCTGAGCTCCAGAACCGGAGCCTCACCATCAGATGCAGTTTAGTGTTATACCCAGGGCATCACTTTTTGTGGGTGTTTTACTCCTCAGTAGAGGATATAGTTACTGTATTTTAAGCCCCACTGACAGAGAATTTTGTTTGATAGAGAGATAAAAATTGTTCCTGAAATGATAATTAAGCAGAAAGTTTTTGTTGTGAGATGGCATTAGGAGTGTATAGTTTTAACCAGTTTCATTTGAGGACATTGCTTTTCATTGTATTGTGGCCACTAAAATATCAGCATGTATGGACATATTTTTCTTTATCATCCATATGAATTTTTGAGATAAGGTTTAATATTTTGTACTATTTAGATTTTCGGACTGTTGTCCTCATCTCTATTGTCATATACACAATGTTTGCACCAATATGCCTTCAGGTGTTTTTTTTTGAACTCGAGAATCCTCTTGTCAAACTTGTGAGCATTCATTTTGTAATTGGAAGCTTTCATGGCACTTTGAACTGAATCCTTTATTAATCCATTTTTTCTAACATTGAAGATGGAAGAAGATAATTTTTAGCATATTTTCTTTTAATTGTTTTAATTTTAGGTGAACAGGTTGGGTAGAAGGGCACCCCATCATGGAGTAATGGTTAGCAAACGAGTCTCGCAGATCCATTACTACTGAATAGCAAGTTTGATCCTCATTGGATATCCCATACTTGTGACCTTGTGTCACATCCTATCCATCATGAATGGGTTGGGTAGAATGGTGTTCCATCATGGTTTAATGGTTAGCAAGTGAGTCTCGCAGATCCATTACTACTGAATATCAAGTTTGATCCTCATTGGATATCCCATACTTGTGACCTTGTGTCACATCCTATCCATCATGAATGGGTTGGGTAGAAGGGTGTTCCATCGTGGTTTAATGGTTAGCAAGCGAGTCTCACAGATCCATTTCTACAGAATGGTGAATTCGATCCTTGCTGGATGTCCCATATTATGACCTTGTGTTACCTCCTACCCCTGGCAAACAGGTTGGATAGAAGGGTGTTCCATTGTAGCGTAATGGCTAGCTAGTCTCACAGATCCATTACAACTGAATAGCGAGTTTGATTCTTGCTGGATGCCCCATACTTTCAACCTTGTATCACATTCTACACGTGGTGAACATTTTGGGTAAATACATACCCCTATTCTGCATAGATGTTTTATTCATCTTTATTCTATATGCATTTTAACAAAAAGCCGACAGAAAAAAAATCTTTTTTTTCCAGACAAGCCCCATAGCCTGACATTCAATACCAACTGTGAAAAAGAGGTGGCTGGGTGGAGGGAAGATTACTTGATATGTTACATAATTCATTGGTAGCTTATGAATTATGTAAGTACTCTAGCTAGATATTTTTGAATCAGAGTTTGTTAGATTTAAAAAAATCAGAGGGTGGAGTGGAAAATTACCTTAACAGTTATGGTTATGATTGGTAATGACCTTTGCTTAACCCATTCAGGAAATGCACTAGTAGAGTTGTGAAACAGGTTTTTAGTTTAATTGCAACCAGTTACTCACCGAGAGAGGATGTCCTCTCAAGAGTCACTTCTCACTGTGCAGTTTCTAGAATTTTGGTTGTGGTTGTTTAAATAAAGCTATATAGAAAAACAAGTCTTTGTTACTAATTAACAAACAAGAATGCACTGACACCCTGTTGGATTATTTTTGTTATAAGGCGTGCTGCAATCCACCACTTAAACTTATAGACTAAGCAAGGTAATGTGGTTTAAACACCAGCCAATCAACAGCCTGAATATATGGTTAATTAACTATTTAATCACAGATATTGACAGCTGTTCATTTGCACTTTATTCGACATTGACGAATGGACCTGCAGCATTAAGGAACATGAAGGAATAACCAAAGGATCATACCCAACATTAAGGAATACCAAGGAATAATCAAAGGATCATACCCAACATTAAGGAACACCAAGGAATAATCAAAGGATCATACCCAACATTAAGGGACACCAAGGAGCAACCAAAGGTTTCTTCACTAAGGATCGCACTCTGCTTAACACAAGGGATCTTCGCTGAACAGTGCTCCTGCTCAAAGCCTAAGGATGGCCACAAAAATTGTAACACACCCAGCCTGAAGAAATTAACCCAAAGAAAGCAACCCACAGAATCAACACTGGGAAGATGCCAGGAACAAGTAGACAGAAAACAAGTAAGAACCCCTCATCCTCTCCTCATACTCTGCCTCTCTCTCACCATTATATGGCTGAGATAAAGGGGTATATAACAGATAGGCACTACTTGAAAAGTTTGGTTTGGTTAGTTTTATGGCATATCAAATTTGGTGGGTCATTTAATGCCAACTAGGTTTTGGATTCCTAGCAATAGTTTGGTAGAAAACAAATGTATAAATTTTAACTATGGTTCAATTATTCATATTTTTTAGTACAATCCGACTTCTTTAAGGAAATGTAAAATCATAGTTAGTCTTATTTTTGTGAAAAGTATTTTTAAATTACTTGCTTGGTAGTATTTTGTTTGTACTAGATCAAAGTCTACACACTCTAGCAGTATATGTTTCACTGTAAATCTTTCTTGGCATGAAGTGCATATTGAGGATTCTGTACCCTCTAGTCAATGATGATGGCTGATGTAGGTGTGGCCTATGTGAAGGCGGGTCAGCACAACCTGTTCTCTTCTATTTTTGTTATATTTTAAGTTCCATTCTCCAATGGTAGGTTTAATGTTTTGGAGTGCATTTCAATGATTTTGCCATTTTTTAATGATGATTTTTTTTCACAACTGTTTTATATTCAGTATATAGTATTTTTGTTTTTGTTATTGTATTCAACAAAAAAAATATTTCTGCTGTTGATAAAGAGATCACTGTGTATGATCCTGTGTAAGAAAGAAGAAAATTAATCACTTTGTATTGAATGTAATTATCAGCATGTCTTCATTACAATGTTGACCAGCATGAACTCGAGTGATAGTGACAGTAAGTCAAGGTGTGAACAGGTTTATAACTTATATGAACTGACTTCAGTACTTCTAAGGTTCCACATCCAAGTTTGGTTCAATGCCGTCTGGACTGGCAGTGTTGCTATGGAAACAGAAGTCGTCAGTGAAGAACCATTGCACTTTGGAGAATGATTAATTCTACGAGAAGCCAAAGGCAAATCTGATTTTCAGATGGAAAAGTAAGACGGAAGGATAATGTCAATAAAATCTTCTTAAACGTTTTGGGGGATAATGTCTATGATTCTCAGAATGGTCATTAAAATTCAAAGAATTATTCAGACTATTAAACTTGTTCTTGTTATCCACACAATGTTTCTGTTGGTACCATTATAATGTCATTTATCAAGCAGTCTGTTTGGTAAACACTGTTTATAGAAAAAAACATGTGCAGTGGTCACCTGCTGATAGGTGACACTATGTAAAAAAGGATTGTTACCAGGGTGAGTCAAAAGTTTATGATGTCATCCATTGAGTAGTCAGTTTTGTAAACACTGTTTATTGAAAAAAATATGCAGAGGTCACCTGCTGACAGGTGACACTATGTAAAAAAAGATTTGTTACCAGGGTGAGTCAAAAGTTTAAGATGTTATCCATTGAGTAATCAGTTTTGTAAACACTGTTTATTGAAAAAAATGTGCAGAGGTCACCTGCTGATAGGTGACACTATGTAAAAAAGGGTTGTTACCAGGGTGAGGCAAAAGTTTATGATGTCATTCATTGAGTAGTCAGTTTTGTAAACACTGTTTATTGAAAAAAATATGCAGAGGTCACCTGCTGACAGGTGACACTATGTAAAAAAAGTGTTGTTACCAGGGTGAGTCAAAAGTTTATGATGTTATCCATTGAGTAATCAGTTTTGTAAACACTGTTTATTGAAAAAATGTGCAGAGGTCACCTGCTGATAGGTGACACCATGTAAAATAAAGTTAATACTTAAAAGCGATTTTGAAATTCAAAATTGGAATGTCTCAATAGGTTACTTCTGGAAGTAATGGCAATGAAGGGGTTGCTCTACTCTCTATTACCCAGGAAAATTTGAATGTAACAACACATTTAAGATATGTAATTTGATATTCAATTAAGATATTTTGAAAATGGACATCCTCAGGTTGTGTGAAAACTATGTCAGTAAAATTGCACAGAAAAAAAATGTTTCACTGGCCGGTGGCATAAAAGAAAAGGCATATATATATATAACAATTTCCTAATCAACTTAAATTTAGCTCAGTAGAGTATCCGGGTTTGATACCAGTCCTAGCCAATTCAGCACAATGAGTAGCACAATTTGGATCTGTGCAGTAAAGTGGGTAGCAGATAGTACAACAGTAAACAATCTCCCTGGTCTAGCACTAGGGAAAAGGTGATAGACTCTCTTGCTGTCTGGATGATACTGATAAAAGATAAACACGTAGACATTGAGTGTTTGTGATGTATTATTTTTATTTCCCAAGACCCAACATTGCAACATATAGAGAAGAATTCAGAAGACTGAATATTATAAGCGTCCAGCTCCAACAATTTTCCCACCAATTTTAGTCATGTGACATTCTGTCAATCAGAATATATCATTCTACAGGTCAATCAAGGGTCAGCATCTGTCTGTCATACCTATCTGAACCTAATGTATGTTTCTATAACTCTTCTCCAAAATGAAACATTTACTTTTTAAATTTAAATATTCTACACTATATTCCAAAATTAATAGGTGTCCATTCATTATGTAACATACCCAACCCCTTTACCATGGCCAGAATGTGACACTAGGTCAATTTTTAAGCAGAGTAAAGCTGGTTTAATATTTAAAGTTTTCCTGCTGAATGATGCTCTGCTTGTTCCTGGATCTCTTAAAATACCTGCACATATATGTGAGGTCCAGCATGGAAGTGCGTGGTGTAATGGTTAAAGTCATGGGAAATGGACTCGTCACCCCGAGTTCAAATCCTGGATGTGGTAATTGCATTTCACTTAGTGCTAATACCCTTGGGAAAGGTATGAATCCTACTCTCCCTCCAGCTATGGATAAATAGTAGGGCAGACTGGGCTCTTTAACCTTGGTTAGGCAACCGGTCTAGGAGAAGAAAAACTCTGAATTCAAACCTGTTGAACTCCGCTTAAGAAATTGACCTTGTTTTACATCCTGCTTGTGCAGAGGGGTTGGTAAATATATATATGTGAGGTCAGTAGACCCCTTTGTGCTGTTCAGGGCCAAAGCTACACTGCATCAGTAATGGTGCTGTGATATCCATAGTAAGCAAATTTTTATGGGGGAAGTTGATTTTGATTCCAGAGTTTTTCCTTTCATAGACTGGCTTGCCCAACTACATGGCTAGACAACCCAGCCTGTTCTACTATTTACCCATAGCTGGGGTAAGAAGGATTCATGCTTTTCCCAAAAGAATTAGTGCAAAATATGTATTTACCCAAATCCTTCCACTCCTGGTAATATGAGGCAGAAGGTCATTTTTTAAGCTGGTTGGAATTCAGTTTTCCTTTTCCTAGACTGGTTGCATAAGCAAGGTTAAAGAATCCAGTCTACTCTACTATATACCTATATATGTGGGAAGAACAGATGGGTTTGTGCCTTTTGTAAGGTTTTTTTTAGCACAAAGTGAATTGCAAACAGCCTCTATTTGTGTGAGTCACCTATTAATTTTGGAATATAGTGAAGAATATTTAAATTTAAAAAGTAAACATTTCATTTTTGATAATTTGTATTATTTGAATTTATCCTCATCTTTAGTGTTATATACACAATGTTTCAGCTAATGTGCCCTCTGGCAATCTTCAGGTGTTTCTTGTCGAACTCAGGAACCTTCATGTTGAACTTGGAAGCTTAAATGTCATAACTGGGAGCCTTCATGTAACTTTGAACCAAACCCTTTATTCAATCCACTGGGATTGACTGTTCTCATTCTGTTAACCATGACCAGGTTCAAGTGTTAAGGTATGTTAAGTATTCTATGTTTTTATCACCTGTAGCCAAGATTGAACCTGCAACCTACAGATGGTTTCCACTTAGAACTGTATTAACTCAACCCTTATATCTGTTGTGCCATGTGTTACTGAGTTTGAAGTGAAGGTTCCTGAGTTTGACAAGAAACACCTGAAAAAGGCCAGAGGACGCAAACAGCTTCATTCAGGATTTGAACTCAGGTCACCACTTTCATTTCCTATGATAATAACTGTTACGCTAAGTGCACCACCCTAGATGTTTCTATTCAGGAAGGGATGAAGAATACTAAAGACCAGTTGCCATACCAACTGCACAATGGTATTCCCAATGGCACATTTTTTCCAGTCAATATATTTCTCTTTTTCTCTGAATGTTTGAAATGAGGCTTGATGATTACTATTATCTGCATTATTTGGACTATTGTCCTCATCTTCATTGTTATCTGTACAACGTTTCGGCCGATATGCTTTCCGGCCTTCTTCAGGTATTTCTTGTCGGATTCGGGAACCTTCTTGGACTCGAGAAACCTTCTTTTCAGACTCGGTTACAGCAAGAAGGTCCCCGAGTCTGAAAAAAGTTCCCAAGTCCAAGAAGGTTCCCAAATCCAGCAAGAAATACCTGAAGAAGGCCGGAGGGCATATCAGCCAAAACGTTGTACAGATAACAATGAAGATGAGGACAATAGTCCGAATAATGCAGATAACATTTTTCTTTCTGCATTTATTTTGCTGAAATTGCCTTTTCATAAGAAAAGACAGAAAACTGAAAAAAAAATACCCCTTTATTCCTCAATCAGTCTATTTTTTTTCTCAACTAGTGTGCTTTCATGTGTGGACATGCTGTTTATGTTTGGTTGTTCCAGCACTTCTGTGTTGGGCACTTTGTCCTGTCAGCGAATGCGTTGAATGCGTCGTAGGCATCTGAGGTGGAAGCTGTCTAATTTCTTCACATGGTGTGAGTACGTGATCCAGGCTTTGTTACTTTTTTTCAACTAGTGTTCTTTCATGTGTGGACATGTATATCTATATAGATAAGATTGAATAGTTCTTTGTAGTTTTGATCATATTCTTTTTGTTGTGCAACATTTGACCTTAAAAGAATATGAACGTTTAATTATAAGGACTGTTTTGAATCAGTAGAGATATCTGGCTGAATAGTTTTCTTCATTGTAAAGAAAATGAAGCAGTCGGGAAGACTTCATATATTTGACCTAAACATTAAACTGCATAGAAAAATCAGTCAGTGAAGAACAATTGATTGAAAATTATACTAGTAATTTCTCTCACACTGTACGTATATATGAATAGATATATCTCAGCAGAAAAGTTCATAATTATATAGTAAAAACGTTCTTTCAATGAAAGAATGAGTCTGAGACGCATAGAAATTAAGAGAAAAATGAAAGTTTAATTGAAGATAGAAAAGTAGAAAAATAGCACATGCTTCTTAAAAAAAGGAAATTAAGTCTACTGAAGACATAATGTCATAGTCAGGATGGTCTCAATTCTTCCTCTGATTTCCAGGTCCTCCAGTCTTATTTCCAAGTTTTTTGTATTATTATTATTATTATTAGTAGTAGTAGTAGTAGGTTCGATACTGGCCCTCGCCAACTCAGCGTATGAGTAGCACAGGGATCTGTGTGGTAAAGTGGGGAGCTGACGGCAAGTGTGGCACTCTACCTTTGACACCCAAGACAATCTTTTTGGTCTAGCGCTAGTGAAAAGGGGATAGACTCCCTCGGTGTCTGTCTGGTACCGACTTTAAGCCACCCCAACGACTTTACTTTTACTTAGTAGTAGTAGTAGTAGTAGTGTTAAGGAGAGAGAAAAAATGAGATGAGATGATTATTACTTTTACTGATACGTGAAATGGCGGGTAACGGAAACGGACAGACGAGAAAAAAAGAAAAAGAAAAGAAAAAAGAAAAAAAAAAAAAGAAAAAAGAAAAAAAAGAAAAAAAAAGAAAAAATGAAGACATAATGATCTCAAACGAGAAAAAATAGTTTCTTTTCAGTTGCAATTTTAAATGGCTCATGCCTTTTTCCAGGATTAGTTAGCCCTGTTGGCTGTGGCTGTAGAATACGCTGACTGCACCTGTGCAGAGGGGTAAGACCTCTCCTCCAATGAGACCACACATTGACCATAGGTAGCGATCGGCGATCCATGATGCTTAACAATGGATTCCTGGTGGCTCAGAAGTACATGACATGCAACACCTTTACCTGAGTTAAACAATCAATCAGGTGGTCATGTCAAGCCCTAGCACCTATATGATTATCATGACCATATTGCTCTTAAGGTAAACCCCCAACCTATTTTTATCATATATGTGCTAGAAGGCAGTGGTTGAAGGTCCTAGTGTTCAGGATATGATGCTTAACTGCATCTAGTGGTGAGGTTCAAATTCTGGAATTTTGGGGAGTATGGAGTACCCCTTCAATGCCAATACTCCCGGATCTGCACTTACCTAGAGGGGTATTACCTATTAGGGTCCTATCTATGAGTTGAATACATAAAAATGAGTTTTAAGAGAACGTTTTAAAAAAAATGAATGCCTAACAAGAATGAAAGAAATAAAAACGTCTTCAGCATAAAATAACCCAACAAGGGTTGACATGCCATAAAATCTAACCAACCAATCAACCAACCAGATATAGTTAGAATTTGATAATATGCAACCAATTTGGGAAAATACCTGAAAATAAGAAATCATTTAAAGTAAAGTCGGCAGGATGGCCTACTGTCAGTATCAGCCAGACAGCGAGGGAGTCTATTCCCTTTTTACTAGCGCTTAACCAGGAAGATTGTTTTTGTGTTTAAATAGAGTGCCACACCTACTATCAGCTTTCCTCTTTACCACACAGATCCAAGTTGTACTACTCATATGCTGAGTTGACGAGAGCTGGTATCAAACCCGGAACCTTGTGGTTCCTAGGCGGATGTTCTACTGACAGCTAAATTGGCCAAAACTAAAGAAGGAGATAAACACTCTAGACAACCTGGAATAAAAGACACAGATGATAGCAGACCCAGACGAAGAGAGAACTCGACCTGAACAATGAGAAAAACACAGCAGAAATAAATGAAGATATACTCAATATAATAATAATAATAATAATAAGGCTATCTAATAATAATAAGGTTGAGTAATAGATATATATTCCAATAAATAGAAGCACCAATATCATCATGGACTGGAGTAACAATGAGAATAAAATGGGTCCATGAGTTGGGACATCTAGTATAAATATACACTGTTTGTACACTGCATCTGAAAGTCCATTGGTTGGGTCATTTAGTATATTAATAAATATACACTGTTTGTACACTGCATCTGAAAGTAAATACGCCGGGTCATCCAGTATATTAATGAATATACACTGTTTGTATACTGCATCTGAAAGTCCATTGGTTGGGTCATCTAGTATATTAATAAATATACACTGTTTGTACACTGCATCTGAAAATCAATAGGCTCGGTCATATAGTATATCAATGAATATACACTGTTTGTACACTGCATCTGAAAGTCCATTGGTTGGGTCATCTAGTATATTAATAAATATACACTGTTTGTACACTGCATCTGACAATCAATAGGCTCGGTCATATAGTATATCAATGAATATACACTGTTTGTACACTGCATCCGAAAGTCTATAGGTTGGGTCAACTAGTATATAAAAAATATACACTGTTTGTACACTGCATCTGTAAGTTCATGGGTTGGGCCATCTATTATATTAATAAATATACACTGTTTGCACACTGCATCTGAAAGTGAACATAATTGATCATAATTTTTACATTGTTTTTGAGAGATTCAGGTCAGACCAAACATTGGCGTTGAGAAAGTATATTAAGAAGATTAGGTGAGCAGACACAGGCTGCATCTCATTACACTGACTGATTTTCTCAGCTAGATTTGTCGGCCCGAGATATAATTGCATTGTGTGCAATGAGATGGAGTTGCTTATTCAATAAAAAGAAATGATCATCTTTTGAGGACAATGGTTTTTCAGTAGAACAACACACTTCAAATCAATTTATGATTTCAATCAAAAATAATCATTCGCAATTGATGATGTAATATGGTATCTATTGTGTCAATTTCTCAATGTAATACAAATTCAGCTAACACATATAATTACTGTGTATCTGCAGTATCTATAATAACGATAACAAAAAGAACAGTGCTTGATATCTGCAATAGAGCATAATAAAAGTCATCGTTGGGGCGGCCTGATGTCGGTATCAGCCAATCAGTGAAGGAGTCTATCCCCTTTTCAATAGCGCTAGACCAAGGAGATTGTTTTTGCATCTGAGGTGGAGCGCCACACCTACCATCAACTCCTTACTTTACCGCACAGATCCCTATGCTACTCATAACGCTGAGTTGGCGAACTAGGAATCTTGTGATTTCTAGCTGAACGCTCTACCGACTGAGATAGAAATCAAACTATATACTGCTACTCACAGTTAACTACACTTAATTATAAGAATATGGTTTTACTGTATATTATATATATATATATATATATATATATATATAAGTTACAAAAACACACACCTATCAAATATCAGAAATCACACATATAAATATTCATATTCTGCCAAAATATGGTTAATTAATGTCTGAAGAAGATAAC
>CM042148.1:9356295-9447164 GCA_023376005.1 Doryteuthis pealeii
GTTTTGGACTGCAATTTTTCGTAGGTTAAAAAGATTACCATCTTATCAGTAGGATATGCGGACACTGTTGGATTTTTATGATATAAGGCATGGGGCAAATGGTCACTTCTACTTATAGACTCGCCTATAAACACGTGACCTGAGAAGGATTCTTATTGTCCAATCACTGGCACTGCTGCTGCTGCTTCTGCTGTATTAATAGAGATCCCAATCTGAGATTATTTCATTGACATATGGATTCCCTTGGACGACGGACTTACAAGGAATACGTTAACACCGGAGTCTTATTGGCTTGCTTACTTATTTATTACATCTGGAACGAAGGATGGCTGCCAGATACTTAACAGACACTATCTGCAGGGTTTACGTTCTGTTGGGCAGCTACAAGATTGAATGCAATGGGCACAATAACACATCCCTGAATTACTCTGGTGCCTACAAGGAAAGGATCTTGTTTGTTTTAAAAAATATGAAAAAGGTGATTTTTGAAATTTTTCTGTTCATTTTGCCATGTCTACAAACTTGATGTAGATAGCCACTTCAGTCAATCAGTCAGTCAGTCAAAAAAAAAAAAAAAAAAATCTTCAAGATGTTATTGTCTGCAAAAAGCGATATTTCTAAATTTGCATTGATTAAAGATTTTTTATTGCATCCTACCTATTGACCCAAACTCATTTGTATGAATTATCATTTTCAAGAATCCCAACCATTTCCTTTGAGGCAAGAAAATTTCCAATCAGGATCAAATGTAAGAAATATCCAAGGAATGAAAAAAAAATTTAGAGAAGGAAATTGACATTTTGCTATCAAGGTAGAATAAATATATTGAAGAATTTTGATTTTGTTCGAATAAGTTAGCATTTCAGTATTGAACAACCTGATATAAAATCATGTTAATATATATATATATATATATATATATATATATATATATATATATATATATCATAATACAAAATTGCCTTAAATCGTTGAATCTAATTTCCGTCTTAAAAATTAGGTTTTATCCCAAGAAAATGATTCTATGGAAAAAATATCATACTGGATCAGGATTTAAACTATATTTAAAAAATGTGCAAGCTTTGGACCACCCAAAGACTTTTCATTTTGTTTTATTTTCTTCATTTAACAACATATCCAAACTTAATGTGATAAAATAGAATGAGAGGGGATACTGTTACATAATTTATGAGCAGTTATAAATTATGAACGTACCAGTAGTTAGAATTTTGAATTAGTGTCTGTTAACTTAAATTGATGGGGTCCATGGAAAATGACCTAATAGTTGTGATGTGGACCATATGACTTTTAGGCACCCCTTTTTCATGTCGATTAAGAAAGGACATGTTTTTCATTTACACCGTCAATATCCAGTTGTTTTAATAAATGATTTTTAGATTTAAAAAAGAATTATAAAACTAACCCCTAATCCTAACCCCTAACAAACAACTGGATATTGACGGTGTAAATGAAAAATATTTCCTTTCTTAATCGAGGTCAAAAAGGGGTGCCTAAAGGTAATATAGTCCGTGATGGTTAATAACCTTGACCCCTCGAAGGCCATGAAAATAGGTTTTAGTCAGATGCGAGCCAACATCCTATCAGAGAGGAAATCTCTTAGGGTTCACAACTCACCTGAGGTGGAATCAAATGGGCAGGGTTGAAAATAAAAGCTTTATTGTTAAGAAACACCAAGTCTTGTTGTGTTAATTAAATGTTAAAAACATTGACCAGCCCGGCCCAAAGAAGAATCAATGAAGAAGAAGAAAACCCACCCTTATCAGCAGAAGCCCACAAGATGGAAGAAAATGGCGGCCAAGGTAGAATCAACAAGTAGAAGTGTAAGAAAAGTAAGAAAGACCAATCAACTATCATCTCTCTCTCTCTCTCTCTCTCTCTCTCTCTCTCTCTCTCTCTCTCTCTCTCTATTATATACCTGGCATATGATATGGGGTATAAATATATAACAAGATGTCTAAGGAGCATAACAAATAAATAAATGAATATCATAGAATATGAAATGATTACTTATATTTGGAAAACAGCAATTATAATACCACTACATAGAAAAGGTTTCATAGGGACATATATAAAGTGTTTTTGCATGGTTTCATAAATGATAAATCAACACTAACATTTTGGAAAATATTGTTATCATAAATGAATATTTGATGGAAGTGGATAATGTGGAGATTATATATTTGGATTTTAGCAAGGTATTTGATATGGTCTCTCATTAACATTTACTAGTGAAAATGAAAAACTTCTAAAAATATAATTAATATCATGAGATATTTTTGTCAGGTTGAACAATGAAAGTACAAATTGGTAACAATTATTCTGCAACTAAGAAGAAGACAATGGTTTATTTTTACACATTACACAATATAATATAAACAATGTCACATAAAACAAAAAACATATTCTTGGTTGTTGTAGTAACGCGCAGAGGATGATCACTAATTAGGACTGAACCTATTCAGTTGTTTTTTTTCGTTTTTTTTTTTTTCATTTTTACATTGATTGAAATTGGAGCTGGTATTCCTCAAGGATAAGCCTTTGTTGTTTTTTTTATATTTATGAATCATTTACCAAATAATTTTAAAATTAGAAATAGAACTATTTGTTGATGATTCTAAACAACTTGTTTGACCATTATCAAAAGAAATAACAAAAATGGATCTAAATAAATTGTCATATTGGGAACATATTTGGAAATTAAAATTTAACATAGAAAACTAAAGTATTACATATTGGATCCCAAAATATTGAAGTTCAATATAAATTAAGCAACCAGAAAATCAAAAAACGTAAATGAGAATCATGATGTAGGGGTTGGCATTGATGAGACTTTTAATGAATTGATTGACTGGATGGTTAGAAATTTTATTTCAAAGAAGACAAATATTTGAAGAATATATAAAACCCTAAAGATCTCATATAGAATATTGTAACTTACTCTGACCTGGGATCCAGTGTCTAGACATGGTAATTAGAGTGTAATGTTGAGATTGGAGGACAAACAAAGAAGAGTGACAAAACAAATAAAAAGGGTAAAATATTACAATTACAGAGAGAGATAGGAGAAATTAGGATTAACTACTTTACTAGGAAGAAGAATAAGAGGTCATCTAATTGAAACTTTGAAAATCATAAATCGAATTTCTAAGTATAGTTGACATTTTTTAGATATTTCTTCTCAAACACCGTCAAGACAGATTTCAAAAACTAAGTCTAGTAACCAAATTGTATTTTTTTTGCTAATAGAGCAATATATTTTGGAATAAATTGCCTAATCAGATCAAAAACAGTAATAGCATTATAGGAAAAAAAAATAGAGGGGGAAAATAAAGAGTTTTTGTGGGGGGGGGGCAAAAAAGAAGCGAGTCCAACACCTTCTTGCAGGCTAACCTTTCTCTTTGCAAACACTGACTTCTTCTTCTTCTTCTTTTCTTTTGTCATTGTCGAATCCTCTCGCAGCTACCGTAGCAACACTTGTTTCTGCACTCTCCACTTCTGGGTGTTTCCTTCTATCTATACACACGTCTGCTTCTATCATCCAGGCGTCTGTGCTTCACATATGGGACTGTCAATTCAATCCCAGTTGCTGGAATGCCTGCAGCTATCATCCGGGCATCTGGCATTCACATACAGGACAGTGGCATCTCGATTTTGGTGCCCGCGCCAAAGTGTCGCCTTTTCGCATTCTGAAGAACGCAGGTTCAATCCTAGGTCAGTCCTACATGCCAGGCAAAGCCTAGCCTGCTTCCTTTGATAATACGGCAAGTTTTCATTCCCGCCACTCAACTCGTGTTCTCTGTCACAAGCATGAAAAAAAATTAAGATTAATTTGGATGATATCAGTATAAATGGAAAGAAAAAGAATTTAAGAGTGCATTTTTAGGAACTATCGAATAAAGTACTTAATAGTATATATGTTCTATGCAAAGATTATTTTTCTTTCTTTTTTAAGGTTGACATGAGAAGATAGAAAAAGGAGGATGCCCAAGGAGGCATGATAAACAACAATAATAACTTCAACTCCTTATGGGTCTTTTATCAATTGCTAAAATTTGATTCATTTGTAAATGTTTGTAATAATAACAAGATTTCTGTAGGGGTAGAGTCAGCATATTCTAAGCCTCACCAACAGGGCTATTGTTTTGTGATCATACCAAAAGTTAATAGAGCAAGAAATTATGAAAAACTAGCAGTAGCCAAATTATGTATGGGTTGTAAGATAGGCATTATTAAAAATAAAAGACAGAGTCAATGTTATTGAAGTTTAGGATAATTATTTGTAAAGAATGCTTTATTTGTTTCACTTGCAACCCATTACAGTTATAGTTTGACATATTAACATGTTCCATTCTTGAGGCCTTGTGCCAAACTAAGGTTTGGTTTGGTTTGTTTTGTTTTGTTTCACTGTATATCAACATCAGTGGGTCATTTAATGCAACAAAGTTTTGAAATAAATTTATTCTTAATGGATACTCAAATTTTTTTTATAAACACATTTTTCTATTTAACTCATAGATGGGACACTAACAGGTACTACTCAGAGTGGACCAGAGAGCAATGGTGATGAAGGGGTGCTCCACAATCCCAAGACCTCCAAAACTGGAACCTCACCATCAGATAGAGTTTAACATAAGTGAAGATCCTCAGCCACAGCCTTCTAGCACCCATATGATAAAAAGGGTTGGGGCTTACCATAATAAAATAAAGTTGGGGCAATCATATAGGTGCTAGGGCTTGACATGACTAGCCAATTGATCAGTGGGGGCCTTCTGCCCGCCCGTCTAGCCCAAGTAAGGGCCAAAGTAGAGTGTTGCATGTCATGGACTGCCAAACTAAGGTTGGTAAATATCAATAAGAGGCAATTTAATAAATCTTTATTTAGTATTGTCATTATTATATAGTTCATGATTGTTGTGTCAATAAGTTAAGATTCAAAGATTCAATTTAAATACAAATTGACTCTTATTCACTCAGTGAGATAAAGTGTCTTGAATTCATTTTTATGATCAGAATTTGTGTCAGCAATGAATATCTATTGTATGCCAAACAAAAAAAACATAATATTTGACAAAGAATTAGCTCTTCATTCATTAAACATTCTATTCAAACCATTTTCTTTTTTGACATTTCTTTAGTATTTTACAATTACATCTGGCATAAAACTAACTTTTCTGACAGAGGTGTGTGTCAAGCATTAACGGTTATTGTCATACAAAAAAGAATTGGTGATGAATTATATATACTAGCAAATATATGCACTCTCAAGGTACAAGTATTTAAGTTTTAATGTAATAAAATATACTTAGATTAGAAAGACTAATCAAACTAAAAATGCCAAAAAAATAAAAAAAACAAAAAAAAAAACAAAACAAAACAAAACAAAAAACCCATAATATTTAACAAAGAATTAGCTCTTCATTCATTAACCATTCTATTCTTTTTTGACATTTTAAAAACAACATTTCTTTAGTATTTTCTATTGATTTACTTAAATTCAACTACATCTGGCATAAAACTATCTTTTCTGAGGGAGGTGTGTTAAGCATTAACATTTATTGTCATACAAAAAAGAATCGGTGATTAATTATATATACTAGCAAATATATGCACCCTCCGGGTACAATATTTAAGTTTTAATGTAATAAAATATACTTAGATTAGAAAGACTAATCATTAACCATTCTATTCTTTTTAGACATTGAAAAAAAAAAAATTTTCTTTAGTATTTTCTATTGATTTACTTAAATTCAACTCCGGGTTAGCTCAGTCGGTAGAGCGTTCGGCTAGACACTACAAGGTTCCTAGTTTGATACCGGTCCTTGCCAACTCAGCGTATCAGTAGCACAGGGATCTGTGTGGTAAAGTAAGGAGCTGATGTTAGGTGTGGCGCTCCACCTCAGATGCTAAAACAATCTCCTTTGTCTAGCACTATTGAAAAGGAGATAGACTCCCTTGCTGATTGGCTGATACCGACTCTAGGCCGCCCCGTCGACTACTTACTACTTCTGGCATAAAACTATCTTTTCTGACAGAGGTGTGTTAAGCATTAACATTTATTGTCATACAAAAAAGAATCGGTGATGAATTATATATACTAGCAAATATATGCACCCTCCGGGTACAAATATTTAAGTTTTAATGTAATAAAATATACTTAGATTAGAAAGACTAATCAAACTAAATATGCCCATAAAAAGAGATATCAAATTTACTCTCCTGTCTTTCATGGCTAAATTTTCCTAATTTAACTATTTAGTTAAAATAAGAAATAAAGAATAAAATTACAGTTATTTCTTCTTGTTAATGGATTTCTTTTAAGATCTATCCCCGATATTTTTGCTCATATTCATTAAAATAAAACCAAACAATTAGAAATCAATTATACTAAGCACATATTTATTAAAATCAAATTTTTAATATCAATATTAGCCCTCCCGTTGACACTGTGAACAGCTATTGTGTTGTATATATAAATACAATTGCATGTTATTAGTATGTAGATGGGGTCAACATTATAGTTATAGAAATAGATGGTACCCTAACAGGTACTACCACTCTGGGTCAGAGTGGACCTCGGAGCAATGGTGATGAATATGTTTTAAACATATTAAAATCTAGGAAGTTATATATATCAACTTCTTTGTTTTTTGGTCAAAATGCACAAGGTCCAAAAATATATGGCATCTCATGAAAATTGGTCTTGTATAGGCCTGCTATGCAAACTTATTAACCCTTATACCAATTGTAAACCTCCAGGTTACAAGGAATATGCTATTCAATAAAAATGGTCTTTGAATTTAAAAGATATGGATGGCAATCTTTATTATCAACTTTGCATCAGCTAGTTGTATATATCTACCAAACCCTCTCCATAGGTGTGATGTGACACAATGTCAATTTTTAAGTGAAGTTTAACAGGTTTAAATTTAGAGTTTTCATTCTCCTAGACTGGTTGCCTAACAAAGGTTAAAGAGCTTAGTCTGCCCTTCTATTTACTCATAGATGGAAGGAGAATAGTTGGACACATACCTTTCCCAAGAGTATTAGCACTATGTGAAAGCATAACAGCCTCCTCCAGGATTTGATCTCAAGTCACCAAGTCCATTTCTTATGACAAATTTGTGGCCAAAATAAATTCCCATTTTTGGAAATTAGGATGTTAAAATAGACCTTGTGTAACATCCTGCTCGTGCGGAGGCTTGGTAAATAAATACATACATACATACATACATACACAACGCATCCCATGGTGGTGTAATGATTTGCAAGCTAGTCTTGCAGATCCATTACAACTGAATAGTGAGTTCCATCCTCACTGTGTCTTTTGTCCCATCCTACTCCTAGAGAACGAGTTGAGTACACACATACACACATACATACATAGATTTGTGTGTACAGGGCCGGCGCGTACTACACCCGAGCACCCTTCAAAAAGGCCTGAAACTGGTTGGGGCCAGGAGGGTGGATTTCATACTTGATTCTTTAGCCTTGGTAGGACAACCAGTATAGGAGAAGGAAAACTCTGAATTCAAACCAGCTTTACTCTGCTTAAAAATTGTCACATCCAGCCCATGGTGGAGGGGTTGGGTAAATACATGCTTTTCTGAGGAATCAGTTTTGAAATAAACATACTATCAACAGCTTGCAATAATTCTTTTTGCTCATGCTTTTTTCTTTGTCTAGTAACTCAAAATAATTCAACCTTATCAAGCAGAATTCTCGTTAAATGTTTGACAGAAGAAACTAAGAGTTTAATTTTATTATTGAGAGATTATTTTCACTTCCATCGTTCCATTTGGCTTTTCCCAAAAGGATATTGAAATGGAAATTTTATACGATAGAGAATAGGTTGAATTCAGTGTGTCAGCTGATGGAGATGTTTAAAGAGGACTTTGTTGTTTTGAAAAGAGGAAACGACACTAGGACAGATGTGGGAATTTAGATTGGTTTGATGTATCTAATGGTATATCAATTCCTTATGGGTTAATTAATGCTGAAATTTGATTAATTTGCAAACGTTTAATTATAATCATAATTATTTATATTCTCACCATTCAATGTTCTACTGTAATCATTTCTTTAAAAATTGCACTTTTATTTTAGCATAATAATCATTTGTTTGCACAGACTTATATAGTATCAATCATTCCTATCTGATACAAATAATTAGCACACAGTTATATGGTATCACGTATCCCTATATAATACAAATATACAAGGTGTGTCAAAAAAGTATTGAGATCTTTTGTACTTTTTGACACGCCTTGTATTCTGAAAAAACAAAAACAACAATGTCCTATTCATTAATTTTTTTTCAGAATACAAGGTGTGTCAAAAATGTACCAAGTTTAAAGCTGTATTTACCAAGATAGAAATGATGAATGAATGGAACGTTATTTTTTTTCAGAATACAAGGTGTGTCAAAAAGTACAAAAAATCCCAATACTTTTTTGACACACCTTGTATATATAACACATTTATACAGTATTAAGTATTCCTATATAATAAAGATAATTTTCACACTGTTATACAGTATCAAATATTCCTAATCAGGTATTCCTATCTAATACAGATAATTTTAACATGGTTATATGATATCAAGTATTCCTATCTAATACAAATGGTTGATTACATTATAAAAGCCTCAAAGTCATTATAATTTGGTTTTGTTGGAAAGCTCATTACCTGGCCATCAGCTTGGTATTTGATCAATACCAGCTGGGTCACCTGGATGAAGAAATATATTATTGAAAGACTTGAAACTCCAAAGGATCCCAGGGTTACATCACTGACAATATGGTTAGGTGCTTGATCCAGATGTATTTCTTGATATAAGGGGGTCAATTGAAAGGTTCATTGGCTGACCAAGATACTTTCATGGAATGTGACCAAATGAGGTTTATTTTTTCAACATAGTTTCCTTTGTGATCCACACACATCTTCCATTGATGCTTGGATCCCATTGGTAAAATTTTAAAAAATGATCAACAGTAGATATGATGTCATCATGTGAACTTTATCAGCCTACCCTTGTTTAATATTATTTGGATTATTCAGACTATTGTCCTCATCTTTATTTTTATATGTACAACATTTCGGCCGATGTGCCCTTCAGCCTTTTTCAGGTATTTCTTGTCGGACTTGAGAGCCTTCTCAAACTTGGAAACCGTTTTGCACTCAGGAACTTTCTTGTCATAATTGGGCGCTATCATGACAAGAAGGTTCCTAAGTGCAAAAAGAAGGTTCCTAAGTTTGAGAAGGCTCCCTAGTTCCCCAAGTCCGACAAGAAATACCTGAAGAAGGCTGGAGGGCACATTGGCCGAAACATCGTACAGATAACAATAAAGATGAGGACGATAGACCGAATAATCCAAATAATACTAATTATCAAGCCTCATCTCAAAAATTCAGAGAAATAACCTTGTTTTTATGTTAATAGTTTCAAGTTGGAAAGCAAATACGACAAACATAAGAATCACAGACAAAAAATAAATAAATAAAAATAAAAAGTAAATACAGTAACTGGTGATATCCATTAACACAGTTTCTACTTAGCAAAACATTTTTTCTTTGTTTAAAACAAAAAAAAAAAAGAAAAGAGAAAAAACAGAATCTATGGCTTCTCAAACAATAAGCTAATGTTCTAACCATTGGACCACATCTGCAAGCGATTCTTATCTGAGTCAATAGATTTTTTTTTTGGTTTTATTTTTTGCTGTTTTTTTTTTCTTTCTTGAAATTTTCAATTATCTCTTTCTTTGCTTCAAAGCTAATCCTGTTAAATGGTCTTATCTTTCGGCTATCTTTTCTTTTTTTTTTTTAAGTAATAACTGAAAATACTGCGTTCTCTAATGTTTAATGAAATGAATTATCTGTCCAAGTGTGAAAGATGAACAATAAGATTCTTGCTTGGATTTCCTTAGGCCATGCCAATCAGCTTTCTATACATCTGGACTTGACAATATTACTAAGATTGATTCTCACTCTTTCATATTTTGCTCAGGATTTTTTACATATTTACCAACCCCTCCATAGGATGTGGCTCAAAAATTGCCCTGCATCTTATACATCATAGGGGAGGTTTGAGACCTCCCGTATTATTATTATTATTATTATTATTATTATTATTATTATTATTATTTCCTGCTATTGAGATGTCTTGTGTATGCTTATTGCTTGCCTGTACTGCCAAATTGCTTTTATACAGCTATGTTTCTGCTTGTGTAATGCACAGCTTGACTGTTTTCAACAATATATGCTTAATATAATATATAATAATAATATATGCTTAAATACACTAAAGACTTTTTTTCCTGCTGAAATGGGGTGGTGGTGGTGTCTTATATGCCTGTGCGTCTTATATGTCATCAAATATGGTATATGATTGTCTGAACCCTATTTCCCTTATGGCAACCCCCAACCCTTTTTATCATGTATCTGGATTTGACAATATTACTAAGATTAATTCTCATTCTTTCATATTTCGCTCAGGATTTGATATATATTTACCACAAAATATCCCCCTCTGGTCAATCGGCTGGTCATGTCAAGCCCTAGCACCTGACATATTTGATGGCATATAGGATGCACTTTTTTTCCAAAATTTTGGCTCAAAAAATTGCCCTGTGTCTTATACATCATAGGTGAGGTTTGAGACCTCCCGTATTATTATTATTATTATTATTATTATTATTATTTCCTGCTATTGAGATGTCTTGTGTATGCTTATAGCTTGCCTGTACTGCCAAATTGCTTTTATACAGCTATGTTTCTGCTTGTGTAATGCACAGCTCGACTGTTTTTAACAATATATGCTTAAATACACTAAAAACTTTTTTCCTGAATCTGACCTGCTGAAATGGAGGTTCGTCTTATATGCCATGTGTTTTATATGCCGTCAAATACGGTATATGATTGTCCCAACCTATTGCCCTTATGGCAACCCCCAGCCCTTTTTATCATATATGTGCTAGAAGGCATGACTTTAAACTCTATCTGATGGTGAGGTTCTAGTTCTGGAGGTTTGGGGAATGTGGAGCACCCCTTCATCACTATTGCTCCCAGATCCACTCTGACCAGGAGTGGTTGTATCTATTAGGGTCCCATCTATGGGTTAAATAGAGAATTTGTTTATAAAAAAAGATGCAAACATGTAAATTCCGATTATCTGGTGTTGCTTATCTGACAAATTCTTATTTATTATCACCTCAGCTAAATACTGAACTATTCCGTCTTTATTATAAAGAAATAAAGGGAAGAAAAGGACATGCTACACAGAAAAAACATAATTAGAAAGAAAGAAAGACAGTTAGGGAAATATAGGGAAAATGGGGGTGATAACACTAATATGTTTCAATTGAACATAATGAGAAGATGAAAAGAAATAAATAAAAGAGTGGAGAGAGTTAAATCAAGATTATTGTACTTTTTACATATTGAACTATTTGGTAATAGCCCTTAAGTAAACATATCAAACATTGTAATAATTATCATACTCTGGTATATCCACAGGTTCTGCTAGTTTATATTATACTTCTTATACGTGAATATATGCGCAGATACATATATCTATACATATATAAACAAAACTTTTTATATGTACGTTTGAGTTCTCTACTTTGGTTGAATCCTATCACGGAAATACTAAATATCATTCACACACACACACACACACACACACACACATAATATATATATATATATATATATATATATATATAATATATATATATAATCCATTAATAAGTATACTCACACCAATGTGTTATCAAACTTCTTTTTCTAAACCAAAGATATCAGGATTTTATCTTTTCTAGTGGTGCATTATACAATCAAAATGATTATTGTTAAGCATTCAGTAGTAGAGTGTTTAGTCGGGAACCTCAAGGTTCCTGTTTTAATACCACCCCTTGCCAACTCAGTGGATGAGTAGCACAGGAATTTGTGCGGTAAAGTGAGGAGCTGATGGTAGGTGTCACGCTCCACCTCAAATGCTGAAAAAACAATCTCCTTGGTCTAGTGAAAAGGGGATAGACTCCCTCGCTGTCTGGCTGATACCAGCTTTAGGCCACCCCGAGAACTTTACTTTTACTTATTTATTCAAAGACCTAGTTTATATCTGGTTCAAAACAGATTTTAAACACCACAGAAATATACAACTGAAACCCTTGAAAGATAGATAAATGAATAGTCAAATATTATGAGATAGATGGACCAGCAATACTTAATCATTGAGACCAACATTGATTGTTCAGAAAGGACCTAAACAGATTTAAGTAGACTAACAGATTAATTAGAAAAATGAACATGTAGTAAAAGAGATTGGACCAGAAGATGAATTGAAAGTGTCAAGATAGAAATGAAGAATGAATGGAACGTTATTTTTTTTCAGAATACAAGGTGTGTCAAAAAGTACAAAAAATCCCAATACTTTTTTGACACACCTTGTATATATTATATAGCTGTCCTATAATTGCTAAATATGCCAAAGACACAGGTATTGGAATTTTTTCTGACTCCCAGAGTATCTCTGAGAACCAGTACCAATGTCACTCTTGACACCAAATGTCAATCATTATTAATGGAAAAAAATGGATCCTCCGATCGTGGAATACAAATCAAACATTTTAATAGTGTTCACCAATATATTTCTTTACTCTCATTTCGAAGTTTATTTCATTCTATATAAATTTGGTTGGTTTGTTTTATGGCATATAAAACCTTTTGGGTCATCCAATGCCAAATCAAGTCATTTGAATATTTGGTTACTTACAGTACCTGCTCTTGCTTAAATGATCACTCATCTAAATATTGAATAAGCTCATCATTGCTTAACTTTGGAGATCTTGCAGGAACCAGTGCTTTCAAAGTGCATATTTACCAATCCCTCTGCATGAGCAGTATGTGACACAAGGTCAATTTCTTAAGTGGTGTTTAACATGTTTGAATTCAGAGTTTTCCTTCTCATAGACTGGTTTTCCAACCATGGTTAAAGAGCCCAGTTTGCCCTACTATTTATCCATAGCTGGAGGGAGAATAGTAGTGCCATGTGAAATGCAAACAGCATTGTCCAGGTATTGAACTCGGGTTGACGAATCCATTTCCTATGACTCTAACCATTACACAATGTTCCTCCATTTAATATAAGTTTAGTTGATTGGGTTGGTTTGTTTTATGCCATATAAACCCTTTTTGAGTCATCTAATGCCAAATCAAGTCATTTTATTTAGTTGCTTACAGTACCTGCTGTTGCTTAAATGGTCACCCATTTAAGTATTGAACAGGCTTATTGCTGCTTAACTTTGGAGATCTAGCAGAAACTGGTGCTTTCAATGTGACTTGACTGTAAGCTCTCTGTAATTATAGAGACTTGAAATTGGAATAGAGAAATGGCAAATACATGACAGAAAAATAGAAAAAAATGGTTTTACAAATAAAAGTTTTACTCTTTTCTCTCTGCCCACTTTCTCTATATCAGTGGTTCTCAAAATTTTTCAGGTTATCTTCCTGGTGGATTCCTAGCACCCCAGTCATAGCAATAGCATAATCTTTACAGATCACTGCCGTCCCTCACAATCCTATAACCCCACCACCAGAACCTTTCCTCTCATGAGCTCTCAAATGACTCATCAACCCTGCTGCAGATCCACAAAGTTTGATGCAAATATGACATAGGAAGGACATCCTTCTCATTGTATCAAATGATAAAATTTGATGCTTATGCACCACCATGTGTCTCTTAAGACCAGAAGCTGACTTACAGACTTTGTTACAGATTGTACAAGATACATTGTTTGTTCCTGGAGTTTGCATGAATTGTCTCAGATGAGATTTCCTATGATTGACATATCCATAACATAATGCCACCGTGTTGTTACCCCAGTCATACACAAATGCAAACACACACTATTTTTTGTATGTTTCTAATTGAAAACAATAAGATTAAATACAAAGATATATTTCCCAAATAAAATCTAATTTATTAAACCATTTTTTTTTTTAAATGTGTGACCTTACTGAACTTAATGGTTAGAAAAAGAAAAATCCCCCAAAAAACATTTCAGTATAAAAAAACAAATGGTAAAAAGAAAAAAAAGAAAGGTAATTAAAATATTACATTTTTCTTACTCTCAATCCGGTCTTTTTAAAATGAGGAAGTCCTGAAAGAAATTTCCTCTGCGATGATGAGAGAAATAATGTGTTTTTTTCTTGTTTCAACTTTAGGGGCCGGGGTCTTGTTTGTTGATGAAAATATATA
This sequence comes from Doryteuthis pealeii, assembly GCA_023376005.1. Lineage (NCBI taxonomy): Eukaryota > Metazoa > Mollusca > Cephalopoda > Myopsida > Loliginidae > Doryteuthis > Doryteuthis pealeii. The sequence continues at coordinate 9,370,574 of CM042148.1, forward strand.
TCTTCTCTAGGTGGATGAATAGAAAAAAAACCAAAAAAAAAAACCGGGAGAGTTATGTCACTAGCAGTGAACCTAAGGGAAATTGTTCCTATTACGACCGAGACGAAAGACAAAATGCTACACGGTTGTTGATAAAGTTTATTAATAAATCAACATCTCAACAGTACCCATTGTAACATAGATCATTGTCTTCACAGATATTGTAAATGGGATGGATGTGCTCAATGCAGGGATATCAGCATCTCAACATCAGGCTGAAATTGACTAAGAAGTTGTAGATATCCACATTCAGTAATCCACTGCATGGGGTAACTGGTATGCGACTGTACGTGTTGTGTACAGGCATCAAGCAAACATTCAGACTTTTGACTCAAATTTTAGACTATGTAACAAAACTATGTGTTGTAGTTGACTCACCTATGACCAGAACAATGGACTTACTCAAAGGGTATATTTAACAGAGCAAAGCTACTCAAGTGAGAAGTAGCAGATACATGTCTTCGTGTACGCTGTAACAAGGAAACCCTCCTCATTTGTACATTGATATATTGCTGAATACATCTGTTCTCTACATTTTATCTCCGTGTTGAGTAATTATTTATTGACCCTTCAACAGGTCATAACACTATGCATTCGTTTATAATTCTTAGGTCAGTTTTATTCTGTATAAACTGCATGTCAGGTCAACAAGACCATTTCCTACGACTCTAACCATTTGACCACGTGCCTTCAACAAATTCTTCTGCCCTAGCTGACAAAGTGAGCCTTCATTTTCATACAATAAATGAACTTGATTACAAGATTAATATATATCCATCACATGACTGTGTTGTATGCATGATTATGGGATCCGTATTTGATTTAGAGAACGCTTTTTTTGTCTGCCAACTGGATGCTAGTTTGGAACCTTCTTTTGAAGGTGAGTATCGTATCTTGATTCTACAAGCTTCAGTCTTGATCCTTTTTTCACACTCCTCGAATGTATGCATGCATGCATGAGGACTGACACCATTAATATTGATGCAGTTATGCTAGATTGGACATGTGTCCAAAATGAGGAACGGTTTCTTGCCAAAAATTCAAATATATGGAAACAGCACAAGAGGTGAACTGTGGAAACAATAGAAAACATTCCTTCAGCAGACTCTCGTCCATTATAGTAACAACAAGAATGAACAGCAGAAAACTTATAAAAGACATAAATATATGCAATATAAAAGAATAAAACAAAAAAGAACTATTCTAAACTATTCATAAGAGACATGAAAAATATGGATCAGAGAATAAGGAAATTGATAGCCTTGCATAATGTCTTACACATTAAAGATGACATTTATAGTTTTAAAGTGAAAAGAAAGAGGATGGATTATCAGCATTGATTATCATGTCAACTTGGTTATCATCATCATCATCATCAAGTCATTTAGTTAGCAATGAGCATGTTCAGTATTTAATTATTTGAACATATAAGTCCAACGGGTACTGTAAGTAAGTCCAGGTCTATGTAAAAGATTGACCTCAGTATGAAATAACCCAGAAAGAGTGGACATGCCATTAAACCAACCAACCAACCAACCAACCCAATACCATCATCATCATCATCATCATCATCCTCAAGTCATTTAGTTAACATGGATTCCGTTGACTCTCACACTTTTTTCAGCACTTTTTCTCAGATCTGAATACCATCACTTATGGTCAAGTCATGCTGAAAACACTGGTTTGCATCAGATAACTGAAGTTAAGCAGCAATGAGCATGTTCAGTATCTAAATGTGTGAACACTTAAGACCAACAGGTACTGTAAGTGTTGTATAATCTATGTGTTGGCATAGATTATTGGCAACACCCTGTAATTCTGCAGGGATGGTCCTTTTTCATATCACTTGAACACTAGAAGTCCTGCACGTCATGTGATTTTGAATTAGTTAGCCAGTTCCAACGAGGATCCTAAGCCAGAAAGACGTTTCTTGTTTAGTTAGTTTGACTCACCTGCACATGTGCGGTAGTTAGTAAGAAATTAAAACTTAGTTATGAATAAAAGTCTTTAAAAGAATAACATGGTGTTGTTGGTTGATGCATATCTTGGCAAAAAGCCTGACCAAGAAGAAGAAAATGAATCAAAGATGAACAACCAACAAGATAGAAGTCAAAGCTAGGCAATCAAATGGCCAGATGAAGAAACAGAAGAAAGTAAGTTATGCATCTATGCATCTCTCTACCTGTCCATGTTTCTCCCCTCTCTAGTGAAAGAACTTCTATTGTGTATGTACCCAACATGGGTATATGTGTATGAGTATGTAGCATAAGTAAGCCCAGATCTATGTAAAAGATTGACCTCAGTATAAAATAACCCAGAAAGGGGTGACATGCCATTAAACAAACCAACCAACCAACCAACCAACCAACCCAATACCATTGTGCTCTAAAAAGTCTCAACTCTTCTTCAAATCTCTAGGGCTTTTGGCATGCTTTCAAGCATGTCAACTATTCTGAACCTAACTATCATCTTCCACGATTCTCAAAGCACAAAACCAAAGTATTTCTTTAATTTTTTATTACCTTCACACAATGGCCAGCAGGCACTGCCTCATTTACAATCTGGCAGGCTGTCTTTTCCATGTTCACATGGGTGGTATGGAGAAAATTTAAATTGGAGGGAAATAGAAAGGGAACTTAACTTTGGGGGAAAGAGAAAGAGAGAAAAAAAGAAAGAAAATAATGTTTTAAGCAGACAGAAAGACTGGAGATGGCCTTATGAAAATAGACCTCTGAGTGAGTCAGGTCAGTGTAAATTACCACTAGGGAATGCTACAAACAACTACTAGTAATTAGGCCAAGATAAATAGATAAACCAGAAGCTTTGAATTTTCTGGGCAAATCTAGTGCTTTCCAAAGGGTTTGAAGAAATACCAAAACCAGAAACGGATATGACAACCCAGACACTGGAGACTAAGATAAAACATAAGGTTCACAGGAGATTTGGGGTGAACTTGGCAGAAGGGGCAGTGACCTTCGAAAAGAGAGCAAGTCTAGGGGGGGTTTCAGACACTGGCAGTTGTTAGAATGGAGGAGCCCAGTCATTAAGAGATTAGTTCTCACAACCCAAGCACATATAAGCAAGGAATAAAACCAACACAGGAGTTGACGAATAAAAGAACAACTGTGTTCACATGTTTTTTCTATGTCTGGTTTATGACAACTTTTATCCCCTCTTACTTATGCTTACATAAATAATTTTGGTACCTGCAGCTATCAAGACTGATCAACTGGGTATGGAAGTAATGGAAAGGATGGGGTGACTCTACACTCCCTAGAGCTCCAAAACTGAGGACTCACAACAATATACAGCACAGTTTCATCTCCATGACACCCATTTTTCTTGGGGGTTACTCATCGGTGTAGCAAAGGCCTGTTGACAGGGCGAGCCAAATCCTTGACTAATGATGAAGTTAGATAAATGACGCAATATAGTTTCATCCTCTCTCCAGTTTAGCTCAGTCGGTAGAGCCTAAGCCCAGGAATCATGATATTTACCCATACCCCAATGTGAACGGGTTAGGCACAAGGCCCTATTAATGTGGAACCACTCACAAGCCGTGATTTATGAGTGGTGGGTGCAAAAAATGCATTGATCCCATAGGCATTCCCCCTCAAGGGGTTGCCTCAGGCACTGGGCAATAAACCCAGCCCTGCCCCTTTAAAGCAATGGAGCAGGTAGTGCTTGGGGGGATGGTCCCCTGGGATCAACACTAATAGCTTTTAAGATCCATGGCCAAAGCCACTGGACTCCCACCCCGAGGGGCGGGTCTAGGAATCATAAGGTTCCGGATTCAATACCGGCCCTCGTCAACTCAGTGTATGAGTAGCACAGGGATCTGTGCGGTAAAGTGAGGAGCTGATGGTAGGTCTGGCGCTCCACCTCAGATGCTACAAAACAATTTCCTTGGTCTAGTGCTATTGAAAAGGGGATAGACTCCCTTACTGTCTGGCTGATACTGACATTAAGCCACCCCGCCTACTTTACCTTTTTTATAGTTTAAGGATAAAATGAACAAAATATCATTCATAAGTATTTAAGTTTTAATGTAATGAAATATATTAAATCACGGCGACTAATGAAATTAAATAGGAACACATATAAAAAGATTACACTGGGGTGATCAGTCTGGATCTCAAAGTTTCAGAGCATTTAAAGAAATTGACTAATGAAATTAAATAGGAACACATATAAAAAGATTACACTGGGGTGATCAGTCTGGATCTCAAAGTTTCAGAGCATTTAAAGAAATCATTTTTAATGATGGCCAATCTTTTGCCTCCGATTTACTTTGCCAAAACAATAAATTCACGCATTGCCTCAGCTCATCACTGTTTCACATCTGCCCTGAGAATTTATGATTATTTATGATACGAATGAAAGGTTTTATGTGCTTCTGAAATTTATTGTGTTACATCTGTCCAATAAAAATACAACTTATTTACTGTCAGAACAAATTCATTGGAAAATTTACAAAAAAAAAAAAAAAGAAAGAAAAATGACAAATTTCTATCTTTTTATTATTTACCAATAATGCAAACTTTGTCTAGGCCATATCAGGCATCTTTAAATTAATTTTGATTTTATCTCTGTCTCTAAAAGTAACTTCAAAGAAACACACACACACACACACACACACACACACACATATATATATATATATATAATATATATATATAATTAAATTAGCTGACAAGCAATATTTGAAAACTAAAAGATATACAGCAATATAATTTCTGCTAACACAAACAACTAACATTGCTACTCGGTTTCACACCACGAAGCAATCATTTAGACAATCATTGCTATTACATCACTCCTTGCGACTTCTTCACACCAGCGTTAGTTGGTGGTCTTTTACTAGAGTCTAAGTGACAGCAAGTCCCGTCAAATCTCCAGTAATCTTCTGGCTATTCAGCAGATCTTAACACTGCTGTTTGGATGGTCTTGATTCTTCCTTTGATTTCCAATTCATTCAGACTCTTTTCCAAACTCTTGGGGAAACGACTACAATTGGTACAAGCTTCACCTTTATGTTCCAGAGTTTTTTTCAGTTCTTAAGCAAGGTTCAAGTATTTGTATATCTTTTCACTTTCTTTCATTTTGATTCAGCGGTCTGCTAGAATGGTAAAATCCATGAGATGAGAAATTCTTTAATTTTGTTAACTCTTTATTTACCGCTGCCATCCGCAATAGCATGGGAAAATGGTTGACAAGCTAGTATCATATTGCTGACCATTTACTACTGAGTAGAAATGTATTCATTTAATTCATTTCTCTTTTCTAACTCTAAACCATTGTATAAGAGCTGACGATCTTGGGCATTTTTGGGAGGTCCGGATTTTGATCGTCGGCCAGTTTGGGGTGCTCTGATAAATAAAGGGTTAATTAACATTAGGTTTGGTCTTCTGGCTAGGATTAGGTGAACCTAACCTAAATGGACTTGAACTAAAATAGAGTTGCTTCCCTTTGTTTTGTTTACATTCGAATGTTTGAGAATGCAGCGTCTCTCAGTTTCTGTAAATATCTTCTGCGAGTTAGAAGCAATTTCTACTCGGTGTTTTCAATAAATCCTTCTTTGTTAATTTCCAATAACTTTGCATTGAATTGATCATCCCATACAATTTCATCTGTACACATCAAAAACATAACAGAATCTCAAAATCCTAGAGAATTTTATGCATCTTATTCTCTAGGACGGATTTTGGTTTGTACATAAAGCATTTGGTAGTATGGTCAAAATTTAATTTCTTACACAGTTCCCTGTGGATCCCCTTTCCCACCCAGTCCTGCCTAGTCTTGTACTCCTTTTATGCTAGTTAGCTGCATTTATCTGTCTGTACTTTAAATACACACACACACATATATAATAATACAATACTGTTAATTCAGTAATAAAGTGAGATTAACCGAATTTGGAAAAGTGTAGAAAAGGTTCATAACCGTTCGTTGATTAGCGTTCACAATTGAATGTTAATGATTTAATTTTCCAAACTCAACACATTCAAAACATCCATCATCTTTTTAACAACATAAATCTTTTTTCTTGTTTCATACTGTCCTGAAGAAGGTTTCTTTATAAACCGAAATGTTTGACACTACGACAAATAAATTTCCATCCATTGTAACAACCCATTGTTTGTCTACATTTCTCCACATTGCTATATATGTAAAATATATTTAGTATACTTGTATATATTGTCATAAATAGCAAATACAAGAGATATAATCACACTTCTTCAAGAAAATATCATTCAGATCTATCAGATCCATTCACTACTGTAAATTTAGGACAGGGGGGGGTTGAACATTTGCTCATTTCATTAAAAAAAATTCCAGTCCCTAATTTTTACATTTTTAGAAAGATAAATCCAGAATTTTAATAATAGCTGAATGGTATAAAGCACAGTTGCTATCCATCTACTGACGTTCTCAGCTACTCTGTCATCCCCATCCCTAAAATAATAAGTTTGCCTTAAATGGTCTCAAAGTGCAAGAGTAGTTAAAATATTCTGGTTGCGTTTTATTTGAGTTGGGTTTTATTTGACTAACGGCATATCAATCTTTTATGGGTTATTTAAGGCCAAAATTTGATATCAATAATTTGCACACAGTTATATGGTTTCAAGTATTCCTATCTAATACTAATAATTTTAGTTATATGGTTTCAAGTATTCCTATTTAATACTAATAATTTTAGTTATATGGTTTCAAGTATTCCTATTTAATACTAATAATTTTAGTTATATGGTTTCAAGTATTTCTATCTGATACAAACAGAGAGGAGATTAAATCATCTGAGATTAGAAAAGATCAGTTTCAGTAACTTTAACTGGCTGGCTGGTTGGATGGTTTTATGGCATGACAACTCTTGTTGGGTTATTTTAAGACCCTCCCACGTACATAAAATAAGTAAAGTTGGAGGTGCATGGTGTAATGGTTAGAATTGTAGGAAATGGACTCTTTGAACCGAGTTCAAATCCTGGACGAAGTAACAGTTTACATAGCGCTAATACCCTTGGGAGAGGCATGAATCCAACTACTCCTCTCCAGCTATGGGTAAATAGTAGAACAGACTGGACTCTTTAATCTTGGTTAGGTAACCAGTCTAGGAGTAAGGAAGTACATATTAATAATTATAAGATTCAACCAACTTTGTCATGTGACTTCAATGACCTGACTTGGATTAAAGATACAACCTAATGGTAGAATATCACAAGTGTTGCCAAAACCAAATGTAGAAGAATGATTATTGGTTGAATATTGTTTCCTTGTACAGAATAAAATGAGAAACAATTTCATGACAAAGTAATAACAAGAATATTTTATTGCCTGAGCAAACTTAACAGAATATAAAACAGATGTGATATGAGATGAAAGGAAGAGCTTCTACAGATGAGCAAATCTTCCTAATATCAAAGGAGTTAGTATTATTTGTATAATTTGGACTATTGTCCTCATCTTCATTGTTATTTATACAACGTTTGGCCGATATGCTCTCTGGCCTTCTTCAGTATTCCTTGTCGGACTCGGGAACCTTCTTGTCATAATCATGAAAATTCAGAGAAATATCAAAGGAGTTATTTGTCTGAATTTTATAGATGAGACTTGATAATTTGTATTATTTAGATTTTTTGGACTGTTGTCCTCATTTTATCATTATATACACAACGTTTCAGCCGATTTGTCCTTCAGTCTTTTTCAGGTGTTTCTTGTTGAACTTCAAACCGAACTTCAAATGGAACTTCTTCAGTGTTCTTGTTGAACTTGGGATCCTTCATGTCATAAACCTTCATGGATCTTCGAACCAAAACTTTCATTTAATCCATTGGGTACATGGCACAATGAATATAAGGGTTATAAGTTAATACTGTTCTAAATGATAATCATCTGTAGGTTGCAGGTTCAATCCTAACTACAGGCAAAAATTACATAGCTTAACACTTGTACCTAGTCATGGTCAATGGAATGAGAACAATGGATTAAATAAATCAGTTTCTGAAGGTTCCTAAGTTTGACAAGAAACACCTGAAAAAGGCTGAAGGCACATCAGCCAAAATGTTATGTATATAACAATAAAGATGAGGACAACTGTTGAAAAAATCTAAATAATACAAATGAAAGGAATCTTTAGTAGAGAAAGTGTTAACTCTTTGATATGTAGAGAAGGAAAGTGTAAAGATGTTAAGCATGTTAACAAAGTTTCTGGGATTGCATTAGCCACCCTGTATATGGACATATATATAATTTTTTAATAAAAAGTTAATTTTATTCTAAGATTTCAGGATTTTATCATTTTAGTGGAATCAAAATGGATATCATTAAATATTATTGATTACCAAACTCTTTACCATTGAAACTTTGTACCAAAAAATATGTACATCCCTGTGAAAGAAATTTATTAAATTAGTATTTGTTGCAGCTATCTTTATTCTTACAAGTACAGAGAACTGAAAACAACAATTAGATCCTATTCAGGGTGCACAGATACTACACTGATCCTATGCTGAAGTAACAATTCTCAAGGAAATAGTCCTGTCATTTTTGACAGATATGAAATTAGTCTACTAATGATTATTTCATTTAGTTCCATATTGATAAGAAACTCTAAACTTTTATCAGTTCTGAAACAAATAATAATAATAATAATAATAATAATAATAATAATAATAATAAGAAGAAGAAGAAGAAGAAGAAGAAGAAGAAGAAGAAGGAAGATCATATTAAAACTGATAATAAGATTTCAAAGCTCGTTCTCAAAAGAGAAAAGAAAAACAAAAATTATCTAATCTTAAAAGCAAACATTTTCTATTAATGTGTGAAGTCTTAAATAACTCATAATCTTTCTGCTTATGTTTTCAAAAAATTAATTCCATGCTTCATTTCAGCTTTCCAGATTTTTATCAATCAACTTCCAAACTTAATTTAATAAACAATTATTAAAACAAGAAAATGATCCAACACTAAAACCATGTAAAACAGATGTATGATTTTACAAGTTTCTCCTGATATCTGAAAGAAGAGAATTCCTAAACTTGTTACATAATTCGTGGGTAGCCTACGAATTATGTTTGTAAGTGTAGTTAGATTTTGAATTGAAGTTTGTTGAAGATTTAAAATCAGAGGTGGGGTATATTAATGACAGGTAATGACTTTACTCGACCCCTTCCTGACTTCTGCCAATGGGAAGGCCTGAGAACAGAAATTAAGTTAGTTAGTCAGATGCTGGCTGTTAGCTGAGGGGAGTAGACATAGGGGTCCACTTGCTCCCAAGGTGCCAGTTTCTCACCATGGTAGAAAACCTTTTTGGACTTGGATTTTTTGTAATAAAGAATAGACATCTTATAAAAGAAACCAAGTCTTGCTTAATTATTCCAACAAGAAATGAGCAGACAACCAACACAGAAGAAGGAAGGATCAGCCCAGAAGGAGATGGCAGTATAACATGCAAAGAAGTTATATTAATGTTGGAAGGCCTAGAGTAACCTCCCAACGTGGGTACATGAGTGTGTACATAAAAACATTCCAACAAATGTGTAAAAACGAAAACAATATTTATTCCGTAGGTGATGAAAATACATTTAGGACAAAGATATACAAAACAGATACATAAATGTATTATGAGGAAATAGGTGTACAACTGGCATTGTAGGGAATGGTAGCTGGTTGGGGGGTAAAGCCCCCCTCCTAAGGAGCAGAGGCGTCAAGCGTCTAACCCATGTTAACTCATTGCCGGCTTAGGAGGAAAGAGATAGAATTCAGATTTCGTGGCTTGTGGCCAAATACCAACGGCTCCTATCGGTGAACGAACCACAGCAACGGAAGATAACTCATTCTGCTCATCAAATAATGAAATGTAAAAGCACAAAACGTTGCATGAATAAATGTAGAAAGGAACGAAGATCATCGAACGACATCCTAGAAGACAAACAAATGGAACAATATAGAATGAAAAAAATCAACACATAAACGATTGTTGAAAAGATGTCAAAATCGGTGGATGGAAGAAAAAATTACAGAATGAATTAAACCCTTGAAAATAACATAGAAATTGACTCCCTGTCTACAAGTTATTCCCGTGTTGTAATACAATATATTAGCAGGCTATACCACAGTATGATGATTTAATTATTACAACGTTTGATATGTTTATTTAAGAGCTATTGTTAATAGTTCAATATGTCCACCCAGACTTACCATTTTACTGACCCAACAGCAGCAATAAAGAAGAACAAGCAGAACAAGAACCCATCTTATTTTCCCTTCTCTACTCACTCCCTATTATATATCCAATATGAAGTGGGTATATAACAAATTTAAATGGAATTTCATTTATATTAGTTTTTTCAAACTTTTACTATAAAAATATTAGTTTACTTGAGTGATAAAATGAGAACCATAAAAGGAGAAATAATATAATAAGAAATGATGGATGTTTTGTATGCATTGAAGTCAGTTAGCCTACTGTTGGTTTGAATAACAGCAGCTAAGTACCACTCAAGCAGTGTCCAAGACAGTTGATATAAATAGGACTCAATAATGATCCATCCATGAATCTGGGTGATTTGGGTGATTCCATTCCTTGAGTTCTTATTGGCTGTTTGACTGCTTGATTTGAATGACATTGTGGAGTCTTATATATACTCTGTCATTCTACAGTGGACCTTGTAGCTTTCGGGATTGTATTGGGTTACAACCGTTTGCTGCCTTGTCTTCCCAGTTTGACGGTAATTGGACTTTAATTATTCTTCAGAAAACATCACAGTCTTTGAGAAGGTTTCCATTGTAAACTGTAATGTTCAAACATCGACTATAAATCTCCATCCATCATAACGTCCTGTTTTTATTTCTACATTTTCTCCACATACTGTCAGATTAATTTCCTCATCTTACTGGTTAGCTCAGTCGGTAGAGCATTCAGCTAAAAACCACAAGGTTCTAGTTCGATACTGGTCCTCGCCAACTCAGCGTATGAGTAGCACAGGGATCTGTGTGGTAAAGTAAGGAGCTGATGGTAGGTGTGGCGCTCCACCTCAGATGCTAAACAATCTCCTTGGTCTAGCACTATTGAAAAGGGGATAGACTCCCTCGCTGACTGGCTGATACCGACTTGAGTCCGCCCCGTCGACTTTACTTACTTTTACTTACTTCCATATATATGTATATAAATAGATAGATAATTGATAGATATAATATACACAAAAAATTAGACTCGACAGATATAAGATATATGTGTGATCCATATTCTGTCAATATAATATATGTATGTGATATATATATATATATATATATATATATATATATATATATATATATTAGATGTATATTATGTTTTTTTATCTTTTACTAATCCAAACTAGTTTTACATTTGATTTACATTTAACAGCACTTATAAATTTCAGACCAAAGTTTACAAGAAACCTTGAAACTTTATGAGAAGTCGATAAGCCAATCAATTTATTCGATTCCCATGAGGAACTTCCTAATTAGGATAGCAATTTATTATTAATTAATGAAAATAATTGTTAGAAATAAGCAAACAAACAAAAACAAAGCAAAAAAAAAGCACAAAAAGAAGTAAACATTTACCTGGAAAGAATCAATAATTGTGGATCTTTTTTTTTTTTTTTTTCTTAATTTCATATCAAGAATATAAAACAGATTTTCCTTCCTCAGCTCGGTGTGTCTGCGTTTGGAAATGATTTCAGTCTGAAGTGGGAGTTTGGAGATTTTGCCTTTCTCAGAAGGAAAAAGAAAAAAAAATTGGAAGAATTTCATTCTGACAATTCCAAGAATTGATTGGAAATGTTCATTAAATGTTGATTAAAGAATTATTTTATTTTTCTTACTTTTTTTATCTATTCAATTTTAGAGAATATATTTATAATATATTTTCATAGTAATGTTTGTATATTTATATTATTATTATTGAGATATTCATAATGTGCTTATATTTATATATCTATAATGTACATATTTGTATTTATATAAAAGACTACTCATAAACCATTTTGGTTTTGGTTGTAGTAAAGGATTCTAATTAGTATTTTGTAGTTAACAATGATTCATGATGATATCCATGCTTCTATTTAGAATAGAGAGACAGAATTTATACTTAGCAGTCTATGATGATATTGATGCTTCTATTTAGGAAGGATTTAAGGACACTCACAGTTAACACATGTGGATGATGATATTGATGGCATTTATTCGTTGAATTTTAACTCACAGCACCCAAATTGGCTATCACCTTCTGAGATTTAGGAAGATTTAAGGGCGGACTCCATGATATTGATGCTTCTATTTTGTTTTAACACATAATGATATTGATGCTTCTTCCAATTAGCACATGATGATATTGATGCTTCTATCTAGAAAGGAGTGAAATATTATATTTAATCTTTTAAAGTTAACACTGGTCCATAATGATATTGATGCTTCTATTTAGGAAGAAGTGAATGATTCTAATTAATTTCATAGTTGTTCATATTATAATGAGAGTTTGGATTAGTAAAGCAATTGTCGTAATTGTAGATCATGAGTTATCTCCCTTAGACTGTTTCAGTAGAAGGAACTCTTTGGCAAAAGAGGAAGAAAGTTAATTGGCAACAGACTATATATACGAAGATCGTTCACCATTAGAGTGACTGCCATTCAACTGCCTTTTGACAATAATTTTAACCTGATTTCTGCTCATTAAATATTTATTTGTATTTATTTTAATAATTAAAACAATTACAAATACCAAATAAATTGTATTTCAATATTTATTTGGTTTTTCTATTTGCTGTTATAAATCATTGATCTAAATTCTGAATGTTAAAATAATTATAATTCTATAAATTCCTTAATTTTTCAATTTTGACTTTTTACTTTGAAAATTCTTAATCTAATCTTATTAAAAGAAGCATTGTTACATTGAGAAAAAAAAAAGAAGAAAAAAAAACAAGAAGTTTATCTAACACTAGAAAACGAGAAAGATTTGTTGGGCAAATGAAGCGGAAAAGCGATGAATTCTTTTAAGAAACCCATTTTAAGCACCCGTACGTGTTGTTGTCAAATATCAAAACTTATCCCTATATATTAAGCAGAACAATGTGATTTTTTCAGTCCGTCTCTCTGTAACCAGGATTAAAGTGTCATAGGCGTGGTGTACTGGTTAACAAGCTAGACTAGCAGACTAACATTGTTAGTGAGTTCGGATTCTCACTAGGTGCCCTAAACTTAGTTTAATAAAAGACTAGGATTCAAAAGATGTTTCCCTGCCCTTCTGACTAGTACGATTTATAACCATGGCTATCTAAATGGTTATTGGCATTGCAGTCTCGGAAGATTTAATATAGTTCTTGTGCCCCTGTCATAGAAAAGAAAATTGACTAATTGTAGATCATGAGTTATCTCCTTAGACTGCTTCAGTAGAAGGAACTCTTTGGCAAAAGAGGAAGAAAGTTAATTAGCAACAGACTATATATACAAAGATCATTCACTATTAGAGTGACTGCCATTCAACTGCCTTTTGACAATAATTTTAACCTGATTTCTGCTCATTATTTGTCATAGAAAAGAAAACTGACAAACATTTTGTCCATTCTTGCACTGAAAAGTACAATTTTCTTTATTGTTAAGTTTTTCTTCCTTCAAAGAAAGAAATGAACCATTCATTGAGAATTTAGTGCTTTTGAGATGGCGGCTATGACATTTTCCGGTCTGGTTGTTGAAATCTCCAGGCAAAGGAGATACAATTCCTTCATTTTGTTTGGATCATTAATTAATATATTCAGTTCCTCCACTCTCTCCCTTTTTTCCTTCTTGGTATTTGGCTTTTTGACTCTATAGATAGGGTTGGCTCTCCAATATAAAGTCAGTCACAAAGAACAAAAGCTCTATCTATCTATCTATCTATCTATCTGATATATCTTAAGATATAAGCGTATGGTTTGCAAAGAAGAATAATGGACAAGAGGAATTGATAAAAGTCCCTAGATTTGGATTGGCCGAGGGGTCGTAAGTAGGATGGCTGTGGGGTCGTGAGGTGTGGGTATCGTATGATAATACGTCAGGAATCTCTCTCTGTGTGAGGCGTGAGGTAGTAGAAGTTGTGAGTTGATGCGGTCACTTGGTGTAGGGACCAAGTCAGGAATGACCCAGTGGAATAGTGATGGTCAGGGAAGGTGAGGGTATCGGCCGGCCGTGGTGATGAGTTGAAGTAAGTGTCGGGGTAGGTACGGGCGTGACGTGGTAGTGGAAAATAGCGGCCTTTTGATCCTGCTGTCTGGTGATGTTCTCGTCACGTACGGAGAACTTTGGGTTTTTTAATCCGGATTCCTTACAATATTAATTTTTTGTTTTGGAATTCCTTTCAAGCGTAACTCAACGAGCCTATGCGTCGAATTGTCACTTCGTGATAGGGTACCATCGAGTTCACTTCCGCTTGTTGCCTCCGACTTAAGTTTTAATTTGCTTGAGTGTATTTTGTGAGTAAGAATTGTGAATCATAGATTCTTCTCTCTGATATAACATATCTATTTATCTATCAAAGATTAATAAATGAACAAACTTCTGATTCATTTCTTATCTGTATATCTAGATCTGTTAATATCTATCTACCTAAGCAAAGTGATTGATAGATGATTAATATATCTGTTATAATACTAAAGCTGAGTGAATCAATGATTGTTTTCTAAAGGCTTTTTTCCTGTTTAGTTTAATGACACAAAAATCATATCAAAATATTCCTTAGTTTTAGGATTAAGTTGGAAAAAATTATATTTCAATTGGTTCTAATTAGTCGTAATTTGCAATTAAGTAAAAAACTTACTCGTCTCTTACTGACATTCTGTCTGTCACTTTTCCCCTCTCTACGTATATCTTGATTACCTCTTCATTACATATGTTAGTTTCTCAGTGAGTGGAGAGTTTGAAATGTATTTGAATGTTAAGTTTCATGAGTAGCCAGCCAGTAGCTTCTCAACACCTTGGCTCTTAATAAATTTAAATTAGGTTAAACATTTGGTCACAGTCCATGAGAAAACTTTTCAGCTAACCCTCATATATATATATATATATATATATATATATATATATATACACATGTATGTGTGTGTGTGTGTGTGTGTGTTGTGTGTGTGTATGTGTAAGTAGAGAAAATGGAAATATATATTGAGTAAGATAATGGAAAAACATAGATAAATTTGTATGGATGAAATATAATTTAATAAAGGCTGACACTCTAAATTCAAACCTGTTAAGCTCTGCTTAAGAAATTGACCTTGTGTCCCATCCAACACAGAGAGAGGTTGGTATATATATATATATATATATATATATATATATCACAGATGTTATGAATTGGCTATCTTTGATGAATCAAAAGGAATACTCCCACCAATCAGAGGAATGGACAAGAAGGAGGAGGAAAGATAGCTATATATATATATATATATATATATAGATATAGATAGATAGATAGATAGATAGATATATGTCTATATATATTTATATATGGAATCAAAAGTGATTAATCGAAGTCTGAAGAAGATACTATAAGATTCCATGTGAATAAAAAAATCGGTTATTTCCTAGTTGAGTAACATGATTATAGGGTGACCCAAAAAAACAAACCCAAGTTAGTTATTTATTTTCCCATCAAACTAACCCTAAACCCCAACCCTAATCCTAACGCTAAACCCTAATTCCCTCTAGTTGAGTAACATAATATTACAACGTGACCCAGAAAAAATAGAACCCACAAATTTTGTAAAAAAACTGTTAATTTTAATTTTAAAAAGTTTAAGTCCAACAAGGGTTAGGGTTTAGGGTTATGGTTATGGTTAGGGTTGGGGTTTAGGGTTAGTTTAATGGAATAATAAATGAATAATTTGGGTTCTGTTTTTTCTGGGTCACTCTATAATATCATGTTACTCAACTAGGAAATAACCAAAATAACCAAAATATCTTTTAAAAATATGGATATTTGATTCTGTTGTCTTATATGTTCATCGTATACAGCAACAAGTGATGTTTTGAAAATTTTGTTTTTTTTGAATGAAGAAATCCCAAGAACGGAAAATTAAATCTTCGGAAAAGCCACAAGAACAAAATAAACAAACCTATAAATATGTTTGTCATTAAATCAATATCAGAAATTCATACAATAACATCCCCCCCCCTTTTTTTTACTGAGAATTTATTTTTCTTTTCTTTCTTGCAAAGAAATGAAAGCCAACTAATTGATATAATGGCATCATCTCCATCCAAGAGAAATAAAAGAAAAAGAAAGAAAATTTAATATACAGCGTTGGTTCCACATTTTAGATCCACATTTGTTTTTTATCTTTGTTTTTCTTAAAAAAGATGATTTTTAGTTGTTTTGCAAATATATTCAGGTGTGGATTCATCCTGTTTTTGTTCTGTTATCATGGCTTTATCTATTTATAGATCACTGCTATTGCTGTAGAGGACTGGGAGAAGCTAGCTTGTAATAGACCTGGCTGGAGAGCCACCATCTACCTGTCTGGGGAAGAATTTGAGTCCAACCGAATTAAACACCAAAAACTGAAGCGGGCTCAGGTTAGCTCAGTTGGTAGAGCGTTCGGTTAGAAACCACAAGGTTCCTAGTTCGATACCGGCCCTCGCCAACTCAGCGTATGAGTAGCACAGGGAATTTGTGCGGTAAAGTAAGAAGCTGATGTTAGGTGTGCGCTCCACCTCAGATGCTAATATAATCTCCTTGGTCTAGCACTTGTGAAAAGGGATAGACTCCCTCGCTGATTGGCCACCCCAGTGAATTTTTTTTACTTTTATTAGAATTTTCAGCCCAGCAACATTCAAATTGGAGAAGTTCCAGCATGTAGTTTATGTGGAAGAGTATGTTTCTCCAGGGCTGGCCTGGTGAGTCATCTGAGAAAACACAAGGATACAGTGTCAAATGCTACTGGCACCTAACTATGATAAAAAAAAAACAGGAAATGGTCTTACTCGAACATGAGTTGACAGCTATTATCTATTTATTTATCTGTCTTATCTATGACTGATCAGAATGAAAATTAGGATGAAGAATGAAGTTTGTGCATATATATTTATTGGATGGAAGTGGTTCTATGACCCTAGGTTTCATGCCTTCATTTGAATTTTGAAAAGAAGGCATGAAACCTTGGGTCACAGGATTACTTCCATGCAATAAATACATATACATCAATATATATCTATATTCTTATATAATATATATATTATATATATATATATATATATATATATATATATATATATATATATATATATAAGTGAGAGTTACACAGAGAGAGTTACAGAGAGAAATACAGAGACATATATTATATATATATATATATATATATACTAGCAAAAGTACCCGGTCCATGACCGGACTAATTTTTTTTAGTAACACCAGTGAGAAAGGGAAAAACCAGGAGTAAGAGAGAATAAGAGGAAAATATTTTATCAAATTAAAAAAAAAAACGCAGAGAATTCATATATTACAATTAACTTGATTTTTAGGAAATGCTTTTTTTGTTTACATTTAAAATATTATTTTTTTTAAATGTAATCCTAACCGTTTTTTTTTTAAATATAATTTTATTTGAGAAAGATGAAAACAGAGAGAGGAGAGAGAGAGAGAGAGAGAGAGAGAGAGAGAGAGAGAGAGAGAGAGAGAGACTAACAGACTGGGTGAAAGAGAGAGTACCTAACCTATTGAGTTAAAGTGAAATATATTAGTCTAATTCATTTCCTTTTTTTAACCCAATTTTTCCTTACTTTATTTTTCCTTACTGTGAAGAGTTCTAGAAATTGATTGATTTTTGTTTAATTATTAAATTATATCACTTAATTAGTAAAAATCAAAAAAAAAATTCATATGTTTATTAGTTAGAAACACATTAATGTGTCTGTGAGATTTCAAATCAGAATGACATCTCTTTTCGGAGTTATAAGTCGACATGTACATACCAGGAACATTCTTTATATATATATATATATATATATAATATATATATATATATATATATATATATATATAGAGAGAGAGAGAGAGAGAGGAGAGAGAGAGAAGCCATATTACGATGAGAAAAATATTATTGTTATGTTTTCAGAAACCATCCTCAATAATAATAAAAATAATAATAATAATAAAACTCAGAGAAAAGTGCATGTGTAGTAAGTTTTCAAATGTCACTAGCCAATGAGTCCAGCTTTTTTCAGCATCTAAAGTTTCTGGTTCCACTTCGAATTGCTGTAGGCGCATTAATTGTTCTATACTGATTCTAAGTAGAATAAATTGTAGTAAGAAGTAAACATACACAGTCGGACTTCAGTAAACTTTATTCTACTTAGAATACATGTGCAGTTCTCTTGGGAGTTTATATAGTTTTACAAAGCTAAAGAGTTACACAAAGGGGAGGTAACTCTCAATTACTTATTACAGCATGTTTGTTGATAACTATAATGTCCTAATAAGAAAGAGACTTTCAGAAGGAAGCTGAGATGATACATTAAATGAAATATTACTAACTGGAATGAAAATAAAGAGGAAAAAGAGAAAAATGTATGAATGATGAGGAAATTGAAGGAAAATGTAAGGATAAATAAAAGGAAGTGAATGATAAGCAGAAAAAGAAGAAAAAATAAAAGAAAGAAAAAAAAGAAATAATTAAGGAAGGAACAAATAGATAAAAGGAAAGAAAAGAAAAGAAAGGAAAATAAAAAGAAGACATAAAAGATGGAGATATGTGAGAAAGAGAAAAAGGGAAGAATAAAGAATAAAAGAGAGAGAAAGAAAAAAATATGAGAAAAAATTAAGGAAGGAATAAAGGATAATTAAAAGAAAGAAAATCAGAGAAGGAAATATGTAAGAAAGAAAAAGCAAAGAATAAAAATGAAAGAAAGTGGGTTGTGAAATATTTACATTGATTTGCCAATAAAAATCTGGTGGAGGGAGGTGTTTAGAATATCAACATCAATTTGCTGACAAAAAAGTGAGAAAACCACCACTTGGAAAATATCTAAGTTGGGCCAGAAATTTGCCTGACGCTGGCTCACTAAAACATAGCATCAATTAAGGCAGGAGACCATGGCGACATAAGATCAAAATTATGAAAATATATTCCATAATTCACAATTTCAATATTACAAATAAAACAAACATGTAACTTCTTTTTTATTTTCAATTCATTTTAATTTTACGTTTGGCATCTAAGCAACACAAGACCATTTGGAATGTTTCATTTTTAAAATTGGGTGAAATAAAATGGAACAAATAGAAATCTGTGATTAAGTAATACCAGATAATCTGGATTTACATTTTTGCATTGCATCTTGAACAATCTGAACGGTATCATTTTCAACCAGAGGGTGTTGCAGGATGATAACGGATGGAAGTTAGCTCAGTTGGTAGAACGTTCGGCCAGAATCCACAAGGTTTCGAGTTCAATACCGGCCCTTGCCAACTCAGCGTATGCGTAGCACAGGGATCTGTACGGTAAAGGAAGGAGCTGATGGTAGGTGTGGCGCTCCACCTCAGACAAAAAAACAATCTCCTTGGTTTAGCAATAGTGAAAAGGGGATAGATCCCTCACAGTAAGGCACATACCGACATTATACTATACTTATTATATATATATATATATATATATATATATACTATACTATACTATATATATATACATACTATACTTATATATATATACATATATATATATATATATATATATATATATATATATATATATATATATATATATATATATATATATATATATGTATATGAAAATATGTAAAAATATATATATATATATATATATAAGTTAAAGAAAGGAAATTAATCCGACAATATGAGTAAGAAAAGGTGGAATGAAATCACAATGCTGTTAAAGAAGAAAACAATTTATAATATAATCATAGCTGATATTGATCAATATTTCGATTTTACAAAAATCATCATCAGAGCTCATTCACTCCCGTAGTTGTTTCATATATATATATATATATATATATATATATATATATATACATATATATATATATATATATAATATATATATATATATATATATATATATATAATATAAATGTAAATATGAAAAAAAACAAGGTATTCAGAGGATGATTTATTATAGTTAGAAGTATTAGCCAATGTTAAAACATTTTGATTTGTATATCAAACCATCATCAAGCATTGATGATGTGTGAAGTAACCTCTGAATAATATTCAATATAGATATGAAAAAAATTCAGAAACAGAATTTTGCATTATATAGCTGTTAGTGTTCTATTTCATAAATGTATGACATAATTTGTGTTTGAAATTATTTAAAAGATTTTCACATGGTATTACCTTACTTTACTGTTTATTTGTGTAGTGTTTGAAATATATTTTAATTCTAAACTATAAATATTAAGCGTAATGTATTTCCTATAGCATATCATAATATATATATATATATATGAGACAGATTGATAGGCATTGATAAATATATAGATAGATATGAACAGACTGAGATAAATAGATATATAGGATAGACTGAGACAGATGTTACTATAGAAAGATGAAGAAACAATAGAAAGTATTAAGATAAAAACGAAAATATCAAACAACACAACAAAAAAAGTAACTAAAACAAAATAAACAGAAATGCGCAAGCATTGTTACAGCACAAAGAAAAAAATTTATAAATAAAATAATAATCAAATACTCATAATTTACATATATATATATATATATATTATATATATATATATATATATATATATATATACAACACAATATATATATATATATATATATATATATATAACTCATAATAGTATCCTTAAGTACTCATGATAATAATGGTAAATAATAATAATCAAATAAACACCAAACAAAAAAGCAGGTGCAGAATTAAAAGCGCAAAGAAAAAAGTTATGAATGAAATAATAATTAAATACTCATATATATATATATATATATATATATGTATATATATATAAACATAATACTATTGATAAATAATAATAATAATCAAACAAACATCAAACAAAAAAGCAGGTGCACACCGTAAGAAAGAAACATGTCAAGAAAAAATAAAAAATTGATGGCAAAGCTTTAAAAAAAGTAGCATATATGATATGAAACAAATGGATTCTATAGATATAATAAAGTAAAAAAATTGTAAATATTCTTATATTTCTGTTTGCTTGCATATTGTATTTATACAAATATAAATAAATGAATAAATAAATAAAAAAGGTAAAATCTTTAATATTTTGATAAAAAATATCTCTTTTATTTAATTTATTTTATGACTTGCTTGTTCAAGAAGATTTGTAATGAGTTTTGTGTTAAGAGAAACCATTATCTAAGATGGCTGACAGCAAATATTTGAAACATTAGAACCAAAAATACTTCCATATTGTCCATATGTTTTTTTTCTTTTCTTCTTTTAATGCAACTGATCTATAAAAAGATTCCCCAAATGAGACTGACGATTGCCCAAAGACGATTTAGTCTTTATCAATCTGATTGACTAATAAGTTACAAAAAGAAACAATATATATATGTATATATATTTACACACACACATATATATATACATATATTTACATACACACACATATATATGTATATATATACATATATACACACATAAACATATATGTATATATATATATATACATATATACATACATATACATATATATATACATATATACACACATATACATATATATATACATATATACACACATATACATATATATATACCCATATACATATATATTTATATACATATATGTATATATATACATATATATACACACATATACATATTTTCATATATATATGTATACATATACATATATATACACACATATACATATATATTTACATATATATATGTATACATATATGTATATATATACATATATATACACACATATACATATATATTTATATATATATACATATATGTATATATATACATATATATACACACATATACATATATATTTACATATATATATGTATACATATATATGCATATATATACATATATATCTACATATATATATGTGTATACATATATATACACACATATACATATATATTTACATATATATATATGTATACATATATATACACACATATACATATATATTGACATATATATATATATGTATACATATATACACACATATACATATATATTTACATATATATGTGTATACATATATATATACATATATACATATTTACATATATATGTGTGTATACATATATATACACACATATAGATATATATATATGTATACATATATATATATACATATATACATACATATATATATACACACATATACATATATATTCAAAAAAAAGGAAAGAAAGAGTTTCGTGCCAATGCACTTCATTTGTTTATACCTCACGCAAGAATGAATGAAGAATTATCATTAAAATATTGGAGCTTTCAGCAAAGATGAAGATATGATTAAATGGGTTTGGATATAAAATTTGAGTGATCTTTTTTTTCCACTTTTATGATGAAACAGGCATTGGAGATTGAATATGAAGATTTTTAAAATTAATTTTCTATCTTTTTATAAAGATTGTCTTACAAGTGAAATTGAAATTTACATGATTTTTGTTTCATGTTTCATTTAATTTAAAGTCTTTATACACATCTCTCTATCTCACATTATATTTCTCTCGGTCATTTCTTATGTCTACCTCTCTCAAACACTTGGTAACTCTCTCTATATCTCTCAGTCAGTTCATATCTCTGTTTCTCTCTCAAACACTGTGACTATCTCTATATCTCTCAGTCAGTTTATCTCTACCTCTCTCAGTGTAACTCTCTCTATATCTCTCTCAGTCGGTTCATATCTCTACTCTCTCAAACAGTGTAACTCTCTTTATCTCTCTCAGTCAGTTCATATCTCTACTCTCTCAAATACTCTCTTCATATCTCTCTCAGTCAGTTCATATCTCTACCTCTCTCAAACGCTTTGTAACCTCTCTATATCTCTCAGTCAGTTCATATCTCTGTATCTCTCTCAAACTGTAACTCTCTCTTTATCTCTCTCAGTCATTCATATCTCTACCTCACTGAAACGCTTGGTAACTCTCTCTTTATCTCTCTCAGTCAGTTCATATCTCTACTATCTAAACACTTTGTTCACTCTCTATCTCTCTCAGTCCTTAGTGTACTCTCTCTATATCTCTCGTCAGTTCTATCTCTCTACACTTTGTAATCTCTTCTATCTCTCTCAGTCGTTCATATCTCTACCTCTCTCAAACAGTGTAACTCTCTCTCTATCTCTCTCAGTCAGTTCATATCTCTACCTCTCTCAAACACTTTGTAACTCTCTCTATATCTCTCTCTGTCAGTTTATATTTCTACCTCTCTCAAACACTTTGTAACTCTCTCTATATCTCTCTCTTTTCATATCTCTGTATCTCTCTCAAACGCTTGGTAACTCTCTCTATATCTCTCTCAGTCAGTTCATATCACTACCTCTCTCAAACACTTTGTAACTCTCTCTATATCTCTCAGTCAGTTCATATCTCTCCCTCTCTCAAACACTTTGTAACTCTCTATATCTCTCTCAGTTCATATCTCTGTATCTCTCTCAAACGCTTTGTAACTCTCTATATATCTCTCTCAGTCAGTTCATATCTCTACCTCTCACAAACACTTGGTAACTTTCTCTATATCTCTCTCAGTCAGTTCATATCTCTACCTCTCTCAAACGCTTTGTAACTCTCTTTATATCTCTCTCTTTCAGTTCATATCTCTACTTCTCTCAAACGCTTTGTAACTCTCTTTATATCTCTCTCAGTAAGCTCATATCTCTGTATCTCTCTCAAACAGTTTGTAACTTTCTCTATATCTCTCTCAGTCAGTTCATATCTCTACCTCTCTCAAACAGTGTAACTCTCTCTCTATCTCTCTCAGTCAGTTCATATCTCTACCTCTCTCAAACGCTTTGTAACTCTCTCTATATCTCTCTCAGTCAGTTCATATCTCTATCTCTCTCAAACACTTGGTAACTCTCTCTATATCTCTCTCAGTCAGTTCATATCTCTACCTCTCTCAAACGCTTTGTAACTCTCTTTATATCTCTCTCTTTCAGTTCATATCTCTACCTCTCTCAAACGCTTTGTAACTCTCTCTATATCTCTCTCAGTAAGTTCATATCTCTGTATCTCTCTCAAACAGTTTGTAACTTTCTCTATATCTCTCTCAGTCAGTTCATATCTCTACCTCTCTCAAACAGTGTAACTCTCTCTCTATCTCTCTCAGTCAGTTCATATCTCTACCTCTCTCAAACAGTGTAACTCTCTCTATATCTCTCTCAGTCAGTTCATATCTCTACCTCTCTCAAACGCTTGGTAACTCTCTCTATATCTCTCTCAGTCAGTTCATATCTCTATCTCTCTCAAACACTTGGTAACTCTCTCTATATCTCTCTCAGTCAGTTCATATCTCTACCTCTCTCAAACGCTTTGTAACTCTCTTTATATTCTCTCTTTCAGTTCATATCTCTACCCTCTCTCAAACGCTTTGTAACTCTCTTTATATCTCTCTCTTTCAGTTCATATCTCTACCTCTCTCAAACGCTTTGTAACTCTCTCTATATCTCTCTCAGTAAGTTCATATCTCTGTATCTCTCTCAAACAGTTTGTAACTTTCTCTATATCTCTCTCAGTCAGTTCATATCTCTACCTCTCTCAAACAGTGTAACTCTCTCTCTATCTCTCTCAGTCAGTTCATATCTCTACCTCTCTCAAACAGTGTAACTCTCTCTATATCTCTCTCATTCAGTTCATATCTCTACCTCTCTCAAATGCTTTGTAACTCTCTATATATCTCTCTCGGTCAGTTCATATCTCTACCTCTCTCAAACATTTTGTAACTCTCTCTCTATATCTCTCTTAGTTCATATCTGTATCTCTCTCAAACACTTCCTATCTCTCTATCTGCATCTCTCGCAGCCAGATCACATTTCTCTATCTCAAACATATCTCTCTATATATCTCAATTAATATCTCTCTACCTCTCTCAAACACTTTGTAACTCTCTCTCTATATCTCTCTATATCTCTCAAACATTTCATATCTCTCTCATTGAGTTTATATCTCTCTGCCTCTATCAAACACTTTATATTATTCTCTCAATTTGGAGGTGCATGGTCTAATGGTTAGAGTCATAGGAAATGGACTCGTCGACCCGAGTTCAATTCCTGGACGAAGCTGTCTGAATTTCACATAGCGTTAATACCCTCGAGAAAGGTATGAGTCCAATTCTCCCTCCAGCTATGGGTAAATAGTGGGGCATATTGGGCTCTTTAACCTTGGCTAGGTAACTAGTCTAGGAGAAGGAAAACTCTGAATTCAAACCTATTAAACTCTGCTTAAGAAATTGACCTTGTGTCACATCCCGCTTGTGCGGAGGGGTTGGTAAATATATATATCATTCTCTCAGTTTATATCTCTCTATATATCTCCCAATCAGTTCATATCTATATATCTATCTCAGTTGGTTTATATCTATCTCTCTAAATTATTTCATATATATTTCTTTCTCAATTGGTTCATATTTCTCAATTTCCCTCAATCAATTCATATATCTATCTCTGTTTATCTCTCTCTCTCTGTTCTTCTCTCTCTCTATCACAACCATTTCATATCTTCCTATCTCTTTCAGTTCATATCTCTCTCTATATATATCTCAATCGGTTCATGTCAATATATCTCTCTCATTTGGTTTATATCTATATCTCTAAATTATTTCATATATCTTTCTCCATTGATTCATATTTTTCAATTTCCCGCAATCAGTTCATATCCCTCTCTCTGTTCATCTCTCTCTCTCTCTCAACCAGTTCATATGTCCCTATCTCTTTCAGTTAGTTTATATATCTCTCTCAATCTCAGTCCATATCTCTCCCAAGTGGTTCAACTATCTCCATCTGTTCTTATCTTTTTATATCTGTGTGTATCTAGCAACTTTATCTCAATCTCTTTTCATCTCCCTACCAAGTAACCTATTTAAGTTCATATCTCAATCTGCTTCTTATCATCACTTTCTGCTTGCTGACTAAATTATTGACCTACAATGCTGGTGTTCAAACATATATAAGGGTCAGAATTTTGGTTACTGATTTTAAGGGCCGGTTTAGCTCAGAAGGTTCTTGGTTTGATACCGGCCCTCGCCAACTCAGCATATAAGTAGCACAGAGATCTGTGCTGTAAAATGAGGAGCTGGTGGAAGGTGTGGTGCACCACCTCAGATGCTAAAATAATCTCCTTGGTCTATCATTGGGCCACCCCGATGTCTTTTATACCTTCCTTATAAATAAGATTGGTGCAACATAATCTTCCCATTCCTTTAACAGCCTGTTCACTTTTGTATCCATGTCACTCAGTTGAAATGTTCTCCAGTAATGGCTTTTTACCTCCTCCAACAGTATTATAATATATACCAGAGAGAGAGAGAGAGAGAGAGAGAGAGAGAGAGAGAAAGAGAGAGAGAGAAAGAGAGAGAGAGAGAGAGAAAGAGAGAGAGAGAGAGAGAGAGGGGTGTAGAGAGAGAAGGGGAGAGAGATTAAATTAAAGAGACATGGAGTGTATGTGTGTGTGTGTGAGAGAGAGATAGATAGAGTGTGTGTGTGTGTTTGTGAGAAAAGTGTGAAAGTCTGAGGGAGGGAATGAGAGAGAGTGGGTGTATGTGAATGAGTATGTGTGTGTGTGAGTGAGAGACAGAGAGAGTGCATATCTGTGTGTACATTAAATTGTATGTGTGTATGTGTGTGTAAGAAAGAGAGAGAGTTTGTATTGTGTGTGACAGAGAGAATGAGTGAGAGAGTGTATGTGTGAGTGAGGATGAGAGAGAGAGAGAGAGAGAGAGAGAGAGAGAGACATACACACAGAGATAGAGAAAGATAGTGTGTGTGTGTGTGTGTGTGTTTGTGAGAAAGAGTGTGAAAGTATGTATATATATGTGTGTGTGTTAGAGCAATAGATAGACTGTGTGTTTATGTGTGTGTGTGTAAGAGAGAGAGAGAGAGAGAGAGAGAGAGAGAGAGAGAGAGAGAGAGAGAGAGAGAGAGAGAGAGAGAGAAATCTAACAGCATTATGAAAATACAGAAGTGATGTAGAAAATGGATAGCCACATTGACATGAACAGTCAGCATCAGTTAGAGCAACATGACTGGGCTGTGACAGTCAGGGTGACACGGACAGACAGGGCAACACAGACAATCAGTGGCAGGCAGGGTGACACAAACATTCAGTGACAGTCAGGGTGACACAGGATGACATGGACAAGCTGTCACAAGCAGGGCGACATTGACAATCAATGACAGTCAGGGTGACACAGACAGGATAGATAAAATCAAACATGACAGGCTGATACAGGTTGTACTATGTTACATGGTACTAGTCACAAAGAATGATTCCTGATCTGTTATCAAAAGGCTTGAGATATTTTGCCTTTATAAGACTAAAGACTGTTTATCCACAGCTCGAGCGGAAAGTGGATTTATAATAGGAAGGAGATTATGTTGAAAAAAAAACAAACCTTTTTTCATAATCAGCATTTGGACTCTCTCTCTCTCTATATATATATATATATATATATATACACCCACACATGCATATATTATATATATTACACACCAACGTTATATATATATATATATAATATATATATATATATATATGAGGTTAAGTAAACAAACAAAGGTGTTTATTTTTATATGGCTTTGAGCCGACAATTTTGGAGGATATGTGCTTAATTGAAGTCATACCAAATTTTGAAAATTAATTAGTTAATAATTAATGAATTTTAGGCGGGCATATATGTTCAAATGTAAGGCTAAACAAATCAAGAAAATGTCAATCCCTGTCAATCCTAGGTCGAAATGTACATTCAGGGATTGACATTTTCTCGATTTGTTTTAGCCTTACATCTGACTTATATGCCCACTAAAATTCAATAATTATTAACTAATAATCAAAAATTAAGGTATGATTCAATTAAGCACCATATCCTCAAAAAAAATATATATATATATATACACACCACACAGAGTGGGGATTGAACTTGCTATTTATTAGTAGGGATGTGCGAACTAGCTTGCTAACATTAACCTCAATGGGAATCCGGCCATCAGAGCAGTATAAACCTAAAGGACCATATGACTTTAGGCACCCCTAACCCTAACCGCTATCAAACAACTGGATATTGACGGTGTAAATGAAAAAAATGTATTTATGAATCAGCAATGCAAAAGGGGTGCCTAAAGGTCATATGGTCCTTTTAGGTTTCTATTACTGCTCTGTCGCAGGATGTCCCATTGAGGTGTAATGTTTAGCAAGCTAGTTACGCACATCCTACTAAATAAATAGCAAGTTCAATCCCCACTCTGTGTGTTGTTGTATATATTATATATATTTTTTTTGAGGATATGTGCTTAATTGAAGTCATACCTAATTTTGAAAATTAATTAGTTAATAATTAATGAATTTTAGGTGCATATAAGTTCAAATGTAAGGCTAAACAAATCGAGAAAATTGTCAATCCCTGAATGTACATTTCGACCTAGGATTGACAGGGATTACATCTTTGATTGTTTAGCCTTACATTTGAACTATATGCCCGCCTAAAATTCATTAATTATTAACTAATTAATTTTCAAAATTTGGTATGACTTCAATTAAGCACATATCCTCCAAAATTGTCGGCTCAAAGCCATATAAAAAAAACACCTTTGTTTGTTTACTTAACCTCATATATATATATATATATATTATATATATATATATTACGTTGGTGTTATATATATATATATAGCATGTGTGTGGTGTATATATATAATATATATATATATAGAGAGAGAGAGAGAGTCAAATGCTGATTATGAAAAAAGGTTTGTTTTTTTTTTCAACATAATCTTCCTTCCTATTATAATCCACTTTCCGCTCGAGCTGTGGATAAACAGTCTTTAGTCTTATAAAGGCAAATATTCTCAAGCCTTTTGATAACAGATCAGGAATCATTCTTTGTGGACTAGTACCATGTAACATAGTACAACCTGTATCAGCCTGTCATGTTTGATTTTTCTATCCTGTCTGTGTCACCCTGACTGTCATTGATTGTCAATGTCGCCCTGCTTGTGACAGCTTGTCCATGTCATTCCTGTGTCACCCTGACTGTCACTGAATGTTTGTGTCACCCTGCCTGCCACTGATTGTCTGTGTTGCCCTGTCTGTCCGTGTCACCCTGACTGTCACAGCCCAGTCAGTTGCTCTAACTGATGCTGACTGTTCATGTCAATGTGGCTATCCATTTTCTACATCACTTCTGTATTTTCATAATGCTGTTAGATCTCTCTTCTCTCTCTCTCTCTCCTCTCTCTCTCTCTCTCTCTCTCTCTCTCTCTCTCTCTCTCTTCTCTTACACACACACACATAAACACACAGTCTATCTATTTGCTCAACACCACACTATATATACATACTTCACACTCTTTCTCACAAAAACACACACACACACCACACACTATCTTTCTCTATCTCTGTGTGTTGTCTCTCTCTCTCTCTCTCTCTCTCTCTCTCTCTCATCCTCACTCACACATAACACTCTCTCACTTATTCTCTCTGTCACACACAATAACAAATCTCTCTCTCTTTCTTACACACACATACACACACATACAATTTATGTACACACAGATTATGCACTCTCTCTGTCTCTTCACTCACACACACACATACTCATTCACATACACCCACTCTCTCTCATTCCCTCCCTCAGACTTTCACACTTTTTCTCACAAACACACACACACACTCTATCTATCTCTCTCTCACACCACACACATACACTCCATGTCTCTTTAATTTAATCTCTCTCCCCTTCTCTCTCTACAACCCCTCTCTCTCTCTCTCTCTCTTTCTCTCTCTCTCTCTCTCTTTCTCTCTCTCTCTTATTCTCTCTCTCTCTCTCTCTCTCTCTCTCTCTCTCTGGTATATATTATAATACTGTTGGAGGAGGTAAAAAGCCATTACTGGAGAACATTTTCAACTGAGTGACATGGATACAAAAGTGAACAGGCTGTTAAAGGAATGGGAAGATTATGTTGCACCAATCTTATTTATAAGGAAGGTATAAAAGACATCGGGGTGCCAATGATAGACCAAGGAGATTATTTTAGCATCTGAGGTGGTGCACCACACCTTCACCAGCTCCTCATTTTACAGCACAGATCTCTGTGCTACTTATATGCTGAGTTGTGCGAGGGCCGGTATCAAAACCAAGAACCTTCTGAGCCTAAACCGGCCCTTAAAATCAGTAACCAAAATTCTGACCTTATATATGTTTGAACACCAGCATTGTAGGTCAATAATTAGTCAGCAAGCAGAAAGTGATTGATAAGAAGCAGATTGAGATATGAACTTAAATAGGTTTACTTGGTAGGGAGATGAAAAGAGATTGAGATAAAGTTGCTAGATACACACGATATAAAAAGATAAGAACAGATGGAGATAGTGAACCACTTGGGAGAGATATGGACTGAGATGAGAGAGATATATAAACTAACTGAAAGGATAGGGAAATATGAACTGGTTGGAGAGAGGAGAGAGATGAACAGAGAGAGGGATATGAACTGATGTGCGGAAATTGAAAAATATGAATCAATGGAGAAAGGATATATGAAAATAATTAGAGATATAGTATATAAACCAAATGAGAGAGATTATTGACATGAACCGATTGAGATATAATATAGAGAGAGATATGAACTGAAAGAGATAGAAGATATGAAATGGTTGTGATAGAGAGAGAGAAGAACAGAGAGAGAGAGATAAACAGAGATGATATATGAATTGATTGAGGGAAATTGAAGAATATGAACCAATTGAGAAAGAAATATATATGAAATAATTTAGAGAGATAGATATAAACCAACTGAGATAGATATATAGATATGAACTGATTGGGAGATATATAGAGAGATATAAACTGAGAGAATGATATATATATTTACCAAACCCCTCCGCACAAGCGGGATGTGACACAAGGTCAATTCTTAAGCAGAGTTTAATAGGTTTGAATTCAGAGTTTTCTTCTCCATAGACTAGTTACCTAGCCAAGGTTAAAGAGCCCAATATGCCCCACTATTTACCCCATAGCTGGAGGGAGAATTGGACTCATACCTTTCTCTGAGGGTATTTAACGCTATGTGAAATTCAGACAGCTTCGTCCAGGAATTGAACTCGGGTCGACGAGTCCATTCCTATGACTCTAACCATTAGACCATGCACCTCCAAATGAGAGAATAATATAAAGTGTTTGATAGAGGCAGAGAATATAAATCAATGAGAGAGATATGAAATGTTTGAGAGATATAGAGAGATATAGAGAGAGAGTTACAAAGGTGTTGATGAGAGGTAGAGAGATATTAATTGAGATATATAGAGAGATATGTTTGAGATAGAGAAATGTTGATCTGGCTGCGAGAGATGCAGATAGAGAGATAGGAAGTGTTTGAGAGAGATACAGATATGAACTAAGAGAGATATAGAGAGAGATTACAAAATGTTTGAGAAGAGTAGAGATATGAACTGACCGAGAGAGATATATAGAGGTTACAAAGCATTTGAGAGAGGTAGAGATATAACTGAATGAGAGAATATAGAGAGAGTTACACTGTTTGAAGAGGTAGAGATATGAACTGACTGAGAGAGATAGAGAGAGAGTTACACTGTTTGAAGAGTAGAGATATGAACTGACTGAGAGAGATATAGAGAAAGTTACAAACTGTTTGAGAGAGATACAGAGATATGAACTTACTGAGAGGATATAAGAGAGTTCAAAGCGTTTGAGAGAGGTAGAGATATTGAAACTGAAAGAAGAGATATAAAGAGAGTTACAAAGCGTTTGAGAGAGGTAGAGATATGAACTTGAAAGAGAGAGATTAAAGAGAGTTACAAAGCGTTTGAGAGAGGTAGAGATATGAACTGACTGAGAGAATATAGAAGAGTTACCAATGTTTTGGAGAGATAGAGATATGAACTGACTGAGGAGATATAGAGAGAGTTACCAAGCGTTTGAGAGAGGTAGAGATTGAACTGACTGAGAGAGATATAGAGAGAGTTACACTGTTTGAAGAGAGGTAGAGATATGAACTGACTGGAGAGAATAGAGAGAGAGTTTACACTGTTGAGAGAGTAGAGATATGAACTGACTGAGAGAGATATAGAGAAAGTTTACAAACTGTTTGAGAGAGATACAGAGATATGAACTTACTGAGAGAGATATAGAGAGAGTTACAAAGCGTTTGAGAGAGTAGAGATATGAACTGAAAGAAGAATATAAAGAGAGTTACAAAGCGTTTGAGAGAGGTAGAGATATAACTGACTGAGAGAGATATAGAGGATTTACAAGGTGTTGAGAGGAGAGATAGGATAGAACTGACTGAGAGAGTATAGAGAGAGTTACAAAGCGTTTGAGAGAGGTAGAGATATGAACTGACTGAGAGAATAGAGAGAGAGTTACACTGTTTGAGAGAGTAGAGATATGAACTGACTGAGAGAGATATAGAGAAAGTTACAAACTGTTTGAGAGAGATACAGAGATTTGAGCTTACTGAGAGAGATATAAAGAGATTACAAAGCGTTTGAGAGAGTAGAGATATTGAACTGAAAGAGAGAGATATAAAGAGAGTTACAAAGCGTTTTGAGAGAGTAAGATATGAACTGACTTGGAGAGATATAGAGAAAAGTTACCAAGTGTTTGTGAGAGGTAGAGATATGACTGACTGAGAGAAATATATAGAGAGTTACAAAGCGTTTGAGAGAGATACAGAGATATACTGAGAGAGATATTAGAGAGTTACAAAGTGTTTGAGAGAGGGAGAGATATGAACTGACTGAGAGATATAGAGAGAGTTACAAAGTGTTTTGAGAGAGGTAGTGATATTAACTGACTGAGAGAGATATAGAGGAGTTACAAGCGTTTGAGAGAGATACAGAGATATGAAAAAGAGAGATATAGAGAAGTTACAAAGTGTTTGAGAGAGGTAAAATATAAACTGACAGAGAGAGATATAGAGAGAGTACAAAGTGTTGAGAGAGGTAGAGATATGAACTGACTGAGAGAGATAGAGAGAGAGTTTACACTGTTTGAGAGAGGTAGAGATATGAACTGACTGAGAGAGATAGAAGAGAGAGTTACAAAGTTTTGAGATAGGTAGAGATATGAACTGACTGAGAGAGATTAGAGAGAGTTACAAAGGTTTGAGAGAGATAGAGATATGAACTGACTTAGAGAGATATAGAGAGAGTTACACTCTTTTTGTGAGAGGTAGAGATATGAATGACTGAGAAGAGATTAGAGAGTGAGTTACAAAGTGTTTGAGATAGGTAGAGATATGAACTGACTGAGAGAGATAAAGAGAGAGTTACCAAGCGTTTCAGTGAGGTAGAGTATGAACTGACTGAGAGAGATAAAGAGAGAGTTACAGTTTGAGAAGATACAGGATATGAACTGACTAGAGAGATTATAGAGAGGTTACAAAGCGTTTGGAGGAGGTGAGATATGAACTGACTGAGGAGATATGAAGAGAGTAGAAAGCTTTGAGAAGAGGTAGAGATATGAACTGACTGAGAGAGAGATTTAAAGAGAGTTACACTGTTTGAGAGAGGTAGAGAATATGACCGACTAGAGAGATATAGAGAGAGTTACACTGAGAGAGTAGAGAGATGAACTGACTGAGAGAGATATAGAATAGTCACAGTGTTTGAGAGAGAAACAGAGATATGAACTGACTGAGAGATATAGAGAGAGTTACCAAGTGTTTGAGAGAGGTAGACATAAGAAATGACCGAGAGAATATTAATGTGAGATAAGAGAGATGGTTATAAAGACTTTAAATTAAATGAAACATGAAACAAAAATCATGTAAATTTCAATTTCACTTGTAAGACAATCTTTATAAAAAGATAGAAAATTAATTTTTAAAAATCTTCATATTCAATCTCCAATGCCTGTTCATCATTAAAAGTGGAAAAAAAAAGACACTCAAATTTATATCCAAACCCATTTATCTATCTTTCATCTTTGCTGAAGCTCCAATATTTTAATGATAATTCTTCATTCATTCTTGCGTGAGGTATAAACAAATGAAGTGCATTGGCACGAAACTCTTTCTTTCCTTTTTTTTGAATATATATGTATATGTTTATATTATGTATGTATATATGTATATATATAATGTATACATATTATATATCTATATGTGTGTATATATATGTATACACACATATATATGTAAATATGTATATATGTATATATATATTGTATACACATATATATGTAAAATGATATATGTAATATGTGTGTATATATGTACATATATATATATATGTCAATATATATGTATATGTGTGTATATATATGTATACATAATATTATAGTAAATATATATGTATATTGTGTATATATATGTACATATATATATGTAGATATATATGATATATATGAATATTATATGTATTACATATATATAATGTAAATATATATGTATATGTGTGTATATATATGTATATATATACATATATGTATATATATATAAATATATATGTATATGTGTGATATTTGTATATATATACATATATGTATACATATATATATGTAAATATTATGTATATGTGTGGTATATATAGTAATGTAACATATATATATGAAAATATGTATAGTGTGTTATATATGTGTATATATATACATATATGTATATAAATATTATATGTATGGTATATATATAGTGGTATATTTGTATATTATATTATATGTATATGTGTGTATATATGTATTAATATGTATATGTATGTATTAATGTATATATATATATATACATATATGTTTATGTGTGTATAATGTATATATATTACATATATATGGTGGTTATGTAAATATATGTATATATATTATGTGTGTGTGTAAATTATATCATATATATAATGTGTTTTCTTTTTTGTAACTATATAGTCAATCAGATTGTAAAGACTAAATCGTCTTTGCAATCGTCAGTCTCATTTGGGGAATCTTTTTATAGATTCAGTTGCATTAAAAGAAGAAAAGAAAAAAACATATGGACAATATGGAAGTATTTTTGGTTCTAATGTTTCAAATATTGCTGTTCAGCCATCTTAGATATGGTTTCTCTTAACACAAAACTCATTACAAATCTTCCTTGAACAAGCAAGTCATAAAATAAATTAAATAAAGAGATATTTTTTTATCAAAAATATTAAAGATTTTACCTTTTTATTTATTTATTCATTTATTATATTTGTATAAATACAAATGCAAGCAAACAGAAATATAAGAATATTTACAATTTTTTTTACTTATTATATCTATAGAATCCATTTGTTTCATATCATATATGCTACTTTTTTTAAAGCTTTGCCATCAATTTTTATTTTTTCTTGACATGTTCTTCTTACGGTGTGCACCTGCTTTTTGTTTGATGTTGTTTGATTATTATTATTATTTATCAATAGTATTATGTTTTATATAATATACATATATATATATAATATTATATATGAGTTATTAATATTATTTCATTCATAACTTTTTTCTTTGCGCTTTTAATTCTGCACCTGCTTTTTTGTTTGGTGTTTATTTGATTATTATTATTTACCATTATTATCATGAGTACTTAAGGATACTATATGAGTTATTATTATATTATATATATATATATATATATATGTGTGTGTATATATATATATATATATTATATATATTTATATATATATATATATATATGTAAATTATGAGTATTTGATTATTATTTTATTTATAAATTTTTCTTTGGCTGTAACAATGCTTGCGCATTTCTGTTTATTTTGTTTTAGTTACTTTTTTTTGTTGTGTTGTTGATATTTTCGTTTTTATCTTAATACTTTCTATTTTTCTTCATCTTCTATAGTAACATCTGTCTCAGTCTATCCTATATATCTATTTATCTCAGTCTGTTCATATCTATCTATATTTATTCAATGCCTATCAATCTGTCTCATATATAATATAATATATGATATGCTATAGGAAATACATTACGCTTAATATTTATGTTTAGAATTAAAATATATTTCAAACACTACACAAAGAACAGTAAAGTAGTAATACCATGTGAAAATCTTTTAAATAATTTCAAACACAAATTATGTCATGTACATTTATGAAATAGAACACTAACAGCTATATAATGCAAAATTCTGTTTCTGAATTTTTTCATATCTATATGAATATTATTCAGAGGTTACTTCACACATCATCAATGCTTGATTGATGGTTTGATATACAAATCAAAATGTTTTAACATGGCTAATACTTCTAACTATTATAAATCATCCTCTGAATACCTTTTTTTTTTCATATTTTACATTATATATTAATATATATAGTATATTATATTTATATATATATATAATAATATATATATATAATATAATATGTATATATATAAATATTATATATTATATATATATATATTATGAAACAACTACGGGATGAATGAGCTCTGATGATGATTTTTGTAAATCGAAATATTGATCAATATCAGCTATGATTATATTATAAAATTGTTTTTTTCTTTAACAGCATTGTGTGTATGTTTTCATTCCACCTTTTCTTACTCATATTGTCGGATTAATTTCCTTTCTTTTAACTTATATATATATATATATATAAATTTTTACATATTTTTCATATTTTTACATTTATATATTTATATTATATATATATATATATATATATATATATATATTATATATATATATAGATATATGTATATATATATAATATAGTATGTATATATATATATATAAGTTATAGTATAAGTATAGTATAATATATATTATATAGTATATATATATAAGTATAGTATAATGTCGTTGTGCCTTACTGTGAGGGGAGTCTATCCCCTTTTCACTATTGCTAACCAAGGAGATTGTTTTTGGTCTGAGGTTGGAGCCCACTACCTACCATTCAGCTCCTTCCTTTACCGTACAGATCCCTGTGCTACGCATACGCTGAGTTGGCAAGGGCCGGTATGAACTCGAAACCTTGTGGATTCTGGCCGAACGTTCTACGACTGAGCTAACTTCCATCCGTTATCATCCTGCAACACCCTCTGGTTGAAAATGATACCGTTCAGATTGTTCAAGATGCAATGCAAAAATGTAAATCCAAATTATCTGGTATTACTTAATCACGATTTCTATTTGTTCCATTTTATTTCACCCAATTTAAAAATGAAACATTCAAATGGCTTGTGTTGCTTAGATGCCAAACGTAAAATTAAAATGAATTGAAAATAAAAAGAAGTTACATGTTTGTTTTATTGTTAATATTGAAATTGTGAATTATGGAATATATTTCATAATTTTGATCTTATGTCGCCATGGTCTCCTGCCTTAATTGATGCTATGTTTTAAGTGAGCCAGCGTCAGGCAAATTCTGGCCCAACTTAGATATTTTCCAAGTGTGTTTTCCACTTTTTTGTCAGCAAATTGATGTGATATTCTAAACACCTCCCTCCACCAGATTTTTATTGGCAAATCAATGTAAATATTTCACAACCTCACTTTCTTTCATTTTATTCTTTGCTTTTCTTTCTTACATATTCCTTCTCTGATTTCTTTCTTTTAATTATCCTTTATTCCTTCCTTAATTTTTCTCATATTTTTTTTCTTTCTCTCTCTTTTATTCTTTATTCTTCCCTTTTTCTCTTTCTCACATATCTCCATCTTTTATGTCTTTTTTATTTTCCTTCTTTTCTTTTCTTTTTTTTATCTATTGTTCCTTCCTTAATTATTTCTTTTTTTCTTCTTTTATTTTTCTTCTTTTCTGCTTATCATTCATTCCTTTTATTTATCCTTACATTTTCCTTTCAATTTCCTCATCATTCATACATTTTCTCTTTCCTCTTTATTTCATTCCCAGTTAGTAATATTCATTTAATGTATCATTCTCAGCTTCCTTCTGAAAGTCTCTTTCTATGTAGGACATTATAGTTATCAACAAACATGCTGTAATAAGTAATTGAGAGTTACCTCCCCTTGTGTAACTCTTTAGCTTGTAAAACTATATAAAACTCCCAAGAGAACTGCACATGTATTCTAAGTAGAATAAAGTACTGAAGTCCGACTGTGTATGTTTACTTCTTACTACAATTTATTCTACTTAGAATCCAGTATAGAAGCAAGTTAATCGCCTACAGCAATTCGAAGTGGAACCAGAAACTTTAGATGCTGAAAAGCTGGACTCATTGGCTAGTGACCATTTGAAAACTTACTACACATCACTTTTCTCTGAGTTTTATTATTATTATTATTTTTATTATTATTGAGGATGGTTTCTGAACATAACAATAATATTTTGTCTCATCGTAATATGGCTTCTCTCTCTCTCCTCTCTCTCTCTCTCTCTCTATATATATATATATAATATATATATATATATATATATATATATTATATTTATAATATAAAAAGAATGTTCTGGTATGTACATGTCGACTTATAACTCGAAAAGAGATTCATTCTGATTTGAAATCTCACAGACACATTAATGTGTTTCTAACTAATAAACATATGAATTTTTTTTTGATTTTACTAATAAGTGATATAATTTAATAATTAAACAAAATCTAATCAATTTCTAGAACTCTTCACAGTAAGGAAAATAAAGTAAGGAAAAATTGGGTTAAAAAAAGGAAATGAATTAGACTAATATTTTCACTTTAACTCAATAGTTGGTAACTCTCTCTTTCACCCAGTCTGTTAGTGCTCTCTCTCTCTCTCTCTCTTCTCTCTCTTCTCTCTCTCCTCTCCTCTCTCTCTCTCTCTGTTTTCATCTTTCTCAAAAAAATTATATTTAAAAAAAAAAACGTTAGATTACATTTAAAAAAATAATATTTTTAAATGTAAACAAAAAAAGCATTTCCTAAAAATCAAGTTAATGTAATATATGAATTCTCTGCGTTTTTTTTTTTAATTTGATAAAATATTTTCCTCTTATTCTCTCTACTCCTGGTTTTTCCCTTTCTCACTGGTGTTTACTAAAAAAAATTAGTCCGGTCATGGACCGGGTACTTTGCTAGTATATATTAATATATATTATATTTATATATGTCTCTGTATTTCCTCTGTTAACTCTCTCTGTGTAACTCTTCACTATATATATTATAATATATATATATATATATATATATTATATATATATATATATATATATATATTTAATAAGAATATAGATATATTGATGTATATGTATTTATTGCATGGAAGTAATCCTGTGACCAAGGTTTCATGCCTTCTTTTCAAAATTCAAAATGAAGGCATGAAACCTAGGTCATAGAACCACTCCATCCAATAAATATATATGCACAAACTTCTTCTTCACCTAATTTTCATTCTGATCAGTCATAGATAAAGACAGTAAATAAATAGATTAATAGCTGTCAACTCATGTTCGAGTAAGACCATTCTTGTTTTTTTTTATCATAGTTAGGTGCCAGTAGCATTTGACACTGTATCTTGTTTTTCTCAGATGACTCACCAGGCAGCCCTGGAGGAAACATACTCTTCCACATAAACTACATGCTGGAACTTCTCCAATTGAATTGGTTGCGGGCTGA
Organism: Doryteuthis pealeii; assembly: GCA_023376005.1. Lineage (NCBI taxonomy): Eukaryota > Metazoa > Mollusca > Cephalopoda > Myopsida > Loliginidae > Doryteuthis > Doryteuthis pealeii. The sequence goes on from CM042148.1 coordinate 9,410,327, forward strand.
AAATTCTAATAAAAGTAAAAAAAATTCACTGGGTGGCCAATCAGCGAGGGGGTCTATCCCTTTCACAAGTGCTAGACCAAGGAGATTATATTAGCATTGAGGTGGAGCGCCACACCTAACATCAGCTTCTTACTTTACCGCACAAATTCCCTGTGCTATATACGCTGAGTTGGCGAGGGCCGTATCGAACTAGGAACCTTGTGGTTTCTAACCGAACGCTTACCAACTGAGCTACTGAGCCCGCTTCAGTTTTGGTGTTTAATTCGGTTGGACTCAAATTCTTCCCCAGACAGGTAATGGTGCTCTCCCACCAGGTCTATTACAAGCTAGCTTCTCCCAGTCCTCTACAGCAATACAGTGATCTATAAATAGATAAAGCCATGATACGAACAAAAACAGATGAAATCCCACACCTGAATATATTGCAAAACAACTAAAAAATCATCTTTTTTAAGAAAAACAAAGATAAAAACAAATGTGATCTAAAATGTGGAAACCAACGCTGTATATTAAATTTCTTTCTTTTTCTTTATTTTCTTGGATGGAGATGATGCATTATATCAATAGTTGAGCTTTCATTTCTCTGCAAGAAAGAAAAGAAAAATAAATTCTCAGTAAAAAAAAAAGGGGGGGGATGTTATTGTATGAATTTCTGATATATTGATTAATGACAAACATATTTATAGGTTTGTTTATTTTGTTCTTGTGGCTTTTCCGAAGATTAATTTTCCGTTCTTGGGATTTCTTCTTATTCATCAAAAAAAAAAAATTTCAAACATCACTTGTTGCTGTATACGATGAACATATAAGACAACAAATTCCAAATTATCCATATTTTTAAAAAGATATTTTGGTTATTTTGTTATTCCTAGTGAGTAACATGATATTATAGAGTGACCCAGAAAAAAAGAAACCAAAATTATTCATTTATTATTCCATTAAAACTAACCCTTAAACCCCAACCCTAACCATAACCATACCCCTACAACCCAACCCTTGTTGGACTTAAACTTTTTAAAAAATTAAAATTAAAACAGTTGTTTTTAACAAATTGTCGGTTCTATTTTTCTGGGTCACGTTGAATATTATGTACTCAACTAGAGGAATTAGTTTAGCGTTAGTTCAGGGTTGGGTTTAGGGTTAGTTTGATGGGAAAATAAAAAACTAACTTGGGTTCTGTTTTTCTGGTCACCCTATAAATCTGTTACTCAACTAGAAATAACCGATTTTTTTATTCACTATTGTTTGAATCTATTTATAGTATTTCTTTCACGACTTCGATTAATACTTTTTGATTCCATATATAATATATATTAGACATATATCTATCTATCTACTCTATCTATCTATCTATCTATATATTAATATATATAATATAGCTATCTTTCCCCTCTCTTGTCCATTCCTCTCGTTGGGAGATTCCTTTTGATTCATCAAAAGATAGCCAATCATAACATCTGTGATATATATATATATATATATATATATAATACCAACCTCTCTCTGTGTTGGATGGGACACAAGGTCAATTTCTTAGCAGAGCTTAACACGTTTGAAATTTAGATGTGTCAGCACTTTATTAAATTATATTTCACTCATTACAAATTTTTATCTATGTTTTTCCATTTATCCTTACTCAATTACTATATTTCCTTTCTCTCTTACACATACACACACACACACACACACACACACACACACATACAGCTGTATAATATATATATATATAATATATATATATATATATATGAAGGTTAGCTGAAAAGTTTTCTCATGACTGTGACCAAATGTTATTAACCTCAATTTTAGAAATTATAAGAGCCAAGTGTTGTGAAGCTACTGGCTGGCTACTCATGAAACTAAACATTCAAATACATTTCAAACTCTCCACTTCACTAAGAAACTAAATTATGTAATATAAGAGGTTAATCAAGAATACGTAGAGAGGGAAAAGTGAAGACAGAATTCAGTAAGAGACGAGTAAGTTTTTACTTAATTGGCAAATTACGACTAATGAACCAATTGAAATATAATTTTTCTTCCAACTTAATCTAAACTAAGGAATATTTGATATGATTTTTGTGTCATTAAACTAAACAGGAAAAAAAGCCTTTTAGAAAAATCATTGATTCACTCAGCTTTAGTTATTATAACAGATATATTAATCATCTATCAATCACTTTGCTTAGGTATGAATATTAACAGATCTTAGATTACAGATAAGAAAATGGATCAGAAGTTGTCATTATTAATCTTTTGATAGATAAATAGATATGTTATATCAGAGAGAAGATATCTCTTAGATTCACAATTCTACTCACAAAATATTACACTCACTTAGCAAACACAAATAAAACTTAAGTCGGAGGAACAAGCGGAAGTGAACTCGGATGGTACCCCTATTCACAATGTGACCAATTCACGCATTAGGCTCGCGATTGAGTTTACGCTTGAAAGGAATTCCAAAACAACAAAAATTAATATTGTAAGGAATCCGATTTTTCGCCAATAAAAAAAACTCTCCGCTAAAAACCAAAGCATTTCTGAGCCTACATCGTTAGCATATAAAACTTGGGTATTTTGAGAATCGGCAGTTGACGTACGGCCTCGACGCCAGAAACATCACCAACAGCAGGATCAAAAGCGCCTATTCCACTACACGTCACCCCGACCTACCCCGCACTTACTTCAACTCATCACCACGGGCCGGCCGATACCCTACCTTCCCTGACCATCACTATCCACTGGGTCATTCCTGACTTGGTCCCTACACCAATGACCGCATCAACTCACAACTTCTACTACCTCACGCCTCACACAAGCCAAGAGAATTCCCTGACGTATATATAACGATACCCACCACCTCACGACCCCACAAGCCCATCCTACTTACGACCCCTCGGCCATTCCAAACTCTATTTCTACGACACAACAAACAACAATGTTTCACACTTGTTTATTTAATAAACGACTTTTATCCAATTCCTCTTGCCATTATTTCTTTTTGCAAACCATACGCTTTTACGGATATCTTAAGATATAATAAAGATTAGATAGATAGATAGATAGATAGATAAATAGATAGATATTATTCCCTTGCTTTTGTTACTTTGTGACTGACTTTATATGGAGAGCCCATCTCTCTCTTTTTTNGTAGAATGATATATTTATTAATGATATATTTCTGATTGAAATGTCAACATGATAAAAATGTCAGAAAAAATGCTTTGGTGGAGCTGGATGCTAATATATTCATTCTGATCTCTTCTTTTCTGCATGCCAAATGTTGTCTTGGGAAAATAAATAATATATTCACAAACACTTAATGTCTACGATGTATTATCTTTGCAGTATCATCCCAACAGCAAGAGGGTCTATCACTTCCCTAGTGCTAGACCAGGGAAATTTACTTTGTACCATTCTCGCTACCCACTTTACTCACAGTTGTGCTACTCATTGCGCTGAATTTGGCTAGACTGGTATCGAACACCAGATGCTCTTCTGACTGAGTAAATCAGTTGGTTAGGAATGTTTATATATTATATTATATATATATATATATATATATATATATATATGCCCTTTCTTATTGCCAACAGCCAGTGAAACATTAATTTTCTCCCTGTCTGCAATCTCACTAGAATCAGTTTATCACAACAACCTAAGGATGTCCATTTAAGAAATTATCTTTAAAAGTATCAATTCATTCATCTTAATCGTGTATGGTTACATCAAATTCCTGGGGGTAATAGAGAGTGAGCAACCCTCTTCACCATTACTTCAAGAAAATAACCTATTGAGACATTCCAATTTTGAGATTTCAAAACGCTTTTTAAGTATTAATTTCTTTATTACTATTCACCTATCAGCAGCGTGACCCGCACATTTTTCAAAACAATGTTTTACCAAACACTGTATACTCAATGCGCAATACGGTATTCTTAACTAACTTTTGACTCACCCTGGTAACAACACTTTTATATTGTTCACCTGTCAGCAGGTGACCCCTGCATATTTATTCAATAAACAGTGTTTAAAAACTGACTACTCAATGGATGACATTATAACTTGCCTCAACCCTTGGTTAACAAACACTTTTTTCTACATTAGTGTCACCTTCAGCAGGTACTTCTGCACATTTTTTATTCAATAAACAGTTCTTTACAAAACTGATTACTCACATGGCTGACATATAAAATTTTTAACCCCACCTGTAACAACCCTTTTTACATAGTTGTCACCATATCAGCAGGTGACCACGTGCACATGTTTTTTCATTTAAACAGGTTACAAACAGACTGCTTGATCAAATGCATTATATCGGTACCAACAGAAAACATTGTGTGCGGTAACAAGAACAAGTTAATAGTCTGAATAATTCTTTTGAATTTTATGACCATCTGAGAATATAGACATTATCCCCCAAAAATTTAACGAAGATTTTATTGACATTATCCTTCCGTCTTACTTTTCCATCTGAAAATCAGATTTTGCCTTTGGCTTCTCTAGAATTATCATTCTCCAAAGTGCAATGGTTCTTCACTGACGACTTCTGTTTCCATAGCAACACTGCAGTCCAGACGGCATTAACCAAACTTGGATGGTGGAACCGTTAGAAGAAGTTACTGAAGTCAGTTTCATATTATAAGTTATAAACTGTTCACACCTTGACTTACTTTCATAGCACTCGAGTTCATTGCTGGTCAACATATGTTAATGAAGACTGCTTTGATAATTACATCAATACAAAGTGATTAATTTTCTTCTTTCTACAACAGGATCATACCACCAGTGATCTCTTTTATCAAAGGCAGAAATAATTTTTTTTTGAATACAATAACAAAAACAAAAATACCATATTACTGAATATAAAATAGTGTGAAAAAAAAAAAATCATTCATTTAAAAAATTGGCAAAATCATTGGAAATGCACTCCAAAACATTAAACCCTACCATTGGAGAATGGAACTTTAAACTAAACAAAAAATAGAGAGAACAGGTTGTGCTGACCCGCCTCACATAAGGCCAACCTACATCAGCCATACATTGATAGAGGGCACAGAATTCCTAGATATCGCATTTCATGCCAAGGAAAGATTTACAGTTGAAACATATACTGATAGAGTGGTTAGACTTTTGATTCTATACGAAACAAAATACTACCAAGCAAGTAATTTAAAAATACTTTTCACAAAAATAAGACCAACTATGATTTTACATTTCCTTAAGAAGTCGGATTGTACTAAAGAATATGATAATTGAACCATTAGTAAAATGTTACATTTTGTTTTTCTACCCAACTATGCTAGGAATCAAAACCTAAGTTGGCATGTAAATGACGCCACCAAATTTTGATCATGCCATAACAACTAAGCCAAACCAAACTTTTTCAAGTAGTGCCTATCTGTATATAACCCCTTATATCTCAGCCAATATAATGCGAGAGAGAGGCAGAAGTATGAGGAGAGGATGAGGGTTCTTATTGTTTTCTCTGTCTACTTGTTCCTGGCATCTTCCAGTGTTGATTCTTGCGATGGGTTGCTCTTCTGGGTAATTTCTTAGGCTGGGTGTGTACAATTTTTGTGGCCATCCTTTAGGCTTTAGGCAGGAGCACTGTTTTCAGCGAAAGTCCTTGTGTTAAGCAGAGTTGATCTTAAGTGAAGAACCTTTTGGTTTTGCTCCTTGGTGTCCCTTAATGTTGGCTATGATCCTTTGATTATCCTTAGAATTGGTGTTCCTTAATGTCTTGGGCTATGTCCTTTGATTTTCCTGTATTCCTTAATGTTGGTATGATCCGTTGAGTATCCTTTGTATGTTCCTTAACTGTTGGGTTATGATCCTTTGATTATCCTTGTGCTTTCCTTATGTTGCGGTTGATCCCTTTGATTTCCTGGTTTGGTGTTCCTTAGTTGGGTATGATCCTTTGATTATCCTTGGTCTTCCTTAATGTTGGGTATGATCCTTTGGTTATTCCTTCTGTCCTTAATGCTGCAAAGGTCCATTCAGTAATGTCAAATGAAAGTAGCAAATGAACAGCCTGCCCATATCTGTGCATTAAATAGTTAATTAACCATATATTATAGGCGTTGATTGGCTGGTGGTTTAACAGCATACCTTGCCTTAGTCTATAATTAAGTTGGGATTTGCAGCACGCCTTATAACAAAATTAATCAAACAGGGTCAGTGCATTCGTGTTGTTAATAGTAACAAAACTTGTTTTCTATATAGCTTTATTTAACAACCGACAACCAAAACTTCAAGAAACTGCGCATGAGAAGTGACTCTTTGAGAGGACATCTCTCTCGGTGAGTAACTGGTTGCAATTAAACTAAAAACCTGTTTCACCAACTCTACTAGAGTTGGCATTTCCTGAATGGGTTAAGCAAAGGGTCATTACCAATCATAATCATAACTGTTTAAGGTAATTTTCCACTCACCCTCTGGATTTTTCTTAATCTAACAAACTCCTGATTCAAAATCTAGCTAGAGTTACTTAATAATTCATAAGCTACCAATGAATTATGTAACATATCAAGTATCTTCCTCCACCCAAGCCACCTCTTTTTCACAGTTGGTTATGGAATGTCAGGCTATGGGGCTGACTGGAAAAAAAAGGATTTTTTTTTTCTGTTGGCTTTTGTTAAAACTGATATAAGAATAAAGATGAATAAAACATCTACGCAGAATAAGGGTATGTATTTACCCAAAAATGTTTCACCACGTGATAGAATTGTGATACAAGGTTGAAGTATGGGGCATCCAGCAAGAATCAACTCGCTATTTCAGTTGTAATGATCTGCCGAGATAGCTAGCCATATATGCCACAATGGAACGCACTTCTATCCAACCTGTTCACCAGGGGTAGGACGTAACACAAGGTTCATAATACTGGGACATCAGCAAGGATCGAATTCAACCATTCCGTAGAAATAGATCTGTGAGACTCGCTGGCTCAACCAAAACCACGATGGAACACCCTTCTACCCAACCGCGATTCATAGATGGATAGGATGTGACACAAGTATACAGTCAGTATGGGATATCCAATTGAGGATCAACGTTGATATTCGTAGTAATGGAATCTGCGAAACTCACTTGGTAACATTTCAAAACCACGACTGGAACATGTTCCACCCAACCCATTCCCACATTGAAAAATGGGGGGATAGATGTGACACAAGGTCATAAGTAAAGGGAATCAATGAGGATCAAAACTTGATATTCAGTAGTAATGGATCTGCGGGAAACTCCACTTGCAACCAATTAAAACCACTGATGGAACACTGTTCACACAACCCATTCATGATGGATAGGATGTGACAACAAGGTCATAAGTAATGGGATATCAATGAGAACAAACTTGATATTCAGTAGTTAATGGATCTGCGAGGACTCCCTTGCTAACCCATTAAACCACAAATTGGAATACCATATCTACCCAACCCATTCATGATTGATAGATGTGACACAAAGGTCATAAGTAATGGGATATCCAGCAAGATCCAAATTGCTATCAGTAGTTAATGGATCTGCGAGCACTCATTGCAACATTACACCATGTGGGTGCCTTCTACCCAACCTGTTCACCTAAAAATTAAAACAATTAAAAGAAAATATGCTAAAATTATCTTCTTCCATCTTCAATGTAGAAAAAGGATTAATAAAGGTTCAGTTCAAGTGCCATAAAAGCTTCTCCAATACAACATGAATCTCACAGTTTGACAGAGGATTCTCCGAGTTCAAAAAAAAAAAAAACCTGAAGAAGGGAGAAGACACATTGGTGCAAACATTGTGTATTATGAACATAGAGATGAGAACAACAGTCCGAAAATCTAAATAGTACAAAATATTAAACCTTATCTCAAAAATTCAAACAGATGATAAAGAAAATATGTCCATTTTGAAAAAACTTTTTTAAAATTACATGCTGAATTTCAGTGGCACAAATACAATGAAAAGCAATGTCCTTAAATGGAAACTGGTTAAAACTATACACTCCTAATGCCATCTACAAGAAAAGCTTTCTGCTTAATTATCATTTTCAGGAACAATTTTTATCTCTCTATCAAACAAAATTCTCTGTCAGTGGCCTTAAATTACAGTAACTATATTCCTCTACTGAGGAGTTAAAACACCCACAAAAAAGTGATACCCTGGGTATAGCACTAAACTGCATGTTGATGGTGAGGATCCGGTTCTGGAGCTCTGGACATGTGGGGAACCCATTCATTGTCATTACTTCCAAGTCACTCTGAGCCAGAGTGATTCATATAAGGTTCAGATCTAGTGGCGGGGGTCAAATAAATCTGTTATAATTATCTGTATTAGATAGGAATAGTTTATGTCGTATAACCATGTGCAAAAAAAAAAATAAAGAACCTACACAAAAAATGTAAACATAAATATACAGTATATGCAATTCTCTAACCTCTAAGCATAAAATAACACCAGACAGGTTAACATGCCATTAAAATCAATCAATACCATCAAACAAATAATGTGTACATCTTAGATATGACCTAAAACTGCATTCAGTGGTGAGGCTTTAGATCCGGAGAATTGGAGAATGTTGATTCACTCAATCCTTAGCATTACTTTCAGGTCAACTCAGACCTGGATTGATAGTCTGTACATTTATGGATCAAATAGATCCGTTTCGTCCTATGCACAGAAAATTTTATGCAAAAGTGGAATACCACTGTTGCTTTGGCCTCCCAATGTTTGAATCTGCCTGTGCAAAGACATATCTCATCTACAAAAAGTGATGTCAGTATCTACATAGGAAAGGCATGGACTGCTGTAGACAGATTATCAATCATATGGAAATCTGACCTCTCTGGTAATATACATATATATATTTACCAACCCCTCCACACGAGGAGGATGCGACATAAGGTCAATTTCTTAAGCGGAGTTTTAGCAGGTTTGAATTCAGAGTTTTCCTTCTCCTAGACTGGTTACCTAGCCATGGTTAAAGAGCCCAGTCTGCCCTACTACTTACCCATAGCTGGAGGGAGAATTGGATTCATACCTTTCCCAAGGGTATTAGCTCCATGTGAAATACAAACAGCTTCGACGAGGAATTGAACTCGGGTTGACGAGTCCATTTCCTATGACTCTAACCATTTGACTACCTCTCTGGTAATATAAAGCAGGAATTCTCCCAAGCTGTAGCTGTATCAGTACTACTATATGGCTGTACCACTTGGACTCTAACAACAAAAAAAAAGAAGGTAGATGGAAACTGATTAAAGGATTCTCTGTGCTATCTTGAACAAATCCTGAAAGCAGCACCCCACAAAAGAACAGCTGTACAGCCACTTGCCTCCTATCACAAAATAGAGTGGGTTTTCTGCTAGTGACAATAATTTTGTATCTTTTAGACAATATTTACGCTAAATTGAGAAAGATTCAGTGTTCAGTCAAACAAATAATGTGTACATCTTAGATATGATCTAAAACTGCATTCAGTGGTGAGGCTTTAGATCCGGAGAATTGGAGAGTGTTGATTCACTCAATCATTAGCATTACTTCCAGGTCAACTCAGACCTGGATTGATAGTCTGTACATTTATGGATCAAATAGATCCGTTTCGTTCTATGCACAGAAAATTCTATGCAAAAGTGGAATAACACTGTTGCTTTGGCCTTCCAATGTTTGAATCTGCCTGTGCATAGGACCAACCATAGAGTGGGTTTTCTGCTAGTGACAATAATTTTGTATCTTTTAGAAAATATTTACTCTAAATTGAGAAAGATTCAGTGTTGTTGTTCGAGAAAGAAAACCCTCGTCAATGTCTTTAATTACTTGCATTCAGTTTCGTTGCAATTGCCAAAAATTGATTATTCCTATCAAAAGTGGAATTGTGATAATTGCTGCAATGTAATTAAGCTAAGGATTCATTAGTTCTCTCTTTAATTGATTATTAATTTTGTGTATGTGTCACTCACCCTCTCAGGGATCTATTTCCTGAGTGCCAGCCAAAACAAACAAACATTCGAGAAATTTTGTGAGACTACAGGTGCAAAAACATTGGGAGGGGTGGAGGGGGAAAAAATATATAAAAAAATTAAGCTTTTAAATAAAAAGATAATCATGGAAGTCTTTAATAATATGATTAGTTTTATTGAGTTTTTGATTTCTTCAGTTTTCCTTTTATCGATGATTTTAATTATACTAAAATTTGATTTTATGGTTTTACGAAGGTGTTAAAGTACCATAAACTTATTAAAAGAAATAAAGATTATATTTAATTAACATAAACCTGATAATATTGCATTTTCCAGGATTCAATTAAATTTCAATTATGAGTACACTGTATATTTATCCTTATTTATCTTTATCCATTATATATGTGTATAATCGATAAAATCTTAATGTTTGTATATGTGTATATAAACAACAAAAAAGACGTCATAAGTTAATTTTTATCAGAGCAATACATTTAAGATTTATATTATAAAGCCATTTCCACTTTTCAACTAAATGTTTTTAATTTATTATATCCTTCAGAATCTCAATATAATTAAAATACTAAATAAAATTTTTCACACTTTCCCAAATATAAGCATCAATATCATTTTAGACAACTGTTATAATAGAAACCCAATGGTTTTTGACACACCTTGTATTCTGAAAAAAAAAATAACATTCCATTCATTTTTCATTTCTATTTTGGTAAATACAGCTTTAAATTTGGTACATTTTAGACACACCTTGTATTCTGAAAAAAAATAACATTCCATTCATTCTTCATTTCTATCTTGGTAAATACAGCTTTAAACTTGGTACATTTTAGACACACCTTGTATTCTGAAAAAAATTAACGAATGGAACACTATTTTTATTCAGAATACAAGGTGTGTCAAAAAGTACAAAAAATCTCGATACTTTTTTGACACACCTTGTGTATATATATATATATATAAATATATATATTATATATTATAAATATAGTTTTAAAAACATGAAAATACGTCAAAAATTGACATTTTTGAAGTGACACTATAGTGTTTTGTTTATTTAAGCCATCAACAGGGATAATAATCATTAATCATATGAAAGATGTGGACAAGCAAAAGCTTGTGAGCCTTTGTTTATGATGTTTAAAGGCCTTTGTCGATAATCAAAATGTAAAAAAATATACAAATCAAAATGTTATGTAACGATAGCGTTCCCATTCAAATTATGTGATGAAATATCTATCCCATAAATCATTGGTTTATTGATGGATCTTTAAGCATGGAAATTTTTTAGAAAGTCTGAAAATTGTTGAAATAAAAGATATTTTGTATTGTATTGCTAGTTGAAGTAATTCATGTTCACTGTTAAAGATCATCAAAAGACAGGAACGGTATAGGACAAACCTTTGAAAGTTATGAATCTCCGACGTGGGGTGGAGACGTTACTGTCACTAGAAAATTTCTGGACATACCTCTCGAGGTTGTCAATATTGACATTTACATTATCGGATTTTATATCTATTTCTTTTTTCATGTATATATATATATATATATATATATATATAATATAGTTTGGTATATTTAGGAATAAAGAGTGTTCAGTATTAATGAGAGAGCATTTATGTCTCAGGATAGAATCAAATGTGCTTAGTGATGGTCAGATTCCCACCTAAACAATCAGTGGATTGACACTCAAGTACTGTTGAGTCTGTGTCTACGCTATCCTCACACACACACACACACACACACACACACAAAATTACACACACATACACACACACACATATATATATATATATATATATATACTTCCATTCAATAAATATATATACATACACTAATATATATTTATTCTTACATATTTATATACATATGTATTTATGTATATATCAGAAGAAAAATCATGCATTCTACAACAGAAGTGACCTAGTTTCAAAGTGTACACCTATTACAAAATTTCACTTGTATCATATACCACCTAACTCTAATTAATACCATATTTCATTCCCCTCTATTTTAAACTACCAGAGAGGAAAAGGAAAAAGAAATGAGAGAAAAATGTTTTTAAATCACATATTTTTTTTATATGTTTAATTTTTTTTTTTCTCTAATATGAATATCACATGCACTAATACCAAAGCACATTTTTTTTTTTTTCGAGTAAATGTCTTCCAAAAGAAGATCTCACCAAATAAATACACTTCATACTATACAAACGCTTGACTGGCTACTTTTTACTTAACTCCCATCTGAAGATAGTGTGAAACACATGAAACTTGAGTAACAGAAATATGATATCCATAATATTTATATATAGACTGAGTAAAGTTTAATAAATAATAACTATTATAGGCCCTGATCAGATTCAACAAAATTAAGCAACAATGAGCCTATTCAGTGTTTAGATGGGTAACTCTAAACAACATAAGTTCTCTCAAAAATGTACAGAAATATCTAAACTAAATTACCCTCTTTGTTTCCAACAATGGTCTGCTAGCCCCACTTGCTGACCATGGCACTAGCTTAGTTTTGCACCAAGACAGGTATTTAGGGTACCCAGTGAGAATCAAACTCAATGATCAGCTAGTTCCACTCGCTAACCATGACAATGTATCAAAATTGGATCATTATACAGATTTTGTTGCTTTTAGTTGGCATTGACTGAAGTTTTCTTAGTTTAGCACAAATCCAGTGAGAATTAAACTCTATAAATGTTTTTTTTCATAGAAAGCTATTTGCTTCTTTTAGTCAGTCAGACCAGCTAGTCTAATATCTTTAGTATTGGTATTGTTCTATTAATAAGAATCCACTGTATTTCTTTTTTTTTTTGGGTGGGGGGAACCATTTTATGTCTTAAATTCCTAGAACTTTTGGTTAGCATTTTTTCCCATCAATGAACTGCAAAAGAAAATAATTTATTTTTCAATGAACTTTCTTGAAACAATGAAGAAGCCTGTCTATACTGTATTCTGGATACAAACTTGGATACATTACACTTTACATTCTTATACACAATTCAAACAGAGATTGCAATATACAAATAACTGTTTAAGTATTTGCATTAAAACAAAACAAAAAAGGAAAATCAATATGGAGGAAGGAAAAAAACTGCAAACTGCATCCTGTTCCATTGATTCTCTTTTTGTATTTTGCAGTTTGAAAACAATTGAAAGCATCAAAGCGGAAACACCAAATTTTGCTCTGGGAATTCTTCTGAACACTGTGCAAAGAAATGTATGATTGATGACAAGGAAATTAACTTGTAGTAAGGGCCTTTTTAAAAGTTGTCTTTCAAAACAAAAAAGAAGAAGAAAACAGCGGCCATGTTGGATTTATTTTTTTATTTTATTCTGATTGGATATTTTCTTCTTTATTCTTTAATTCTACTTTTCAATTATTTTTGGTAAAGGTGTTAAAGTATTTTATGTAATGTTTAAGAATTATATATTTTACTGATTTTTTTGTTAAGCAAATTCAGTAATTTCTCTGCAGTACTTTTCAAACATATATTCAAACAATTTTGTTGAATACAACAAAATCAAAATTGTTTTGTAGTTTTTCATTTCTTTTTTTTTTTTTCAATCTTTCTAATAATTTTGTTAATATTATCATCTCAAAAAGAATTTATAAATGCCTTACGCTAAACAGTGAAAGTTCAATTAATGTCTCCTCTACAGTGCTCTACTGGTTATTGGTAGTATATATATTAGTCATCCACTGTCACAATGTTTCAATGTTTATGTATGTTATGCATATAGCTTTATTGTAATGGTTATTATCATTGTGGAATGGAATCAGGGACCCAAGTTCAAATTCTGAACAAAGCTGTTTGTGTTTCATTTTGGATTAATAACCTTGGGAAAGGTATGAATCCATCTGTTCTCTTTCCAGCTATGTGTAAATAGTAGGACATCTTTGTTCCTTTAGATTTGGTAAAGCAATCAGTCTCAAAGAAGGAAAACTCTAAATTCAAGCCAGCTATACTCCTCATAAAAATTAACCTTGTGTCTCATACAACTCATGGCAGAGAATTTGTATAAGTACTTCCATAGCTCTAAATGTTTACAAAACATATACAACAGTTTGTGAAATAGATCACTAATTAGGACTGAGCCTATTCTAGTAGTGACCACCCCAAGCAGAGTTCAACAGGTTTGAATTCAGAGTTTTCCTTCTCTTAGACAGGTTGCCTAACCAAGGTTAAAGAGCACAGTCTGTCCTACTATTTACCCATAGCTGGAGGGAGAGTAGTGGGATTTCCTGAGGGTATTAGCGCTATGGGAACTGTAGCTTCATACAGGATTTGAACTTGGGTCAATTAGTCCATTTCCTATGACTCTAACCATTACACCACACACCTCCAACATTAATACAAAGGCAACCAATGTTTGTCTAGACAGCATAAGAAGAAACTTAAGATTTTCATGATGATTCGTCTTATTTACATCTTATTTTTTATCTTATCCAGTGACATTTCAGTTTTTTTTTTCGAGTAGGTGTTTCTTAACTTATTTTATTGACATTTGACATTTGCAATATTTTCTTTTTTTATTAATAGAAAATCAGCTTTAAGGTGCTAAGCATAAAACTCAGTTCATATTGATCCAACGAAAAACTGAAATTAAAAAAATAAAAACCTAAAGTCTGGGATTTTTCATTTGTCTTTATTTGTGTTATGCTAATTTGTATTTGCTACTACTTAGATTGCTGATTCCACTAGAATATTTCATTACACGAAAAGATATATATATATATATTTATATATATATATATATATATATTATGATTAGGATATATATATATGTATATGATAACCTGCATATAACATAATGGAGGAATAGATGAATAGAAATCTATCTAACTTTTATATATGAATCGGATTGTTTTTTAATATTGAACAATTTCAAAATTACACCACGTTGTAAATACTATTTGTTTACATATGTTAAAAAAAGCATCAAATAATAATATTGATTCAAAAATAAAGTAAAAAATTAGATACTTTTTTTACTGTAAATCTATCACTGAATTTCTTATCCACATAAAGTTTATTGTTTTTAGATTTATGATTTGGTTAAAAACGAGAATAAAAATCATAAAAACAAGTTCAGAGAAAATCGAAAATAAACACTGTGACCTAAAAATATTCACTTTTTTCAAAAAAATTATTTCATTTTATGACTACAACAAACATGATAATTTAGGACTGTCTATAAATGCTTAAAACTTGATATTGAGTGGAGGCCAGTTACCAATGAATTTGTGAGTCTAATTCTCTTTATTGCCATTTAATATGTCAAAACTTTTAACAGAAAGAACAAAAATTTTTACAGGATTTTCCATTCTAAATTCTAATTTCTTTTAATTGCACCATCCCTTATTTAAATGACTCTTTATTCGAAATCTACTGCAGTATTTAAACAAAAATAACTGCATTGTGTTAGTATAGCATTTAATTCTAAGGCTAACAGCAACAAATAAATGAATCAAATCTTAGTTTAATACTAACAATTTATAAAAGACAAACAAAACAATGAGTAACAATATAAAGTCCTTCCCGTGTATAAAGTTGAGTTTGAGGGATTTACCAGCATGCTGGTGAAGATATCTGGTATCTTAGGGTGATTTCTTGGAGAGGATTTAAAGTCGCTGCCTCGTCGGATCTGGTCTGAGGTCTCTCTGTGGGGATTTTGGTATTTTGCGCCAAAACTTCTGGGCTCATCACATGATTGGTATATCCAATCACAGAAAGCCTCTCCCTCACTCAACTCCACACACAGGAATTACCATTTTACAGACCCAACAATTACTTTGCCTGTAAAGAGGAGTCTGAAACCTCTTGACACCATGTCAGCTACAAAAACAAATATGCACCTGGGTTGAGTTGCATTAGAATAAATGTAACAAATTACATATTTTAAATGTGGTGTCATATTTAGTTTTTCCCCAGGGCAATGAAGGGTGGAGTAACCCCTTTACTGTCATTACTACCAGGTACTATCTGACCTGTAGTGGTATAACCTGTTAGGGTCCCATCTGCAGGTCAAATAGATCTGTTTGAAAATTGTTAGTATTAGGAATACTTGACTTCATGTAACTGCATGTAAATTATGTTTATATAATTGTTTACAAACGTTTATTAGTTACTTAAAACCATATAATTGCTTGAAATACTTGAATCCATATAATCCTGTGCAAATTATTGGTGTTAGGGATACTCAAAACCGGGTAATTTCATATTAAATCACCCGGGCCATGTCTCCCACCCGCTTCAATTTTTCTGAAATTTATTCCAAGTGTGGATTAGGATGAAGTTAGTCAATCCCCAAAATTTGACCTTCCAATTCCAATTTTAACTGATTTTGTAGCTTTGGTTCAAACTATCTTTTTGGTACAAATAATGTTCAATATATGGGAATTAATAATAGAAAAAAATTTGTCATAAATGCAGTGCCATATCGGGATATTGATAGGAAAAATCAGAAATCATCAATAACTTAAAATTGGTTGACTTTAAAACTTTTTTATATCATTTTTGGATTTCATGACCAAAAATGCTTTTATAAACCAATTTTTCATAGTAGGGAAGCTCTAGAACTCATTTTAAGACAAAATAGATTGAAAAAAGTCACCATTTTTCAGTACCCCTACCAAATTTGGAGAGCTAAAAATAAACATAACTCCACCATTTTTTTTTTAATTGGAAGCTCAAATTTTGGGGATTGTCTAATGTTAACATAGTCCACACTGTAAAAATTTCAGAAAAATTGAATGGTGCGTGACAATTTTACTTATTTCTGGATGATTTGAATTACCCAACATATAATTGTGTGCAAACAGATATTATCATTAATAGGAATAGTTACTTGAAACCATATTATGTATGAATTTTGAGTATCAGAAAAGATTACTTGAAACCATATAACTATGTGCAAGTTATTTGTAATAAGAATAATTACTTGAAGTTATAATTGTTTACAGTGGATTTTCAGTTACTTGAAACCATATAATTGCTTGGAATACTTGAATCATGATGGGAAAAATTGGAGTAGCAACATATATAACAAACGTTTATTAATAAAACCATTGTAGGTTTCAGAAAGTTCAGAAAAAAAACAGTCACTATATTTTTGACTACATATGGGTCCACAAAACTAACACTCTTTTTACTTAAACAGAAAACCAGCCAGAATGCATAGCATTAATATAATGTATATTAATATATAATGTATATTAATATATATATAAATATATAATATATATATATTAATGCATAGCATTAGTAAATGCATTATAATAGAATGTGATGATTTTGCTGTTATTAGACAATGTTTTTTTTATGTTTAAAATGTCAGTATAGATGATATTTGGTCCTTCTGAAGAAGAAAATTATACAAAAAAATATAACAACAAACATGAACTTTACCCTATAAACTTTTTCCTCAAAGAGATTCCCAATCCATTTAGCAATAAATAAATGCAGACAATTTAGTGTCAAAATCAGAAAAATCCTGGAAAAAACATATCAATCAATCTCATAACTTACTTGCATAAAATAACCCTAGACAAGTTGACATGCTGTTAAATCGATTAAAATCAATCATTGAAACCATATAATTATGTGCAAATAGATGTTTATTATTATTGAATAGGATAGTTAACTGAAATGATATATTTTCTGACTTTGGCATTAAATAACCCAATAATGGTTGACATGCTGTAAGAACAACAACCTGGCTAATATTGTGTATCTCGGCTAGTATATAATATTTTTGCTGAATTTTCAGTGTAACTAAAAAGAAAACAAAACATTTTGTTTTTGGTACTCTCTGCTTTTGGTTCAGTGATCTTCAGTTTAGAAGAGAGAAGAATTTTTAGCAAAAGAATTTTCTATTCTAAAAGATATAATATTTTCTTAAGCCTAATGTGTAATTCTTTTAAACTGAAAACATATAAAACGTGAGTTATATAATGATTGAATGATTTCATGACTGGAAATCCAATAGAGAAAACTGTTAAACATCTTTTCAGAATTTGTTAGCAAAAATTTATTTTATTTGGTTGTTTTAGAATTATTCTATCCAATCATAAAACGAACAAGTATTAGATTTAAAGAAATAAATGTGAATCTTTTTCTTTATGTCACTTAATAACGAATATTATTATACAAATTCTGTTTAGAAGTAATAGGCAGCTTTTGTTTGGCCGGTTTAGCTCATCGTGGATCGTCCAACAAGGAACCATAAGGTTCTGGTTTTGATATGGGCTCTCGCCAAATAACATATAAGTAGCACAGGGATCTGTGTGTAAAGTGAGGAGCTAATGGTAGGTGTGGCGCTCCACCTCAGATGCAAAACAATCTCTTTGCTCTAGCTCTAGTGAAAAGGAGATAGACTCCTCGCTGTCTGGCTGATACCGACTTTAGGTCACCCTGACTTTTTTATTATACAAGTTCTGTTTAGAAAGTAGTAAAGGCAGCATTGTTTATTTTTCAGGCTGGTAACCGACTGAAAATCAGCTGATTAATAATAATTCTCACCAATCATTCACTGATGAGAGTCTTCTTTTTTGTAGATTTTTTTTTTCAGTTTAAGAAATGAGACTGACCAGAACAGGGATCATCTTTCCCAGTATCTCAGCTATGTACTTACCATCTCCTCCACACAAGAAAGATGTAACATAGAGTCAATTTTTAAGTTGTTTGAATTCAGAGTTTTCCTTCTCCTTGACTTGTTGCATACCAAGTTTAAGAGATCAGGCTTTTTACCCATTGTCACAGTATCTCAGCTATCTAAGAATTCCTTGCACCACTAAAAACTATACCAGGGTAGAATTTGATCTTCATAAGTAAAGTAAAATCATTGGGGTGGCTCAAGTCAATATCAACCAGTGAGGGAGTCTACCCCTTTTCACTACTGCTAGACAAGGAGATTTTTTTTGCGCATGAGGTGATGCACCACACCTACCATCAGCTCCTCACTTTACCATATCAATCGTGTGCTACTCATATGCTGTGTTGGTGAGGGCTGGTATTGAACAGGAACTTGTGGTTCCTAGTCGAACACTCTACCAACTGAGCTAAACCAGCCTTTGATCTTTATAAGCCTATGTTAACTTGTGAAATGTTTCTGTCTAATTGTCCTTAAGCTTGAAATAGAATTTAATCTGAGAAGTTGTGGACTGATTTCTATGAAGCTGTTTTGAATTATCCTCAGGATTCAGATTGGATACAATTGGGAAGAATTGTCTTTGTAATTCTTTGTAATATGTCTTTGTAATTCTAGTGATTCTAAAGTCCCTTTCTTCAGGAATGGGAGGATGCAGCTTTTCACCCACTTATCGATTGTATTTTATTTATACACTACATTACATAATTGTAGAAGTAGATATTTACCTCACATCCCATGTATGCAGGTGTGACACAAGGTCTTTTTAATGTGGGACCCCACAGGCAAGACTCATGGGATGTAGGTGCAAAAAATGCATTGATCCCATCTACATTCCCCTCAAAGGGGGGCACCTCAGACACTGGCATTAAACCAGCTGCCCCCTTTAAATCAGAGGAACAGGTGTTGCTTGGGTTGGGGGAGTATCCCCTGGGATCAACGCTGTTAATTACTTGACAGTCCAGGGCTGAAGTCACTGAACCCCAATCAAATTTTCCTTATCTTCATACTTCAGGGGTATTTTGTTAAAGTCTGCGACTTTTCTACTTTTGATTGTTTTTAGGACTTAGTCGAGTTCATCAAAAAGTGTCCTTGCTTGATGTCTAGTTGGCTATCAATGATTTTTTGAGTATTATTATCTGTGATTTTAGGAGGATTTTCCAAGCAGTTTCTTCAAGTGTTCTTTCTCCTTCAGAAGTCTATATTCTTGGCTGTCTGCTTTTAGCTTTGATCTCACGATGCTAATCACTCAGCTGGACATGAATCTGAGAGGCAAACATTTACTTCAATAAAGTCAGTTTTTCAATTGGGACTACCAACTTTAAAAATATAGACAAAAAAGAACAGTCTTCTTATTTGTAGACTGATTTCAGAAAAGGATATTATCTATCTATCTATCTATCTATCTATCTATCTATCTAGATAGATAGATAGATAGATAGATAGATAGATGGAGGGGCATGTTGTAATGGTTAGAGTCGTAGGAAATGGACTCATCGACCTAGTTCAAATCCTGGAAAAAGCTGTTTGCATTTCACATAGTGCTAATACCTTGGGAAAGGTATGCATCTAACTACTCTTCCTCCAGCTATGGGTAAATAGTAGGGCTGACTGGGGTCTTTAACCTTGGCTAGGTAAACCAATTTAGGAGAAAGAAAAATTGAATTCAAACTGTTAAGCTGGTCAAGAAATTTACCTTGCGTCACATCCTGCTCTTGCAGAGGGGTTGGTATATATAAATATATATATTATATATATATATATTATAAGCTTCATTACTTGAAGTTTCATGTATTAAAATATGACTTGACCATAATCTATGGATTATTACAGGATATATATATATATATATATATATATATATATATATATATATATATATATATAGGGCCGGGTTAGCTCAGTCGATTTTCTTGCTTCTCCCCTTCTTTTCTGCTTCTCTGAACATTCATCCATCTATACATATATAAAGGGCAGTTTGTGTATATGTGTATGTCAGAAGAAACTTTGAAATAAAACAATTAGCGACAAGTAAATATAATTACACATTAAATATCACCAGGGCTTGGTTTTTGAGCAAAAATAATAGAGATTTAATTGATATTCATGAAGATATTAAAAATAAAATTTAAATGATAACAGCATGGATTTTTTTTCATTTAATATTTTTAGATAGTAGACTTAACATTTCTTTTCAGAGTAGCTGGATAATGCAAGGTCTATTTTTTTAAACATAGGGATTTAAATGGGCATCCCACGAGGATTCAACTCACGATTCAGTATTAATGGATCTGTGGGACTAACTTTTAAACAATCACCTCTACCCCTGGCGACGCCAGGTAGCCGCTGCTAATCTATATTGTCGGGAAAAATGAAAACTACTCACCTGCAATCTTCTGATGGAAGAAAAGCAGGAATAAAAATAGCGTAGTAATTTATACATGTGGTTGGTGTCTACCTTCCTTTTGATTGGTCAATTGATAAATAAATACTTTGTCACCACTCATGAAAAGGACTTTTTTCTGGACTAATTCTACAAGACCTAGGTTACGATTCCTTTTTACTCACTTGCAAGATCGCAACAAGGTTTGTTGCAAGCTTTTTCCTCGTTTAAACTTGACCAGGAGGTCTTTATTTGTATACTCACCCAAGTGAACTGGCAATTCGCCAAAATATATAAAGGAATTTCACATTAGTGTGAATGGGGAATCTTCAAAATAAAACATATTAACAACAAAGTATAATAGATATACGTATTAAAATATCACCATGGCTTGGTTTTAGACAAAAAATAATGATGGTTTGATTTTATATTTCGAATAAATTTAAAAATTAAACAACCATAGAATAGCATTAACATTCTACACAGCCATTGTGCATTTTGCGTTCTTCCTAAAAGTAAAACAAATGTATACAGACACACGATCAATTTTTTTTTAATATTAAATCTACATTTTTACTCATTCAAAGTTGTAGTAAATATTTCATTGTACAAGATAACAATCGTTTATTTAAATTATTTAGCTGTTGCTAGTTATAGATATATAAAAGTATTATAGAAACTTTTTACTTTATTATTAAGAGTATTTACGGGTTCGAAGAAGCTCTTATTTCTCCGTAGTTGAAGGCAAATTGTCGGTATAAAAAGGAAAACACAAAAGTAAATGCAGACACTTGTATTGACAAATTACATAAATTGTTGCAAATTTTAATGGTATTTGCTACGAAACTTATCTATGGAGGAATTTTCTTGGAGTATGATGATACACGGTTTCTTTTCTCTCGTCGGTAGAAATGTAGATAAGACGCTTTGTCTCGGTAGTTTCTCGTCCTTCAGTCAGTGTGCAATAGTACCGGTTTTATGCGTATGCAGATACAATGTTTTAGAAGGGAGCTGGTTGTAAAGTTCTGTGATAAGTGGGCTCTATTTTGGGGCTTGGTAATGAGAGCTTGGTGTTTTTATGTCTCTCCTCCAGTACTGCTTTTCGATAAGTGACATTTTGGTATTGGGCTAAGTGATGAATGAAGTGTAGGGACTGCTGTTTACGCCACTATCCTCAGTGGCTGCTCGTGATAAGTAGGCCCTAATTTTGGGCTAAGTGAGAGAACGTTTAATTTTACGTCTCTCGTTGGTAACGGCTCTCTGATAAGTGGGCCTGTTTTTGGGCTAAGTAGTGAGAGCGTTTTCTTTTGACGTCTCTCTCCAGTAACTGCTTGGCAATAAGTAAAGTTTTGGTATTTGGCGCAACATACATTGTTGGCATTCGCCGCTGGCGGCAGGGGGAGATAATTAGCTATGGAATTTCCAACATTATTAGTTTTATACATGAAAACAGACAGACACAGGAAGTAGGCTAGTATCGCTTAAAGTGAAATACATTTTTTTAGGGTATTTGTTTTGGGGATTTTTGTAAGAAGTGTGAAAATGGTCACCTATTCAAAATAAATCCATGTTAGAATTGCTTACCTTTCAAAATCTTATATTTTTAATTCTGAAATGTTGGTTGGAATCAATAAAGATGGCATTCTATGGTTTCAATTGCATATCCTTATATGAAAGGAGAAAAAAATGAATGTGACACTTCAATTTTCTCAATCTCTGTTTGTGCATGGTTTTTTGCTTGGTTTCAGCTGATTTTAATTCCCATTAGCAACCATTGTATGATTATGCGAAAAAATGTACGAACCTAAGTAAACTACCTGTTATGCGATCACTGGTTAAGCCTAGGGCTAGACATGTCTGTATTGGAATAAATCCATAAACTTTTTCATTTTTCCAATGCATGGTATTTTCACTCGATCTAGCCTACTATGTATAAACTAATAATGCCATAGCTAATTATCTCCCCCGCCGCCAGCGGCCGAATGCCAACATTGTATTTTGCGCCAAATACAAAACTTTACTTATTGCCAGCAGTTACTGGAGAGAGACGTCAAAAGAAACGCTCTCACTACTTAGCCAAAAACAGGGCCCACTTATCAGAGAGCCGTACCAACGAGAGACGTAAAAATAAACGTTCTCTCACTTAGCCCAAAATTAGGGCCTACTTATCACGGAGCAGCCACTGAGGATAGTGGCGTAAACAGCAGTCCTACCTTCATTCATCACTTAGCCCAATACCAAAATGTCACTTATCGAAAAGCAGTACTGGAGAGAGACATAAAACACAAGCCTCATTACAAGCCCCCAAATAGAGCCCACTTATCACGAACTTTACAACCAGCTCCCTTCTAAGACATTGTATCTGCATACTGCATAAAGGCCGGTACTATGCACACTGACTGAAGGACGAGAAACTACCGAGACAAAGCGTCTTATCTACATTTCTACGACGAGAAGAAAACCGTGTTTCATCATTACTCCAAGAAAATTCCTCCATAGATAAGTTTCGTAGCAAATACCATTAAAATTTGCAACAATTTTATGTAATTTGTCAATACAAGTGTCTGCATTTACTTTTGTGTTTGTTCTTTTTTTCCGACAATTTGCCTTCAACTACGGAGAAATAGAGCTTCTTCGAACCGTAAATACTCTTAATAATAAAGTAATAAAGTTTCTATAATACTTTTATATATCTATAACTAGCAACGCTAAATAATTTAAATAAACGATTGTTTATCTTGTACAATGAAATATTTACTACAACTTTGAATGAGTAAAAATGTAGATTTAATATTAAAAAAATTGATCGTGTGTCTGTTATACATTTGTTTACTTTTAGGAAGAACGCAAATGCAAATGCGCTGTGTAGAATGTTAATGCTATTCTATGGTTGTTTAATTTTTAAATTTATTCGAAAATATAAATCAAACCATCATTATTTTTTGTCTAAAACCAAGCCATGGTGATATTTAATACGTATATCTATTTACTTTGTTGTTAATGTTTTATTTTTGAAGTTCCCCATTCACACTAAGTGAAATTCCTTTATATATTTTGGCGAATTGCCAGTTCACTTGGGTGAGTATAAAATAAAGACCTCCTGGTCAAGTTTAAACGAGGAAAAGCTTGCAACAAACCTTGTTGCGATCTTGCAAGTGAGTAAAAGGAATCGTAACCTTAGGTCTTGTAGAATTAGTCCAGAAAAAGTCCTTTTTTCATGAGTGGTGACAAAGTATTTATTTATCAATTTGACCAATCAAAAGGAAGGTAGACACCAACCACATGTATAAATTACTACGCTATTTTTATTCCTGCTTTCTTCCATCAGAAGATTGCAGGTGAGTAGTTTTCATTTTTCCCCGACAATATAGATTAGCAGCGGCTACCTGGCGTCGCCAGGGTAGAGGTGATTGTTTAAAAGTTAGTCCCACAGATCCATTAATACTGAATCGTGAGTTGAATCCTCGTGGGATGCCCCATTTAAATCCTATGTTAAAAAATAGACCTTGCATTGATCCAGCTACTCTGAAAAGAAATGTTAATGTCTACTATCTAAAATATTAAAATGAAAAAAAATCCATGCTGTTATCATTTAAATTTTATTTTTTAATTATCTTCATGAATATCAATTAAATCTCTATTATTTTTGCTCAAACCAAGCCCTGGTGTATTTTAATGTGTATATATATATTTACTTTGTCGCTAATTGTTTTATTTTCAAAGTTTCTTCTGGACATACACATATACACAACTGCCCTTTATATATGTATAGATGGTGAATGTTCAGAGAAGCAGAAAAGAAGGGAGAAGCAAGAAATCGACTGAGCTAACCGCGGCTTATATATATATATATATTATATAATATATATATAAATATATAATATATATATATCCCTGTAGATAATCCATAGATTATGGTCAAGTCATATTTTAATACATGAAACTTCAAGTAATGAAGCTTATATTATATATATATATATATATATATATATATATACAACCCTCTGCAAGAGCAGGATGTGACGCAAGGTAAATTTCTTGACCAGCTTTAACAGGTTTGAATTCAGATTTTTCTTTCTCCTAAATTGGTTTTACCTAGCCAAGGTTAAAGACCCAGTCAGCCTACTATTTACCCATAGCTGGAGGAAGAGTAGTTAGATGCATACCTTTCCCAAGGGTATTAGCACTATGTGAAATGCAAACAGCTTTTTCCGGGATTTGAACTAGGGTCGATGAGTCCATTTCCTACGACTCTAACCATTACAAATGCCCCTCATCTATCTATCTATCTATCTATCTATCTATCTAGATAGATAGATAGATAGATAGATAGATAGATAGATAATATCCTTTTCTGAAATCAGTCTACAAAATAAGAAGACTGTTCTTTTTGTCTATATTTTAAAGTTGGTAGTCCAATTGAAAAACTGACTTATTGAAGTAAATGTTTGCCTCTCAGATGTCATGTCCAGCTGAGTGATTAGCATCGTGAGATCAAAGCTAAAAGCAGACAGCAAGAATATAGACTTCTGAAGGAGAAAGAACACTTGAAGAAACTGCTTGGAAATCCTCCTAAAATCACAGATAATAATACTCAAAAAATCATTGATAGCAACTAGACATCAAGCAAGGACACTTTTTGGATGAACTCGACTAAGTCCTAAAACAATCAAAAGTAGAAAAGTCGCAGACTTTACAAAATACCCCTGAAGTATGGAAGATAAGGAAATTTGATTGGGGGTTCAGTGACTTCAGCCCTGGACTGGTCAAGTAATTACAGCGTTGATCCGGGGATACTCCCCCAACCCAAGCAACACCTGTCCTCTTGATTTAAAGGGGCAGGCTGGGTTTAATGCCCAGTGTCTGAGGTGCCCCCCTTGAGGGGAATGTAGATGGGATCAATGCATTTTTTGCACCTACCATCCCATGAGTCTTGGCCTGTGGGTGGTCCCACATTAAAAAGACCTTGTGTCACACCTGCATACATGGGATGTGAGGTAATATCTACTTCTACAATTATGTAATGTAGTGTATAAATAAATACAATCGATAAGTGGGTGAAAAGCTGCATCTCCCATTCCTGAAGAAAGGGGATTTAGAATCACTAAGAATTTACAAAGACATATTACAAAGAATTACAAAGACAATTCTTCCCAATTGTATCCAATCTGAATCCTGAGGATAATTCAAAACAGGCTTCATAGAAATCAGTCCACAACTTCTCAGATTAAATTCTATTTCAAGCTTAAGGACAATTAGACAGAAACATTTCACAAGTTAACATAGGCTTATAAAGATCAAGAGCTGGTTTAGCTCAGTTGGTAGAGTGTTCGACTAGGAACCACAAGGTTCCTGGTTCAATACCAGCCCTCACCAACACAGCATATGAGTAGCACACGGATTGATATGGTAAAGTGAGGAGCTGATGGTAGGTGTGGTGCATCACCTCATGCGCAAAAAAAATCTCCTTGGTCTAGCAGTAGTGAAAAGGGGGTAGACTCCCTCACTGGTTGATATTGACTTGAGGCCACCCCAATGATTTTACTTTACTTATGAAGATCAAATTCTACCCTGGGTATAGGTTTTTAGGTGGTGCAAGGAATTCTTAGATAGCTGAGATACTGTGACAATGGGTAAAAAGCCTGATCTCTTTAAACTTGGTATGGCAACAAGTCAAGGAGAAGGAAAACTCTGAATTCAAACAACTTAAAAATTGACTCTATGTTACATCTTTCTTGTGTGGAGGAGATGGTAAGTACATAGCTGAGATACTGGGAAAGATGATCCCTGTTCTGGTCAGTCTCATTTCTTAAACTGAAAAAAAAAATCTACAAAAAGAAGACTCTCATCAGTGAATGATTGGTGAGGAATTATTATTAATCAGCTGATTTTCAGTCAGGGTTACCAGCCTGAAAAATAAACAATGCTGCCTTACTACTTTCTAAACAGAACTTGTATAATAAAAAAGTCAGGGTGACCTAAAGTCGGTATCAGCCAGACAGCGAGGGAGTCTATCTCCTTTTCACTAGAGCTAGAGCAAAGAGATTGTTTTGGCATCTGAGGTGGAGCGCCACACCTACCATTAGCTCTCACTTTACCACACAGATCCCTGTGCTACTTATATGTTATTTTTGGCGAGAGCCCATATCAAACCCAGAACCTTATGGTTCCTTGTTGGACGATCCACGACTGAGCTAAACCGGCCAAACAAAGCTGCCTTATTACTTTCTAAACAGAATTTGTATAATATATTCGTTATTAAGTGACATAAAGAAAAGATTCACATTTATTTCTTTAAATCTAATACTTGTTCGTTTTATGATTGGATAGAATAATTTCTAACAACCAAAATAAATAAATTTTTGCTAACAAATTTCTGAAAAGATGTTTAACAGTTTTCTCTATTGGATTTCCAGTCATGAATCATTCAATCATTATATAACTCACGTTTTATATGTTTTCAGTTTAAAAGAATTACACATTAGGCTTAAGAAAATATTATATCTTTTAGAATAGAAAATTCTTTTGCTAAAAATTCTTCTCTCTTCTATAAACTGAAGATCACTGAACAAAAGCAGAGAGTACCAAAAACAAAAATGTTTTTGTTTTCTTTTTAGTTACACTGAAAATTCAGCAAAAATATTATATACTAGCCGAGATACACAATATTAGCCAGGGTTTGTTGTTCTTACAGCATGTCAACCATTATTGGGTTATTTAATGCCAAAGTCAGAAATTATATCATTTCAGTTAACTATTCCTATTCAATAATAATAAACATCTATTTGCACATAATTATATGGTTTCAATGATTGATTTTTAATCGATTTTAACAGCATGTCAACTTGTCTAGGGTTATTTTATGCCAAGTGGTAAGTTATGAGGATTGATTGATATGTTTTTTCCAGGGATTTTTCTTGATTTTGACACTAAATTGTCTGCATTTATTTATTGCTAAATGGATTGGGAATCTCTTTGAGGAAAAAGTTTATAGGGTAAAGTTCATGTTTGTTGTTATATTTTTTTGGTATAATTTTCTTTCTTTCAGGAAGGACCAAATATCATCTATACTGACATTTTTAAACATAAAAAAAACATTGTCTAATAACAGCAAAATCATCACATTCTATTATAATGCATTTACTAATGCTATGCATTAATATATATATATTATATATTATATATTATATATTAATATACATTATATATTAATATACATTATATATTAATGCTATGCATTCTGGCTGGTTTTCTTGTTTAAGTAAAAAAGAGTGTTAGTTTTGTGTGACCCATATGTAGTCAAAATATAGTGACTGTTTTTTTTCTGAACTTTCTGAAACCTACAATGGGTTTTATTAATAAACGTTTGTTATATATGTTGCTACTCAATTTTGTTCCATCATGATTCAAGTATTCAAGCAATTATATGGTTTCAAGTAACTGAAAATGATCCACTGTAAACAATTATAACTTCAAGTAATTATTCTTATTACAAATAACTTGCACATAGTTATATGGTTTCAAGTAATCTTTTCTGATACTCAAATTCATACATTTATGGTTTCAAGTAACTATTCCTATTTAATGATAATAATCTGTTTGCACACAATTATATGGTTGGGTAATTCAAATCATCCAGAAATAAGTAAAATTGTCACGCACCCATTTCAATTTTTCTGAAATTTTTTACAGGTGTGGACTATGTTAACATTAGACAATCCCCAAAATTTGAGCTTCCAATTAAAAAAAAATGGTGGAGTTATGTTTATTTTTAGCTCTCCAAATTTGGTAGGGGTACTGAAAAATGGTGACTTTTTTCAATCTATTTTGTCTGTAAAATGAGTTCTAGAGCTTCCCTACTATGAAAAATTGGTTTATAAAAGCATTTTTGGTCATGAAATCCAAAAATGATATAAAAAAGTTTTAAAGTCAACCAATTTTAAGTTATTGATGATTTCTGATTTTTCCTATCAATATCCCGATATGGCACTGCATTTATGACAAATTTTTTTCTATTATTAATTCCATATATTGAACATTATTTGTACCAAAAGATAGTTTGAACCAAAGCTACAAAATCAGTTAAAATTGGAATTGGAAGGTCAAATTTTTGGGATTGACTAACTTCATCCTAATCACACTTGGAATAAATTTCAAAAAATTGAAGCGGGTGGAGACATGGCCCGGGTGATTTAATATGAAATTACCCGGTTTTGAGTATCCCTAACACAATAATTTGCACAGGATTATATGGATTCAAGTATTTCAAGCAATTATATGGTTTTAAGTAACTAATAACGTTTGTAAACAATTATATAAACATAATTTACATGCAGTTACATGAAGTCAAGTATTCCTAATACTAACAATTTTCAAACAGATCTATTTGACCTGCAGATGGGACCCTAACAGGTTATACCACTACAGGTCAGATAGTACCTGGTAGTAATGAAGTAAAGGGGTTACTCCACCCTTCATTGCCTGGGGAAAACTAAATATGACACACATTTAAAATATGTAATTTGTTCATTTATTCTAATGCAACTCAACCCAGGTGCATATTTGTTTTGTAGCTGACATGGTGTCAGAGGTTTCAGACTCCTCTTTACAGGCAAAGTAATTGTTGGGTCTGTAAAATGGTAATCCTGTGTGTGAGTTGAGTGAGGGAGAGGCTTTCCTTGTTATTGGGATATACATCATGTGATGAGCCAGAAGTTTTGGCGCAAAATACCAAAATCCACAGAGAGACCTCAGACCAGATCCGACGAGGCAGCCGACTTTTATCCTCTCCAAGAAATCACCCTAAGATACCAGATATTTCACCAGCATGCTGGTAAATCCCTCAAACTCAACTTTATACACGGGAAGGACTTTATATTGTTACTCATTGTTTTGTTTGTCTTATAAATTGTTAGTATTAAACTAAGATTTGATTCATTTATTTGTTGCTGTTAGCCTTTAGAATTAAATGCTATACTAAACACATGGCAGTTATGTTTTGTTTAATACTGGCAGTAGATTTCGAATAAGAGTCATTTAATAAGGGATTGGTGCAATTAAAGAAAATTAGAATTTAGAATGGAAATCTGTAAAAAATTTTTTGTTCTTTCTGTTAAAAAGTTTTTGACATATTAAATGGCAATAAAGGAATTAGACTCACAAATTCATTGGTAATGGCCTCCACTCATATCAAGTTTAAGCATTTATAGACAGTCCTAAATTATCATGTTTGTTGTAGTCATAAAATGAAATAATTTTTTTGAAAAAAGTGATATTTTTTAGGTCACAGTGTTTATTTTCGATTTTCTCTGAACTTGTTTTTTATGATTTTTATTCTCGTTTTTTAAACCAAATCATAATCTAAAAACAATAAACTTTATGTGGATAGAATTCAGTGATGATTTACAGTAAAAGTATCTAATTTTTTAACTTTAATTTTTGAATCAATATTTTATTTGATGCTTTTTAACATATGTAAACAAATAGTATTTTACAACGTGGTGTAATTTTGAAATTGTTCAATATTAAAAAACAAATCCGATTCATATATAAAAGTTAGATAGATTTATTCATCTATTCCCTCATTATGTTATATGCAGGTTTCATATACATATATATATATCCTTAATCATAATATTATTATATATATATATATATATATATATATATTCTTTTCGTGTAATGAAATATCTACGTGGAATCAGCAATCTAAGTAGTAGGCAAATACAAATTAGCATAAACAACAAATATAAGACAAATGAAAATCCCGACTTTAGTTTTTATTTTTTTTAATTTCAGTTTTTCGTTGGATCAATATGAACTGAGTTTTATGCTTAGCACCTTAAGCTGATTTTCTATTAATAAAAAAAGAAATATTGCAAATGTCAAATGTCTAAATAAGTTAAGAAACACCTACTCGAAAAAAAAAACTGAAATGTCACTGATAGATAAAAAATAGATGTAATAAGACGAATGCATCATGAAAATCTTAGTTTCTTCTTATGCTGTCTAGACAAACATTGGTTGCCTTTGTATTAATGTTGGAGGTGTGTGGTGTAATGGTTAGAGTCATAGGAAATGGACTAATTGACCCAAGTTCAAATCCTGTATGAAGCTACAGTTCCCATAGCGCTAATACCTCAGGAATCCCACTACTCTCCCTCCAGCTATGGGTAAATAGTAGGACAGACTGTGGCTCTTTAACCTTGGTTAGGCACTGTCTAAGAGAAGAAACTCTGAATCAAACTGTTTGACTCTGCTTGGGGTGGTCACTACTAGAATAGGCTCAGTCCTAATTAGTGATCTATTCACACCTGGTTGTATATGTTTTGTAAACATTTAGAGCTATGGAAGTACTTATCAAATTCCTCTGCATGAAGTTGTATGAGACCAGGTTAATTTTTATGGAGGGTTATAGCTGCTTGAATTAGAGTTTTTTCCTTCTTTGAGACTGATTGCTTACCAATCTAAAGGAACAAAGATGTCCTACTATTTACACATAGTGGAAAGAGAACAGATGGATTCATATCTTTCCCAAGGTTATTAATCCAAAATGAAACACAAACGCTTTGTTCAGAATTTTGACTTGGGTCCCTGATTCCATTCAACATGATAAAACCATTACAATAAAAGCTTAGCATAACATACATAAACATTGAAACATTGTGAAGTGGATGACTAATATATATACTACCAATAACGCAGTAGAGACTGTAGAGGAGACATTAATTGAACTTTCACTGTTTAGCGTAAGGCATTTATAAATTCTTTTTGGAGATGAAATATTAACAAAATTATTAGAAAGATTGAAAAAAAACAAAAAAGAAATGGAAAAACTACAAAAACATTTTGATTTTGTTGTATTCAACAAAATTTGTTGAAATATATGTTTGAAAAGTACTGCAGAGAAATTACTGAATTTGCTTATAACAAAAAAATCAGTAAAATATATAATTTCTTAAACATTACAATAAAATACTTTAACACCTTTACCAAAAATAATTGAAAAGTAGATTAAAGAATAAAGAAGAAAATATCAATCAGAATAAAATAAAAAAATAAAATCCAACATGGCGCTGTTTTTTCTTCCTTTTTTTGTTTTGAAAGACAACTTTTAAAAAGGCCCTTACTAAAAGTTAATTTCCTTGTCATCAATCATACATTTCTTTGCACAGTGTTCAGAAGAATTCCCAGAGGCAAAATTTGGTGTTTCCGCTTTGATGCTTTCAATTGTTTCTCAAACTGCAAAATACAAAGAGAATCAATGGAAGGATGCAGTTTGCAGTTTTTTTTTTCCTGTCCTCCATATTGATTTTCGTTTCTTTTTTGTTTTGTTTTAATGCAAATACTTTAACCAGTTATTTGTATATTGCAATCTCTGTTTGAATTGTGTATAAGATGTAAAGTGTAATGTATCCAAGTTTGTATCCAGAATACAGTATAGACAGGCTTCTTCATTGTTTCAAGAAAGTTCATTGAAAAATAAATTTTTTCTTTTGCATTCATTGATGGGAAAAAAAATGCTAACAAAAGTTCTAGGAATTTAGACATAAAATGGTTCCCCCCACCCAAAAAAAAAGAAATACAGTGGATTCTTATTAATAGAACAATACCAATACTAAGATAATTAGACTAGCTGGTCTGACTGATAAAAAGAAGAAATAGCTTTCTATGAAAAAAACATTTATAGAGTTTAATTCTCACTGGATTTGTGCTACTAAGAAAACTTCAGTAATGCCAAACTAAAAGCAAACAAATCTGTTAATAATGATCAATTTTTGATACATTGCTGGTTAGCGAGTGGAAACTAGCTGATCATTGAGTTGATTCTGCACTGGGTACCCTAAATACCTGTCTTGGTGCAAAACTAAGCTAGTGCCATGGTCAGAAGTGGGCTAGCAGACCATTGTTGGAAACAAAGAGGGTAATTTAGTTTAGATAATTTCTTGTACATTTTTTGGAGAGAACTTATGTTGTTTTAGAGTTACCATCTAAACACTGAATAGGCTCATTGTTGCTTATTTTGTTGAATCTGATCAGGGCCTATAATAGTTATTTTTATTAAACTTTCTCAGTCTATATATAAATATTATGGATATCATATTTCTGTTACTCAAGTTTCATGTTTTTCACACTATCTTCAGATGGGAGTTAAGTAAAAAGTAGCGCAGTCAAGCGTTTGTATAGTATGAAGTGTATTTATTTGGTGAGATCTTCTTTTGGGAGACATTTAACTCGAAAAAAAAAAAATGTGCTTTGGTATTAGTGCATGTGATATTCATAATTAGAGAAAAAAAAAAATTAAACATATAAAAAAAATATTGTGATTTAAAAACATTTTTTCTCTCATTTTTCTTTTTCCTTTTCCTCTACTGGTTAGTTTAAAATAGAGGGGAATGAAATATGGTATTAATTAGAGTTAGGTGGTATATGATTACAAGTGAAATTTTGTAATAGGTGTACACTTTTGAAACTAGGTCACTTCTGTTGTAGAATGCATGATTTTTCTTCTGATATATACATAATAATAATGTATAAAATATGTAAGAATAAATATATATTAGTGTATGTATATATTATTTATTGAATGGAAGTATATATAATTTATATATATATGTGTGTGTGTGTATGTGTGTGTAAATTTTGTGTGTGTGTGTGGTGTGTGTGTGTGTGTGAGGATAGCGTTGTAGACACAGACTCAACAGTAATTGAGTGTCAATCCACTGATTGTTTAGTGTGGGATCTGACATCACTAAGCACATTTGATTCTATCTAGACATAAATGCTCTCTCATTATCTGACACACTCTTTATTCCTAAATATACCAAAACTATATTATATATATATATTATATATATATATATAATGAAAAGAAATAGATATAAAATCGATATGTAAATGTCAATATTGAACAACCTCGAGAGGTATGTCCAGAAATTTTCTAGTGCAGTAACGTCTCCACCCCACGTCGGAGATTTTCATAACTTTCAAAGTGTTTTGTCCTATACCGTCGCTGTCTTTTTTGATGACTTTTAACCAGTGATCATGACTTACTTCAACTAGCAATCAATGCAAATATCTTTTATTTCAAACAATTTTAGAACTTTCTAAAAAATTTCCATGCTTAAAGATCCATCAATAACGCATGAATTTATGGGATAGATTATTTCATCACTAATTTGAATGGGAACGCTATCGGTTACATAACATTTTTGATTTGTATATTTTTTACATTTTTGATTATCGACAAAGCTTTAAACATGCATAAACAAAGGCTACAAGCTTTTGCTTGTCCACATCTTTCATATGATTAATGATATTATCCTGTTGATGGGCTTAAATAAACAAAAACACTATAGTGTCACCTTCAAAAATGTCAATTTTTTGACGTATTTTCATGTTTTTAAAACTTTAATATATATATAATATATCTATTATGATATATATATATATATATTATATAGCACAGGTGTGTCAAAAAAAGTATGCGAGATTTTTTGTACTTTTTTGAACACACCTTGTATTCTGAATAAAAATAGTGTTCCATTCGTTAATTTTTTTCAGATACAAGGTGTGTCTAATGTACGCAAGTTTAAAGCTGTATTTACCAAAGATAACATGAAGAATGAATGAAATGTTATTTTTTTTCAGAATACAAGGTGTGTCTAAAATGTACCGCCCGGCCCCCCCCCGCCCCCGCGCGCCCCGCGCGCGCCCCCCCGCCGCGCCGCGAGCCCCGCCCCCCCCCCCGCCCCCCCCCCCCGCCCCCGCCGCCCCCCCCCCCCCGCCCCGCCCCCCCCGCGGTCCCCGCCCGCCCGCCCAATTTAAGCTGTGTATTTACCAAATAGAAATGAAAAATGATGGAATGTATTTTTTTTTCAGAATACAGGGTGTGTCAAAAACCATTGGGTTTCTATTATAACAGTTTGTCTAAATGATATTCGATGCTTATATTTGGGAAAAGTGTGAAAAATTTTCATTTAGTTTTTAATTATATTGAAGATTCTGAAGGATATAATAATTAAAAACATTTAGTTTGCAAAAGTGGAAATGGCTTTTATAATATAATCTTAAATGTTTGCTCTGAATAAAGTTAACTTATGAACGTCTTTTTTGTTGTTTTATATACACATATACAAACATTAAGATTTTATCGATTATACACATATAATAATGATAAGATAAATAAGCGATAAATATACAGTTGTACTCATAATTGAAATTTATTGAATCCTGGAAATGCAATTTATCAGGTTTATGTTTAATTAAATTAATTCTTTAATTTCTTTTAATAAGTTTATGGTACTTTACAACCCTTCGTCAAACATAAAATCAAATTTTATATAATTAAAATCATCGATAAAAGGAAAACTGAAGAAATCAAAAACTTCAATAAAACTAATCATATTATTAAAGACTTCCATGATTATCCTTTTTTTAATTTACAAAAGCGTTTAATTTTTTTAATATGAGATTTCCCCTCCACCCTCCCCAATGTTTTTGCACCTTAAATAGTAGTCTCACATTTCTCGAATGTTTTGGTTTGTTTTGTGCTGGCACTCAGGAATAGGATCCCTGAGAGGGTGAGTGACACATACAACACCAAAATTAATAATCAATTAAGAGAGCACTATGAATCCTTAGCTTTAATTACATTGCAGCAATTATACAACTTTTTTCCACTTTTGATAGGAATAATCATCTTTTTGGCATTGCAACGAAACTTGAATGCAAGTATTAAAGACATTGACGATGGGTTTTCTTCTCGAACAACAACACTGAATCTTTCTCATTTAGAGTAAATATTTTCTAAAAAGATACAAAATTTTTGTCACTAGCAGAAAACCCACTCTATGGTTGGTCTATGCTACAGGCAGATTCAAACATTGGAAGGCCAAAGCAACAGTGTTATTCACTTTTGCATAGGAATTTTTCTGTGCATAGACGAAACGGATCTATTTTGATCCATAAATGTACGACTATCAATCCAGGTCTGAGTTGACCTGGAAGTAATGCTAATGATTGTAGTGAATCAACACTCTTCCAATTCTCCGGATCTAAAGCCTCACCATGAATGCAGTTTTTAGATATATCTAAGATGTACCATTATTTGTTTGACTGACAACTGAATCTTTTCTCAATTTAGCGTAAATATTGTCTATGTTTATGTTATAGAACCCACTCTAATTTTTGTGATAGGAGGCAAGTGGCTGTACAGCTGTTCTTTTGTGGGGTGCTGGCTTTCAGGATTTGTTCAAGATAGGCACAGAGATCCTTTAATCAGTTTCCATCTACCTCTTTTTTTTTGTTTGTTAGAGTCCAATTTGTTGTGGTACAGCCATATAGTAGTAACTGATACAGCTACAAGCTTGGGGAATTCTGCTTTATATTAAGAGAGGTAGTCAAAATGGTTAGAGTCATAGGAATGGACTCGTCAACCCGAGTTTCAATCCTCGTCGAAGCTGTTTTGTATTTCACATGGAGCTAATACCCTTGGGAAAGGTATGAATCCAATTCTCCCTCCAGCAATGGGTAAGTAGTAGGGCTAGACTGGGCTCTTTAACCATGGCTAGGTAACCAAGTCTAGAGAAGGAAAACTCTGAATTCCAAACCTGGCTAAAACTCCGCTTAAGATTGACCTTCCATGTGCATCCTCTCGTGTGGAGGGGTTGGTAAATATATATATGTTATATACCAGAGAGGTCAGATTTTCATATGATTGGATAATTCTGTCTACGCAGTCCATGCCTTTCTAGTAGATACTGACATCAACTTTTTGTAGATGAGATATGTCTTTGCAGCAGGCGATTCAAACATTGGGAGGCAAA
>CM042148.1:9447264-9491077 GCA_023376005.1 Doryteuthis pealeii
AATAAAGTTAAAAAAAAATTGTAAATATTCTTATATTTCTGTTTGCTTGCATATTGTATTTATACAAATATAAATAGATAAATAAATAAATAAAAAAGGTAAAATCTTTAATATTTTGATAAAAAATATCTCTTTTATTTAATTTATTTTATGACTTGCTTGTTCAAGAAGATTTGTAATGAGTTTTGTGTTAAGAGAAACCATTATCTAAGATGGCTGACAGCAAATATTTGAAACATTAGAACCAAAAATACTTCCATATTGTCCATATGTTTGTTTTTTCTTTTCTTCTTTTAATGCAACTGATCTATAAAAAGATTCCCCAAATGAGACTGACGATTGCCCAAAGACGATTTAGTCTTTATCAATCTGATTGACTAATAAGTTACAAAAAGAAACAATATATATGTGTACATATATTTACACACACACACATATATATATGTATATATATATACATATATATATGTATATATATACATATATACACACAGATACATATATGTATATATATATATATATATACACACAGATACATATAAGTATATATATACATATATATACATACATATATGTATATATATATACATATATACACACATATACATATATGTATATATATATATACATATATACACATATACATATATATATATCCATATCCATATATATTTATATACATATATGTATATATATACATATGTGTATATATATGTATATATATACATATATATACACACATATACATATATATTCACATATATATATATATGTATACATATATGTATATATACATATATATACACACATATACATATATGTTCACATATATATATGTATACATATATGTATATATATATACATATATATACACACATATACATATATATTTACATATATATATGTATACATACATGTATATATATACATATATATACATACATATACATATATATTTATATATATATATATATTTACATATATGTATACATATACATACATATACACATATACATATATATTTACATATATATGTGTATACATATATATACACACATATACATATATATTTACATATATATATGTGTATACATATATATACACACATATACATATGTGTATACATATATATACGTATGTGTATACATATATATACACACATATATATACATATATACATACATATAAATACACACATATACATATATATTCAAGAAAAAGGAAAGAAAGAGTTTCGTGCCAATGCACTTCATTTGTTTATACCTCACGCAAGAATGAATGAAGAATTATCATTAAAATATTGGAGCTTTCAGCAAAGATGAAGATATGATTAAATGGGTTTGGATATAAAATTTGAGTGATCTTTTTTTTCCACTTTTATGATGAAACAGGCATTGGAGATTGAATATGAAGATTTTTAAAATTAATTTTCCATCTTTTTATAAAGGTTGTCTTACAAGTGAAATTGAAATTTACATGATTTTTGTTTCATGTTTCATTTAATTTAAAGTCTTTATACACATCTCTCTATCTCACTTTATATCTCTCTCGGTCAGTTCTTATGTCTACCTCTCTCAAACACTTGGTAACTCTCTCTATATCTCTCAGTCAGTTCATATCTCTGTTTCTCTCTTAAACACTGTGACTATCTCTATATCTCTCAGTCAGTTCATATCTCTACCTCTGTCAAACGCTTTGTAACTCTCTCTATATCTCTCTCAGTCAGTTCATATCTCTACCTCTCTCAAACGCTCTGTAACTCTCTATATATCTCTCTCAGTCAGTTCATATCTCAACCTCTCTCAAATGTTTGTAACTCTCTTCATATCTCTCTCAGTCAGTTCATATCTCTACCTCTCTCAAACGTTTGGTAACTCTCTTTATATCTCTCTCAGTCAGTTCATATCTCTACCTCTCTCAAACGCTTTGTAACTCTCTATATATCTCTTTCAGTCAGTTCATATGTCTACCTCTCTCAAACGCTTTGTAACTCGCTCTATATCTCTCTCAGTCAGTTCATATCCCCAACTCTCTCAAACGCTTTGTAACTCACTCTATATCTCTCCCAGTCAGTTCATATCTCTACCTCTCTCAAACGCTTTGTAACTCTCTCTATATCTCTCTCAGTCAGTTCATATCTCTACCTCTCTCAAACGCTTTTGTAACTCTCTATATATCTCTCAGACAGTTCATATCTCTACCCTCTCTCAAACGCTTTTGTAACTCTCTCTATATCTCTCTCAGTCAGTTCATATCTCCCACTCTCAAACAGTTGTAACTCCTCTATTATCTCTTCAGTCAGTTCATATCTCCACCTCTCAAACAGTTTTGTAACTCTCTCTATATCTCTCCCAGTCAGTTCATATCTCTACCTCTCTCAAAACGCTTTGTAACTCTCTCATATCTCTCTCAGTCAGTTCATATCTCCACCTCTCAAACGCTTTGTAACTCTCTATATATCTCTCTCAGTCAGTTCATATCTCACCTCTCTCAAACGCTTTGTAACTCGCTCTATATCTCTCTCAGTCAGTTCATCTCTACCTCTCTCAAACGCTTTTAACTCTCTCTATATCTCTCTCAGTCAGTTCATATCTCACCTTACTTCAAACGCTTTGTAACTCGCTCTATATTTCTCTAGTCAGTTCATATCTCTACCTCTCTCAAACATTTTGTAACTCTCTATATATCTCTCTCAGCAGTTCATATCCCAACCTCTCTCAAACGCTTTGTAACTCGCTCTATATCTTCTCAGTCAGTTCATATCTCTACCTCTCTCAAACGCTTGTAACTCTCTCTATATATCTCTCAGACAGTTCATATCTCTACCTCTCTCAAACGCTTTGTAACTCTCTCTAATATCTCTCTCAGTCAGTTCATATCTCCACCTCTCTCAAACGCTTTGTAACTCGCTCTTATATCTCTCTCAGTTTTCATATCTCTACCTCTCTCAAACGCCTCTATATCTCTCTCAGTCAGTTCATATCTCTACCTCTCTCAAACACTTTGTAACTCTCTATATCTCTCTCAGTTCAATCTCTACCTCTCTCAAACGCTTTGTAACGCTCTCTATATCTCTCTCAGTCAGTTCATATCTCTACCTCTCTCAAACAGTTTGTAACTCTCTCTCTATCTCTCTTAGTCAGTTCATATCTTTACCTCTCTCAAATGCTTTGTAACTTTCTTTATATCTCTCTCAGTCAGTTCATATCTCTACCTCTCTCAAATGCTTTGTAACGCTCTCTATATCTCTCTCAGTCAGTTTATATCTCTACCTCTCTCAAACGCTTTGTAACTCTCTTCATATCTCTCTCAGTCAGTTCATAGTTCTACCACTCTCAAACACTTTGTAACTCTCTCTATATCTCTCTCAGTCACTTCATATCTCTGTATCTCTCTCAAACACTTTGTAACTCTCTCTATATCTCTCTCAGTCAGTTTATATCTCTACCTCTATCAAACACTTTATATCTTTCTCTCAGTTTGGAGGCGCGTGGTCTAATGGTTAGAGTCATAGGAAATGGACTCCTCGACCCGAGTTCAATTCCTGGACGAAACTGTCTGAATTTCACATAGCGTTAATACCCTTGGGAAAGGTATGAGTCCAATTCTCCCTCCAGCTATGGGCAAATAGTGGGGCATATTAGGCTCTTTAACCTTGGCTAGGTAACCAGTCTAGGAGAAGGAAAACTCTGAATTCAAACCTATTAAACTCCGCTTAAGAAATTGACCTTGTGTCACATCCCGCTTGTGCGGAGGGGTTGGTAAATATATATATCATTCTCCCAGTTTATATCTCTCTATATATCTCCCAATCAGTTCATATCTATATATCTATCTCAGTTGGTTTATATCTATCTCTCTAAATTATTTCATATATATTTCTTTCTCAATTGGTTCATATTTCTCAATTCCCTCAATCAATTCATATATCTATCTCTGTTCCTCTCTCTTCTCTCTCTCTCTCTCTCTCTCTCTCTCTCTCTCAACCAGTTCATATCTTCCTATCTCTTTCAGTTCATATCTCTCTATATATATCTCCCAATCAGTTCATATCTATATATCTATCTCAGTTGGTTTATATCTATCTCTTTAAATTATTTCATATATCTTTCTCCATTGATTCATATTTCTCAATTTCCCGCAATCAGTTCATATCTCTCTCTCTCTGTTAATCTCTCTCTCTCTCTCTCTCTCTCTCACAACCAGTTCATATCTTCCTATCTCTTTCAGTTCATATCTCTCTATATATATCTCAATCGGTTCATGTCAATATATCTCTCATTTGATTTATATCTATATCTCTAAATTATTTTATATATCTTTCTCCATTGATTCATATTTTTCAATTTCCCGCATTCAGTTCATATCCCTCTCTCCGTTCATCTCTCTCTCTCTCAAGCAGTACATATCTTCCTATCTCTTTCAGTTAGTTTATATATCTCTCTCAATCTCAGTCCATATCTCTTCCAAGTGGTTCAACTATCTCCATCTGTTCTTATCTTTTTATATCTGTGTGTATCTTACTTTATCTCAATCTCTTTTCATCTCCCTACCAAGTAACCTATTTAAGTTCATATCTCAATCTGCTTCTTATCATCACTTTCTGCTTGCTGACTAAATTATTGACCTACAATGCTGGTGTTCAAACATATATAAGGGTCAGAATTTTGGCTACTGATCTTAAGGGCCAGTTTAGCTCAGTCAGTAGATTGTTCGGCTAGGAATCACAAGGTTCTTGGTTCGATACCAGCCCTCGCCAACTCAGCATATAAGTAGCACAGGGATCTGTGCTGTAAAGTGAGGAGCTGGTGGTAGGTGTTGTGCACCACCTCAGATGCTAAAATAATCTCCTTGGTCTATCACTGATACCGGCATTGGGCCACCCCAATGTCTTTTATACCTTCCTTATAAATAAGATTGGTGCAACATAATCTTCCCATTCCTTTAACAG
The DNA here is from genome assembly GCA_023376005.1 of Doryteuthis pealeii. Lineage (NCBI taxonomy): Eukaryota > Metazoa > Mollusca > Cephalopoda > Myopsida > Loliginidae > Doryteuthis > Doryteuthis pealeii. The sequence continues at coordinate 9,452,216 of CM042148.1, forward strand.
CCTGTTTACTTTTGTATCCATGTCACTCAGTTGAAATGTTCTCCAGTAATGGCTTTTTACCTCCTCCAACAGTATTCTAATATATACCAGAGTGAGAGAGAGAGAGAGAGGAGAAAGAGAGAGAGAGAGAGAGAGGGGAGAGAAAGAGAGAGAGAGGGGGGAGAGAGAGAAGGGGAGAGAGATTAAATTAAAGTCATGGAGTGTGTGTGTGTGAGAGAGAGATAGATAGAGTGTGTGTGTGTGTGTGTGTGTGTGTGTGTGTTTCTGAGAAAAGTGTGAAAGTCTGAGGAGGGAATGAGAGAGAGTGGGTGTATGTGAATGAGTATGTGTGTGTGTGAGTGAGAGACAGAGAGAGTGCATATCTGTGTGTATATTAAATTGTATGTGTGTATGTGTGTAAGAAAGACAGAGAGTTTGTATTGTATGTGACAGAGAGAATGAGTGAGAGAGTGTATGTGTGAATGATGATAAGAGAGAGAGAGAGAGAGAGAGAGAGAGAGAGAGAGAGAGAGAAAGAAAGAGAGAGAGAGAGACACACACACACAGATAGAGAAAGATAGTGTGTGTGTGTGTGTTTGTGAGAAAGAGTGTGAAAGTATGTATATATATGTGTGTGTGTTAGAGCAATAGATAGACTGTGTTTATGTGTGTGTGTGTAAGAGAGAGAGAAAGATAGATAGATAGATAGATAGAGAGAGGAGAGAGAGAGAGAGAGAGGAGAGAGAGAGAGAGAGAAATCTAACAGCATTATGAAAATACAGAAGTGATGTAGAAAATGGATAGCCACATTGACATGAACAGTCAGCATCAGTTAGAGCAACATGACTGGGCTGTGACAGTCAGGGTGACACGGACAGACAGGGCAACACAGACAATCAGTGGCAGGCAGGGTGACACAAACATTCAGTGACAGTCAGGGTGACACAGGATGACATGGACAAGCTGTCACAAGCAGGGCGACATTGACAATCAATGACAGTCAGGGTGACACAGACAGGATAGATAAAAACCAACCATGACAGGCTGATTCAGGTTGTACTATGTTACATGGTACTAGTCACAAAGAATGATTCCTGATCTGTTATCAAAAGGCTTGAGATATTTTGCCTTTATAGACTAAAGGACTCTAACTTGGCTGTTTATCCACAGCTCGAGCGGAAAGTGGATTTATAATAGGAAGGAGATTATGTTGAACAAAAAAAACTTTTTTCATAGTCAGCATTTGGACTCTCTCTCTCTCTCTCTCTCTCTCTCTCTCTCTATATATATATATATATATATAAACCCACACATGCATATTAAATAGGCTCATCGCTGCTTAACTTCTATTATCATTTCTAGTATTGTTTTATGGCATATCAACCCTCTTCGGGTCATTTAATGCTGTTGCTTAACTGGTCACCCAATTAAGTATTGAACAGGCTCATTGTTGCTTAACTTCTGTTATCATTTCTAGTATTGTTTTATGGCATATCAACCCTTTCGGGTCATTTAATGCTGTTGCTTAACTGGTCACCCAATTAAGTATTGAACAGGCTCATTGTTGCTTAACTTCTGTTATCATTTCTAGTATTGTTTTATGGCATATTCAACCCTCTTCGGGTCATTTAATGCTGTTGCTTAACTGGTCACCCAATTAAGTATTGAACAGGCTCATTGTTGCTTAACTTCTGTTATCATTTCTAGTATTGTTTTATGCATATCAACCCTCTTCGGGTCATTTAATGCTGTTGCTTAACTGGTCACCAATTAAGTATTGCTTAGGCTCATCGCTGCTTAACTTCTATTATGATTTCTAGTATTGTTTTATGGCATATCAACCCTTTTCGGGTCATTTAATGCTGTTGCTTAACTGGTCACCCAATTAAGTATTGATTATGCATATATATATATATATATATATATATATATATACAGACCAACATATATATATACACACACACACACACAGTGGGGATTGAACTTGCTATTCAGTAGTAGGATGTGCGTAACTAGCTTGCTAAACATTACACCACAATGGGATTTCCTGGCCAGCAGAGCAGTATAGAACCTAAAAGGACCATATGACCTTTAGGCACCCCTTTTGCATTGCTGATTCATAAGTACATTTTTTTCATTTATACCGTCAACATCCGGTGTTTGTTAGGGGTTAGGGTTAGGGGTTAGGGTTAGGGTTTAGTTTTATAATTAAAAAAGAATCGTCTGTTAACAAACAACCGTATGTTGACGGTGTAAATGAAAAAATGTACTTATGAATCAGCAAAGCAAAAGGGGTGCCTAAAATTCATATGGTCCACCTAAAAGAATTTAAAATCTCGTCATTTTTATAAATTTTCTCATCACTAAATATTTTATATACATGGTTGCAAGCTTGATTTGCAGAGTATTGTTAGTGAGTTCGATTCTCATTGGGCACCCCATACTTCTGTTCTTGTGCCACATCTAAGCTTAGCTTAGTAAATAACTATATGGGTGGAAAATATAAAATTCTATTTCATATGTATATATATATAGATTAATATCTTAAAATCACATTAAAACCATCAATAAAAATGAATTAAAAAAAGGATTTCATACACAATGTCAATAAAAATGAATTTTAAGATTTTAACATGCATACGCTCTATCTTTTCATGTGGAATACTAATTAAAAAAGCAAACAACAAGTTGTTTTTAATCTAATTATATACATACATACATATACATAGATACACACACACATATATATATATATATATATATATAATATATATATATATATATAATCAATGGGTTTTGTACCCTTTTTTAAATGTTTAAAGATTCCCTTATTTTTATTTTTTCCTTTTTGCAAGTAATTAACAGTTAATACTACTGATCTTGATAGAATCTCAACAGATTGCTGTGTGGTATTTACTGTTAAAGAAGTGTGGACATTTTGAATTAAAAGAGGATTGATTAATACAAACATTTTATCAAGAGAAAGAAATAGAGAAGAGATAAAGAGAAGAGATAAAGAGAAGGGGATAGAGATGGGGTTGAGAGAAAAAATAGAGAGAGAGAAAGAGAAAAAGAGAAAGAGAGAGAAAAAGAAAGAAAAAAAAAGATTGGGGAAAGGAAAGAAAGAAAGAAAGGAGAAAGGAAGAGAAGGAAAGAAAAATGGAGGGAAAAAAGGAAAGGAGAGTGGGAAACACAGAAAAAGAATGTGTGTTTGAGAGAGAGGGAGAGAGAGAGAGAGAGAAAGAAAGGAGAGAGAGAAAAAAGAAGGGAGAGAGAGAGAGAAAGAAAAAGGAGAGAGAGAGAGAGAGAAAGAGTGAGAGAGAACGAGAGAGAGAGAGAGAGAGAAAAGAACGAGAAGAGAGAAAAGGGGGAGAGAGAGAGAAAGAAATGAGAGAGAGAGAGAGAGAAAGGGAGAAAGAGAGAAAAAAGAAAGGGAGAGAGAGAAAGAGAAAGAGAGAGAGAGAGAAAAAGAAAAGAGAGAGAGAGAGAAAAAAAAAGAACGTGAGAGAGAGAGAGAAAAAGAATGAGAGAGAGAGAAAAAGAACGAGAGAGAGAAAGGGGAGAGAAAGAGAGAGAGAAAGAGAGAGAGAAAGGAGAGAGAGAGAAAAAGGGAGAGAGAGAGAAAGGGAGAGAGAGGAGAAAAAAAGAAGGAGAGAGAGAGAGAGAGAGAGAGAGAGAGAGAGAGAGAGAGAGAGAGAGAGAGAGAGAGAGAGAGAGAGAGAGAGAGAGAGAGAAAAGATAATATTCAATTTGCCATTGCATAACATTTATGGTGTTAATCGTTTTCAAACATTTTTTAAGAATTTTGATGAAAAATTGAGAAAAGAAAAGAAGAAAAGCAGAAAATTCTTCATTGATTTTGAGAACTTTTGATTCGATTTGCTTTCAGATTTGATGAGTGCGTTACTTTGTGTTCTCTTAGCCATTTAGAAGATCAGGTTGAACAGGCAAAAAGCATTACAGGATTTATCCAAATATATAAAATTACACACACACATAGACTCACATAAACACATATAGAAGTGCACACACCCATAAATACTCAGTTAAATTCAATATCCATAAAGGAAAAAAATGTACACATATGTGAATGTGTAAGTATATATATATATATATATATATATATATATATATATATATATAATACAGACACACACACATATAATGCATGCATACACACATACACACACATATTTATATATACATAAATACCTACACACCATATAATGCATGCACACACACACACACACCACACACACACATGCATGCATACACACACACACATACACACACACACACACACATATATATATATATATATATATATATATATATATATACATACACACACACCTCAAAAATTCTCAGATTCAATATCCATTAAAATATAAAGAATAAAATGTACACATATATGAATGAGTGTATGTGAATGTGCAAGTGTATATATATATATATATATATATATATTATATATATACATATATATTAATTTTGATGATATAGAGTGCTATATTCATTAGTAAATAGTGATCAATATCATGGATAGAGCATTTATATTTAAATTAAGGTAGTGTGGGCCTGGAGTCAATGGACCTTGGTTACTGACAGTTTCTGACCAATTCAATTTCCAAATCAAGTTGTTTGAAAATTACATAAGCGAGAAACTGACTGTAACCAAGGTCTCTTTACTCCAGGTCCATGCTACCCTAACTTTATATCATAAATAAATAAATGAATAAATGGATACCTATGTGTAAATGTAAGGGACCATATTACCTTTAGGCACCCCTTTTTGATCGCGATTAAGAAAGGACATGTTTTTCATTTTAACTGTCCGGTTGTTTGTTAGGTGTTAGGGTTAGGTGTTAGGGTTAGGGGTTAGTGTTAGGGTTAGGTTTAGGCTTAGGAGTTAGTTTTATAGTTGTTTTTTTTTAATTTAAAGATCATCTGTTAAAACAACCGGATATTGATGGTATAAATCAAAAAAATGTCCTTTCTTAATCAAGATCAAAAAGGGGTGCCTAAAGGTCATATGGTCCAACATAAGTTTCTTTACTGATTCAAAGACCTCATACCAGGTCTCACTGGTATGATCTTCACCTTTTCACTGATTTTTTTTTTTTTGGTCACTTTTTTTCAAATTCCTTCTTCTGTATTTAACGAATGCGGAAGGAGGAATTTGAAAAAAAAAAGTGACAAAAATAACAAAAATCAGTGAAAAGGAGAAGATTATACCAGTGAGACCAGGTATGAGGTCTTCGTATCAGTTAAGCTCAGACTATTGAAGCAAAAATGCTGGAATTCATTTATATCTACACCATATATCTATAACTGGGAAGCACGTAGTGTAATGTTTAAAGTAATGGGAAATGGACTCGTCACCCCGAGTTCAAATCCTGGATGTGGTAATTGCATTTCACTTAGCGCTAATACCCTTGGGAAAGGTATGAATCCTACTCTCCCTCCAGCTATGGATAAATAGTAGGGAAGACTGGGCTCTTTAACTTTGATCAGGCAACCGGTCTAGGAGAAGGAAAACTCTGAATTCAAACCTGCTGAACTCCGCTTAAGAAATTGACCTTTTGTCGCATCCTGCTCGTGCGGAGGGGTTGGTAAATATATATCTATATCTATAACTGAATCCTATCAACAAACCACTCTATGACAAACTAACCAGTTTAGGAATAAGAATCATACAAACTATCTCCGAAATAATTTGAAATCTCACAATTCCTTCATATGCACAAATTCCATGCAACAATGGTGATAAAAGCTACATCAGTAAAACACAATGAAACCCTGACAAACATATCTATGAGCATAAAAGATTGATAAAGACAAACGACACTTAAAATGCCCTATTCACATTCATCACAAACTTTGATCACACATTCAACTTAACCATGCATCCCTACTCAAACCCATACATGGTAAGAGCTTATCCTGTCTATGCAAATCAGCACTTATTGTGAACTCAAAAGTTGTAAAACAAAGCCAAGGTTTCTTTCACCTGGCAACAGCTATCACAAAAATCATGACTCAAGAGAACAAAATCAAAATAGAAAATGGATAAAAAATGAAAAAATAAATTTTAAAAATCAAAAGATCTCTAAAATATACCAAAACAAAAAATATTCCAATCCCCCAGTTTCACAAACCTATACAAACAGTTCTTACCACATACATTCCTACCAGACTATCAAATTTCTACAATGACAATAATTGACCCCATAAAATACCATTCCCCGTTATTGACAAATAAAATCATTCCTTTCTTCTTCCCTTTTTCCTCACTCCATATCACACATCCAACCCTCCCCTATTTCCTTTTCCTTTTGCTTCACATCTTATCAGTCTCCCCTTATCTTCTGTTTTCCCCAAAATTACCTTTTCAGCTTAAAAGTAAACTGTGGATCCCAGTTTGTCTTCAGAATAAATTTGACAAAACTTCATCAAAATACCAAAGCAAAATATCATTTAGTTGTTGTGTTGTTTTATTCACATTTTCCTCTATTTTCAACCACATTTTGTCGGATTTACTCAATCTTCTACTCCTCATATATAAGTTAATATGTATATATATATATATATAATATATATATATATATATATATAAATGAATACCTTGAAAGGTCACCAAGTGAAACAGTTATCTGAGAAAGGTCAGAGTATATTATATGAAATATTCTAATAAAGCAAATAAAGGTGAAGAAACTGATCTAAAACAATCTATGTATAATAGTAACATTACTTTGTCTAAGAACTTCGGATAGAAACAAGGCCAGACAGATGAAGAAAGCATCTGAAAGAATCAATGTATAATAGTAAATACTGTAGAATAGACTCAATGATACCTACCAAAGAATTAAAACAGAAATAATGATAATTAAGAAGAAAATTATTTGAATATTAACATCTTGAGTTTCAGACAATGAACGATTAGGAGTTAATCTTCACTTGTTTATTTTAAAATACATTCGTAATTATGAGGTACATATTTATTATTACACATATTGATGCATAGGCAAAACTCTGTTGGAAACCTTGCTTTCATGTTATAACATAAACATATAAGTGCGTTAGTTGCTTGTTTCTATGTAATCATCTTCAAAGATTGTGTTGATGTTGAAGCCAAATGAAATGAAATAAAAATGGATGCAGAAAAAGAATAAAGAAACAAAAATCATTAAAATCTTGTTTTTATTATTTTTTAGGATTTTTTTTTTTAAACTGACATCTCCAGAAAATTAAATGCCCCAATAAAAATTGAAAAACAATTTTACAACGGGGAGGAAAAGAAGAAGGAGAAGGAATTGTCTGGAGCTTTCAAATGAAGTACTTTCATTATTTCAGACAATTTCTGATGAGCATCTTTTGTTTTTTTATAATGATGTTTGCTTCATATTATTTTCTTGTTTGCCTTCTTGTATTTCCTGAAGTTCTGAGTTGTATTTGTTCCATAATTCCAGACATTTTCAAGACTAGTAGGTTATCTTGGTGTTTTTATCAAAACACAACCTGTCTAGAACTGCCTGAAGTTCTGAGCGTCCTTATCTCTAGAATTCCAGACATTTTCAAGAATAATATGCTTATCTTGTTTTATCAAAACACAACCTGTCTAGAACTGCCTGAAGTTCTGAGCATTTATAGTTCTAGAATTCCAGACATTTTCAAGAATAGTATGCTTATCTTGTTTTAATCAAACCACAGCTGGTCTAGAACTGTCTGAAGTTCTCAGCTGGATTATTTTCATAATTCCAGACATTTTCAAGATTAGTATGCTTATCTGTTTTCTTTTATCAATCTGTCTACTTTTATCTGAAGTTCTGAGATGTGTTATTTTCATAATTCCAGACATTTTCAAGACTTGTATACTTGTTTTTATCAAAAAAACAAAATGTCTAGTACTGTCTGAAGTTCTGAGCTGTGTCATTTTCATGATTAAAGAATGATTCAAAGAATAAAAATAAAATAAAAAGAATGAAAAAAGAATGAAAAAGAATGAAAAAAAGAAAAGAATAATGGGAAAAGAAAAGAAAACAGAATAAAAGAATAAATAAAAGAAAAAATAAATGAATTAAAAATTCAAAGAACTAAGGAAAAATTATGAACAATAAAAAAAAATGATAGCATCAAACGAAAGATGAAAAGAATGAGTAAGATGAAAAAGAAGTTAATTTTTATAAAGTTTAGCCTCATCTGGCACAAGGCCATGATTGTTGAGCATCCAATGATGATCATATATGATCATACAAGCAATGGCCTAAGATACCCCACGTTTCAAATGGCTCATTGATACTTACAGACTTATCACTGCCTCAAGCCACAATAATTGAGCTGCATGTGAAGCTAAACCTCACTAATAATAGCTTGAGACACCAAATTTATCAACTATTATTTTACAGCAGATATTGACATTTAATGGTTTACTTAGTCAGGCACAAGGCCATGATAATAGGGCACCCAAAAAGGACTATAAAGATAGGTTAATTTTCTATCAATCCTTTTAGAGCAGGCAAGTGACACAAAACCACAGCTGTTGAGTACCAGCAACTTTCTATCAATAAATAAACATTGTACTATAACAGAGATCAGCAAACTTGGGCCGATAATTGAAAAAATAATAAGCACAGGCCACATTATTATTGTATTCAATACTTGAATGAAAGCTCCGAGAAAAAGATGTAAAACAAGATTTATCTTTCCATGTTATATTCATGGATGAGTGGCGTAAGATGCACAAAAACAAATTTAACCAACATATTTATTTTTAAAACATTATCAAATAACACAACATTATCAGAAAGGTTTAGTGAAATTTGTTAAAGTGAAGTTTGCCTTTCAAGATATCGTCAATGTTTGGTTTGGAATTGCTACATTTAATCAAGAGAATTGCTTTCAAACGTTTATCAGTCAATTTCATTCGATGGGTTGATTCCGTAGTCAAGTCCACAAAGATCTAGTAAGCTTAACATGATATTTAAATTTAAATGGTATCAGAACATTTCGCTTTCAGTACATTTTAACAATATGATCTGTGGGCCGTAGTTTGGTGACGCCTGTACTATACCAGAGTGCTATTAAACTATATAAAAATTTGCTTTATCTGGCACAAGTAGCCTTGTCGCCTGAAGCTTTAGAATACACTGACTGTACCTCTGCAGAGAGGTAAGATCCCCTCCCAATGGGTCACTTGTTGGCTATGTGTGGTGACTCATGATGCTTAAGGATGGAATCCTGGTGGCTGAGCAGTCTGTGACATGCAACACTCCACTTTATCTGTTACTTAGGTTAGATGGGCGGTTGAAGAGGTCCCTCCAATCAAAGCTTTGAAAAGCCCTAGCACCTATATGATTGTCCTAACCCTATTGCCATTATGGCAACCTTCAACACTCTTTATCATATATGTTATCATATATGTGTTAGAAGGCAGTGGCTGAGAGTCTTAATGTCCTTGGTATGATGTTAAACTGTAGTTCTGTAGCTCTGGGGAATGTGGAGTACCCCTTTATCACCATTGTTCCAAAAAGGTGTTTTAAAAAATTCAGTTAAAAAAAAAATTGAGTACCCAACAATAATGAATAAAACCAAAAACAACTAATAAAATGACCCAATGTGTTGACGTGCCACAAAACCCAACCAACTAGCCAAAATTATCTGGCACAAGGCCACAATTTTGCAGTAACAAGTGAGCATCAGTCTCACTAGCAATAAATAAACACTACTTCCCTCACAATGAATTATTTGATTAGGCTGGTTGGTTTTATGGCAGGTCAGCTCTTGTTGGGTTATTTAATGCCATAGTCAGTGTTTTTTTACAAGTAATAATACATTTTCTAGTACCTAATAATAGTTTGGTATGGTTTGTTTTGTTTTACAGCATATCAACCTCAGTGGGTCATTTAGTGCCAACAAAGTTTTGAAATAAATGCATTCTTAATGGATACTCAATATTTTTTAATAAACTCATGTTTTTCTATTCAACCAATTGATGGTACCCTAACAGGACCTGGGAGTGGACTTGGGGCAATGGTGATGAAGGGGTGCTCCACATTCCTCAGACCTGGAACCTCACTATCAGAGAGTTTAACGTCATTTCCATGACATGAAGACCCTCAGGCACCACCATCTAGCGCCCATAGGATAAAAAGGATAGGGGCAATATGGTCGGGACAATCATATAGGTGCTAGGGCTTGATGTGACCTCTCTGACTGCTTGTCTACCCTAAATAAGGGTCTAAGTGGAGTGCTGCATGTCATGACTGCTCAGCCACCAGAGTTCCATCCTTAAGTATCATGGGTCGCCACCCACAGCCAACAGGTGGCCCCAGTGGGGGAGTCTTACCCCTATGCAGAGGTGCAGTTAGTATATTCTAACACCTCAGGCGACAGGGCGGACTAATAATAGTAATCATTTGTAAATAATAATGATAACTTCACTTAATTATTCTTAATACAAATAATATGCATACATTTATATGGATTCAAATATCTGATACAAATAATTTGCAAGCAATTATATGGTTTCAAGTAACTATTCCAAATTAATGATAATTATTTGCACACAGTTATGTGCATTCAAGTATACCTATTTAATATTAATAATTTTCAAACAGATCTCTCTGACCCATAGTTGGGACTCTAATTACTACCACTCTGATCAAAGTGAACTTGGAAGTAATAACAAAGAAGGAGTAAATACACACTTGTCAAAGCTCTAGAACAAGGATCACCAAAATTTTGTCATGGTGGCCAGGATAATTGAAAAAATAATGAGCGTGGGCCACATTATTATTGTGTTCAATACTTGATAGCCAGAACGAAAACTGAGAAAAAGAAGTAAAACAAATTTATCTTTCCATTTTATAATCATGGATGAGTGGTGTAAGATGAACAAAAACAAATTTAACCAACATATTTATTTTCAAAACATTATCAAAAACATTAGAAATTCAAGTACTGTCAGTGGGCCTGATAAAATCCCTTTGTGGCCCGGATTAGGCCCATGGACCGTAGTTTTGTGACCCCTGCTCTAGAACTAGAGCCTCTCATCATACCCAGAACACCTTGGTGGTTGTGTTCGTCATGTAATGGAAGGGAACTTGGCAATCCAAGTTCAAATTCTGGATGAGAATGTCTGCATTTCACATATCATTTATTCTCTTGGGAAAGATATGAATCCAACTATTCTCTCTCCAGCTATGGATAATTAGTAGGGAAGACTGGGCACTTTAACCTTGGTTTGTCAAACCAAGGTGTAGGAGAGGTAAAACCTGACCATGTGTCACATCCTATTTATGTAGAGGGGGTTGGTAATATCTATACCAGTTATTTTTTAGTGGAGAGTCTAAAAGTAAAGTAAGTAAGTGTGGCTAACATGCTAGACTGCAAACATCATAGTGAGTGAGTTCAAACTCCAGTTATGCTATTATTTTTTCACTTTTGAACTAATAACCTTGGGAAAGGTAAGAAACCCTATCATTCCCTTAACTATGAGTTGAATAGTACCATGACTGTTCTTCTACAAGGGTGGCATTGGCATTAAATAACTCACAAAGGTTTATATGCATTAGAAGTGCGTGTGTAAATGGTTAAAGTCATGGGAAATGGACTCGTCCCCGAGTTCAAATCCTGGACGTGGTAATTGCATTTTCACTTCACTAATAAGGCTATGTAAATAGCAGGGCAGACTGGGTTCTTTACCTTGGCTAGGTAACCAGTCTAGGAGAAGGAAAACTCTGAACAAAGTTAAGCACTTAAGCCTTGTGTCGTATCCTGCTCGTGCGGAGGAGTTGGTAAATATATATATGCATTAAACAAAGAAACCAAACCTTTGGGTGGGTGTCTGACTCCTCTGCAAGAGATGCAGTCAGTTGTACTAATTATTGCCTAGTTTGACACAAGGCCACAATTTTGAGCAGAGTGAAATTCATGCTCATTAACTATGACTAAGGAGACTTTCTTGTTCATTTGTTCAAGTCTATAGCAGTGTCCTTCTCTCGCTCTCTCTCTCCCCTTCAGCAAGACATAAAAAAATGTTTAAAAAAAAAGAGGAAGGAGATGAAAGAAAAAAAGAATGAAAAAAAAAGAAAAAGACAAAAAATGGTACATTTAAATAAACAGAACTTTGAAGTATTTTCAAAGAGAAAACATAACTAATGAATTATGGAAAAAAGAAATTGAGTCAATTTTTCCCTGGTTTCGTTGCCAAAAAATTCTTTAGTAAAGGCAAGCAATGGTATTAAGAGGTGAAAGGTGGCTGTCAGGCCAGGATATATAACCCCCCCCTAAATCTAATTATTTAGTTTTAAGCAAGTTTTTCTTCGTTCATTGTTAGTTTTATTCAATGGATTTGCTTTACATGACCTTCCAAGTAAATGTGCTTGTTTTTCTCTTCATTTATATCAAATTAAAAAACAAACCATTTAATGCAAGATAATAATAATATAATAATAATAATAATAATATAATAATAATATAATAATGATGATGATGATGATAATGATAATAATGATAATAATAATAATAATTGTGATACACTCAAAACTATTTTGTTTACTTGATTTTATTTTCACAAAAGAAACTGAAATTGGATTCGTTGCCTACGCGACACAGATTTTTCAGCTGCCTGGAGAAACAAATGAAAAATAAATTATCAAAAATCTCATCTGCCATGTTTTGTGTAGATCAGACTATTCTTGAGTTAATTTATTGAAAAAACAAACAAAACAAACAAACCAAAAAAACCCAGATACTGGTGGTATGTTATGGCCAATCACTGCCATTCATAATGCTTTACTGAAACATAATCGTTTGAACATTTTTATAATGCTGTACATTGTTAACAGGAACAGGTGCAACACTTTGATCTTAACAAAAATAACTTGATGCAACAAAAGTATAAATCAATTCCTTTCAATCTTGCTTTTATTCATCTGTATATATATATATAAGTTGCAGCACATAGAACACAGTGAATATATATATATATATATATATATATATATATATATATATATATAGTTGCAGCCCATAGGACACAGTGAATATAATATATATACATATATATATATATATAATAATATATATATATAATGGGGAGAATATGTGCTTAATTGAAGTCATACCTAAGTTTGAAAGTTAATTAATTATTAAATAATTAATTAGGCGGGCATACCTATTTAAATGTAAGGCTAAAACAAATGAAGAAAAATCAATCTCTGTATGTACATTTCGGTCTATTAGGCCCATCAGCAGAGCCATAGATAGGAAGACCGCCTTGTGCATGATTCAAAAACCCGACTGTGAAGCTGACAGGCGAGCATCGTAACCTCTACACCAACCGGACTAATAGGCCGAAAATGTACATACAGAGATTGATTTTTTTTGATTTGTTTAGCCTTGCATTTAAATAGGTACGCCAGCCTAATTAATTAATAATAATTAAATTAACTTTCAAAATTAGGTAATCGACTTCAATTAAGCACATTTCTCCCAAAAATCGTTGGCTAAAAAAGCCATATCATAAACACATTGCTTGTTATTTACTTCTCAAATATATATATATATATATATATATATATATATATATTCACTGTACCTGCCACATATCACCAAAACCATCCGAGTAAGATGGACAAGACATGCGGGACACTGCTGGAGAAGCAAGGACGAACTCATAAGCAACGTCCTCCTGTGGAACCCAGCACATGGGCACGCCAGTGTGGGCCGACCAGCAAAGACGTACATTAATCAGCTCAGAGCGGATACAGGATGCTGCACAGAGGAACTCCCGAGAATGATGAGTGATAGGGACGGATGGAGAGAGATTGTCATGGATATCCGTGCTGACAGCGCGACATGATGATAATGATGATGATATATATATATATATATATATGTATATGAGATTTGATAATTTGCTTTAGAAGCATTGTTGAGTAAAGTATATTATTATTTATATTTTTTTGCTTGAAGGCTATTACAATGCGTATATTGTATAAAATTCGATAGTTATTGAAAATAATAATGACAAGTGAACTCAGCAAATTTTGTGCCCTAAACAGAACATCGTACAGCTGTTTCAACTTCATTAAGTCTCATCAGCGAAGTATACTTACGATTTCCCTCTGACGGAAGACTCTACCCCTGGGCCACCGATACGTAGCACACAATACATACAAAATTAACTTGTCAAGGATAAATATGTTAACTGCTATACAAAAGTACACACACACACACATATATATATATATATATATATATATATATATATATATATATAGTATATAAATGAAATCTATTTACTTCCCTTGATCAGTAGGGCGGGCTGATGAGAACCGGGAAGTAGTGGTTTCTGGCCATGTCACTTTTGGATTGTGGTTTGTACTGAGGGGACACACGTGCACAGCACGGTTGAGCTGGTTTTAAGTCACTTTTAGGGTAGAAGCATTCTCTACCTTGTGTTAGATAAGACCTTTAATTTCCACAACCTGAATCTGCATTTTCATTTCAAGTGCTCTGTAATTTATCTGTATGTAAACACACACACACACACACACACACACACACAGCACATATATATATATATATATATAATATAATCCTCAGGTGAGCTATCTATTCCATATGTTTTAACTTTTCAGACATGTGAATTACTACTGTACCTGAGGATTGTAATTGTGAACTCTGAAGTCATGAGTTTTATCGCCTGCTTTATAATCATTAATATTTTTTACGACTGAAATATATTGTGATATTGCTCTGTATTTGTGCGAATGATTTTATGATTAGATGCTTAGTGTTAAATTTTAATCATAATAATATATATATATATATATATATTATATATATGCGTTTGTGTGTGTACATATATATATATATATATATATAATATATATATATAAAGTGGCCTAAAGTCGGTATCAGCCTATCAGCAGGGAGTCTATCTCCTTTTCACTAGTGCTATTTTGCGTCTGAGGTGGAGCGCCACACCTACCATCAAGCTCCTTACTCTATTGCACAGATCCCCGTGCTACTCAATGCTGAGTTGGCGGGAGCCGGTATCGAACCAAGAACCTTGTGATTCCTAGCCGAACACTCTACGACTGAGCTACACCAGCCCCTATAATATATATATATATAGTATATATATATATATATATATATATATAGATAGGGCTGGTGTAGCTCAGTCGGTAGAGCGTTCCTAGTCCGACCTGTCCACGCCAACTCAGCGTATGAGTAGCAAGGGATCTGTGCCGGTAAAGTAAGGAGCTGATGGTAGTGTGGCGCTCCACCTCAGACGCACAAAACAATCTCCTTGGTTCAAGCGCGATAAAGGTGATAGAACAGACTGGTTGATACCAACTTTAGGCACTCCGACGACTTTACGTTTTATATATATGGTGCAACGGTTAGTGTCATAGGATATAACTAGGTATATTAATGAGGCTTCATCAGAATTTTATTTGAGACAAGAAACTGCTATGAGTTTATTAGAAAAGAAAGAAAGAGGGCGGATGCATCGGAATAGGCTGATGGGAAAAGAGAAAGAAGGGGGTAAGTGTCACCAATAATAAGGTGCTTGTAAGTTCAAAGCAGTGTGATCAGGGTAATTGGAAGACTAGGTTAGAGGGAGGCACCAGGACCCGGCTCATTGAGCTGAGTTGTGGATGGTAGTTCGGAAAAAGACCTAAAAAATATACATATTCATATATGTATGTATATTAGGAAAAATTGAAAAAACACAGGTTTAAATGGGTTAAGTGGTGAGTTTATTGGTTGATGCTGCAACGAGATTAATTAGTTCATTTCAGGGCATTTGTGGTATATGGAAGGTGAAAAAATTACTTAACAGAATAACGAGAAAGCGAGTGGTAGTTATTGTTATTCAGTCTATTTCAAATAATTAATAGATCAAAACACTGCAGCGTTGGCCAATAACTCACCACTTTAACCCATTTAAACCTGTGTTTTTTCATTTTTCCTAATTATACTACATACCGTCGGATTCATTCCTTTCTTCACATATTCATATATGTATATACTTATAACAAGAAATAATTTTTCTCACCTCCTAAGTCAGTCCTTATGACTATAAGTTTCATTCATATTTCATAAGTAATTTGGAAAATCTTCAATTGAAACATGCAAGGAGATAGAAGAATGAGTTAATAAAGGCTGAATATTTTCTCATGCAATTCAGAGGAGCGTAGGGAGGGATGGTGAGAAGAGAAAAAAAGAAACATATCCATTATACAAATATATGAAAAAAATGGTAATAAAATTGGTTCCATGATGTGTGGTGGGATCTGTGATGCAGCCATTTTTTGCATCGTGCAAGGAAATATTGAATATTTATTTGCCTCTTCTACCATCCCATTCCTACTGCATTTGTCTTTAAGATTGTACTACAGGCACGAAATTTATATATATATATTATATATACTATAATATATAGACTTTTGGAAAAATAAATAATACGATTTTAAGGACAATAAAACAATAATTTTCAACAACAATATATTTTTACACTTTCAATCATTTTTAAAATTAATTTATACAATATATATATATATATATATATATATATTATATATATATATATAAGATTAAAAAATTGAAGCAGAAGCCCTGAAGAAGAAGTAAGCGCAACAAGCAAGATTAAAACAAGCAGTGTCCAGCCAGCACAATGAAGAAATGAACTCCAGAAGAAGCCTCAGAAGAGAAGTAAGCCCCAACAAGAAGAACATGGTTAGACAGGAACCAGTAGAAGCAGAAAGAGTTTTAAAAAAAAAGGTAAGATCATCAATCAGGTATCATATCGACTCTATCTCTAATCTACCTGTCTGTCTCTCTCGACCCGTTTATATATCCCAATATTAAACGAGTATATATATAACACTTAGTCCTACGACGGTCGAATAAATCGACTGGTCATGTCAGCCCTAGCACCTATATGATTTTAATTGGCTCTTCTACACCATTCTACACTACTGCTATTTTGTCTTAAGATTGTACTACAGCACGTTCAAATTTATATATATATATATATATATATATATATATATATATGCATATAACTTTTGAAAAATATATTATACGATTTTAAGGACAAAAAAACAATAAATTTCAACACTATATTTTTCACTTTCAATCATTTTTTAATTATTTATACATACATATATATAATTAAAAAATTGACTGAAAGTGAAATAAGGATGAATTTATTGTTTTTTTGTCCTTACATCATATACATATTTCTCTTTCAATCATTTTCTTCAACTTATTTCTCGGATACATTTCCATTTTTCTCACCTACATATATAAATATATAAAACCCCTCGGCTCTTTCTACATCTGTCTCTGTCTCTGTCTCTGAAGTTCAGTGTTACTTAGAGGGTGCCAACGTGCCCGTATTGTCTTTATTTTTTTTGTCTAGTTTTTATTATTTTATCATCTTCAATGAGTTAGGCAGCAGATTGGAACGGGGCTGATCGGTACCCAAAAAAAAGATATCTTGTTAAAACCCAAGATAACTGTAACAACTAAGGGGAATAAATTAAAAACCGTTTGACGAAGAAGAAAAAAAGCAATGGGTATCAAAGGCTTTACAGGAGTTTTTAGACAGACACTGCTCAAAGTGCTTGTGTCTCGGTGATTTATTGAAGATTCTCGTTGGATTTGTACCAAAAACGTTCTCCCAAGTATGGAGAATCTGGTCGTTTGTGTTCTCTGTCGTAGATGCAGAGAGTTGCGCATGGACCAACATCTTAATGGTGGCTATTTCTCTGATTGGGTATGTGGCGGACAGTGGAACCGCATGACATTTTTTCTTTCCCAGCTTAGTACAAGGCCTGCCACAGGTGCAAACAATGGAGCAGTTGTCTTCTTTAATGGTGCCTGGAAAAGCCGAAAGTTTAGGAGACACGTGGTGTCCTGAAAGTTTTTTCTCGAGAATATTCATCGGTGATATGCCTTACCTACACTGAGCACCTAAGAGGAAGACTGTTACCGGCCATCGCAGAATGCTCTAGATTTGTTTTCGGTGTTTATTCCCCTAGCTTTCCCCGGATCATATAAAGCCGGCTCGTCAGAGGTGGTTTTGTAACACTCCTCCTGTCATGGATGGATTCCACAACAAGGGCCAGGGAGCCACATGGTAACTCAATTTGGGTTTGTGTGTGTAGTACGTGCACCAGCTTAGTATTTACTAACGACTGATTCAGGAGAACCAAATTCTACTACTCTGCGTGGATGGTGGTTGGCTACCCTGAGTTATTTACTCTCTTCCAGCTCCTTTTAATATATATATATATATATATATATATATATATAATAAGTTGCTCATGGAGTCGTAACCCAATCTCCGAAAATCTAATTTAATTAGATAATGAATTAGGCGAGAATACCCTACTTAAATGTATGGCTTCTAATCATCGTAGAAAATATCAATCTCTGTAATGTACATTTCGGCCTCACTAGGCTCAACCAGCAGAGCTACAGACCGGAAGACGCGCCCAGCGTGCGTTGATTTGAAACCAGCTGCCAAGCGACCAGGCCGATCCATAACCTCTACCAACAATTACGGACCCCTTAGAATTCCATGATTTTGTTTAAGAGTAGGTTAATATTGCCATCTTCTAGTGACTTTATTACAGCGACATATGAGTATAGTTGTAAACACGGTTTGTTTTGAAATGGCTTTTTTTTGCGCGATATTTTCTTGGGAGAACAAGTGCTCAGATTGGAGTCGTAACCTCAAGTCTCGACAATTAATTTAATTAATAATGAATTGGCGGGAATACCTATTAAATGTAATGGCTAAAACAATCGAGAAAAATCAATCTCTGTATGTACTTTCCCGGCCAGCTAGGCTCATCCAGCAGAGCTACAGACCGTAAGAAACCGCCCGTGCGTGATTTGAAACCGGACTGCAAGCTTGACAGGCCGATCCAAACCCTCACCAAACGGACCCCTTAGATTACAATTTCGAGATTTGGGTACGGACTCCAAAATTGAGCATGTTTCTCCCAAATTATCGGCAAAAAAGCCATTCAAAACAAATCCGTGTTACATATATAGTTATATAATATATAAGTATATATAATATAAGTAAAGAAATAACCCAAGACTTAGGGATTTAGTCATTATAGTCCTATTCCAGGGAAGCTAGACAAATTTTCCTAGCTCTCCTGACTCATCAGATGTGAAATATATATTGTTCCATGATGTGTGTGGTATCTGGATGGGATCTGTGATCGCATCTGAGAGTCGGGAGAGTAAGACAGATTTGTCTAAGCTCCCTAGAAATGACTGAAAATGTAATATCCCTAAGTCTTTTGTATTTTCTTTATTTAGTATATTTGCTCGTGACTCTAAACATTAAGAAGCACACACTTGACGCTCTCAAACTGCGACAGGTTTTTAAAATAATAAACTCTTGTGTCGTAGGGAGATTGCTTCTCTTGGACTTTTGGATATATATATTATAATGATAATATATATATATATATATATGTTCTAGTGTACAATACAATCAACAAAGGCCTGCTACTATTAGCTCTTCAAAGCAGTTCCTAGACGCCACTTATCTTCAAGCAATGCGCCTGTGAAATAACAACAAAACTCTCTCTCTCTCTCTCTCTCTCTTTCTTTCTCTCTCTCTTCTCCTCTCTTCTCTACATCTATCTATATATAATATATATTAATGTTAAATGAAAGGAAGTGAATTCCGACAGTATGTTGAAAAGAGAAATAGAGGAAAGAAAGTATTTGAAAACAATAAATAGGATTTTTAATAAATTTTAACTTACACGGGTGTTGGTCAGGAGTTTTATATCCACATATTAAAATAATAATGGATGAACAATGTACATTATGGATAAACCCTGACCGGAAACACCGTGTTAATTAAATTAAATCTAAAATAATCCTATTTTATCGATTCAATACCTTCTTTCCTTTTATTTCTCTTTTTCAACAACCACACATACACACACACACACGCACACACGGCACACACATATATATTATATATAAATATAATACAGGGATGAGAGAGGTGGGGGTTGGGGGTAATTACTTGGAACTTTAAATAAGTCATTCACAGACCTATAATCTAAGAACACTCATTGATGACTGTGTGTTAAGATCTTCCTAATCCACTGCCACAATAGAAAGGTATTCATACAAACAACGAAACGGTAACCAAACATATTTACACATAAGGAAGAAGTCATGCCAAGATTATCTATCTTATCTGTCTCTCAGATTGTTTAGATCTTCTGTTTCCCCAATCATTGTCAACTTTGCCAATTAGTAACCAAGTCAGCCATTTTGACATTCCTCAGGTGCATTTTTAAAGTCTGCTTTAAGCATGGCCTCCTTATCGCTGGTTTAGCTGAGCCGTGGAAAAAAAGATGGGAATGGTTTGGTTGGTGGATTTTAATGGACAGTCAACCCTTATTGGGTTTATTAAGATAGGCACATAAGAGGATAAGGATGAGCATGAGAAGAGATAAATATAAGAGAATAAGAGGAATTAAGAAACAAGGAAAGAAATAAGACAGAAAAGATGGGTAATGTGGTTGGTTGGTTGGATTGGCATGTTCAACCCTTATTGGGTTTATTAAGAGGAATAAGAGATAAGATTGAGAAAAGAGAGAATAATGAAGAGAATAAGATGGAAAGAGAACGAAGGAAGAGAATAAGAGAAAAGATGGAATGTGTTGGCTTGTGTTGGATTTTTATGTGCATGTCAACCCTTATTGGGTTATTAAGAGGAATAAAGGATAAGATGAGAATAAGAGAGAATAATATGAAGAGAATAAGATGAATAAGAACGAAGGAAAAGAATAAGAAGAAAGATGGGAATGTGTGTTGTGTTGTTGGATTTTATGCAATGTCAACTCCTTATTGGGTTATTAAGAGGAATAAGAGGATAAGATGAGAATATAGAGAGAATAATATGAAGAGAATAAGATTGGAATAAGAACGAAGGAAAGAATAAAGAAGAAAAGATGGAATGTGGTTGGTTTGTTGGATTTTATTGCAAATGTCAACCCTTATTGGTTATTAAGAGGAATAAGAGGATAAGATCGAGATACAGAGAGAAATAAACATGAAGAGAATCAGATGGAATATAAACGAAGGAAAGAATAAGAGAAAACAAGATGGGATATGTGGTTGGGGTTGTTGGAGTTTATGGCATGTCAAGCCCTTATTGGGTTAATTAAGACTCAGAACACAGCCAACCATCTAAGATTTTTTTTCAGTTGAAACAGTTTGAATAAAACTTTGCATTCTTGATTGAAATTCTATGTTCCTTTTTGATTCTGACTTAAATTTTATGCATCTCCATGGCTAGAACACCAAATATTTGGGGGACATAAAGTAGGGATAATCAGATTTTTGTGTTTTTTTAAAAGTTTACCAACAAGATTTTCAAAATGTTTCCATTTTAATACTGCATGTATACCATATAATAATAATTAATTGAATATATATATACATCCCACTTTGAACTTAAAAATACAATTTCCCTGAATACTATATGTGTGAATTAGCATAAAAGAAATAGATTACTATTTACATATGTTTTTACACAAACCCGGTCGCAGTCCACGTTGTTTCTTGTGTTTTTATTTACATTCCTCTTTGTTTAATTTTAAGTGTGGTTTTTTTTTTTCCAAAATTGAAACGATGTAAAAAATATTCAACCAATAGTTTAAAAACAACATAAAATTACATATTTGAGAAAGATTTTTATATTTATTTTAATTTCCAACCATATAAATATTTTAAAATTGGACAGAACTATAGCGATGAATCACTATTTGAAACTTGTACGGTCTGATAAACGATTGCACTAGTTGAAAAGTTGTTTACGTTACGGAAGAACAACCTAAATTTGAGTTTTTTTTTTCAAATCTCAAAGTTTCAAATGCAAATCCCTGATGGGTATAAATTGTTTTATTTCACTTATTCAACGGGTTGGAGGCCGTGGTGTAATGGTTAGAGTCGTAGGAGATGAATTAGTCGCCCTGAAGTTCAAATCTAGACAAAGCTACAGTTCACGTCGCGCTTAATCTCTTTGGGAAAGGTATGAATTGAACTACTCTCGCTCCAGCTATGGGTTAAATAATAAGCAGAACTGAGCTCTTCTTAGCCTGGTTAAGCAACAGTTCTGGAGAAGAAAAACTCTGAATGTTCACAAAGAGCCTGTTAAACCCGCTTGGGGTGGTTACTACGAGAATAGGCTGAGTCCTAATTTATTATGATCTTTTCAACTTAATTTATTTAATCTAATCAAATACCTCCACATTGTTGTCACCACTTGTATTAGATTGAGAAGTCATATTATAACGCGGAATAAACAACTAGCAGAGTTACCTGGCATTCCTGGGATTTTAAAAAAGTTTAAAATAAATCTCTTATATATATTTCATATATCAGAATAATAAAAAATTATTTTTCTATAGTAATTTCCAACACCCCGCAATGAGCTGGAAGTGACACAGAATCAATTTTTAAGCGAGTGTAATCAGGTTTTGAATTCAGAGTACCTTCTCCTAGACTGGTTACCTAGCCTAGGTAGTAACTGTTAGGTGGACCCGATCTATGGCCAGTAGTTACGTGTGCCAAGTTAAGGAAAATTATATTTCTACATTTTGTTGATATACATATAATTCATTAGGGATCTGAGAATACAAATATTTTATGCCATTTATCATAACAGAAGTTAATGAAGGAGAATCATCGTGCAACGTTTGGACTGCGACATCATAAGAAGCGAAATTCAAACTCTAAGTTGTGCTATTACAGTCATTTTGGACTAATACTCTTGGGAAAGGTATGAACCACACATCCTTCTAGGTATTCGGTTAAAATTATACTCACCATACTGTTCTTGCTTTAACGAAGGCTTTGGCATTAAATAACCAAACCGAAGGTTGGAAATATGCCATTAAGCTAAAGAAACCCAAACCAACCCAAGTAATAGAAATTATTTCATACCGGAGTTTAGATAAACTCAAACCTAAATACTATCTACAGAAACTTTCACTTTACAAAACATATAAAAAGAAATAGATTGGCATTAAATAGCCCACAAGGTTGAATGCTAGGAATTGAAATAAGAATTAGAATTAAAAAAAATGATAATGAATCTTCGCATTGACATGAACCCTCCTAAGCATGTGCAAAGGAAAAGAGACCACTTCACCCCAAAGAGAGAGCTCTCAGACATTCGGTAGTAGGCCTCAACTGGGATCAGACGAGCGTGTTACTGGGGAAAGATTCCTCTCGCACCATGGTAGCTATGACCCCATGAAATAAAACCTGAATCCTGAAAACTACTTTTTGTCTTGTCTCTTCTTTTTCTTTCCTTTAATTCTTCTCAGTGAACGCAAAACCAAATAAGAATTGGGTGTTAAAGGGAAACCTGTGAACCATGCATCCAGAAATAACCAGCCCCGCCTTTAACCAAATAGTTAAAATCCTTGTCACCCACATGATTAAACAAATAAACAATGACAACTAAATTTGACAATACACGGAATTTCCTTCTTTTTTTTTTTTTAAAAGTTAATGTGCTTTGTGGAAAAGAAACATTCCTGGAAAAATCATATGAAAACCATTTAACACAAAACAAAAAGTCCTGACATGATGCAATCCTCAAATGATTCTGGCAATTTCCCCCAGAAATTCCTAATTCCCTCCTTCCAATCTTCAAATTGTGCTATGGCTGTAGATTCGATTTTTTAAAAAGTGTTTGCAAAAACTTTCCCCTAATCAAGAAACAAATATGAAAAACTAGACAGTTATAGATTTGCGTGTAAATCATTTGTAAAATAAATAATAGAATAATAGCAAAAAAGAGAAAAAGAAAAAAAAAGAACCAAGAAAAACCTAAGAAAATGAAAAAAAAACCTCATTTTTCTCTTCTAAAAGTGTTTTTAATAAAGTTTTCATATTATCAGCAAAAATGAAGTCAAATTGCCCGGAACTGAATAGTTATAATTGATTAACATTAGATCGACTTTTAAGACATTACTTTTTACACATAGTAGAAAAAGTTGTTGGAGGTGGCTTAAAGGCAGTATCAGCCAGACAGCAACGCGAGTCTATCCTCCTTTCACTAGCACTAGCAACTTGTATATGATAGCATTTAGATCCGACTTTTTAAGACATTACTTTTACACATGGTAGTAAAAGTTGTTGGAGTGGTTAAGGCAGTATCACCAGACAGCAAATGGAGTCTATCCCCCTTTTCACTAGCACTAGCACTTTATATTGATTATCAATTTTAGATCGACTTTTACGACATGTACTTTTTACAACATGTTAGTAAAAGTTGTTGAGTGGCCTAAAGGCGGTATCTAGCCAACCCAACAACGTTTTACTGACATGTGTAAAAGTAATGTCTTAAAAGTCGACTAAAAATGACTAATCAATATAAAGTGCTAGTGCTTAAGTAAAAGGGATAGACTCCGTGCTGTCTGGCCTGATACCGCCTTTAGGCCACTCCAACACTTTACTACATGTGTAAAAGTACTGTTCCTTAAAAGTCGATTCTAAAATGATCATCAATATAAAGTTGTAGTGCTAGGTGAAAAGGGGATAGACCGTTGCTGTCTGGCTGATACTGCCTTTAAGCCACTCCAAAACTTTTTACTACATGTGTAAAAGTAAACTCTTAAAAGATCGATCTAAAAAGTGATAAGCAATATAAAGTGCTGTACTAGTGCTAGTGAAAAGGGGGAAGACTCCGTTGCTGGTCTGCTGATACTGCCTTAAGCCAGCTCCAACAACTTTTACTACATGTGTAAAAAGTAATGTCTTAAAAGTCGATCTAAAATGTTAAATCAATATAAAGTATTCAGTTGCGCCATTTGACTTCATTTTTGCTGTAAATATGAAAACTTTATAAAACCATTTTAGAAGAGAAAAATGAGGTTTTTTTTCATTTTCTATCTGTTTTTTCTTGTTTTCTTTTTTTTTTGTCTTTTTCTCTTTTGCTATTATTCTTATTTATTTTTACAAATGATTTACACTGCAAAATCTATAAACTGTCTGTTTTTCTATTTGTTTCTTGATTGGGGCAAGTATTTTTGCAAACACTTTTAAAAAAAATCGAAATCTACAGCAGTAAGCAAAATTTGAAGAATGGAAGGAGGGTAATTAGAATTGGGGGGAAATTGCCAGAATTTTGAGGATTGCATCATTCAGGACATTTTTGTTTTGTGTTAAATGGTTTTCAATGATTTTTCCAGAATGTTCTTTTCCACAAAGCAATTAACTTAAAAAAAAAAAAGAAGAAATTCCATGTATTTTCAAATTTAGTTGTCTTGTTTATTTTGTTTAATAGCATGTGGGTGACAAAGGATTTTTAATATTTGGTTTAAAGGTCGCTGTTATTCCTGGTGCATGTTCACAGGTTTCCCTTTTAACCCCATTCTATTTGGTGGTTGCACTGAAAGAAAATTAAAGAAAGAAAACGAAGAGACAAAGACAAAAAGTAGTTTAGGATTCAGGTTTTATTCATGGGTCATAGCTACCATGTGGAGAGGAAATTTTCTTCGTCCAGTAACAGTGTCTGATCCCAGTTGAGGCCTAGTCGAATGTCTGAGAGATATCTTGGTGGTTGGAAGTGGGTCCTTTTCCTGCACATGCTAGGAGGGTTCTGTCAATGGAAGATTATTTTCATTTTTTTATTCTAATTTTATTCATTTCCTACAGCATATCAACCCTTGTGGGCTATTTAATGCCAAATCTTATTTTCTTTTTTATAATTTTTGTAAGTGAAAAGTTTGTAGATAGATATTTAGGTTTGGGGTTTTATAAACTGGTAGAAAATAATTTTCATTAACTTGGGTGTTTTGGTTTCTTTTGCTTAAGGCATATCAACCTTTCGTTGGTTATTTAAATGCAAAGCCATTCTTAAAGAAGAACAGTTGTGGTACTATTTAACCAATACCTAGTAGGATGGGTGGTTCAATACCTTTCCCAAGAAGTATTAGTCCAAATTGAACGTAATAGCAACAACTAGGAGTTTGAATTTGCTTCTTATGATGTCGCAGTCCAACACGTTAGCCACGAAGATCTTCCTCATTAACTTCATGTGTATTGATAAAATTGGCAGAAATAGAATTTGTATCTCAGATCCCTATGAATTTCATTGTATAATCAACAAATGTAGATATAATTTCCTTACTTGCAGCACGTAATCTACTTGGCCCATAAAGATGGAGCACAACAATGTGACTAACCTAGGCTAGGTAACCAGTCTAGGACAGAATACTCTGAATCAAACCTGTTACACTCCGCTTAAAATTGACTTTGTGTCACTTCCAGCTCATGCGGAGGTGTTGGTAAATATAACTATAGAAAAATAATTTTTTATTAATCTGTATATGAATATATATAAAGAGATTTATTTTAAACTTTTTAAATCCCAGGGAATGCAGGTAACTCTGCTAGTTGTGTATTGGTATTAAATATGACTTCTCAATCTAAATACAAGTGGGTGACAACAGTTGAGGTATTGATTTAGATTAAATTAAATTAGTGAAACTAGATCAATAATTAGGACTCAGCCTATTCTAGTAGTAACCCACCCACAGCGGAGTTTAACAGGTTTGAATTCAGAGTTTTTCTTCTCCTAGACTGGTTGCTTTAACCAAGGTTAAAGAGCTCAGTCTGCCTTATTATTTACCCATAGCTGAGCGAGAGTAGTTCAATTCATACCTTTCCTCCAAGAGTATTAGCGCGACGTGAACTGTAGCTTTGTCTAGGATAACTCAGGGCGACTAATTCATTTCCTACGACTCTAACCATTACACCACGGCCTCCAACCATTGAATAAGTGAAATAAAAACAATTTTAACATCAGGGATTTGCTTTGAAAACTTTGGATTTTGAAAAAAAAAACTCAAATTTAGTTGTCTCTTCCGTAACGTAAACAACTTTCAACTAGGCATCGTTTATCCAGACCGTAAAGTTTTAAATTAGTGATTCATCGCTTATTTCTTGTCCAATTTTTAAAATATTTATATGTTGGAAATAAAATATAAATTAATCTTTCTAAATATGTAAATGTTTATGTGTTTTAACTATTGAATTATTTTTACATCAGTTTCAATTTTGGAAAAAAAAAACAACTTAAAATTACGAGAAATGGTAAATAAAACACAGCACACGTGGACTGCGAACCGGGTTGTGTAAAAACATATTGTAATATAGGTAATCTATTTTCTTTATGTAATTCAACATAAGTATTCAGAAATGTATTTTTAAGTTCAAAGTGATGTTATATATATAAATTAATATTATATATGTGTAATACATGCAGTAATAAAAATGAAAATTTTGAATAATCTTGTGGTAACTTTTAAAAAAACACAAAAAATCTTGATATCCACATTTTATTCCCCAAATATTGGGTTCTAGCATGGAGATGCATAAAATTTAAGTCCAGAATCAAAAAGAACATAGAATTTCACATAAGAATGCAAAGTTTTATCAAAACTGTTTCAACTAGAAAAGAAAAATCTAAGAGGAGTTGGCTGGTTCTGAGTCTTAATAACCCAATAAGGTTGACATGCCATAAAATCCAACCAACCCGAACCACATTCCCATCTTTTCTTCTTATTCTTGTCCTTCGTTCTTATTCCATCTTATTCTCTTCATGTTTATTCTCTCTTATTCTCATCTTATCCTCTATTCCTCTTAATAACCCAATAAGGGTGACATGCCATAAAATCCAACAAACCAACCACATTCCCATCTTTTCTTCTTATTCTTTCCTTCGTTCTATCATCTATGTCTTCTTCATATTTATCTCTCTATTCTCATCCTTATCCTCTTATTCCTCTTAATAACCCAATAAGGGTTGACATGCCAATAAAATCCAAACAAACCAACAAATTCCCATCTTTTCTTCTTATTCTTTCCTTCGTTCTTATTCCACTATTCCTCATATTTATTCTCTCTTATTCTCATCTTATCCTCTTATTCCTCTTAAAACCCAATAAGGTTGACATGCATAAAATCCAACAAACCAACCACATTCCCATCTTTCTTCTATTCTTTCCTTCGTTCTTATTCCATCTTATTCTCTTCATATTATTCTCTCTTATTCTCATCTTATCCTCTTATTCTCTTAATAACCCAATAAGGGTGACATGCCCATAAAATCCAACCAACCAACCACATCCCATCTTTTTTCTTCTTATTCTTCCTTTGTTCTTATTCCATCTTATCTCTTCATATTTATTCTCTCTATTCTCATTTATCCCTATTATTCTCTTTAATAACCCAATAAGGGTTTGACATGCCATAAAAATCCAACCAAACCAACCACATTCCATCTATTTTCACGGCTAGCTAACCAGCGGATAAAGGAGGCCCATGCTAAACAGACTTTAAAAGCGACCTTGAGGAATGTCAAAATGGCTGACTTGGTTAAATTGGCCAAGGTTGGCAATGATGGAGAGAACAAGATTCATAACAAATCTGAGATGAAAGATAAGATAGATAATCTGGGCATGATTCCTTCCTTATGTGTAAATATGTTTGTGTTGTTTGTATGAAATACCTTTCTATGGGCAGTGATTAGGAATCTAATCACACAGTCATCAATGATGTTCTAGAATTATAGTTCTGTGAATGACTTTTTAAAGTCAGTAAATACCCCCACCCCCCCTCTCTCTATCCCTGTATATAATATATATATATATATATGATATGTGTGTGTGTGTGTGTGGTGTGTGTTGTGTGTGTGTTGAAAAGAGAAATAAAGGAAAGAAAGTATTGAATCGATAAAATAGGATATTTTAATTAATTAACTTACACGTGTTTCGGCGGTCAGGAGTTATCCATATGTACATTGTTCTATCCATTATTATTTTAATAATAGATAGAACAATGTACACATGGATAAACTCCTGACCAAAACACGTGTAAGTTAAATTAATTAAAATATCCTATTTTATTGATTCAATACTTTCTTTCCTTTATTTCTCTTCAACATACTGTCGGAATTCACTTCCATTTCCATTTTAACATATATATATATATTTATAGATAGATAGAATAGAGAGAGAGAGAGAAAGAGAGAGAGAAAGAGAGAGAGAGAGAGAGAGAGAGTTTTTGTTTTGTTTTTCACAGCGCATTGTCTTGAGATAAGTGGCTAGGAAACTGCTTTGAAGCTAATGGTAGGCAGGTTGCCTTTTGATTAGTCATTGTACACTAGAACCATATATATATTATAATATATATATAAATATATATATATATACTAATCAAAAAGTCCAGAGAAGAATCTTCCCTACGACACAAGAGTTTTATTTTTAAAAAACCTGTCGCAGTTTTGAGAGTCAATGTTGGCTCCTTAATGTAAGAGTCACAGAGCAAATATATAAATAAAGAAATAACAAAAGACTTAGGGATTTAGCATTATAGTCTATTTCAGGGAGCTTAGACAAATTGTCTTACTCTCCCGACTCATCAGATGCGATCACAGATCCCATCACAGATACCACCACACATCATGGAACCAATATATATTTCACATCTGATGAGTCAGAGAGCTAGAACAATTTGTCTAAGCTCCCTGAAATAGTACTCTAATGCTAAATCCCTAAGTCTTTGTTATTTCTTTACTTATATATATATTATATAATATATATAGATATTATATGTAAACACGGTTTTTTTGAATGGCTTTTTTGCCGATAATTTCTGGGAGAACAAGTGCTCCAATTGGAGTCGTACCCAATCTCGAAATGTAATCTAAGGGTCCGTTTTGGTGTAGAGGTTATGGGATCGGCCTGTCAGCTGGCAGTCCGGTTTCAAATCACGCACGGGGCGGTCTTCCGGTCTGTAGCTCTGCTGTGAGGCCTAGTGGCCGAAAATGTACATACAGAGAATTGATTTTTCTCGGATTTGTTTAGCCATACATTTTAAATAGGTATTCCGCCTAATTCATTATTAATTAATTAATTTTCGAGATTGGGTACGACTCCAATTGAGCACTTGTTCTCCAGAAATTATCGGCAAAAAAGCCATTCAAGAACAAAACCGTGTTTTACAACTTATCATATCGTCGTGTAATAAAAGTCACTAGAAGTGGAATATTAACCTACTCTAAAACAGTCGGAATCTAAGGGGTCCGTTTGGTGTAGAGGTTATGGGATCGGCCTGTCAGCTTGGCAGTCTAGTCTGGGTTTCAAATCACGCAACGGGCGGTCTTCCGGTCTCGTAGCTCTGCTGGTGAGGCCTAGTGGCCGAATCGTACATGACAGAGATTGATTTTTTCTCGATTGTTTAGCCATACATTTAATAGTATTGCTCGCTCTAATTCAATTATAATTAATTAATTTTAGAGATTTGGGTACGACCAATTGAGCATATATAATATATATATATATAAATATATATATAATATAAATGAGCTGGAAAGGATAAATATATCTCAGGTAGCCAACACCATCCAAACGCAGACAGTAGAGGATGGTGCACGTACTACACACACAAAACCCAAATGTGGTTACATCGTGGCTCCCTGGCCCATGGTTGTGAATCAATCCATGACAAGGAGGAAGTTTGTTACAAAACCACCTCTGCGAGCGGCCTTTGATATATGACTGAGGAAGCTGAGGGGAGTAAACACCGAAAACAATCTAGAGCACTGCATGGCGGGTAACACAGTCTTCCTGCTTAGGAGTGCTCAAGTGTCAGGTAATGATCACCGATGATATTCCGAGAAAAACTTTCAGGACAACCACGTGTCTCCTAAACTTTGGCTTCCAGGGCACCATTAAAGAAAGACAACTAGCTCCATGTTGCAGCTGTGGCAAGCGCTTGTAGCTAAAGCTTGGAAGAAAAAATGTTCATGCGGTCCACTGTCCGCCACATACCCAATCAGAGAAATAGCCACCATTAGAGGTGGTCAGGCAACTCTACTGGCATCTAACGACCAGACACAAACGACCAGATTCTCCATACTTGGGAGAACGTTTTGGTAGCAAATCCACGAGATGATTCTTCAATAAATCCACCGAACACAAGCACTTGAGCAGATGTGCTTTCTAAAAACTCCTGTAAAGCTTTGATACCTCATTTGCTTTTTTTCTTTCTTCGTCAAACGGTTTAATTTATTCCCCTTAGTTACAGTTATCTTGGGTTTTTAAACAAGATTCTTTTTTTTGTACGACAGCCCCGTCCAATCTGCTGCCTAACTCATGAAGATGATAAAATAATAAAACTAGAAAAAAAATAAAGGACAGTTTTATAAATTATTTTTTTTGTTAACGGGCAACGTTGGCCACCCGTCTACAGCACCACTGAACTTCAGAGACAGAGACAGCAGACAGATGTAGAAAGAGCGAGGGTTTATATATTTATATATGTAGGTGAGAAGAATGGAAATGTATCGAAATAAGTTTGAAAGAAAAGATTGAGAGAAAATTATGTGATATGATGTTAAGGACTAAAACAATACATTCATCCTTATTTACTTTCAGTCAATTTTTTAATTATAAATATGTAAGGTATAAATAATAAAAAAATGATTGAACGTGAAAAATATATAGTGTTGAAATTTATTGTTTTATTGTCCTTAAAATCGTATATATATTTTTCGAAAGTTATAGCATATTATAAATAATATATAATATATATATATATATATATATATAATTACGGTGCTGGAGTACAATCTTAAGAACAAAATATGCGTAGGAATGGATGTACGAGAGCCAATAACATCATGATAGTGCTAGGGCTTGACATGACCAGTCGATTTATCGGACCGTCTACGACTAAGTGTTATATATACTCGTTTAATATTGGGTATATAACACGAGGGAGAGAGACAGACAGGTAGATTAGAGATAGAGTCGATATGAATACCGATTGATGATCTACCTTTTTTTAAAACCTCTTCTGCTTCTACTGGTTTCCTGCAACCATGTTTTCTTGTTGGGCTTACTTCTCTTCTGGGCTTCTTCTGGAGTTCATTCTTCATTGTGCTGGGCTGGCACACTGCTTGCTTAATATTTTCTTCTGCTGCGCTTACTTCTCTTCAGGGCTTCTGCTTCAATTTTTTTAATTATATATATTATATATATATATATATATATATTATATATATATATATATATGTATAAATATGATTAAAAATGATTGAAGTGAAAAATAAATTGTGTTTGAAATTTATTGTTTTATTGTCCTTAAAATCGTATATATATGTTTCAAAAAGTATATATATATAATATATAATATATATATATATAGATAAATTGACGTGCTGTAGTACAATCTTAAGAACAAAATATGCAGTAGAATGGATGAAAGAGGCAATAAATACTCATATTCCTTGCACGATGCAAAAATGGCTGCATCACAGATCCCACCACACATCATGGAACCAATTTATTACCATTTTTTTCATATATTTTGTAATAATGGAAGATGTTCTTTTTTTCTCTCTCACCATCCCTCTACTTCAGCAGAAATATTTTGAATTGCATGAGAAAAATATTCAGCTTTATTTAACTCTTGCTTTTTCATTCTCCTTGCATGTTCCAATTGAAGATTTTCCAAATACTTTAAATATGAATGAAACTTATAGTCCATAAGACTGACATTAGGAGGTGAGAAAAAATATATTTCTGGTTTTATATATATATACATATATGAATATGTGAAGAAAGGAAGTGAATCCGACGGTATGTAGTATATTAGGAAAAATGAAAAAACACAGGTTTAAATGGGTTAAGTGGTGAGTTTATTGGCCAACGCTGCAGTGTTTTGATCTATTAATTATTTGAAATAGACTGAATAACAATAACTACCACTCGCTTTTCTCGTTATTCTGTGATAAGTAATTTCCTATCACCTTCCATATACCAACAAATGCCCTGAAGATGATCTAATTAATAGATCGAAACACTGCAGCATCAACCAATAAACTCACCACTTAACCCATTTAAACCTGTGTTTTTTCATTTTTCCTAATATACTACATATATGAATATGTATATTATTTTAGGTCTTAATTCCGAACTACCATCACAACTCAGCTCAATAGACACGAGCCGGTCCTGGTGCCTCCCTCTAACCTAGTCTTTCAATTACCCTGATCACACTGCTTTGAACTTACAAGCCACCTTATTATTGGTGACACTTACCCCCTTCTTTCTCTTTTTCCCATCAGCCTCACACTTTCCGATGCATCCGCCCTCTTTTCTTTCTTTTCTATATAAACTCATAGCAGTTTCTTGTCTCAAAATAAAATTCTGATGAAGCCTCATTAATATACCTAGTTAATATCCTATGACACTAACCGTTGCACCATATATATAAAACGTAAAGTCGTCGGAGTGGCCTAAAGTTGGTATCAACCAGTCAGCGAGGGAGTCTATCACCTTTATCAATAGCGCTTGACCAAGGAGATTGTTTTGGCGTCTGAGGTGGAAGGCGCCACAAGCTACCATCAGCTCCTTACTTTACCGCACAGATCCCTGTGCTACTCATACGCTGAGTTGGCGTGGACCAGGTATCGGACTAGGAACGCTCTAACCGACTGAGCTACACCAGCCCCTACATATATATATATATATATATATAATACATATATATATATATATATATATAGGGCTGGTGTAGCTCAGTCGGTAGAGTGTTCGGCTAGGAATCACAAGGTTCTTGGTTCGATACCGGCTCCGCCAACTCAGCATATAGTAGCACGGGGATCTGTGCAATAGCAGTAAGCGAGCTGATGGTAGGTGTGGCGCTCCCACTCAGACGCAAAAACAATCTCCTTGGTCTAGCACTAGTGAAAAGGAGATAGACTCCTGCTGATAGGCTGATACCGACTTTAGGCCACCCCAACGACTTTACTTTATAATATAATATATAATATATAATAATATAAATATATGTACAACACAAGCATAATATATATATAATATATATATAATATATTATGATTAAAATTTAAACACTAAAAGCATCTTTAAATTCATAAAATCATTACAGTGTTTAATGCACAAAATAACAAAGCAATTACACAATATATTCCAGTCGTAAAAAATATATGATATAAAGCCAGATAAAAACTCATGACTCAGAGTTCACAATTACAACATCCTCAGACAGTAGTATATTCACATGTCTGAAAAGTTAAAACATATGGAATAGTAAGCTCACACCTGAGGATATATATCATATTATATATATATGAGTTGTGGTGTGTGTGTGTGTGTGTGTGTGTGGTTTTACATACAGATAAATTACGAGAGCACTGAAATGAAAATGCAAGATCAGTGTGTTGAAATTAACAAGTCTTTATCTACACAAGGTAGAGAGAATGCTTCTACCCTAAAAGTGACTTACCAGCTCAACCGTGCTGTGCACGTGTGTCCCCTCAGTACAAACCACAATCAAAAGTGACATGGCAGAAACCAACACTCCGGTTCTCATCAGCCCCCTACTGATCAAGGGGAGTAAATAGATTTCATTTAATATATATATAAATATATATATGTATATATAATATATATATAGATATATATGTGTGTGTGTGTGTGTACTTGTATAGCAGTCGACATATTTATCCTTGACATTAATTTTGTATGTATGTGTGTGATACGTATCGTGGCCCAGGGGTAGAGTCCTTCCGTCAGAGAGGAATAATCTGTAAGTATAACTTCGCTGATGAGACTTAATGAAGTTGAACGCTGTACGATGTTCTGTTTAGGGCACAAAATTTGCTGAGTTCCACTTGTCATTATTATTCAATAACATCGAATTTTATACATATACGCATTGTAATTAGCCTCAAGCAAAAAATAATAAATAATAATATACTTTGCTCACAATGCTTCTAAAGCAAATTAATCAATCTCCATATACATATATATATATATAATTATCTATCATCATTATTCATCATTGTCGCGCTGTCAGCACGGATTCCATGACAAATATCTCTCCATCCCGCTCCCTACACTCATCATTCTCGGGAGTTCCTCTGTGGCAGCATCCTGATAGTCCGCTCTGAGCTGATTTAAAGTGTACGTCTTTGCTGGTCGGCCCACACTGGCGTGCCCATGTGCTGGGTTCCACGGAGGACGTTGTCTTATGAGTTCGTCCTGCTTCTCCAGCAAGTCCGGTCGCCTGCATGTCTTGTCCATCTTACTGCGAATGGTTTGGTGATAGTGGCAGGTACATGAATATATATATATATTATAATATATATACTATATTTGAAGAAGTAAAATAACAAGCAATTGTGTTTAGTGATATGGCTTTTTTAAGCCAGCCTGGCCGGTTTTTGGGAGAATAGGATGTTGCTTATTGAAGGCATGACCTAATTTTGAAAGTTAATTAATTATAAATTAATTAATTAGGCTGGCGTACCTATTTTAAATGCAAGGCTAAACAAATCAAAAAAAAATCAATCTCTGATGTACAGTTTCGGCTATTAGTCCGGTTGGTGAGTAGGTTACGATGCCTCGCGACTGTCCAGCTTCACAGTCGGTTTTGAACATGCCTACAAGCGGTTCTTCCTATCTATGCTCGCTGAATAGGCCTAGATAGACCGAAATGCCGTACATACAGGAGATTGAATCTTTGCTCAATTGTTTAGCCTTACATTTAAAAGGTAATGCCCGCCTAATCTAATTATTTGTATAATTAATTAACTTTCAGAACTTAGGTTATGACTTCAATTAAGCACATATGTCTCCCGATAATATAATATATTCCATATAATATATATAAATATATAGTATTATATATATAAATTCACTGTGTCTCATGCGCGCTGCAACTTATATATAATAAGTATTAATATAGTATATATAATATATATAATATTCACTGTGTCTATGTGGTCAGGATTGGGTGCTGCCACTCTATATAATAAGTAGTATACCAGAGAATACAGAGAAAGCAAATATGAATAGGAATTTGATTTATACTTTTTGGTTGCATGCTCAGAGTATTTTGTGAAGATCAAAGTGTTGCTACCGTAGGTTCGACTAGCGTTAACAATGTAAACAGCAATTATACAAATGTCAAACGATTATGTTCAGTAAAGCATTATAATGCCGAGTGAGTGGCCATATACACGTAGCGCACCTTAGTTCAGTCTGTGGTTTTATTTTACTGTTTGTGTTGCTTCTGTTTGGTTTTGTCAAATAAGATGTGAATGCCTCAAGAAGAATAGTCTGGATGCATACGCAAATGACATTAGGCAGAATAGGAGATTATTGATAATTTATTTTCTATTTTGTGTCTCCAGGCAGCTGAAAATCTGGTTGCGCAGTAGGCAACCGAAAACGCCCTCAACTTATCTTTGCAGTTTCGTTGAGTCGAAGAAGTAAAGAAATAGCAAGTAAACATGAATTAGTTGTTAGAGTGTAATGTCACAAAATTATTATCAGATGTATAGAGCATTATTATCAATTCATAATCGATGCGACAATGCATACATTATTATAGATTAGTATACTCTTTGACGGTATTATTTGATCTTGATTATAGATTAATGGTTTATGCCTCTGCATATAAATGGTTGATGTTTTGATTAATAGATGATGAATGATAGAAGAAGAGAGCAGTATTAATACTATCAAGAAAAATATCAATGCAGAGACAAGTCAGCATTGTAACTTGGCAAGGTCATATGTAGTACAAGCAAGATCATTGCTAATAAAACTATAGCAAATGAACGGAGAGAAAAAACTTGCTAAATGCAGTAATAATTAGATATGAGGAGGGCGGTTAAGTAGTAGTCCCTGCCGTGACGAGGCACACGGGCTTTCCACACTGGGCTCAATACCATTGGCGTTGCCTTTCAGAGCACTAGAGAATTTTTGGAGCAGCGAACGAAACAGGGGAAAAAATGACTCACTTTCTTCCATCAATTCATTTAAGTTATGTGTTTCTCTTTGAAAAACTACATTCAAAGATTCATAGTATTATCATGATAGGCAAACTGTACCGGATCGTTGTCTTTCTTCGTTGCTTTTTTTTTGCATTCGTTTGGTTAAGTGGTTCTTTCATCCCGTCCTATCTTGAATTGTTTTTAATACAGTTTATGTGCTGTCTTGGCGTGGGAAGAGGGGGATCGAGAGAAGACCGAGAGAAGGGACATGCCTGCTAATAGAATTGAACAATGAACAAGTAAAAGCTGCTTAGTCCAGATAATGGTATAATGAGCAATTGAAGAATTTCACTCTCTCAAAGATTGTTGGGCCGATGTGTGCGAAACTAGCAAGAAGTAGTACAAACGTATCATGCATCTCTTGCAGAGAGTCCAGACAGCCCACCACCACAAGGTTATTGGTTTCTTTGTTTAATGGAGCGATGAGTATATAATAGTTTACCAACTCCTTCGCCGAGACGATCGAAGATATTCGAACACAAAGCAATTTACTTAGAGTGAGGTTTAACAGGCATTTGAGAATCGGCAGTATTCCTTCACTAGACTGGTTCGACGCTAGCCAAGGGTTAAAAGAACCCAGTCTGCCCTGCTAGTCTGTTACCACAGAATACATAGCTGGAGGTAGAGCGAATAGGATTCAGTACCTTTCCCCAAGGGTATGTAGTGCGTAAGTGAAAAATGCAAATTACCGACGTATCCGGATTTGCAACTCGGGGACGAGTCCATTCCCAATGACTCTTTGAACCATTTACAGTCCACGCGACTTCTAATGGTGCATAGTAAACCTTTGTGAGTTGATATTAATGCCAATGCACACCCTTGTAGAAGAACAGTTCATAGTACGGTGATTACAATCTCCAAGTTACGGAAGCATGTTAGGAGTTCTTACCTTTCACTCCGTATATAGTTAAAGAGTGAGAAATAATAGCACTAAGCTGGAAGTTTGAACCACTCACTATGATGCAGTGTCTACATGTGTTAGCCAGCTACTGTTACTTTACTGTTAACTTTTGACTGCTCCCACGTATAAAGATAACTGGTAAGATATTGTATCCAACCCCTGCGTACATAATAGAGGATGTGAGGACACACAATGGTCAGGGGATTTTATACCTTCCTCCTACACCTTGGTCTATACAATCAACCATAGGTTAGGCCCTAGGTCGTGTGCGTCCACTAATTAGCCATAGGCATGGAGAGAGAAGTAGTGAGAATTCATAATCTTTCCAAAGAATAAGGATGGATCGCAAAGAATGACAGACACTTGCTCAGTCAT
Organism: Doryteuthis pealeii; assembly: GCA_023376005.1. Lineage (NCBI taxonomy): Eukaryota > Metazoa > Mollusca > Cephalopoda > Myopsida > Loliginidae > Doryteuthis > Doryteuthis pealeii. Next base: position 9,490,432 of record CM042148.1, read on the forward strand.
CCAGAGATGAACTGTGTGAATTGGCCCAAGTGTATCGCCTGTCCATTACATCACGAACACAACCACTCAGGTGTACTGGGTATGACGATTGGAGGATGGCAGTCTAAGTATCTAAGAGCAGGGTTACACCAAAGATACGAGTCCATGCCAGATTCCAGGGGCACGAAACGGGATTTTATCAGGCCGCTAGCTGGACGATCACTTTGAGATATTCTGAAGTGTGCATGTTTTGACATTGAAGTAGTGTTATTGGGAAAATACCAATCAGGTTTGGCTTTAAGATAGTGTGCTGAAGTTTTGTATCATCTGTTAACCCAATATCAGACCATGCATATATAAGGAATAATCGGAACAGAAAATCTATCAGGGTGTAATTATAGCTTTATTTCAGTCAGTTTCGTATGGCCTGGCTAGTCAAGATAGTGCAGGAGCAACGATAATAATTCGTGGCGGCCCAGCCAGGGCATGCAAGTAGTTTTTTCAATTCAGTACTGGCCGACCCAGTGGACAAATTTTGTGATCCTTGTTCTAGAGCTTTGACAAGTGTGTATTTACTCCTTCTTGTATTACTTCCAAGTTCACTTTGATCAGAGTGGAGTAATTGAGCCCCACTATGAGTCAGAGAGATCTGTTTGGAAAATTATTA
>CM042148.1:9491177-9521177 GCA_023376005.1 Doryteuthis pealeii
ACATTTCAAGATTAGTATGCTTATCTTTTTCTTTTATCAAAACACGGGTCTGTCTACTTTATCTGAAGTTCTGAGATGTGTTACTTTTCATAATTCCAGACATTTTTCTCAAGACTTGTATACTTGCTTTTTCAAAAAAACAAAATGTTAGTTACTGTTCTGAAGTTCTGAGCTGTGCATTTTCATGATTAAAGAATGATTTCAAAGAATAAATTAAAGAAAATAAGAAAAAAATAAATGAATTTGAAAAAGAATGAAAAAAGAAAGAATAATGGGAAAGGAAAAGAAAACAGAATAAAAGAATAAATAAAAGAAAAGAATAAATGAATGAAAAATTCAAAGAACTAATTGAAAAATTATGAACAATAATAAAAATATAGCATCAAACGAAAGATGAAAAAGAATGAGTAAGATGAAAAAGAAGTGATATTTATTAAAGTTTAGCCTCATCTGGCACAAGCCATGATTGTTGAGGATCCAATGATGATCATACATGATCATACAAGCAATGGCCAATGATACAAATCTGATAACCACACTTTCAAATGGCACATTGATACTTACAGACTTATCACTGCCTCAAGCCCACAATAATTGAGCTGCATGTGAAGCTCACCCTCACAATAATAGCTTGAGCACAAACAAATTTTATCAACTATATTTTTACAGCAGATATTGACATTTAATGCGTTTTACTTAGTCAGGCAACCAAGCCATGATAATAGGGCACCAAAAAGGACTTATAAAGATAGGTATAATTTTCTATCAATTCCTTTTAGAGCTGGCAAGTGACACAAGGCTGCAGCTGTTTGAGTACCAGCAACTTCTATTAAAAATAAACCATGTATGATACCAGAGATCACCAAACTTTGGCTGATAATTGAAAAAATATAAGCACAGGCCACATTATTATTTATTCAATACTTGGCTACCCAGAACGAAAAACTCTGAAAAAAAGATGTAAAACAAAATTAAATTTTCCATATAACATTCTATGATGAGTGGCATTAAGATGCACAAAAACAAATTTAAAACCAACATATTTATTTTCAAAAACATTATCAAAGAATGCAACATTAGCAGAAAGGTTTTGTGAGATTTGTGAAAGTGAAGTTTGCCTTTCAACATATTGTCAATGCTTTGGTGTGAATTGCTACATCCAATCAAGAGAATGCTTTCAAATGTTTCAGTCAATTTCATTCGATGGGTTTGATTCCCTAGTCAAGTCCCCAAAGATCTAGTAAGCTTAACATATTTAAATTTAAATGGTATCAGAACATCTCGCTTTCAGTACATTTTAACAATATGATCTGTGGGCCGTAGTTTGGTGACCCTGTATTTTAAACAGACCGCTATCAAACTATATAAAAAGTTGCTTTATCTGGCACAAGTCCTTGTCGCCTGAAGCTTAGAATACACTGACTTTACCTCTGCAGAGAGGTAAGACCCCCCCAATGGTCACTCTTGGCTATGGGTGGTGACTCGTGATGCTTAAGGATGGAATCCTGGTGGCCTGAAGCAGTCTGTGACAGGCCAACACTCCACTTTATCTGTTACTTAGGTTAGATGGCGGTTGGAGAGGTCCCTCCAATCAAAGCTTTGAAAAGCCCTAGCACCTATATGATTGTCCTAACCCTATTGCCATTATGGCAACCTCCAACCCTCTTTATCATATATGTTATCATATATGTGTTAGAAGCCAGTGGCTGAGAGTCTTAATGTCCTTGGCATGATGTTAAACTGCAGTTCTGTAGCTCTGGGGAATGTGGAGTACCCCTTCATCACCGTTGTTCCAAAAAGGTGTTTTAAAAAATTGATTTAAAAAAAAATTGAGTACACAACATGAATGAATAAAACAAAAACTCATAAAATGACCCAATGTGTTGACGTGCCACAAAACCCAACCAACTAGCCAAAATTATCAGGCACAAGGCCACAATTTTAGAGTAACAAGTGAGCATCAGTCTCACTAGCAATAGATAAACACTACTTCCCTCACAATGGATTATTTGATTAGGCTGGTTGGTTTTATGACAAGTCAGCTCTTGTTGGGTTATTTAATGCCATAGTCAGTGTTTTTTTACAAGTAATTATACATTTTCTAGTACCTAATAATAGTTTGGTTTGGTTTGTTTTGTTTTACAGCATATCAACCTCAGTGGGTCATTTAGTGCCAACAAAATTTTGAAATAAATGCATTCTTAATGGATACTCAATATTTTTATAAAACTCATGTTTTTTCTATTCAACCAATTGATGGGATCCTAACAGGACCTGGGAGTGGACTTGGGAGCAATGGTGATGAAGGGGTGCTCCACATTCCTCAGACCCCCAGAACTGGAACCTCACTATCAGATAGAGTTTAACATCATTTCCATGACATGAAGACCCTCAGGCACCACCATCTAGCACCCATAGGATAAAAAGGATAGGGGCAATATGGTCGGGACAATCATATAGGTGCTAGGGCTTGATGTGACCTCTCTGACTGCTTGTCTACCCTAAATAAGGGTCTAAGTGGAGTGCTGCATGTCATGACTGCTCAGCCACCAGAGTTCCATCCTTAAGTATCACGGGTCGCCACCCACAGCCAACAGGTGGCCCCAGTGGGGGAGTCTTACCCTTATGCAGAGGTGCAGTTGGTATATTCTAACACCTCAGGTGACAGGGCGGACTAATAATAGTAATCATTTGTAAATAATAATGATAACTTCACTTAATTATTCTTAATACAAATAATATGCATACATTTATATGGATTCAAATATCTGATACAAATAATTTGCAAGCAATTATATGGTTTCAAGTAACTATTCCAAATTAATGATAATTATTTGTATACAGTTGTGTGCATTCAAGTATACCTATTTAACATTAATAATTTTCAAACAGTTCTCTCTGACCCTAATTACTACCACTCTGATCAGATTGAACTAAGAAGTAATAACAAAGAAGGAGTAAATACACACTTGTCAAAGCTCTAGAACAGAGATCACCAAACTTTTGTCATGGTGGCCAGAATAATTGAAAAAATAATGAGAGCGGGCCACATTATTATTGTGTTCAATACTTGATAGCCAGAACGAAAGCTGAGAGAAAGAAGTAAAACAAATTTATCTTTAGTATTATTAGTGTTATTCGGACTATTGTCCCCATCTTCATTGTTATTTGTACAACGTTTCGGCCGATATACCCTCCGGCCTTCTTCAGGTATTTCTTGTCGGACTCGGGAACCTTCTCGGGAACCTTCTTTTCGAACTCGGGAACTTTCTTGTCGTATCCGGGAGCCATCACGGAATTTATCTTTCCATGTTATATTTATGGATGAGTGGCATATGATGCACAAAAACAAGTAAACCAACATATTTATTTTCAAAACATTATTAAAAACATTAGAAATTCAAGTACTGTCAGTGGGCCTGATAAAATGCCTTTGTGGCCTGGATCAGGCCCATGGACCGTAGTTTTGTGACCCCTGCTCTAGAACTAGAGCCTTTCACCATACCCAGAACACCCTGGTGGTTGTGTTCGTCATGTAATGGAAGGGAACTTTGCAATCCAAGTTCAAATTCTGGATGAGAATGTCTGCATTTCACATATCATTTATTCTCTTGGGAAAGATATGAATCCAACTATTCTCTCTCCAGCTATGGATAATTAGTAGGGAAGACTGGGCACTTTAACCTTGGTTTGGTAACCAGTGTAGGAGAAGGTAAAAACCTGACCTTGTGTCACATCCTACTTATGTAGAGGGGTTGGTAAATATCTATACCCAGTTATTTTTTTAGTGGGAGAGTCCCTGTAAAGTAGTGGCTAACGTGCTAGACTGTAACATCATAGTGAGTGAGTTCAAACTCCAGTTATGCTATTATTTTCACTTTTGGACTAATAACCTTGGGAAAGGTAAGAACCCTCTCATTCCCTTAACTATGAGTTGAATAGTACCATGACTGTTCTTCTACAAGGGTGGCTTTGGCATTAAATAACTCACAAAGGTTTATATGCCATTAAACAAAGAAACCAAACCTTTGGGGTGGGTGTCTGACTCCTCTGCAAGAGATGCAGTCAGTTTGTACTAATTTTTGCCTAGTTTGACACAAGGCCACAGTTTTGAAGCAGAGTGAAATTCATGCTCATTAACTATGACTGAGGAGACTTTCTTGTTCATTGTTCAATCTATAGCAGGTGTCCTTCTCTCCTCTCTCTCTCCCCTTCAGCAAGACATAAAAAAATGTTTAAAAAAAAAAGAGGAAGGAGATGAAAGAAAAAAAGAATGAAAAAAAAAAGAAAAGACAAAAAATGGTACATTTAAATAAACAGAACTTTGAAGTATTTTCAAAGAGAAAACATAACTAAATGAATTATGGAAAAAGAAATTGAGTCAATTTTTTCCCCTGGTTTCGTTGCCAAAAAATTCTTTAGTAAAGGCAAGCAATGGTATTAAGAGGTGAAAGGTGGCTGTCAGGCCAGGATATATCACCCCCCCCCCTAAATCTAATTATTTAGTTTTAAGCAAGTTTTTCTTCCGTTCATTGTTAGTTTTATTCAATGGATTTGCTTTACATGACCTTCCAAGTAAATGTGCTTGTTTTTCTCTTCATTTATATCAAATTAAAAAAACAAACCATTTAATGCAAGATAATAATAATAATAATAATAATAATAATAATAATAATAATAATAATGATGATGATGATGATGATGATTAATAATAATAATGATAATAATAATAATAATTGTGATACACTCAAAACTATTTTGTTTACTTGATTTTATTTTCACAAAAGAAACTGAAATTGGATTCGTTGCCTACGCGAACAGATTTTCAGCTGCCTGGAGAAACAAATGAAAATAAATTATCAAAAATCTCATCTGCCATGTTTTGTGTAGATCAGACTATTCTTGAGTTAATTTATAGAAAAAACAAACAAACAAACAAACAAACAAAAAAAACCCCAGATACTGGTGGTATGTATATGGCCAATCACTGCCATTCATAATGCTTTACTGAAACATAATCGTTTGAACATTTTTATAATGCTGTACATTGTTAACAGGAACAGGTGCAACACTTTGATCTTAACAAAAATAACTTGATGCAACAAAAGTATAAATCAATTCCTTTCAATCTTGCTTTTTATTCATCTGTATATATATATATATATATATAAGTTGCAGCACATAGAACACAGTGAATATATATATATATATATATATATATATATATATATATATATATATATATATATATATAAGTTGCAGCCCATAGGACACAGTGAATATATATATATATATATATATGGAGAATATGTGCTTAATTGAAGTCATACCTAAGTTTGAAAGTTAATTAATTATTAATTAATTAATTAGGCGGGCATACCTATTTGAATGTAAGGCTAAACAAATCGAGAAAAATCAATCTCTGTATGTACATTTCAGTCTATTAGGCCTCATCAGCAGAGCCATAGATAGGAAGACCGCCTTGTGCGTGATTCAGAACCCGACTGTGAAGCTGACAGGCGAGCATCGTAACCTCTACACCAACCGGACTAATAGGCCGAAATGTACATACAGTGATTGATTTTTCTTGATTTGTTTAGCCTTGCATTTAAATAGGTACGCCCGCCTAATTAATTAATAATTAATTAACTTTCAAAATTAGGTACGACTTCAATTAAGCACATATTCTCCCAAAAATCGTTGGCTAAAAAAGCCATATCATAAACACATTGCTTGTTATTTACTTCTCATATATATATATATATATATATATATATATATATATATATATTCACTGTACCTGCCACATATCACCAAAACCATCCGAGTAAGATGGACAAGACACGCGGGACACTGCTGGAGAAGCAAGGACGAACTCATAAGCGACGTCCTCCTGTGGAAGCCAGCACATGGGCATGCCAGTGTGGGCCGACCAGCAAAGACATACATTGATCAGCTCTGAGCGGATACAGGATGCTGCACAGAGGACCTCCCGAGAATGATGAGCGATAGGGACGGATGGAGAAAGATTGTCATGGATATCCGTGCCAACAGTGCGACATGATGATGATGATGATGATGATATATATATATATATATATATATATATATATGAGATTTGATAATTTGCTTTAGAAGCATTGTTGAGTAAAGTATATTATTATTTACATTTTTTTGCTTGAAGGCTATTACAATGCATATATCATATAAAATTCGATAGTTATTGAAAATAATAATGACAAGTGAACTCAGCATATTTTGTGCCCTAAATAGAACATCGTACAGCTGTTTCAACTTTATTAAGTCTCATCAGCGATTTCCCTCTGACAGAAGACTTTACCCCTGGGCCACCGATACGTAGCACACGATACATGCGAAATTAACTTGTCAAGGATAAATATGTCACTACTATACAAAGTACATATATATATATATCTTATTATAATGGAGATTGTGTGTTTTTCTGTCTGTAACCGAAACTATATTACTACTCAAGTCACAATTCCCTTTGTTATTGACATCACAATCTCGATGATTTTATTTTTATTTAAATCTCAATTATTAATAAAATTGTTTTACATTATTAATGCTGTTGACCATATCCACATATTAATAACATGCAATTATATTTATATATACAACAAAATAACGGTTTACAGTGTGAACAGGAAGGCTAACTTGCATATTGATATGTAAAATGTGATTTTAATAAATATGTGTTTAGTACTATTGATTTCTAATTGTTTGGTTTTATTTTAATGAATATAAGCAAAATCTCTTCAATAAATCTTAAATGAAATCCATTAACAAGAAGAAATAACTGTAATTTTATTCTTTACTTCCTCTTTTAACTAAATACTTAAATTAGAAAAAATAACAATGAAAGACGAGAGTGATGGAAGTGTAAGTTTCAGTTGTTCTATTTTTCGATTATACTACCCTGTTTCAAATCTTTTTATCTGCATTCTTATTTAGTTTCATTAGCCTTTCTAATTTAATACAATATTTTATTACATTAAAACTTAAATACTTGCTAGTGTAGGTAATGATTTGTTTTCTATAAACATTTTAAACCTTTTTTTCATTCATACTGAGTTATTATAGAGATAATATTTTATATTGTGTCCATAAGTTTATATAGCTTTTATACAGCATTCACATAATTTTCATAGGACTTATATCCAGTTAATCTATATTTACGGAGGGTGCATATATTTGCTAGTATATATATATATATATATATTAGTTTCCATGCAATTAAATATATACAAAAAAATAACATATTCATTATTGATATTGTTCTATCACAGATATTTCTCCTAATGATACTGTATATATTGGCTTACTACTGTCTCAAGTTAGATACAGTTAACCATATACTGTGGTTATATATTTACCAACCCCTCCACACGAGCAGGATGTGACACAATGTCAATTTCTTAAGTGGAGTTGAACAGTTTTGAATTCAGAGTTTTCTTTCTCCTAGACTGTTTGCCTAGCCAAAGTTAAAGAGCCCAGTCTGCCCTACTATTTACCCATAGCTGGAGGGAGAGTATATATATATATATATTGTTACATTCATACCTAATGAAATCTAGAAACTCCCCTTGATCAGTAGGGGGCTGATGAGAACCGGAAGTGTGGTTTCTGCCATGTCACTTTTGGATTGGGGTTTGTACCGAGGGGACACACGTGCACAGCACGGTTGAGCTGGTTAAGTCACTTTGAGGGAAGAAGCATTCTCTACCATGTGTTAGATAAGACCTTGTTAATTTCCAACAACCTGATCTTGCATTTTCATTCAGTGCCCTGTAATTTATCTGTATGTAAAACACACACACACACACACACACACACACACACACACATATATATATAATATATATATATATATATATATATATCCTCAGGTGAGCTACTATTCCATATGTTTTAACTTTTCAGACATGTGAATTACTACTGTACCTGAGGATTGTAATTGTGAAACTCTGAGTCATGAGTTTTTATCCGGCTTTATATCATATATTTTTTACGACTGAAATATATTGTGATATTGCTCTGTATTTTTGTGCATTGAACACTGTAATGATTTTATGAATTAAAGATGCTTTTAGTGTTAAATTTTAATCATAATATAGATATATATATATATGCATTTGTGTGTGTACATATATATATGTATATTATATATATATATATATAATATATATAAAGTAAAGTCGTCGGGCTGGCCTAAAGTCGGTATCAGCCTATCAGCAAGGGAGTTTATCCCCTTTTCACTAGTGCTAGACCAAGGAGATTGTTTTTGCGTCTGAGGTGGAGCGCCACACCTACCATCAGCTTCTTACTCTATTGCACAGATCCCCGTGCTACTCATATGCTGAGTTGGCGGGGGCCGGTATCGAACCAAGAACCTTGTGATTCCTAGCTGAACACTCTACCAACTGAGCTAAACTGGCCTATATATATATATATATATATAATATATAATATATATTATGGTAGAGGCCGGTTTAGCTCAGTCGGTAAAGCGTTTGGCTAGAAACCACAAGGTTCCTAGTTCGATACCGGTCCACGCCAACTCAGCATATGAGTAGCACAGGGATCTGTGCAGTAAAGTAAGGAGCTGATGGTAGGTGTGGCGCTCCACCTCAGATGCCAAAACAATCTCCTTGGTCTAGCGCTATTGATAAAGGTGATAGACTCCCTCGCTGACTGGCTGATACCGACTTTAGGCCACCCCGACGACTTTACTTTTTATATATATGGTGCAATAGTTAGTGTCATAGGATATTAACTAGGTATATTAATGAGGCTTCATCAGAATTTTATTTTGAGACAAGAAACTGCTATGAGTTTATATACTGCATCAGAAAGTGTGAGGCAGAGGTAGAGGCTGATGGAAAAAAGAGAAAGAAGGGGGTAAGTGTCACCAATAATAAGGTGGCTTGTAAGTTCAAAGCAGTGTAGTCAGGGTAATTGAAAGACTAGGTTAGGGGGAGGCACCAGGGACCGGCTGGTGTCTATTAAGCTGAGTTGTGATGGTAGTTCGGAATTAAGACCTAAAATAATATACATATTCATATATGTAGTATATTAGGAAAAATAAAAAACACAGGTTTAAATGGGTTAAGTGGTGAGTTTATTGGCCGACGCTGCAGTGTTTCGATCCATTAATTAGATCATCTTCAGGGCATTTGTTGGTATATGGAAGATGATAAGAAATTACTTATCACAGAATAACGAGAAAAGCGAGTGGTAGTTATTGTTATTCAGTCTGTTTCAAATAATTAATAGATCAAAACACTGCAGCGTTGGCCAATAAACTCGCTACTTAACCCATTTAAACCTGTGTTTTTTCATTTTTCCTAATATACTACATACCGTCGGATTCACTTCCTTTCTTCACATATTCATATATGTATATATATATATAAAACCAGAAATATATTTTTTCTCACCTCCTAATGTCAGTCTTATGACTATAAGTTTCATTCATATTTCATAAGTATTTGGAAAATCTTCAATTGAAACATGCAAGGAGAACGAAAAAAGAAGAGTTAATAAAGGCTGAATATTTTTCTCATGCAATTCAAAATATTTCTGCTGAAGTAGGGAAGGGATGGTGAGAGAGAAAAAAAAGAAACATCTTCCATTATTACAAAATATATGAAAAAAATGGTAATAAATTGGTTCCATGATGTGTGGTGGGATCTGTGATGCAGCCATTTTTTGCATCGTGCGAGGAATATTGAGTATTTATTGGCTCTTCTACATCCATTCTACTGCATATTTTGTCTTAAGATTGTACTATAGCACGTCAAATTATATATATATATATTATATATATATATATATATATATATATATATATATATATGTATATATATAACTTTTGAAAAATATATATACGATTTTAAGGACAATAAAACAATAAATTTCAACACTATATTTTTCACTTTCAATCATTTTTTAAATTATTATAACATATATATATATATATATATATATAATATATATATATATATAATTAAAAAATTGAAGCAGAAGCCCTGAAGAGAAGTAAGCGCAACAAGAAGAAAACATTAAAGCAAGCAGTGTCCAGCCCAGCACAATGAAGAATGAACTCCAGAAGAAGCCCAGAAGAGAAGTAAGCCCAACAAGAAGAACATGGTTAGCAGGAACCAGTAGAAGCAGAAGAGTTTTAAAAAAAGGTAAGATCATCAATCAGGTATCATATCGACTCTATCTCTAATCTACCTGTCTGTCTCTCTCCCCGTTTATATACCCAATATTAAACGAGTATATATAACACTTAGTCTAGACGGTCCGATAAATCGACTGGTCATGTCAAGCCCTAGCACCTATATGATTTATTGGCTCTTCTACATCCATTCTACTGCATATTTTGTCTTAAGATTGTACTACAGCACGTCAAATTATTATATATATATATATATATATTATTATATATATATATATATATATATATATATATAACTTTTGAAAAATATATATACGATTTTAAGGACAATAAAACAATAAATTTCAACACTATATATTTTTCACTTTCAATCATTTTTTAAAATTATTTATACATACATACATATATATATATAATTAAAAAATTGACTGAAAGTGAAATAAGGATGAAATTTATTGTTTTATTGTCCTTAACATCATATACATAATTTTCTCTTTCAATCATTTTCTTCAACTTATTTCTCGGTACATTTCCATTTTTCTCACCTACATATATAAATATATAAACCCCCTCGCTCTTTCTACCTCTGTCTCTGTCTCTGTCTCTGAAGTTCAGTGTTACTTAGAGGGTGCCAACGTGCCGGTATTGTCTTTATTTTTTTTCTAGTTTTATTATTTTATCATCTTCATGAGTTAGGCAGCAGATTGGACGGGGCTGATCGGTACCAAAAAAAAATATCTTGTTAAAACCCAAGATAACTGTAACTAAGGGGAATAAATTAAAAACCGTTTGGCGAAGAAGAAAAAAGCAATGGGTATCAAAGCTTTACAGGAGTTTTTAGAAGCACACTGCTCAAGTGCTTGTGTCTCGGTGGATTTATTGAAGATCTCTCGTGGATTTGTACCAAAACGTTGTCCCAAGTATGGAGAATCTGGTCGTTTTTGTCTTGTCGTAGATGCAGAGAGTTGCCTGGACCGCCTCTGTGGTGGCTATTTCTCTGATTGGGTATGTGGCGGACAGTGGAACCGCATGACATTTTTTCTTTCCAGCTTAGTACAAGCCTGCCACGGTGCAAACATGGAGCTAGTTGTCTTCTTTAATGGTGCCCTGGAAAGCCAAAGTTTAGGAGACACGTGGTGTCCTGAAAGTTTTTCTCGAGAATATCATCCGTGATGCCGTTACCTACACTGAGCACGCTAAGAGGAAGACTGTTACCGCCATGCAGATGCTCTAGATTTGTTTTCGGGGTTTACTCCCCTAGCTTTCCTCAGGATCATATAAAGCCGCTCGTCAGAGGTGGTTTTGTAACAAACTCCTCCTTGTCACAACCAGGGCCAGGGAGCCACATGTAACCAATTTGGGTTTTGTGTGTACCAAAATTTATCTTATTATATTATATAACAGCTCTATTTTATATTGAGAACTCTACCAATTAATACTGCCTTTGGTACACCATTCCAGCAAAAGCTGAAATAGAATAAAACCTATATATTTATCTTATTATATATATATATATATATATATATATATATACAGGGATAGAGAGAGAGGGGTTTGGGAGTATTTACTGACTTTAAATAAGTCATTCACAGACCTATAATTCTAGAACACTCATTGATGACTGTGTGATTAGATTCCTAATCACTGCCACATAGAAAGGTATTTCATAGAAACACACCAACATATTTACACATAAGGAAGGAATCATGCCAAGATTATCTATCTTATCTGTCATCTCAGATTTGTTATGAATCTTGTTTCTCCAATCATTGCAAACCTTTGCCAATTTAACCAAGTCAGCCATTTTGACATTCCTCAAGGTGCATTTTAAAGTTCTGCCTTAGCAGGGCCTCCTTTATCCGCTGGTTAGCTAGACGTGAAAAAAAGATGGGAATGTGGTTGGTTGGTTGGATTTTATGGCATGTCAACCCTTATTGGGTTATTAAGAGGAATAAGAGGATAAGATGAGAATAAGAGAGAATAAAATATGAAGAGAATAAGATGGAATAAGAACGAAGGAAAGAATAAGAAGAAAAGATGGGAATGTGGTTGGTTGGTTGGATTTTATGGCATGTCAACCCTTATTGGGTTATTAAGAGGAATAAGAGGATAAGATGAGAATAAGAGAGAATAAATATGAAGAGAATAAGATGGAATAAGAACGAAGGAAAGAATAAGAAGAAAAGATGGGAATGTGGTTGGTTGGTTGGATTTTTATGGCATGTCAACCCTTATTGGGTTATTAAGACTCAGAACACAGCCAACTCATCTTAGATTTTTTTTTCTAGTAGAAACAGTTTTGCTAAAACTTTGCATTCTTATGTGAAATTCTATGTTCTTTTTGATTCTGGACTTAAATTTTATGCATCTCCATGCTAGAACCCAATATTTGGGGAATAAAATGTAGGGATATCAAGATTTTTGTGTTTTTTTAAAGTTTACCACAAGATTATTCAAAATTTTCATTTTTATACTGCATATATACACATATATAATATTAATTTATATATATAACATCACTTTGAACTTAAAAATACATTTCTGAATACTTATGTTGAATTACATAAAAGAAATAGATTACCTATTTACATATGTTTTTACACAAACCCGGTCCGCAGTCCACGTGTGCTGTGTTTTATTTACATTTCTCGTAATTCTAAGTTGTTTTTTTTCTCCAAAATTGAAACTGATGTAAAAAATAATTCAATAGTTAAAAACACATAAAATTTACATATTTAGAAAGATTAATTTATTTTATTTCCAACCATATAAATATTTTAAAAATTGGACAAGAAATAAGCGATGAATCACTATTTAAACTTTACGGTCTGGATAAACGATGCCTAGTTGAAAGTTGTTTACATTACGGAAGAGACAACTAAATTTGAGTTTTTTTTTTTCAAAATCCAAAGTTTCAAAGCAAATCCCTGACGGTATACAATTGTTTTTATTTCACTTATTCAATGGTTGGAGGCCGTGGTGTAATGGTTAGAGTCGTAGGAAATGAATTAATCGCCCTGAGTTCAAATCCTAGACAAAGCTACAGTTCATGTCGCGCTAATACTCTTGGGAAAGGTATGAATTGAACTACTCTCGCTCCAGCTATGGGTAAATAATAAGGCAGACTGAGCTCTTTAACCTTGGTTAAGCAACCAGTCTAGGAGAAGAAAAATTCTGAATTCAAACCTGTTAAACTCCGCCTGGGGTGGTTACTACTAGAATAGGCTGAGTCCTAATTATTGATCTATTTCACTAATTTAATTTAATCTAAATCAATACCTCCACATGTTGTCACCACTTGTATTTAGATTGAGAAGTCATATTTATACCAATACACAACTAGCAGAGTTACCTGGCATTCCCTGGGATTTAAAAGTTTAAAATAAATCTCTTATATATATTCATATACATATTAATAAAAATTATTTTTCTATAGTATATTTACCAAACCCTCCGCATGAACAGGAAGTGACACAAAGTCAATTTTTAAGCTGAGTGTAACAGGTTTGAATTCATAGTTTTCCTTCTCCAGGACTGGTTACCTAGCCTAGGTTAGTACCTGTTAGGGTCCATCTATGGGTCAAGTAGTTATGTGTGCAAGTTAAGGAAAATTATATCTACATTTTCTTGATATACATGAAATTCATCAGGGATCTAACATACAAATTATTTCTGCCAATTTATCAAGACGCATGAAGTTAATGAAGGAGAATCCTCGTGGCTAACGTGTTGGACTGTGACATCATAAGAAGCAAATTCAAACTCTAGTTGTGCTATTACAGTCAATTTTGGACTAATACCCTTGGAAAAGGTATGAACCACCCATCCTACCAGGTATTGGTTAAATAGTACCACTACTGTTCTTCTACAAGAATGGCTTTGGCATTAAATAATCAGCGAAGGTTGATATGCCATTAAGCAAAGAAACCAAACCAAACCAAGTTAATGAAAATTATTTCTACCAGTTTATAAAACCAAACCAAAATATCTATCTACAAACTTTTCACTTACAAAACATATATAAAAAAGAAAATAAGATTTGGCATTAAATAGCCCACAAGGGTTGATATGCCTGTAGGAAATGAAATAAAATTAGAATAAAAAAAAATGATAATAATCTTCCATTGACAGAACCCTCCTAGCATGTGCAGGAAAAAGGACCCACTTCCAACAACCAAGATAATCTCTCAGACATTCGGACTAGGGCCTCAACTGGGATCAGACACTGTTACTGGACGCGAAGAAATTTCCTCTCCACGTGGTAGCTATGACCCATGAATAAAACCTGAATCCTAAAACTACTTTTTGTCTTTGTCTCTTCGTTTTCTTTCCTTTAATTTCTTCTCAGTGCAACCACCAAATAGAATGGGGTTAAAAGGGAAACCTGTGAACATGCACGAGAAATAACCAGCGACCTTTAAACCAAATATTAAAATCCTTGTCACCCCACATGCTATTAAACAAAATAAACAAGACAACTAAATTTGAACAATACACGGAATTTCTTCTTTTTTTTTAAAAGTTAATTGCTTTGTGGAAAAGAACATTCTGGAAAAATTATTGAAAACCATTTAACACAAAACAAAAATGTCCTGAATGATGCAATCCTCAAAATTCTGGCAATTTCCCCCCAAAATTCCTAATTACCCTCCTTCCATTCTTCAAATTTGCTTACTGCTGTAGATTTCGATTTTTTTAAAAAGTGTTTGCAAAATACTTCCCCAATCAAGAAACAAATAGAAAAACAGACAGTTTATAGATTTGCAGTGTAAATCATTTGTAAAATAAATAAAGAATAATAGCAAAAAGAGAAAAAGAAAAAAAAAAGAAACAAGAAAAACAAGTAAGAAAATGAAAAAAAACTCATTTTTCTCTTCTAAAATGGTTTTATAAAGTTTTCATATTTACAGCAAAAATGAAGTCAAATGGCCGCAACTGAATACTTTATATTGATTAACATTTTAGATCGACTTTTAAGACATTACTTTTTACACATGTAGTAAAAGTTGTTGGAGTGGCCTAAAGGCGGTATCAGCCAATCTGCGAGGGAGTCTATCCCCTTTTCACTAGCACTAGCACTTTATATTGATTAACATTTTAGATCGACTTTTAAGACATTACTTTTACACATGTAGTAAAAGTTGTTGGAGTGGCCTAAAGGCGGTATCAGCCAATCTGCGAGGAGTCTATCCCCTTTTCACTAGCACTAGCACTTTATATTGATTAACATTTTAGATCGACTTTTAAGACATTACTTTTTACACATGTAGTAAAAGTTGTTGGAGTGGCCTAAAGGCGGTATCAGCCAATCTGCGAGGGAGTCTATCCCCTTTTCACTAGCACTAGCACTTTATATTGATTAACATTTTAGATCGACTTTTAAGACATTACTTTTTACACATGTAGTAAAAGTTGTTGGAGTGGCCTAAAGGCGGTATCAGCCAGACAGCAACGGAGTCTATCCCCTTTTCACTAGCACTAGCACTTTATATTGATTAACATTTTAGATCGACTTTTAAGACATTACTTTTTACACATGTAGTAAAAGTTGTTGGAGTGGCCTAAAGGCGGTATCAGCCAGACAGCAACGGAGTCTATCCCCTTTTCACTAGCACTAGCACTTTATATTGATTAACATTTTAGATCGACTTTTAAGACATTACTTTTTACACATGTAGTAAAAGTTGTTGGAGTGGCCTAAAGGCGTATCAGCCAGACAGCAACGGAGTCTATCCCCTTTTCACTAGCACTAGCACTTTATATTGATTAACATTTTAGATCGACTTTTAAGACATTACTTTTTACACATGTAGTAAAAGTTGTTGGAGTGGCCTAAAGGCGGTATCAGCCAGACAGCAACGGAGTCTATCCCTTTTCACTAGCACTAGCACTTTATATTGATTAACATTTTAGATCGACTTTTAAGACATTACTTTTTACACATGTAGTAAAAGTTGTTGGAGTGGCCTAAAGGCGGTATCAGCCAGACAGCAACGGAGTCTATCCCCTTTTCACTAGCACTAGCACTTTATATTGATTAACATTTTAGATCGACTTTTAAGACATTACTTTTTACACATGTAGTAAAAGTTGTTGGAGTGGCCTAAAGGCGGTATCAGCCAGACAGCAACGGAGTCTATCCCCTTTTCACTAGCACTAGCACTTTATATTGATTATCATTTTAGATCGACTTTTAAGACATTACTTT
This sequence comes from Doryteuthis pealeii, assembly GCA_023376005.1. Classification (NCBI taxonomy): domain Eukaryota; kingdom Metazoa; phylum Mollusca; class Cephalopoda; order Myopsida; family Loliginidae; genus Doryteuthis; species Doryteuthis pealeii. The sequence goes on from CM042148.1 coordinate 9,507,590, forward strand.
TTACACATGTAGTAAAAGTTGTTGGAGTGGCCTAAAGGCGGTATCAGCCAGACAGCAACGGAGTCTATCCCCTTTTCACTAGCACTAGCACTTTATATTGATTAACATTTTAGATCGACTTTTAAGACATTACTTTTTACACATGTAGTAAAAGTTGTTGGAGTGGCCTAAAGGCGGTATCAGCCAGACAGCAACGGAGTCTATCCCCTTTTCACTAGCACTAGCACTTTATATTGATTATCATTTTAGATCGACTTTTAAGACATTACTTTTTACACATGTAGTAAAAGTTGTTGGAGTGGCCTAAAGGCGGTATCAGCCAGACAGCAACGGAGTCTATCCCCTTTTCACTAGCACTAGCACTTTATATTGATTATCATTTTAGATCGACTTTTAAGACATTACTTTTTACACATGTAGTAAAAGTTGTTGGAGTGGCCTAAAGGCGGTATCAGCCAGACAGCAACGGAGTCTATCCCCTTTTCACTAGCACTAGCACTTTATATTGATTATCATTTTAGATCGACTTTTAAGACATTACTTTTTACACATGTAGTAAAAGTTGTTGGAGTGGCCTAAAGGCGTATCAGCCAGACAGCAACGGAGTCTATCCCCTTTTCACTAGCACTAGCACTTTATATTGATTATCATTTTAGATCGACTTTTAAGACATTACTTTTTACACATGTAGTAAAAGTTGTTGGAGTGGCCTAAAGGCGGTATCAGCCAGACAGCAACGGAGTCTATCCCCTTTTCACTAGCACTAGCACTTTATATTGATTATCATTTTAGATCGACTTTTAAGACATTACTTTTTACACATGTAGTAAAAGTTGTTGGAGTGGCCTAAAGGCAGTATCAGCCAGACAGCAACGGAGTCTATCCCCTTTTCACTAGCACTAGCACTTTATATTGATTATCATTTTAGATCGACTTTTAAGACATTACTTTTTACACATGAAGTAAAAGTTGTTGGAGTGGCCTAAAGGCAGTATCAGCCAGACAGCAAGGGAGTCTATCCCCTTTTCACTAGCACTAGCACTTTATATTGATTATCATTTTAGATCGACTTTTAAGACATTACTTTTTAGACATGTAGTAAAAGTTGTTGGAGTGGCCTAAAGGGTATCAGCCAGAGATCAAAGGAGTCTATCCCCTTTTCACTATCACTAGCACTTTATATTGATTATCATTTTAGATCGACTTTTTAAGACATTACTTTTTAGACATAGTAAAAGTTGTTGGAGTGGCCTAAAGTCAGTATCAGCCAGAGCAAAGGAGTCTATCCCCTTTTCACTAGCACTAGCACTTTATATTGATTATCATTTTAGATCGACTTTTAAGACATTACTTTTTAGACATGTAGTAAAAGTTGTTGGAGTGGCCTAAAGTCAGTATCAGACAGGCAGCTATCCCCTTTTCACTAGCACTAGACCAAGGAGATTGTTTTGGTATCTGATGTGGAGCGCCACACCTACAATCAGCTCCTAATATACCACACAGAGCCCTGTGCCACTCATATGCTGAGTTGATGAGGGCCAGTATCAAACCAGGAACCTTGTGGTTCTGAGTTGGATGCTCTACTGACTGAGCTAAACCAGACTTTCATATATATTTATTTAGGGAAGATCAAACTCATTGCACTAGTTAACTCTTGTAAAGATGTTTTAAAATAAGGTTTGCTTTAATTTCTTTGTTTAATGGCAAATCAACCTTCAGTGGGTTATTTAATTCAAAAGCCATCTTGTAGAAGAACAGTGGTGATACTATTTAACACATATCTGGAGATGTGAGAGGTTCTTACCTTTCCCAAGAGTATTACTACCGATGTGAATGTAAAAGCATGACTAAAGTTTGAATTTGCTTATCAGTCTATCTTGTTAACCATTACAACAGGGGATTCTCCTGTAAAATCCAGTAAAATAAGAATTTGGAAGATGTTGGTTTGTTGGATTTTATGGCATGTCAACCCATTGGGTCATTTTATGCTGAAGATGTTTTGTCTTATATGAATAAGACAAAACATCTTCAGCATAAAATTGATGGGTACTCAATTTTTTTTAATACACTTTTTAGAACACCTTTTGTTTTCTTAAACTCATAGATGAAACTGGGCCTGGGAGTAATGGTGATGAAGGGGTACTCCACATTCCCCAAGCTCCAGAATTAGAACTTCAGCATCAGATATAGTTTAATGTCATACCCAGGACAATAAGACCTTCAGCCACCGCCTTCTAGCACATGTAGAATCAAAATTGGTTGGGGTTTGCCATAAGAGCAATAGGGATGGGATAATCTTGTGCTAGGGCTTGATATGACCAGCCAATTGATAGGAGGGGGACTCTCCAACCGCCTGTCTAGCTTAAGGGCCAAAGTGGATTGTTGCATATCATGATATGATCAGCCACCTAGGTTACATTTTTAAGTATCATGTTTCGCCACTCACGGTTAACAATTGGCTCCATTGCGGGGGGGGGGTCTTACCCCACTGGAGAGGTGCAGTGTATTCTAAAGCCCCAGCTGATATGGCTGAATTTGTAAGATGAAAACAAACATGTGGTTTGCTTAAAACTTTCTTTGATATCATTATTATTTCACAACTTGAGTTTTATGTAGACATGACTGAATATTTAAAAGATAAGTCTAACCAACGTATTTCATATCCATTTATTAAAAGAAAGTTCCTGAGTCTGACAAGAAATACCTGAAGAAGGCCGGAGGTCACATCAGCCGAAACGTTGTACAGATAACAAGGAAAATTAGGACAATAGTCTGAATAATCCAAATAATACTAATTATCAAGCCTCATCTTAAAAATTCAAAGATACATGTCAACTCTTGTTGGATTATTTTATGCCGAAGACCTTTTGTTGTATAAATTCTTGATGGGTACTCAATTTTTTTAAAACCAAATTATTTTTAAACATATTTTAAAACTCACTTTTTTCTTTTCTTTTTAAAACCATCAACTCCTTACTCTGCCGCACAGATCCCCGTGCTACTCATACAGTGAGTTGGCGAGGGCCGTTTTCAAACATGGAACCTTGTGTTTCCTAATCAAACACTCTACTGACTGAGCTATACCAGCCACATTATTGCTGTACAAAGTAGTACTAAGCTTAGCTTAGTTGTGTTTGGATGGTGATTTGTTTGGTTGGATTTTACGGCATGTCAACCATTGTTGGGTTATTTCATACCAAAGACATTTTGCTTGATTCATTCTTGATGGGTACTCAATTTTCTTTTTAAACTCAATTTTTTTTTTAAACACATTTTTTTTTCGATTTAATTTAGTTCAACTGGTAGAGCATGTGCCTTGAAATCACAAGGTTCCAGGTTCAATACTAGCCTTTGCCAGTGGGGAGATGATAGATGTGGCGCTCCACCACAGATGTCAAAACTTTCTTTACAGTTTCATCTAATTCTTACTTCTTCAGAAAGGTTTTATAAATTCTTGCTTATATTATATTGGTGTAATGGTTACTGTTAACAGTACTTTTATCTCCATAACCAGTGATAAAAGTACTGTTGCTCCAAATCATTTTAGTCAGATTCTTGCCCTGATGAGCTAGTTAGGGAAACTATTAGTGGTTATATCTGACTCATTAGGATTGATAATTTATATATATATATATATATATATATATATATATATATATATATATGATGCATACGTAGACTCCATGACAACATCATATATGTGTAAATATGTGTATATATATATATATATATATATATATATATATATATATATATATATTTGGGAGAATATGTGCTTAATTGAAGTCACACCTAATTTGAAAATTAATTAGTTGATAATTAATGAATTAGGCGAATATATCTGTTCAAATGTAAGCCGTAAACAAATCAAGAAAACGTCGATCTCTGTCTCTGTATGTAAGTCTCATACTGTCATGCAGCAAGTCACCCAAAAATATAGTATATATCAGTTTAAAAACAAACGAAAAATCTGGTGTAATGGTTAGAATCCCTGCCTGTCAGCCTGGCAGTTAGGGTTCGAATCACACACAAAGCACTTTCCTGTCTATAACTCTGCTGATGAGGCATAATATGCCGAAATGTACATACAGAGATTGACTTTTTCTCGATTTGGCATTTATATAGTCATGGAACATGAACAGAGACGCTTCATTTTTTGTTTACGAACGCTATACCATCATTATAGTTCAACTCTAGTCAGCTGGTTTCCACCATGCAACAGATATGTGATTATATGATACTTATATATATATATCATATTTATGTTATATATATATATATATATATATAAATGATGCATACATAGACTCCATGACAACATCATATATGTGTATATATATATATATATATATATGATGCAATCATAGACTCCATTTTATATCCATTAAGATAGTGCCAGCTTAGCTCAATTGGAAGAGCATCTGCCTAGAAACCACAAGGTTCCAGGTTCAATACTGAACTTTGCCAACTGAGCACATGAGTAGCACAGCACATGTGTGGTAAAGTAGGGAAATGATAGAAGATGTGGCACTTCACCACAGACATCAAAAAACAATCTTCCTCATTAGCAATAGTGTAAAGGAGATTTTGCTGTCTGGTTAATAATGACAATAGATCACTCTGTCAACATTACTTTTTATTAGGACATTGAACAGTAATTAGAAGGCATTGCGTTGACATGTGAAAGACAACTCATACCAAAGTATTTCATCTCGATTATGATTGACTAATTTTAAAGACATATCAAAACATCTAGGGTTACTTTATACCTAGAGGTTAAAAAATCATGTTCATTGTGTGTTCATATTTACATTTTCTGTGTATTTGTTTCTTAGGAATTTTTTTTGTTTTGTTTTGTTTATTTATTGATTTTAACGCCATATCAACCCGTCTGGGGTTATGTCATGCCTAACAGTTAGGAAGTTATACATATCGTGTATTTACATTTATACTTTTTAGTAACTGGTTTTAACAATGTGTTAGCATTATTGGGGATTATGTTGTATGGTATTGTTTCATGTCTATATTTTATGGTATAATTTTATTTCCCTCAAAAAAAAAAAAAAAAAAAAAAAGAGAATATCCTCCATGTTGACATTTTCAAACAGATCTTTCATATTGTTTGCTTTAAAATAACGGTTTCTTGTTAGCAAAAAAGCTGCAATAAGTGTTTAACTGTCAAATGTGTTTGACATGTTCCACATTGTGGTTGTTGTTCTTTTTGCATACAGTCCTATCAAAGACAAATAATTTTTAAATAAGTCTATTTAACTCATAGATGGGACCCTAACAGGCATTACTACTCTCAATCAGAAAGGACATGGGAATAATGGCATGGTAGGGGTACTTTACACTTCCTTGATCCTCACTATCAGATGTAAAGTAAAGTCGTCGGGGTGGCCTAAAGTCGGTATCAGCCAATCAGCAAGGGAGTCTATCTCCTTTTCACTAGTGCTAGACCGAGGAGATTGTTTTCGCTTCTGAGGTGGAGCGCCACACATACCATCAGCTCCTTACTTTACCACACAGTTTCCTGTGCTACACATACGCTGAGTTGGCAAGGGCCACTATCGAACATGGAACCTTGTGGTTTCGAGCCGAACACTCTACCGACTGAGCTAACCTGGCCCTATCAGATGTTGTTTAGTGTTATACCCAGGACAACCCTTTATAGGGGAGGACATACCACTCTCCAAGGGGTACAGTCAGCAGAATCTAAGCTCTGCTGACAGGGCATATATCCATTATGAGGACATTTGGTAAATATTAGAAGGTTCTATGTAAACATTTAAAAGACAAGTCTATTTTATATCCATTCTAATGTTGGTTATTTGATTAATGTCATGTCATCCTTTTGGTTATAAAGAAGTTTTGTTTTATTCATTCTTGCTAGATATTCAATTTCTACAAACCCATTTTTTTAAAACCCATTTTTTAAAACTTCGGACTATTGTCTCATCTTTATTGTTATCTGTACAACGTTTCAGCTGATTTGCCCTCCAGTATTTCTTGTTGGAGCCTTCTTGAACTTGGTAACCTTCTTTTCAAATTCGGGAACCTTCTTGTAATCGAGAGCCATCACAGAACTTTTTTAAAACTCATTTTTTAATCTATTTAATCCCTAGATGGGACCTTAACAGTACTACAACTCTGGATCAGGGTGGACCTGGGAGTAATAGCAATGAAGATTACTTCACAGTCCTGCGTACTCCAGAATCAGAACTTCACCACTTTATGCAGTTTAACATTATTATTAAGGACACTAAAACCTTCAACCACCATCTTCTAGCAATATATGATAAAATGGATTGAGGGATTGCCATAAGATCAATACAGTCAGGACAATCATATAGGTGCTAGGGCTTGACATGACTAGCCAATTGATCAAGGAGGCCTCTGAGTGGAGTGCTGCACGTCATCGACTGTTCAGACACCAGAATTCCATCTTTAATCCATGGCCAACAAGTGGCCCCATTGAGGGTGGGGTCTTAGCTTTCTGCAGAGAATGCAGTTAGCGTATTTTACAGCTCAAGCCTAAAGAACTGATATCCAATCTGAGGACACTGGGCAAATATTAGAAGACATTAGGTAGACATTTAAAAGTTTAACCAATATATTTTAGCCATTTTGTGAACATTGCATAGACACAAATAGGCATTACATAGACAATCCAATCAAAATGTATTTTGTAGACATTTATATAAAAGAGAGGTGAAACAAAAAAAAAATGAAACCAAAAAAAAAAGCCCTAAAAAATGAAAAATTTAAGAATGTAAAAAAAAAAGATTCTATTTAAAATTACCCAAATTTAAAAATTCTTCAGACATTTTTTCCCTCCATTTCCAAATTGATTAGAAAATTAGGAACTTATTTGGAAACTTGGCACTTTTTCAAAATAAAAAAATAAAAAATTATTTTAACATTTTTTTCTGTTACTGTAATTATTTTCTTCCTTTCTCTCATCCTGATTCATTTTTTTCCCTTTCTTCTAATCTTTCTCTTCTCTCGTTTTTCTTTCTCATCTTTTTTCTTCCTTTTCATTTAATCTCATTCATTTTTTCTTTTCCTTCCTATTTTTTTCTCTCCTTTCTCTTCCTTTTTGTTCCTTTTCTTTCATCCTGATTCATTTTTTTCTCTTTCTTCTCATCTTTCTCTTCTCTCCTTTTTCTTTCTCATCTTTTTTTTCTTTTTTACTCGCATTCATTTTTTTCTTTTCCTTCTCCTTTCTCTTCCTTTTTGTTCCTTTTCTCTCATCCTCATTCATTTTTTTCTTCTTCCTCTTCTTTCCTTTCTCTTCTTCTGTCTCTTTTTCTCCCGGTTCTTTTCTTTCTCTTCTTCCATTTCTTTCATCATCATTCAGGTTACAGTTTTCTTTTCCTTCCTTCCGTTTTCCTTCTTTCCATTCTCTTCCACTTGTTTTTTCTTCCTTTTCTTTCATCCTCATTCATTTTTTCTTTTTCTTTTGTCTTCTCTCCTTTTTCTTCCTCTTCGTTTATCCTCATTCATTTTTCTTTTCCTTCCTCTTCTTTTCTTTCTCTTCTCTCCTTTTTCTTACATTTCTTTTTTCCTCCTTTTTGTTTACCCTCATTCATCTTTTTCTCTTCCTTCTTCTTTTCTTTCTCTTCTTCTGTTTCTTTTTTCTCTCTTTTCTTCCTATTCTTTTTTCTTTCATCCTCATTCAGGTTTCAGTTTTTTCTTTACTCTCCTTTTCCTTCTCCTTTCCATTCTCTTCCTCTTCTTTTTTTCTTTCTTTTCTTTCATCCTCATTCATTTTTTTTCTTACTTCTACTTTTCTTTCATCCTCTTCTTTCTCTTTTTTCTCCCTTTTCTTTCATTCACTTTTTCTCTTCCTTTCTCTTCTTTTTTTCTTCTCTCTCTCTTTTCTCTTCCTTTTCTTTCATCCACCTTCAACTTTCTGTTTTCTTTCCTTTTAAACTTCACTGTTTTTTTCTTTCCTTTTCCTTTTCTCTTCATCTTTTCACCCTTCTCTTCTTATTTCTTCATTTTCTTTCATCCTCATTAAGCTTTCTTTTTCTTTCCTTTTTCTTCTTTCTTTTCCCTTCTTTTTTTCTTTTCTTCCTCTTTTCTTCTTCCTCTTTTTTTCTTTTCTCATGTTTTCCTTTGTTCCTTCTTCACACTTATTTTTTCTTTGTTTTTTGTTTGTCTCTTTACCTTACTCTTTCTTTTCATTACCCACCCTCTGTTTTTCCTCTATCTCTCTTTATTCATTTTATCTTTCATTCTCTCTTTTCTTTGAAACTTCCTTTCACTTTCTCCCCTTCCTTAATTCTTTTTTGCATCGACAGGTTCTGATTCGTCTAATCTCTTTTTTTTCTCTCTTTCCTCCTGTTACATAATCATAATCAGCTTATGAATTATGTATGTACCTGTAGTTAGAATATTTTGAATAAGGTCCGTTGGATTAAAAATGACAGGGTCTGTGGAAAGTTACTATGGCCGATGATTGACAATTGGTGACATTTAACTAACCTTCTAGTACACACAGGAGAATAAGTTTTAGTTTGGTTAGAGATGCGACCCAATTGGAGGAGTGCAGATGCTATTGTCACTGCTCTGAGTCAGCATCTCCCCCGTGGCAGAATCATGGGCTGGGTTTTGGAAATAAAGCTTTATCAAGAAAACAACCTAGTCTTGTTTGTTAATTGAATATTAAAAACAAGAGATGACAGCCCAAAGAAATCAACAAAGAAATCAACCCCCAGTAGAAGCCCTGGAAAGAAGTAAGCCCACTAGATCGCCTGAAGAAAATGGCGGCCGAGGTAGAAACAGTAAGCAGAAGTGTAACAAATATGAACCATCATCTATCATCTATAATCTATCTCTCTGTCTCTCTCTCCCCCCAATTGTATATATCTGAGCAAAGTGGTATACTTCTTTCTTCATCTTTTCTTTTCCCTTTTTTTTCTATTTCTTTCTTCATTCTTTTTTCCTTTTTTTTTTTCTCCATCTTTTCTTTTTCTTTTTTCTATTTCTTTTGACCTTTCTTTCTATTTCTTTCTTCACTTTTTCTTTTTCCATTTCTCTCTTTCTTTTTTTTCCCTTTCTTTCTTTCTTCATCTTTTCTTTTCCTTTCTTTCTTTCTTCTTTCTTTCTTCATCTTTTCTTCTTTTCTCTTTTCCTTCTTTCTTTCTATTTTTTTTCTCTCTTTCTTCATCTTTTTTCTTTTTCTTTCTTCCTCTTTTTTTCCCTTTCTTTCTTTCTTTTCTTTTGTTTTCTTTTTCTTCATCTTTTCTCTTTCCATTTTCTTTTTCTTCATCTATTTTCCTTTTTCTTCTTTCTTCATCTTTTTTTCCCTTTTCTTTCTTTCTTCACCTTTTCTTTCTTTCTTCTTCCTTTCTTTCTTTCCTTATCCTTTCTTTTTCCCTTTTCTTTCTATTTCTTTTGACCTTTCATTCTATTTCTTTCTTCATCTTTTTCTTTTTCCATTTCTCTCTTCTCATTTTTTTTCCTTTTCTTTCTTTTCTTCATCTTTTCTTTCTTTTCTTTCTTCTTCATCTTCTTTCTTTTCTTTCTTCATCTTTTCTTTTGCTTTCTTCATCCTTTCCTTTTCCTTTTCTTTCTATTTTTTTTATTATCTTTTTTATTCATTTCTTTCTATTTCTTTCTTATTATTTTTCTTATTATCTTGCTTCATCTTTTCTTTTTTCCTTTTTCTCTAATTTTCTTTTCTTTTTCCCTTTATTCCTCTCTCTTCTCTTTCTCCTTATTTCTAATCTACTTCTCTCTATATTCTTACCAACTCTTCCTTTTCTCCTCCCCTTTCACTCATTCCTAATTTTCTTTCCCTTCAGTTTAATTCAACCACAGAGAGCTGCTAATTAGAAGAGTCCTTCAACCATTTAGAAACAAGAACAAATAAAGTGCTATTAATTTCATCGTCTCTTTCTAATGTCCCAATAAATCTTACAGAATTCAATTTTGCCTGTCATTTGTGTTTCTTTTTCAATATGAAAAAAATGAAATATTGGTTAGAATAGTTCTACCCTGCCACACCGCCAAATCTAAATTTGCAACTGTTCATTGGCAGATAAGAAAGGAGAATAAAAAAAAAAAAAAATTCAAAAACAGAAAGATCTCAAATAAAATAAATGTCGACCTCTGCCAACAGATCTGTTGACTGTTAACTGAGATCAAAGTGTATTAAGTGTTCTTTATTAATTGGCAAAATAGATTTTAAAGATAAAGGAGGAATCATAGTAGAGTTAAAAAATAAATGAGACATTATCAAAGTTGAGTATATTTATTGGTTATATATATATATATATATATATATATATATATACAAGGTATGTCAAAAAGGTATTGAGATTTTTTTACTTTTTGACACACCTTGTATTCTGAAAAAAAAATGTTCCATTCATTGTTTGTTTCTATCTTGGGCTTGAAACTTGGTACTTTTTTGGCACACCTTGTGTTTCTGAAAAATATTAATGAATGGAGCGTTATTTTTTTTCCAGAATACAAGGTGTGTCAAAAAGTACAAAAATCTCAATCCTTTTTTCACAATATATATATATATAAGTTTTTGGATGTTGTTTTGATTGAACAAATTATTATTTATATTTTTGCTTGAAGGCAATTATAATGCATGTATCGTATAAAACGATAATTATAGAAAATAATCTTGACAGAGATCCCGAAAGGATGGCTCGCCATCAGAACACCGTACAGACTGTTTTCGACTTTATTAAGTCTCTTCAGCGATGTATACTAACGACTCCCCTCCGACAGGAATCGAAACCGGGACTTCACAGCATAGTCAGAGACCATATCCGTTTGGCCGCCGGTACATAGCGAACAATCCCTGCGAAATTACCCTGTCAATGAAACTACTACACGCCTCTACCATAGTAGGTAAGTGGACGTTTATTGTGTAGTAAACAAACTCGGCGTAGCTCTTCGGCGAAGTGAATAAGATTTTTGGATGTTTGTTTGTTTATAATTAGGGCCGAACGGATATGGTCTCTGACTATGCCTGTGAAGTCCCGGTTTCGATTCCTGTCGGAGGGTCGTTAGTATACATCGCTGAAGAGACTTAATAAAGTCGAAACAGTCTGTACGGTGTTCTGCATGGCGAGCCATCCTTTGCGGGATTCTCTTGTCAAGATTATTTTCTATAATTATCAAATTTTATACGATACATGCATTATAATTGCCTTCAAGCAAAAATATAAATAATAATAATAATAATAATATATATATATATATATATATACACAAACATACACATATATATGTATATATATAGTATCCAATTGCCGCATTAACCTTTCCATCACAGTGGCATCAGTAAATAATCCAAAAGTGCTCAATATATTAAAAACATAGAGCAATAATAATAATGATGATAATAATAATAATAATAATAATATCAGTAGAGCAAAAGAGTTAAGGGTCTACCATGGTAAAACAGTTAACTCTTTTCTTCTACTCATATTATTATTATTATCATTATTATGTATATATATGTATATAGGTTTATATATAAATATATATGTGTATATATGTATATATATGTATGTATATATGTTTATATGTGTATATATGTTTATATATATATGTGTGTTTATATATATTTATAAAAATAAATGTATGTACATATATATATGTATGTGTTTATATATATGTAAGTATGTATGGTAATCTTTTGGTAGCTGTTTTTGTTCAGAAAACACCAATGTATCAAATCTTAAGAAAGCCCAGATAGATCTAACTAAAACATACAAACAAGAACAATGAGAATTCATCCAAAGCCAAATAAATAAAATCAGAAATTCTGTTAAAGATAGATGATCATAATTAGTTTGACAGACAGTAATTGAAGTTAGTGGTTGGAAAAGCACCTTGAGATCAAAGCTAAAATCAGCCAGCCAAAAAGATAGACTTCTGACATAGAAAGAATACTTCAAGAATCTCTTTGGAAACCCTCCTAAAATCAAAGACAATAATACTCAAAAAATAATTTATCACCAATGAGACATTAAAGTAGGATACTTTATGAATGATGAACTTGGCATATACTTAAAAATAATTAAAAGTAGAAAAGTGTCAGACCTCAACAAAATACTACAAAGTATAGAAAACAAGGAAATTTGACAACATACTTCTTTGATTATGCAATGCAGTGTATAAACAAAGTATAATAGAGAAATGGATGAAAGGCTGCATCCTCCAAAGAAAGGATACCTCAGAATCACTAACTACAGAGGTATAACACTTACTGCTATTGTTGTTAAGGTTTATAATTCATCAAATCATCAAAGGTGTATGAGAAAAAAAATCTTGAAGCAACACTTTTGTTTGTATTTTCTCCAAATGTAGAAGGGGTTCAAGCAAAACATCTCAAGGCAACACTATTGTTTGTAGATTCCTCCAAAATATTTGATTCCATACACAGAGGAAAGAATTTTAAAGAATTATCCCAGTATATATATATATATTTACCAACACCTCTGCACAGCAGGATGTGACACAAGGTCAATTTCTTAAGCGGAGTTTAACAGGTTTGAATTCAGAGTTTTCCTTCTCCTAGACTGGTTGCCTAACCAAGGTTAAAGAACTCAGCCTGCCCTACTATTTACCCATAGCTTGAGGGAGAGTAGAATTCATACCTTTCCCAAGGGTATTAGCGCTATGTGAAATGCAATTACCATGTCCAGGATTTGAACTCGGGCGAGAGGTCCATTTCCTATGACTTTAACCATTACACCACACGCTTCCTACAAGATGGGCCCATATGACCTTTAGGCACCCCTTTTGCTTTGCTGATTCATAAGTACATTTTTTCATTTACACTGTCAACATCCGGTTGTTTGTTAACAGACGATTTTTAGAGTTTTTTTTAATTATAAAACTAACCACTAACCCTAACCCCTAACCCTAACCAACAACCGGATGTTGACAGTGTAAATGAAAAAATGTACTTATGAATCAGCAAAGCAAAAGGGGTGCCTAAAGGTTATATGGTCTAAAAGATGTAGCTAATACTACTAGCATATGATCTCCCCAAAGAAACTTTTACCTTTATAATGATACACTACAAAGACATGAAAGCAATGGTTCACTCCTCTGATGGTGACACAGATTTCTTTGAAATTGTCACTGGAATCCTACAAAGAGATACATTAGCATCATTTCTATTTATAATCTGCCAAGACTTCATGCTATGACTGTTATTAGATTTAATGAACGAAAAACGTTTCACAAAAAAAGCTGGCAAAATCCTAAAGAAACTATTACAGAATCTCTGCTGTATATCCTGCAGAAGGCAGCAAGAGGCATTGGTTTCTATGGGAACTCAGATAAAACAGTTCATGTTTTAAACAAGATGGAGACATCTCCACATTGGATGGCAAGCTTCTGAAATTAGGAGACCAGTTCACATACTTAGGTAGCAATATCTCATATACAGAAAGCGAATTCAATATATGCATAGGAAAGACATGGACTGCTATTGACAGACTATCAATTATAAATCTGATCTACTCTCATAAGATAAAGTGAAAATTCTTCCAAGCTGTAGCCATGTCAGTGCTACTGTATGGCTGCACCACTAGAACTTTAACAA
>CM042148.1:9526177-9543391 GCA_023376005.1 Doryteuthis pealeii
ACTGATTTGAATTCACAGTTTTCTTTCTCCTAGACTGGTTGCATAATCAAGGCTAACAAACCCAACCTGCCCTATTATCTATCCATAGGAGAAAAACTGGATTCATACCTTTCCTAAGAGCATTAGCATGAAGTAAAACAAAAACAGCCTCATACTGGATTTGAAATTAAGGTTGTCAATTCCATTTCCTACAATAATAACTGATACATTAAGTGCACCTACAAATATATATATATATATATATATATATACATATATATATATAAAAGTTTTTTGTAGGTACAGAATTTTATTAAGGAGCGAAAAAGCGTATACATTGTAAAATATTAAATTTCTAAAAAAGAAAAACTAGGGAACCCTTATGTCTTAATTTTATTTTATTTTTCCTTTTTTTCGGTCAATCACTTCAGAGAAATTCACTTGACAAATGTTGAAAGACGAACAAATTGGATAATAACCGAACGTATCAAGAAAGGATGAGAAGAAAAAAAAACAAAAAAAAACTTGCGTCTTCACTCCCGAATTATCAACACTAATCAACAAACGGTATTATCCAATTTGTACGTCTTTCAACATTTGTCAAGTGAATTTCTCTGAAGAGATTGACCGAAAAAAAAAGGAAAAATAAAATAAAATTAAGACATAAGGGTTCCCTCGTTTTTCTTTTTTAGAAGTTCAATATTTTACAATGTATACGCTTTTTCGCTCCTTAATATATAATATATATATATATATATATATATATATATATATATATATATATAATTATGGTCTTGTACCACTCACTCAGATACTCAGATGTTCATGTGTTGACTCAATTATCATTCCCTCAAATGATTATGGCTACACATGAAACTGAGCAATGAGACAAGGAACATGGGACGATAATTTTATATTTAAGGTTCTAAACATTTTCTGTTACAATAGCATGGAGCACTTTTATAGACTTTTCTTATCAATTTGTTTTTATTATTATATTTAACTCTTTGTTGCTTACAGACAAGAACTAGTTCCCATTAGGTCATCAAAGTTAAGCAGTGATGATCCTGTTCAATACTTGATTCAGCTTTTAATGGCTCAAAGAGGGTTGATATGCCATAAAAAATTTTTTTTTAACTCTTTGCCTACTTTAAACCACTCAGTGGCTCTTCTATCATGCATACCACACCCAAACAAAGTACAAAAAACTGATGGTTAGTTCATAATTGAGCAGAAGGATTCAGATTACAATAAAAATAGGACTTTGTTTGAATAGGAGTTCTGAGGTGAATAGATAGTGAACTTTGAAATAACCAATCATACAGGTAAAAAATACCAAGAAAATTTGGTACAGCCGTGGGGGAAATATGGTAGGCTATATATATATATACATCTCCTCATGCGCCATTCACGTCTTGGATTTTTGACTTTATGTGTTCTTATCACATTGTGACTTTCACTTTAGCATGTACATCAGCAACATTCAATTATGAACACTAATCAACAAACGGTAACAAACCTTTTCTACACATTTTCTAAACTCAACGTATTCAAAACATCCATCATCTTTTAACTACATAATCCTTTAACTACTTTCATTGTCCTGAAGAAGGTTTCCTTTATAAACTGAAATATTCGAACATCAACACTACGACTAATAAATTTCCATCCATTGTAACATCCAGGATTTGTTCTATATTTTCTCCATGTATATATATATATATATATATATATATATATATATTAATCAAGGGGTTACTACCATGTAACCATTGTAGTAGCATAAGTAGTTAATCCTGTAAAATATAGAGCATTAATAGTTGTAGAAAAGTTATTTCCCTACAAGCATGCTTCTTGTGTTTACAAGAAAAGTTAGAGATATTTAGATTCCAAATAAGAGTGAATTAGTGAATAAAAATGAATGAATTCCAAGGGAAATGCATGCACAGGTTATGTAACACATTAATATATCACTAAAATTAATATAGATATAATATAATAAATGCACCAAGTATATATATATATATATATATAAAAAAAATCTAGCTTAATAGACTCACCAGAGTACTAGAATTTCTAAAGTTCAAATAATTAAGAAGTAAGAAAGAAGGGGCAATAAAAAATATAGGAGAGGAAGGGCACGGCTAATAGAATGATTAATCACCCTTGCCTGTCAACATAGGTTTGACTTAGCACTAACTTCAAAGGAACAAGTTTTGGAGACTTAAGTTAATTGACTCTTATGAGAAATGGAAAAAAATAAGCTTAAACCAGGAGAATATATATTTCATTAGCCACACAGATTTACTTAGTTCCCCTGAAGATGGTGTACTAAGAACCCTGAAACCGCGGTAGGGAAATAACTTTTCTACAACTATATATATATATATATATATATATATATATATATGTATATAAAGTTTGTTTCTTTATTGAAAAAAAAAACAAAAGTTAAATAAATTCAACACATATTGCATTATAAATTACCTTCAAAATCTTTATATTACACATACACACAATACTTCAAAGATACTATAAAGAAACAAACTTTATTTCACTATGCCGAGCAAGGCTATATTTATAGTAAAAATTAAAAGAATTTCGAACAATTTCCATGCATGGGAGCAGCCGAGCTGAGTTAACATCACGGAAAAAATTTTCAAATATTTTCAATATACGGCGTTCCTCAACTTCTTAAACAACAGATGATTACAATATCGCCGTGGGATAAGTACTATAAATAAATTCAACACATATTGCATTGTAAATTGCCTTCAAAATCTTTATATTATATATGTATATGTATATATGAATATGAATCATGTATTTTTATCAAAAAATTTAATTAGAAAAAACAATTCATCAGATATTTCTGATGGTTTCTTTCTTTAATTGCATATCAACAACTTTTGTTGATTGTTTGATGCCAATTTAGTATTTTCGTCTGTGATATATAGACATCTTTTGTAGATGGGTCTCAATATTTAAGTATCGATCATTGTGTTTGTAGATTGAAATTTTGTTAAATTAATTGAACTACGCACCTATTCTTCATACGCGGGGCCCACTCGCTCAGTGGTGTGGTAAGTACTCTCATTATATAAGTTTGTATCTTTCAAAACTTAATTTTCTTAATAAATGTTGATGAATTATCTAAACCACCATATATATATATCTATTAAAGATAGACATCCGAATTATTTTATGCAATACTCAAGTCGACATGATTTTTGTAAGCATTGGAAAAACCTTTCCCTTTTCCCCCTCTCTCTGAAGTAAGTGAATAAATTGTAAAGGAGAAAATTTTTTGAATAATTGAGATTTTTAAAAAATCTGGTAAATGTTTTAAGGATAAACTGAATTAAGTGTAAATTATTAATTTCTGTGGCAATAAACCTTGGCCTTAGTGGTCATAAATGGCTTTAAAAAAATATCCATGTTTGAAATTTTTTAAATGTAAATACGGTCGGCATGTGTACATAAGATAAATTAATTTAGTGAAATAGAATCTTATTCCAAAAGTGAATATAATAGCACAGCTAGGATTCGAGCTCACTTACTAACATGTTGCAGTCCAGCACATTAGCCATTATGCCATGAGGAATTTCCCTACTCTTGTTTCATCTAAAGAATGTATTCTTTAATAGAATACATGTTGGAATACTTTGGTATATAAGGTGTGCTGAAGTCCACCACTTAAACTTATAGACTATGTGTGGGTGCATGGATTAAAGCCAGCCGATCAACACACTCAAATACATGGTTAGTTAACAACTAAATTGCCGATCTTGAAAGCTGTTCATTTGTATGCATTCAACACGGACAAACGGATCTACAACCAAAGGATTCTACCTAATACTAAGGAACACCGAGGAACAACCAAGGAGTCTACCTAAACACTAATGAAGAAACAAGGATTCTTTACTAAGGAACACAAGGGATCTCCACTGTAAAGTGCTCTCACTTGCAGCCTAAAAATGGCCATAAAAATCGTAACAATACATGAAACTTATAGTCAGTGAATTGATGAAAGGCAATAAAAAAACATTATAGGTTTTATCCTTCTCTGCTAGTATTTGTGCACTTTTATGGCTTAAGAAAAATATTTTTATAATGATTTGTTTACTTCATCATATATATATATATATATATATATGTATAAATATATGTAAGTATATATACATATCTGAAGTATATATATATACATATGAATAGATGAATTGATTTATTCACTACTGTGGACTTATGCCAAACCAAGCATGAAAAATGTTTTTGTTTTTTTTAGTGGCTAAAATTTATGCTAGAAAAACAATGTTGAAATTTTCATTTTAATGTTTCCTAACAATTTTATTACTAGATTCTTACCCCACATGGATATCTCAGATTTTTCTCCACATGATATGCAGAAAAGCCTAAATGAATTTACATGAATGTATGATTATTAATTATATCATTTATTACATCATTATTCATTATATTATTATTAATTTAATTATATAATTTAAGATATACATATAGAGAGATAGTGTTGGGCAAACCATTCTCTTATAACTATTTTATCTGCATAGGCAGTAACAGCAAACTGCTAGAAACTTTGTAAATCTTGACAGAACCTAATCTAATTATATATATATATATATATATATATATATATATATATATATATATATATAACTAAATGTATAACTTGGTTAAAATATAGATATCTATTCATATAAAATGTACTAATTATTTATACACACATACCATGTATGTGTATGCGTGTATTTATCTATATATCTATAATATATATATACACATACATACATACATATATATATATATAATATATATATATATAACTTATAGAATAATTATATTAACTTGAGGCTTCAAAGGAGTCTAATAATAGATGAGAAAAACTTTGTATGAGGGACCCCACTCTCAAAAAGTGTTTTAATACTTTTGAGAGGGGTCCCTTGGAAAGGATTTTTCTTTTACCCCCCTTATTTCATTCATATTCATTTTTATTTCATCCATTCATTCATTTTACCATTAATTTTTAACTATATATATATATATATATATATATATATATATATAGATAGATAGATAGATAGATGGATAAAAGGCTATGAAAACACACATTGCTGTTAAAATGAATATATTTTTTATATCATTTTCATTTTAATATATTCATTTTAATAACCTTATGTCTTTTCATACACTTTTATCTATACATATACCGTCAGATTCATTTCCTTTCTCTTAACTTAGGGGCCGGGTTAGCTCAGTTGGTAGAGCGTTCGGCTGGAAACCACAAGGTTCCTAGTTCGATATCGGTCCCCGCCAACTCAGCGTTATGAGTAGCACAGGGATCTGTGCGGTAAAGTATGGAGCTGATGGTAGGCGTGGCGCTCCACCTCAGATGCTAAAACAATCTCCTTGGTCTAGCGCTATTGAAAAGGGGATAGACTCCCTCGCTGACTGGCTGATACGGACTTTAGGCCACCCCGACGACTTTACTTTACTTATATATATATATATATATATATACTCACATACAGCCTCATGTGTATACACACACAGGAATACACATATATAGTGACTCACAAATCATATATGACATACACATATAATATATGACATGCACATACACACATATTATATACATATATAGGTAAATAAACAAATCATTTAAAAAAAGTTTTCTTAGAAATACAATCATCAGATGAAACACCTGTTTCATCTGATGATTGCATTTTTTCAAAGAGATGAAACTTTTATTAATGAAGCCGACATAAAGAGGTGAGATAACAATTTATTTCATGTTATGCATACATATACATATATACATATATATTGTTACAACTTTTTCAGTTATTTGAATTTGTAATATAAGTAAGATACAAATATACTCACATAAAAACTTGATTGTATGTATATAATCAAACATTCATGCAATATAGACACAGACACAAAAGTCTATATATGTTCTTGCAATTAAAGTTTTGAATATGGCATTTGTTCAACTTTTTCTTGTAATTAAGTGATTTTTTTTTCTTCTGTTGTACTTTACTTTAAAAATGTTTTTCTTTCTTTTACTTTTCTTTCTTTTTTTTCAGCTTATGTTTTTCTTTTCTTTCTTTGAATTTTTCTTGTTTTTCTACATTCTTTCAAAATGTCTTACCCCCTCCTTTCTTTCACTAAGCATTCTTTTTTATTTATTCACAATTTTTCCTCCCTTTTTGTTCCATACTCTGTTTCATTTCTTTCTTTCTTCCTCTCTTTCTTTCTCAATATTTCCTCTTTCTTTTTTCCATACTCTATCATATTTCTTTCTTTCTTCCTCTCTTTCTCAATTTTTCCTTTCTTTTTTTTCCACCTGTTCCATTACTTTTTTTTATCCTCTCTTTTTTTCTCAATATTTCCTTTCTTTCCATAATCTTTTCCTTTCTTCTTTCTTTCCTAATATTTCTACTTTCTTTTCTTTTCTATGCTGTATTCTCTTTCTTTCTTTCTTTCTTTCTTCCTCTCTTTCTCCTCATTTTTCCTTTCTTTTTCTCCATACTCTTTTTCTTTTTTCTTTCTTCCTAATATTTTGTCTTTTCTTTTTTTTCATACTATGTTCTATTCTTTCTTTCATCCTCAATATTTCCTCTCTCTTTTTCCACATTCTATTCTTTTTATTTCTTTCATCCTCTCTTTCTGTCTCATCTTTTCATTATTTTCATACTTTTCCTTTTTTTTCTTTCTTACTCAATATTTCTTCTTTCTTTTTTTTCCATACTCTCTTTCTTTCTTTTAATCTCTTTCTCAATATTCCCCCCTCTCCTCTCTCTCCTCCTTTTTCTTTTTTTTTTTTTATTTCTTTCTTTATTCTCTCTACTTTCCATACTCTGCTCTCTTTCTTTCTTTCTTTCTTTCTTTCTTTCTTTCTTCCTCTCTTTCTCAATATGCTCTTAGTTCCACTCTTTTTTTTTTTTTTTTTTTACTTTTCAGTCATCATCCTCTCTCTTTCTTTCATTTCTAAACTTTACTTTCTTCTTTTCTTTTTGACATTCTCACCGATCTTCCATCTGATTTTCCTGAAGCTGATTACCTGCAGGAGTAACTAGACTCCTCATGCAAAATCACACAAAGACAGGAAAAGAATGATGCACTTACAGACAGACAGGTCATGGTACCAAAAATGGCATTGGCATGAGGAAGACATGCTCAAAGCCAAATCTGTTGCTACTTTTGGATGAGGCGTGAAACATAGATAATTATAGGATTCAAAGTCTTGCTGAGAAAGAGAGTAAAAGGCAGACTCCAGGACATTAGCATATTCAAAGAAAAAGATATGTTCTCTCTCACATACACATGTACAATGGTCACTGAAAAGTTCTCGTCCAGACTAAGAAGGAAATGACCAAGAATACAAATTTCCTTCCAAATATTCAACTCCAACTCCAATACACTTGGCGCATTGTTATTTACAGGTTAG
Source organism: Doryteuthis pealeii (assembly GCA_023376005.1). Classification (NCBI taxonomy): domain Eukaryota; kingdom Metazoa; phylum Mollusca; class Cephalopoda; order Myopsida; family Loliginidae; genus Doryteuthis; species Doryteuthis pealeii. Next base: position 9,533,625 of record CM042148.1, read on the forward strand.
TTTAGCAAATGGACGTAAATATGAGGTACTGTTGTAGAGTAGCTAGCACCCCTTCTCACTCTAGCAGATGGCCTGGCTTAGGTTAGAGTGACTGAAACATTAGGTTAGAGTGACTGAAAAATATATTATTGAAGACAATAATTCGAGCTGTGTAAATGGTGTTGTTAATAGGTTTGACATATTAAATGGCAATACCAAAAATAAACTTTGTGTTGTAGAATAGCTAGCACATCCTTCAGTATCCTACCAAATGGCCTGGCTCATAGCTTTAAATAGTCTATGTTTAAAGACTTCAGCAGTTGATTAATAAACTGATTAATATTCGGACTGATCTTACTGTGTTTGGCTATACCACATTTGACCCTCCTTTATTTCTTGTAAGTTTGTCTTGTTAATTTGTTTTGTAACTTATTGTTCTGTGTTTTTCTATGTATCCGTTAGCACCGGATACTGGTGCTAAATAAGTATATTAAGCACTCAATTTCTTCTGTATATCATTGCACCTCAACGATACAACAGATAGCTGGTGAGAATTGAACCCACTGATAAGATAATATAATGCTAGACAAGCTCATTGACCCTTATATTACTAGATGCCCACAGTTTCTTTAACCTTAAAAGAATTTGATTTCGATATTAAAAAAAAAGGCATCATTCCATTCTTGCTTGGCAGGAGAACTTTTCAACACCTCTCTTGTGTCTCTTGTGGGGATTAAAATAAAATCAAAATTAAAAAAAAAATAACAAAAAAATAACAAACTCCCATAAGCCTTCCCCAGAAGAATCCTCTGAGCATGTGCAGGAAAAAGGACGCACTTCCGACACCCAAGAGAATCTCTCGGCCAATTGAGTTTAGGCCTTAACTGTGTCTAGTCACTATTACTGGCCAAGGAGATATTTTCTTGCAACGTGGTAGCTATGACCAGTGAATAAAACCTAAATAAAATAGCCACCTTTCATCTTTGTCTCTTCCTTTTTCTTCCTTTTTCTTCCTTTTTCTGCGCAACCACCAAATAAGATGGGGTTAAAAGCAAACCCTAAGAACATGCACCAAGAATAACCACAGCACTTTTTAGACCTAAAACCTCTTGTAAACCAATACTCTCTCGCTTTATATATATATATATATATATGTGTGTGTGTGTGTGTGTGTGTGTGTGTGTGTGAATAAGTAAAGTTTTTGAAAAAAAACAAGAAAATATGTAAAAAAAAAAAGGCTCACAGCTTTTTTTTTTCTTTCCACAATTTTCTTTTGTGTGATTTTGATTATTAACCCAATTGAGCCCAGTTGATAGTTTAATTAAAAACCAAAACACTTTAGCGTCGGCTTTCTAAATGTCAATCTTTCGCATATTTTCTTATTTTTGCAAAAACTTCATACTTATTTAAATTGTCAGATTTATTATCTCTTTCTTTCTTTCTTCTTTATATATATATATATATATATATAATATATATATATATAAATATGCCGGGTGTGCACTGTTCTGGAAAGACTGCCAGTCAAAGTAAATGGTCCTTTATATTTACCAATATTAAATCTTAATTAAATATATAATATATATATATATTATTATTATATATATATATATATGGTCAGTTAATTAAAAAATTGAATCAATGGTTTCTTTTGAGGAAAATATTGACTAGAGACATCAATAGGTGGATGGCCAATATATTTCTCTTGAAGTCAAGATGTCAATACTTTTATTGTCAAATTGACATCTATATACTTGACTAAACTCAGTGATTGTCAATAGCAAAAAAGAAAAAAAAAAAATATATCTAAAGTAGTGTCAACTTTAGATAATCAAATATTGAGCACAAATTTATTTTACAAAATTAAGTATACATACAATTTATGGAGGTGCATTGTGTAATGGTTTGAGCCATAGGAAATGGACTCGCTGACCAGAGTTCAAATCCTGGACGAGACTGTTTGCATTTCCCTAGTGCTAATACCCTTGGGAAAGGTATGAATCCATATATTCTTCAGCTATGGGTAAATAGTTAGGCTATGGGTAAATAGTTAGGGGACTTTCTCTTTAACCTTGGATAGGTAAATAACCAGCTCTGGAGAAAAAAAAACTCTGAATTCAAACCTATTAAACTCTGCTCAAGAAATTGACCTTGTGCACATCCTGCTTGTGCAGAGGGGTTGGTAATATATATATAGATATGATTTAGGATATTTTATCTAGGATGTTAGTTAGAAGAATTTAAACATCTAATTACAATCTAATTTCCTACAATGGGAGAAATATGTACAGGGTCAGATTTATATAAGGGGCAAATTTCCCAGAGCCCCCCCCCCCCCCCCTACCAGAGGGACACCCATACTTCCTTCATAAGACTTGTGATTATTACAAAATTAGTTCTTAGTTGGCAGAGCATCTGCCTAGGAATCACAAGCTTCTGGTGATCTTGCCAACTCAACACATGAGTATCTGTGTGGTAAAGTGGGAAGCTGATGGTTATGTCTGGCGCTCCACCTCAATGGAAATTCAATCCCTGAACTAGCCCTAGTGAAAAGACCCATTGTCCAGCGGATACTGACAATAGGCCCGCTCAGCCGACTTTACTTTTAAGAGCACCTATACTTTCTATATAAAACCTGTAATAATTATAAAATTAGTTTTTATTAATGAAAATATAATAGTGATTTGCAGCAACGTAAAGAATTATAATTACTTTGTTGTAAAATATAAATGGAAAAAGTCGTAAAGGTTATTTTTACACGTCAATATAAATTTGATCAAATTGAAATTCAAATATTTTTCTTCGAATATTATATATATATATATATTTTTTTAGGATGTTGTGGTGTAATGGTAGATTATAGGAAATGACTATAGACCGAGTTCAAATCCTGATGAAGCTGTTTGCATCTCCCATAGCCATTAATGTCCCTTGGGAAAAGGTATGAATCCAACTACTCTCCCTCCAGCTATGAGCAAATAGTAGGGCAGATTGGGCTCTTAACCATGGATAGGTAACCAGTCTAGGACAAGGAAAACTTACTTCAAAACCTTTTAAGCAATTGAACTTGCATTCACATCCTTGGGGGCGATTGGATAAATATATATATATTTTTTTTAAAATAAATTTGTTTTTAATTCAATTTTCTTAAAATTTACTTATCAGACATCAATAACTAAATTACAATTTTCTCTACTAGGGCCCCACGACCAATTGTGCCCCAGCCTCCAAGTCTTAAATCAGCTCAGAGTGTATACAATGGCCTAGGAATTACTAATACATAAGGACATTTTATTGAAGATGATTTTTAAAACAGAGCCACAATCTGTCCCCAACTATATTTCCTATCCTCCTTCGTCACCAATACGCAGCACCTCTATCGCTCAAGGACTAATCCTCATCTGTTAACAGACAAGCTTCCGTATAAACAGTCTGCAATTGATGGCGAAATCCTTACTTGACGACCGAGAACTGGAAGTGATGCTATCTCTGAAATCAACTAGACGTACCTCTCACCTGCTGTATGGGCGATCACTCATGCCCGCTCCACGGGTGACCAATCACTAATGATATCATCCATTTGAGGTGCTCGTGGGAGCGAGTGCGGGCCGACCAACAAGGAGAAAATCACTCCCCCTATAACCAGACTATAGATCTGTGAGACGCAGCAGTCCGATCGCATGGAACATCTCACCACTAGATACCATATCTGGAATCGTCCATCTACCCACACCTGCCGCCCACGCATACTCCAAACGGATAGAGAAAAGGCGTTTCACCAGGCGAGTAGCTCAAATCAAGCAACTCCCCCTACAAATTCTTTACTTACTGTCGAGACCCCGAGCGCATGCGCGCAAACCCTTGTGGAGCTCTATTGCGCGCTAACTTATCCTGACAGCGCTGCCATTCTCCAAGACACTTGACTTCTAAGAACTTCGCAAGAGAGACTTCTTCAACTACAATTGACTTAATGGACATATCCTCCAGCAACCAGAATTCTCGACCGTCCTCTTAGTGTCCTACAACTTCCACCCTCCCCCCACGCCAATAACCTAAACTGTGATAGCTCTTCTCCATCCGATCTCATTCAGGACTCAAGCTCTTGTAGCAATAATGCCCAATGAAACTCGTGTCACACCATATTTCTTGTTCCACCTTCGTCAATATATGTTTGCCTATCCTTCTATAATCTAGATTTGTTGTTGTTCTTCTTCTCTTGTTACCTCTGAAATAATCACACTCGAATCGCTACGGCGGCATAGCGCTATCACCCCATCTCGCCGGTCAGCTAATACCACTCGTGTAGGCCGACCTTGGTTCTCGAGCCGAGTACTACCCTTGTAACCTATACGTCACAGCATGGACTGACAATATCAAGTGCTTCCCTTCTTACGTTACCGTTCCTATGTGTCTGGTAGGATCAGGAGACGTGTTGGGGACACCTGATTTAATTATATTTGTATAATACTATATATCAGCTTCGGTGACGAACTTTTACCTGCAATTCGCGTCGCGACCTCTCCTGACCTAGCACCTTCGCCCGTTATCCTATAGCTCACACACTGCCCTTTCCTACTATTCATTCGTCTCACCAATGATATATACCCTAAATCGATAAGTCCTGCCTTTCAGCCTCTCTCTATCCTCCATAACTTGTGACTCCTCCGTGACCTTGGACGAACATAGCACACCCAATTAGCGTCTAGAGCTCAAAGTCTCATTGTCACTGAGACGTGTCCCAAAGACTAGGCAAGAAAACTCAACGATAGTATAACTCAGTCAATCCTTACTATAAGATGGTTCAATCCCCTCGATCCATGATTATCCACATCGACAAAGGGCGGTTCCTCTTCAATTGAATCACCAATAATCTCTAACCCCTTAACGGGAAGCCCAAGCATATAAAAGATAATTGTTAATCTCCTCCTTAGTGTTAATGTGACTCCGGTCTGTTACCTCGTGCCTGATGCTCAAATTACGATAAATATTCTATCAAAACTTAAGTTATCCTGATCCTAGTAAAATATCACCCCTCAAAGCATCTCTGCGCAAAGAACAATTGCCGAGGGCGTCTTCTCCAACCTGCGTCCGGATCCAATGGCCCTCTTCGTAGCCATAGAATCGTATCAGCCAGACAGCGAGCAATCATCCCTTATTACTATCGGCTAGGACAAAGAAGATTATCTTTCTAGTTGGGGTCCGGCAGCCCACATGCAAGTGACCATCACGCTCTTAATCAGCTCCGAGCGTGGAGTGCACAGTCTCAGATAGACTATCTCTACGTGAGTTTGTGAGGTGTGGGTGGGTGGGCTGGGATCAATTGCTTTAAAACTTATCACCACTCTGCTAAGCACACTGGCCTTACTGTAGTACAACCAGTCAAACGATCTAATTCGGCGGCTCGGTCTAAGTTGGTATAAAGAAGACAGCGTAGCTATCGTATGCCCTTCTTCAACTAACGTCGATACTCTACCTCCGGTCCTCTCCTATATCTCCTATCAAGCTTTCACCCAAAACGACACAATTACTTTTTCTTAAGACATTCTTTCGCAAACTATTGACATAATAAGGTTTTCATATAATATTTCATTTTCTTGCTTTTCCTTCCATCCGTTAGCCATCACAAAGCGTCATCCTCGCCTTTCGGTTATCTGGCAGCACCCTCACGCACAAGTTCACCATCAGCCCTCTTTCCATCCCACCTAGGGGTGTCAACGCTTGGCTATATGAAAACTAGGCCAGGGTAGGGCAAGCAGGGAGTATATACCTGTGTGGTAAAGTGAGGAGCAGATGGTAGGGGTACGCTCCACCTCAGATGCTAGATATCTCCTTATGACATTTTGGGCAAACATTGAGCCCCGTATCTCCCAAATACTCAGAGCGCCATAAACCAATCTTTACTATGTCAGATAATACCTCCATCAATCGAACTCTATCAGAAAAATCATAATAGTTCTCGCACTTTATTTGCACACAAAAACTTTACACACATTTTTGCCACTCTCCTAGTCTAAGCACTAGTGAAAGGATGACTCCCTCGCTTTGGCTGATACCGACATTAGGCCGCCCCGACCACGTTTACTACTTTTTACTTACACATAATTGATATGGGCAGTTTAGCTCAGTCTGTAGGGCACTTGCCTAGAAATCGCAAGTTCTTGTCGATACCGAATAAATATATTAATAAAACTACCACTATAATGGTTACAACGCTGACTATGAGAAATACAGTATGCATATGGCCTCAGCAGCCATCCTTATTAAGACCTTCCAGTAGGCAGGAGTGTGTGCTTGCTTGTTCCTTAGACCATCCAAACCAAAGGTATAGTAAAGTTGTTTCCACCTTTCTTGCGACAACTTCATGTGTTCTATGGAACACCTTGTGTCCTTTGTGGTTTGGACTGAATCTACCTGTATATTATTTACACACCCTCCGCATGAGCAGATGTGACACAAGGTAAATTTCTTACAGCAGAGTCCAGTTTTCAACAGGTCAATTTAATTCAGGTTTTCCCTTGATACCCTAGACTAGTTACCTAGGCCCAATGTAGAGCATCCAGCTCTACAACCCATCGCCATTATACCCATAGCCGGCAACAGGGGAGGAATTGGTTTACAATACCACGTTTCTATACCCTAAGGGTAACTTAGCGCTATGTAATCCTAACAGTTTGTCAGCGAAATTGACACTCGGTTGAATGAGACCATTTTTATCGACTCTAAACATCCTTAGACATGCCGCCTCTTCAAAACGTATCTTTATATGTGATTTTACTCAAATTCTGCTTACTCTTGACATGAATTGACCATTGTCTTTCCATACCAATATTCTGGTCTAAATCCCTATTTAATAACCTAACATTATACAATACTAACATTCTATCATACAACCAAACAGTTGATTTGCATTTAAATTTACAGTCGTATAACAGTTTATTTATTACTTAACAACACTGTACATAACAAACATAGAATTTTAATTGTATTTGGTTACAAGAGATTTTTTAGGATGAGAGAGAAAACTCTCTTATTCGTTTATTTTTTTTAACTACTTAAAGTTCATAAGAACATATCAATAAACCATATTATACAACATTATGAAAGCAATATTCAATTCACACCACCTATTTTCCAAGAAAAAATCCGTGCCAATATCTACCAATTATAGCAGGGCAGCACTGCTCTTTAGCCTTCTTAGGCAAACACGGCTCTAGGGAGAAGGAAAACTCTGAATTCAAACCTTGTTAAAACTCCGACTTAAAAGAAAACTTGACCTTTGGGTCACATCCTGCCTCCGATGCGGAGGGTTTACAAATATATTACACAATTTCAATTACACACATACACAAAAAACAAATGTTGTTCAATAAATTATGAAACATACAATTAATACATAGACAAACATTAATATATTTACCAACCCCTCTGTCATGAGCAGGAATATGGACACCCAAGGCCAAAATTCTAATGGAATTTCAAGTTTAACAGGATTTGAATTCTAGTTCCTTCTCTATAACTGGTTATCCTTCATCGATAGTATTAACATAAAGAATCCCCCAGATCAGCCCTACTTTTTACTCCATATTGGTAGGGGAAAAGTAGTTTACATGATCGCCCTTACCCAAAAAGACTCAAGAGGTATTTAGCACTATGTTGAAGAAATTTACATAACAGTTACTATCCAGTATTGGAACTTGGTATTGAATGTCTACTATGATGGTAACCATCTTAACCAGTGCCTATGCAGTGCTGTCAGGTGGCACAACTGATATATATAGTATATATATATAATATAAATACACTTCCTGCATACATACATACATACTCAATATACACATATAAATATATGTTATATATTAATATTATATATAATATACTATTACAACCACAACTTCTGCATACATATAATGCTCAACATTGGCATGTATGTAAAAAGGATTATGATAGCTTGTTAATAACAAATTAATTATCTAGACTATTTGGGAGTCTATTAGAAAAATATAATTCTTCTTTTAATTCTTCAATGCATTTCTATCATAAATTATCTTGAAAGATTTTTTGTTATTAAAATACAGCAAATGAATTGACCTGGATATGACAGTACACAATAAAAGAAAGACAAAAAGAACAAGCCAAAACACCACAACAACAACACAAGACACAAGCCCGACCGAAAAAATAAGGAAGAAAAGAGGAAATAATGACACAAAAAAAAAAAAACAGATGACAGATGGAAGAAAATAAAGAAAGACAAAAAGGCACATAAAAATACAAAAAGAAAAGACAAAAGGATAAAATACAAAAAGAAAACAAAAGAAAAAAAGGATTTAAAGAAAGTACAAAAAGAAGAAGAATACCAAGAAGGAAGACAAAAAGAAACTGCGAAACGAACAGAAAAGGTGTGAGGCGACAGAACATTCACCCAATAATAAAAGGGGAGGAAACAGAAAGTGAAAGAACTAGGAGACCAACCAGTAGGAGATCAGCGAAGGAGAAGAGGACAGGAAAGGAAGACAGAATAAGAATGAAGAAAAAGAAAGGAAACAAAGACAATAAAGAAAGAAGAAAGAAAGGTAAAGAAAAGAAGAGAAAGACAAAGAAAGGTCAAGACACAAAAAGATAATAAGAAAAGAAAGAAACGAAGACAACAAAAGACCAAAGACCAGGAAAAAGAACATCGACCGGACAAAATGAAAGGAAACGAAAACCATACCGCGAAGAGGAAGAAGTAACATGAAAGAACACGAAGACCAAAATAGAAACGGACACGATCCATAAGTAGGAAATCCAAGACAATAACGACCGAAGAAGAAAAAGAAAAGAAGAGAGACAAAAAAAGAAAGAAGACAAAGAAAAAACAACAGACGAATAAGAAAAGAAAACGAAAGAAGAAGACAAAAAAGAAAGAAAAGAAAGAATAAAACAAAGACATCAACGAAAGAAGAAAACGAAACGAAACAAGACATAATCAACAGAAGCATAAAACAAAGAAAACCACACAGACAATAAGAAAGAAGAAAGAAAGAAATGAGGACAAAAGGAGAAGAACGAAAAGTAAAGAAAGACTAAGAGACAATAAGAAAGAAGAACAAGACAAGAAAGAAGAGACAAAGAGAAGAAAAGAAAAACAAGACAATAAGAAAGAAGAAAAGAAAGAACCAACAGACCAATAAAGAAAGAGAATGAAAAGAAGAGAGACAAAAGTAAAGAACGAAAAAGATTAAAACAAAACATTAAGAAAGAAGAAAGAAAGAAAGAAGACAAAACAGAAAGAAGAAAAGAAAAAAAGACAATAAGAAGAAGAAAAAAAAGAAAGCAGAGAACAAAAAGAAAGAATAAAAGAAAGAAACAAACAAAAATGAAGAAGAAAAAAAGACAATAAACACAATTTTATAAGAAATAACAAAAACCCCACTTAAGATTATTAATTTTTTAAAAAAGAGCACCTATAGTTTTTATAGAAAATTCCTCTAATACCTCATGGAGGGGTTGTCTTTTGGTCATGTAGTGAGTATCGTGCTGACTGCAATTTCATATTAGCAATTGAACTCAGAGCATACTGCATGTACTTTCAAGAGATTAGGAAAGTATGACCCACTCACCCCTCAGTATGGATAAATAAATCACTACTGTCTTGTATCAGCCTGGACGGGCCATGTTTTAGTCTCCTAGTCCGCCCGGGCCAGTAGCAACCTCCTCCCTATCGAGCGACCTCTGCTGAGGATATGTTGCAAGCTTGACTAGTTCGAAAAAACCCTTGCCAACTCAGAATCTCACAGCATGTAGGC
>CM042148.1:9543491-9589234 GCA_023376005.1 Doryteuthis pealeii
AGCCTGAGAGAAAGAACGGGTGGGGGCGAGTTCAATAAAATCAGGCCTGTAGAAGGAGGACAGGGAGGAGGAAGTATTTGAATAAAAGCAGCCTGAAAGAAACAAAGAGTTGAAATAAAAGCAGAGAGAGAGAGAGACGAGAGAGACGAAGAGCAGAGGGAGGAGACGAGACGAACGAGAGTCACTATGACAGAACCGAGAGAGAGAGAGAGAGAGCGTGAGGGGGAGGAGATAATGAACAAACACGGAACCATATTTCAATGTCCAAATCTTAACGCAATCTCTTCTAAAATCTATCCTCCGCGCTACAAAAAGTTCAGCTGCAAACTGTGTCTTTTAATTCATCTTCCAGATGATTGCCAACACTTCATATTGCCTCGTCAACTTAGAAAAACCAAAATTACAATTTTGACTCTTCTATAAAAGTACCTTCGTATTGTCCATGTGTCTTTTTACGGTCTTTTAAGACATCACTAACTAGTATATCACTCTGTCCTTCACTCTCTCGCACCATTTATCATCTGTGCAACAACCGTTTGGTTAAAACATGAGACCGACATCCAAAGATGACAATGCGAAATTAATGTAATCCTTGATTATTCTGGTATCTGCTCTATACTCTACCAAATTCCTATTCTTATGAGTGTCATCACCCCCCCAGCCTAAATATAATAACTATTCCGTTTATATCAAAAAAAATATAAGTGAAGAAATGGCCCTGCTTTACAGAAAAAAAACGTATAATTAGAAAGAAAGGAATAGCAGAGAGTAGAACAGAGACCAGAACACTAGACAAGATCGGGGTAAAACCAACCAGCTTGTGGTAAGCGATAACGCTAACTCTGTGTCAATTAACATTATTGAAAAGAGAAAGAAAGAAAGAAAAAAAGACCTTGAACAAGATTAAATCAAAGATTATCTCATACTTATATTCTACAAAATTGAACCTATTTGCAACACGCATCTTAGATAACATATCAAACATGTGTGTAATTAAACATTAATCATACTGACAAGACTATATACCAACCAGGTCCCAGTAGATATAAAGCAGCCTCACACCAACTACATGGTCTCACTCATCTCATCTAACGTACACAGCTGCCCGCAACACACAACCACTGCATCCCACAATAAACGACACAATTCCTTCTACTACTCTAAAACCGCCTACCGACGGACCCACAAAGCCACCCACAACCATGACATACAAATCACAACACCACGGACCTGAGTTACTGACTACGCGCTTTCTATCCTTTAGCCATCAATGCGATCTTCAACAAACCACCGATCACATCTACACAACGTGACACAGAAACTATAATTCCACAGCAATGACCTTGACCTCCACCTGTCCAACTACCATACAACCTTACAAACCTACTCAATTATAATACGTACTATCCTACCTCACTGATCACCAACTCGACGATTACCGCTATACCTACTATATCCATCTATTATAACTACTATCTAACTACGCCGACTCACACTCATACATACTATACTTCGAGATGCCCTGGTACACCCACCAAGTTCACAGTTGATCACACAGCGTCGCATTCTACGGACTCAATCCCTGTCCATACATTCCTCTACCACGCTAAGTTGCATCCCTCGTACAGATCTCAGAGACGTATCTCGTAACATGAGCGAGACTCCACATAAGTCCTAATTCCATTTCCTCAACACAGGAGCGCGCAAAGCCTATCCTGCGGTCGAGCAGAATAAAACAGCCCTTACCAATTCCATGCGGACTATTGACTGGCTATGGACCCATTCTATACACCTCCCGATGAGCATCTCTATCGCGCTCATCGCAGTGAGCGGCGGACACATGGATCCATACACAACCACCAACCGATAACCCCCAATACGCTAACTTCCAGGAGCCTCTTTTTCATCTCTCTCACAAATACACAATACTACAATACCACTACCATATGAATCTACTCTACGTAAGTTCGCACATATGGTCTGTATTTGCTCAAACCCTCTGCTCAGGCGGGATGTAACACAACGTGAAAATTTAAGCAGAGTGAGACTGATTTAAATTCACAGGTTTTCCTTCTTCAGACTGGTTGCTATAACCAAGAGAAAAAATAACAAACCCAGCCGCCCTATTATCGTATCCATAGGTTGTAGGAGAAAAACTGGATTCATACCTTTCCTAAGAGCAGAAGTAAACAAAAACAGTGCCTCATTCTGCGATTTAAATGTAAGGTTTGTCAAATTCCATTTCCTTTACAATATAACTGCACTACATTAAGACTGCAACTATAAATGATAATATACTATACATTATATACCACCACAACATCACTATACCTATCACATAACCTACTACTAACTCATGCCTAACACCACTATACATCATGTAACACAGCCTTTCTTTATAGGTACAGAATTATAAAGGAGCCGACAAAAGACGAACCAACATTCACTAACACTCTGTAAATATTGAATTTTCTACACAAAACGAAGAACAACACTAGCGGAACACCTCCGTGAGTGCTCATCTACATTCATTATTAATGTCTATCTGTCTCCTTTTTATGTCGCCGCGTCAATCTCTTCCATCAGAGAATTCACCTTGACAAATGTGAAACGACGAACAAAAATGGGATAAACGAATACCCAACCAAACCCCCGACACCACGAACTCCAAGACCTCTAACAGCCAACTACTAAGCGAGACAATCGACGGCGAAAAAAAAACAAAAAAAAAAAACTCACGTTTTCACCCCCGAATTTATGACACACCTAATCAACAAATGGTATGTATCCAATTTGTTCGTTCTTTTCAAAGCACTTGTCAAAGTATGACATTTCTTCGAGAGAGATTGACGAAAAAAAGGCAAAAATAAAATAAAATTAAGACAAAAAAGCGGTTCCTAGGCTTTTCTTTTTTAGAAATTCAATATTTTACTAATGTATACGCTTTTTGCCCTTAATAAATTCTTGTACCTACAAAAACTTTTTACACACACACACACACACACACACAACACACACACACACACACACACAATATAATACTAATACTCATAATAAATCTATTATAATTATATAATTATGGTCTTGTATCACTCACCTCAACCGCATACTCAGATGTTTACATGTGTTGCCTCAATTTATCATTTCTTCAAATGGAATTATGGCTACACACCGAAACTGAAGCAATGAAACAAGGAACATGGGCACCATAAGTTTAATTTAAGGTTCTAAACATTTTCTCTTCACAATGCATGGAGCACCTTTTATAGACTTTTCTTATCAATTTGTTTTTATTATTATATTTAACTCTTTGTTGCTTACAGACAAATCATGTTGAAAGAACTAGTTCCCATTAGGTCACCAAAGTTAAGCAGTGATGATCCTGTTCAATACTTAGATGGGTGTGTCCATTTAAGCCACCTTAGGTACTGTAAGTGACTTGATTCAGCTTTTAATTGCTCAAAGAGGGTTGATATGCCATAAAAAATTAAAAAAAAAACTTTCTTTGCCTACTTTTAAACCACTCACAGTGGCTCTTCTATGATGCATACCACACCCAACAAAGTACAAAAACTGATGGTTAGTTCATAATGAGCAGCGAAGGATTCAGATTACAATAAAAATAGGACTTTGTTTGAATAGAAGGAGTTCTGAGGTGAATAGATAGTGAACTTTGAAATAACCCAATTTCATACAGGTAAAAATACCCAAGAAATTTGATACAAAGCCGTGGGGAATATGGTAGGGCTTATATATATATACATTCTCCCATGCGCCATTCACGTCTTGGATTTTTGACTTTATTGTTTCTTATCACATTGTGACTTTCACTTTTGGCATGTACATCAGCAACATTCAATTATGAACACTAATCAACAAATGGTCAACACCTTTTCTTACACATTTTCTAAACTCAACGTATTCAAAACATCCATCATCTTTTAACTACATAAGTCCTTTTTTTTCTCCTTAACTACTTTCATTGTCCTGAAGAAGGTTTCCTTTATAAACTGAAATATTCAAAACATCAACACTACGACTAATAAAATTTCCATCCATTGTAACATCCAGGATTTGTTGTAGTATTTTCTCCATGTATATATATATATATATATATATATATATATATATATAATAATATACATTAATTCAAGGGGTTACTTCCATGTAAACATTGTAGTAGGCATAAGTAGTTAATCCTGTAAAATATAGAGCATAATAGTTGTAGAAAAATTATTTCCCTACAAGCATGCTTCTTGTGTTACAAGAAGTTAGAGAAATTGATTCCCAAATAAGAGTGAATTAGTGAATAAAAGGATGAATTCCTAGGGAATGCCTGCACTTATGAACACAATTAACATTATCACTAAAATTAATATAGAACTATAATATAATAAAATGCACACAGTATAACCTATAATATTATAAAAAAACTCTGCTTAATAGACTAATCACCAGAGAACAAATACTAGAATTTCAAAGTAAATAATAAGAAGTAAAGAAAGAAGGGGCAATAAAAAATATAGGAGAGGAGGAATCATTAATCACCTTGTTGGTCAACATAGGTTTGACTTAGCACTAACTTCAAAGGAACAAGTTTTGGAGACTTAAGTTAATTGACTCTTAGGAGAAATGGAAAAAATAAGCTTAAACAGGAGAATATATATTTTCATTAGCCACACAGATTTACTTAGTTCCCATGAAGATGGATGTACTAAGAACCTGAAACCGCGTAGGGAAATAACTTTCTTACGACTATAATATATATAATATATATATATAATACTATATGTATAAAGTTTGTTTCTTTAGTTGAAAAAAAAAACAAAAGTTAATAAATTCAACACATATTGCATTATAAATTACCTCAAAATCTTTATATTACACATACACACAATGCTTCAAAGATACTATAAAGAAACAACTTATTTCACTATGCCGAGCAAGGCTATATTTATAGTAAAAATTAAAAGAATTTCGAACAATTTCCATGCATGGGAGCAGCGAGCTGAGTTAACATCACGGAAATAGGCCGATTAAACACCACGGCAAAAAATTTCAAATTATTTCAATTATACGCGTTCCTCAACTTCTTAAACAACAGATGATTACAATATCGCCGTGGATAAGTACTATAAATAAATTCAACACATATTGCAATTGTAAATGCCTTCAAAAATCTTTATATTATATATGTATATGTATACATGAATATGAATCATGTATTTTATCAAAAAATTTAATTAGAAAAAAACATCATCAGATATTTCTGATGGTTTCTTTTTCTTAAATTGCATATCAACAACTTTTTGTTGATTTGTTTGATGCCAATTTAGTATTTTCTTCTGTGATATATAGACATCTTTTGTAGATGGGTCTCAATATTTAGTATCGATCATTGTGTTTGTAGATTGAAATTTTGTTAAATAATTGAACTACGCACCTATTCTTCATACGCGGGCGCCCACTCGCTCAGTGGTGTGGTAAAGTACTCTCATTATATAAGTTTGTATCTTTTCAAAACTTATTTTCTTAATAAAATGTGATGAATTATCTAAACCACCATATAATATTATATCTATTAAAGATAGACAATCCGAATCATTTTATGCAATACTCAAGTCGACATATTTTTGTAAGCATTGGAAAAACCTTTCCCTTTTACCCCTCTCTCTGAAGTAAGTGAATAAATTGTAAAGGAGAAAATTTTTTGAATAATTGAGATTTTTAAAAAAATCTGGTAAATGTTTTAAGGATAAAACTGAATTAAGTGTAAATATTAATTTCTGTGGCAATAAACCTTGGCCTTAGTGTCATAAATGGCTTTTAAAAAAATATCCATGTTTGAAATTTTTTAAATGTAAATACGGTCAGCATGTGTACATAAGATAAATTAATTTAGTGAAATAGAAACTTATTCAAAAAGTGAATATAATAGCACAGCTAGGATTGAGCTCACTTATACTACCATGTTGCAGCCAGCACATTAGCCATTATGCCATGAAGAATTTCCCTTACTCTTGTTTCATCTAAAGAATGTATTCTTTAATAGAATACATGTTGGAATACTTTGGTATATAAGGTGTGCTTGAAGTCCACCACTTAAACTTATAGGACTATGTGTGGGTGCATGGATTAAAGCCAGCGATCAACACACTCAAATACATGGTTAGTTAACAACTAAATTGCCGATCTGGAAAGCTGTTCATTTGATGCATTCAACACGGACAAACGGATCTACACAACCAAAGGATTCTACCTCTAATACTAAGGAACACCGAGGAACAACCAAGGAGTCTACCTAAACACTAATGAAGAACAAAGGATTCTTTACTAAGAACACAAGGGATCTCCACTGTAAGTGCTCTCACTTGCAGCCTAAAAATGGCCATAAAAATCGTAACAATACATGAAACTTATAGTCAGTGAATTGATGAAAGCAATAAAAAACATTATAGGTTTTATCCTTCTCTGCTAGTATTTGTGCACTTTTATGGCTTAAGAAAAATATTTTTATAATGATTTGTTTACTTCATCATATATATATATATATATATATATATATATATATGTATAAATATATGTAAGTATATATACATATCTGAAGTATATATATATACATATGAATAGATGAATTGATTTATTCACTACTGTGGACTTATGCCAAACCAAGCATGAAAAATGTTTTTGTTTTTTTAGTGGCTAAAATTCATGCTAGAAAAACAATGTTGAAATTTTCATTTTAATGTTTCCTAACAATTTTATTACTAGATTCTTACCCCACATGGATATCTCAGATTTTTCTCCTTATGATATGCAGAAAAGCCTAAATGAATTTATATGAATGTATGATTATTAATTATATCATTTATTACATCATTATTTATTATATTATTATTAATTTAATTATATAATTTAAGATATATATATATAGAGATAGTGTTGGGCAAACCATTCTCTTATAACTATTTTATCTGCATAGGCAGTAACAGCAAACTGCTAGAAACTTTGTAAATCTTGACAGAACCTAATCTAATTATAAATATATATATATATATATATATATATATATATATATATATATATATATATAACTAAATGTATAACTTGGTTAAAATATAGAAATCTATTCATATAAAAATGTATACTAATTATTTATACACACATCACATGTGTGTGTATGGTGTGTATCGCTCTCTCTCTCTCTCTCTATATATATATATATATATATATATATATATATAACTTATAGAATAATTATATTAACTTGATGCTTCAAAGGAGTCTAATAATAGATGAGAAAAACTTTCTATCAGGAACCCCACTCTCAAAAAGTGTTTTAATACTTTTGAAAGGGGTCCCTTGGAAAGGATTTTTCATTTATCCCCATTTCATTCATATTCATTTTTATTCATCCATTCATTCATTTTACCATTAATCTTTAGCTATATTAATATATATATATATATATATATATATATTATATATATATATATATATAAGATAGATAGATAGATAGATAGATGTGGATAAAAGGCTATGAAAAACACACATTGTGTTAAAATGAATATATTTTTTTATATCATTTCATTTTAAATATATCATTTAATAACCTTATGTCTTTTCATACACTTTTATCTATACATATACCGTCAGATTCATTTCCTTTCTCTTAACTTAGGGGCCGTGTTAGCTCAGTTGGTAGAGCGTTCGGCTGGAAACCACAAGGTTCCTAGTTCGATACCGGTCCCCGCCAACTCAGCGTTATGAGTAGCACAGGGATCTGTGTGGTAAAGTACGGAGCTGATGATAGGCGTGGCGCTCCACCTCAGATGCTAAAACAATCTCCTTGGTCTAGCGCTATTGAAAAGGGGATATACTCCCTCGCTGACTGGCTGATACCGACTTTAGACCACCCCGACGATTTACTTTACTTATATATATATATATATATATTATATACTCACATACAGCCTCATGTGTATACACACACAGGAATACACATATATAGAGACTCACAAATCATATATGACATACACATATAATATATTGACATGCACATACACACATATTATATACATATATAGGTAAATAAACAAATCATTTAAAAAAGTTTTCTTAGAAATACAATCATCAGATGAAACACCTGTTTCATCTGATGATTGCATTTTTTCAAGAGATGAAACTTTTATTAATGAAGCCGACATAAAGAGGTGAGATAATTTATTTCATGTATGCATACATATACATATAACATATATATTGTTACAACTTTTCAGTTATTTGAATTTGTAATATAGTAAGAACAAATATACTCACATAAAAACTTGATTGTATGTTATATAATCAAACATTCATGCAATATAGGCACAGACACAAAAGTCTATATATGTTCTTGCAATTAAAGTTTTGAATATGGCATTTGTTCAACTTTTTCTTGTAATTAAGTGATTTTTTTTTTCTGTTGTACTTTACTTTAAAAATGTTTTTCTTTCTTTTACTTTACTTTCTTTTTTCAGCTTATGTTTTTTTTCTTTTTTTGAATTTTTCTTGTTTTTCTACATTCTTTCAAAATGTCTACCCCCTCCTTTCTTTACTAAGCATTCTTTTTTTTATTCACAATTTTTCCCCTTTTTTGTTCCATATTCTGTCTCATTTCTTTCTTTGATCCTATCTTTCTTTCTCAATATTTCCTCTTTCTTTTTCCATACTCCATCATATTCTTCTTTCTTTCCTCTCTTTCTTCTTTCTTTTTCCATACTCATTTATTTCTTTCTTTCTCTTTCTCAATTTTTCCTTTCTCTTTTTTCCACCTGTTCCATTCTTATTTTCATCCTCTCTTTCTTTCTCAATATTTCCTTTCTTTTTTCCATACTCTTTTACTTTCTTCTTTCTTTCCTAATATTTCTACTTTCTTTTCTTTTCTATACTGTATTCTCTTTCTTTCTTTCTTTCTTCCTCTCTTTCTTTCTTTCTTTCTTTCTCATTTTTACTTTCTTTTTCTCCACACTCTTTCTTTTTTTCTCCTTCTTTCCTAATATTTTGTCTTTCTTTTTTTCATACTATGTTCTATTTCTTTCTTTCATCCTCTCTTTCTCAATATTTCCTCTCTCTTTTTCCACATTCTATTCTTTTTATTTCTTTCATCCTCTCTTTCTGTCTCATCTTTTCATTATCTTTCATACTCTTTTCCTTTTTTTTTCTTTCTTACTCAATATTTCTTCTTTCTTTTTCCATACTCCCTTTCTTTCTTTAATCTCTTTCTCAATATTCTCCCCTTCTTCTCTCTCTTTTTCCTTTGTTCTATTTCTTTCTTTTCTTCTCTCTTACTTTCCATACTCTGCTCTCTTTCTTTCTTTCTTTCTTTCTTTCTTTCTTTCTTTCTTTCTTCCTCTCTTTCTCAATATGCTCTTAGTTCCACTCTTTTTTTTTCTTTTTTACTTTTCAGTCATCATCCTCTCTCTTTCTTTCAATTCTAAACTTTTGTTTTCTTCTTTTCTTTTTGACATTCTCACCAATCTTCCATCTGATTTTCCTGAAGCTGATTACCTGCAGGAGTAACTAGACTCCTCATGCAAAATCACACAAAGACAGGAAAAGAATGATGCACTTACAGACAGACAGGTCATGGTACCAAAAATGGCACTGGCATGAGGAAGACATGCTCAAAGCCAAATCTGTTGCTACTTTTGGATGAGGCGTGAAACATAGATAATTATAGGATTCAAAGTCTTGCTGAGAAAGAGAGTAAAAGGCAGACTCCAGGACATTAGCATATTCAAAGAAAAAGATATGTTCTCTCTCACATACACATGTACAATGGTCACTGAAAAGTTCTCGTCCAGACTAAGAAGGAAATGACCAAGAATACAAATTTCCTTCCTAATATTCAACTCCAACTCCAATACACTTGGCACATTGTTATTTACTGAGATTAGATTAGTTTAGCAAATGGACTTAAATATGAGGTACTGTTGTAGAGTAGCTAGCACCCCTTCTCACTCTAGCAGATGGCCTGGCTTAGGTTAGAGTGACTGAAACATTGTAAATACATTATTGAAAACAATAATTCGAGCTGTGTAAATTGTGTTGTTAATAGGTTTGACATATTAAATGGCAATACCAAAAATAAACTTTGTGTTGTAGAGTAGCTAGCACATCCTTCAGCACCCTACCAGATGGCCTGGCTCATAGCTTTAAATAGTCTACAATTAAAGACTTCAGCAGTTGATTAATAAGCTGATTAATATTTGGACTGATCTTACTGTGTTTGGCTATACCACATTTGACCCTCCTCTATTTCTTGTAAGCTTGTCTTGTTAATTTGTTTTGTAACTTATTGTTCTGTATTTTTGTATGTATCTGTTAGCACTGGATACTGGTGCTGAATAAATATATTAAGCACTCAATATCTTGTGAATATCAATGCACCTCAATGATACAACCTGGTGAGAATTGAACCCACTGATAATATAATATAATGCTAGACAAGCTCATTGACCCTTATATTACTAGATGCCTACAGTTTCTAAACCTTAAAAGAATTTGATTTTGATATTCTTAAAAAAATGCATCATTCCACTCTTGCTTGGCAGGAGAACTTTTCAACACCTCTCTTGTGTCTCTTGTGGGGATCAAAATAAAATAAAAATAAAAAAAAACAAAACAAAAAAACAAACTCCCATAAGCCTTCCCCAGAAGAATCCTCTAAGCATGTGCAGGAAAAAGGACCCACTTCTGACACCCATGAGTTTAGGCCTTACCTGTGTCTAGTCACTATTACTGGCCAAGGAGATATTTTCTTGCAACATGGTAGCTATGACCAGTGAATAAAACCTAAATAAAATAGCCACCTTTCATCTTTGTCTCTTCCTTTTTCTTCCTTTTTCTTCCTTTTTCTGCGCGACCACCAAATAAGATGGGGTCAAAGGAAACCCTAAGAACATGCACCAAGAATAACCACACCACTTTTAGACCTAAAACTTCTTGTAAACCCATACTCTCTCTCTTTATATATATATATATATATTATATATATATATATTATATATATATGTGTGTGTGTGTGTGTGTGTGTGTGTGTATGTGGGTGTGTGTGAATAAGTAAAGTTTTTGAAAAAAACAAGAAAATATGTTAAAAAAAAGGCTCACAAGCTTTTTTTTGCTTCTTTCCACAATTTTTTTTTCATGTAATTTATGATTATTAACCCAATTGAGCCCTGTTGATGGTTTAATTAAAACCAAAACACTTTAGCGTCGGCTTTCTAAATGTCAATCTTTCGCATATTTTCTTGTTTTTCAAAAACTTTATACTTATTTAAATTGTCAGATTTTATATCTCTTTCTTTCTTATTATATATATATATATATATATATATATATATATATATATATATATATGCCAGGGTGTGCACTGTTCTGGAAAGACTGCCAGTCAAAGTAAATGGTCCTTTATATTTACCAATATTAAATCTTAATTAAATATATATATATATATATATATATATATATATATATGGTCAGTTAATTAAAAAATTGAATCAATGGTTTCTTTTGAGGAAAATATTGACTAGAGACATCAATAGGTGGATGGCCAATATATTTCCTCTTGAAGTCAGATGTCAATACTTTATTGTCAAATTGACATCTATATACTTGACTAAACTCAGTTTGTCAATAGCAAAAAAAAAAAAAAAGAAAATATATCTAAAGTAGTGTCAACTTTGGATAATCAATATTGAGCACAAATTTATTTTAACAAAATTAAGTATACATACAATTTATGGAGGTGCATTGTGTAATGGTTTGAGCCATAGGAAATGGACTCGCTGACCAGAGTTCAAATCCTGGACAAGACTGTTTGCATTTCCCATAGTGCTAATACCCTTGGGAAAGGTATGAATCCGTATATTCTTCAGCTATGGGTAAATAGTAGGGCTATGGGTAAATAGTAGGGCTGACTGGTCTCTTTAACCTTGGATAGGTAATAACCAGTCTGGGAGAGAAAAAAAACTCTGAATTCAAACCTATTAAACTCTGCTTAAGAAATTGACCTTGTGCCACATCCTGCTTGTGCAGAGGGGTTGGTAAATATATATAAATACGATTTAGGATATTTTATCTAGGATGTTCAGAAGAAGAATTTAAACATTTAATTACAATCTAATCTACCTACAATGGGAGAAATATGTACAGGGCTGGATTTATAAGGGGGCAATTTCCCAGAACCCCCCCCCTACCAGAGGGACACCCATACTTCCTTCATAAGACTTGTGATTATTACAAAATTAGTTCTTAGTTGGCAGAGCATCTGCCTAGGAATCACAAGCTTCTGTGATCTTGCCAACTCGACACATGAGTATCTGTGTGGTAAAGTGGGAAGCTGATGGTATGTCTGGCGCTCCACCTCAATGGAAATTCAATCACCCTGAACTAGCCCTAGTGAAAAGACCCATTGTCCAGCGGATACTGACAATAGGCCGCTCAGCCGACTTTACTTTTAAGAGCACCTATACTTTCTATATAAAACCTGTAATAATTATAAAATTAGTTTTTATTAATGAAAATATAATAGTGATTTGCAGCAAGCTGTAAAGAATTATATTACTTTGTTGTAAAATATAAATGGAAAAATGTAGTAAAGGTTATTTTTACAGTCAATATAAATGTGAAAATGAAATCAAATATTTTCTTCGGAATGTAATGTACATATATAAATTTTTTTAGGATGTTTGTGGTGTAATGGTTCGATTCATAGGAAATGGACTTATAGACCCGAGTTCAAATCCTAGATGAAGCTGTTTGCATCTCACATAGCATCAATGTCCTTGGGAAAGGTATGAATCCAACTACTCTCCCTCCAGCTATGAGCAAATAGTAGGGCAGATTGGGCTCTTTAACCATGGATAGGTAACCAGTCTAGGACAAGGAAAACTTAATTCAAACCTCTTAAGCAATTGACCTTGCGTCACATCCTGTGGAGGGGTTGGTAATATATATATATATTTTTTTAATAAATTTGTTTTAATCCAATTTTCTTAAATTTCTTATGTATCTAATTTAATTTCTCTACTAGGGCCCCGCTCGCACCAAATGTGCCCCAGGCCTCCAAGGTCTAAATCCAGCTCAGAGTGTATACATGCTCTAGGATTACTATACATCAGGACATTTTATGAAGATGATTTTATAAAGCAGCCACATAATCTGTCCAATTTTCTATTCAATTCAATCTGCTACCTCACCTAACAGAACATTTCTGTAAATGATTTTCAATGGTTGAATTCTGTTGGAAAACCGCTAGTCAAATTATCTTCTCCTGCCGCTAGGGATGAATCACTAACATGAGGTTGGCGGGAGAATCAAGCCCCGACACTTATCTGAAGACAGTCGATCTGAGGAGTCACCTGAACAAGGTCTCCATCCACCGCCCACTTCGAAGAGCAGTTTCACCAGGTGAGTAGCTTCAAAAAAGCACTCCCTACATTTTTACTTATTGCACGAGAACCGGCCTGGACGGACGTGTCGCACAGCATTCCCAACACTTGACTTCCTAAGAACTTCGAAGAGAGACTTCTCAACAACACTATACAACCAGCAACCAGAATTCTCTTTCTAGTGCCACTTCACCTACGAATGGTAATTTCACCTCTCAGATAAGTCTGTCGCAAATGCCAATAAAATTTGCAACAATATTTTTTGTACCCTTTGTCAATATATGTGTATAATTTACATTTGTGTTGTTTTCTTCTTTGTCCGAAACAATTGCCTACCATTGGGAGAATAAGAGCTCCCTATGAGACCGTAATTTCCTCTTAATTCAATATTGTCAATATTTTTCCTATCTTAGACAACTGTTGGGACACAAAATAGGAATTTGGAATTGTAGGGCAGAACTTTACAAATTACCTGTCTATTGTTCACATGACAAAGCAAGCCCTTTCTCTTTAATTGACATGACTTGGAACAGTCAGCACCCAATAGAGTCAGAGTCAATCTCTAATTACTGAGATGTCCCAAAGAGGAAATATCAAAGTAACCAGTCAATTTTTGTCCCTGATCCCATGATAAACAAAGGCCTTATACCATATCTTACCCTTAAGGGACGGCAAGTAGTTACTCTCTTTACTT
Organism: Doryteuthis pealeii; assembly: GCA_023376005.1. Taxonomy (NCBI): domain Eukaryota; kingdom Metazoa; phylum Mollusca; class Cephalopoda; order Myopsida; family Loliginidae; genus Doryteuthis; species Doryteuthis pealeii. The sequence goes on from CM042148.1 coordinate 9,557,619, forward strand.
ATGGTACCTTCAAATATCTATTACTGTAAGTAAGTAAAGTCATTGGGGTGGCCTGAAGTCGGTATCAGCCAGACAGCGAGGGAATCTATCCCCTTTTCACTATCGCTAGACCAAAGAGATTATTTTAGCATCTGAGGTGGAGCGCCACACGTACCATCAGCTCCTTATCAGCTCCTGACTTTACTGCACAGATCTCTGTGCTACTCATACGCTGAGTTGGTGAGGGCTGGTATCAAACTTGGAACCTTGTGGTTTCTAGTCAAATGCTATACCAACTGAGCTACACTGGCCTTACTGTAGTAAGTAAAGTCATTGGGGTGGCCTGAAGTTGGTATAAGCCAGACAGCGAGGGAATCTATCCCCTTTTCACTAACGCTACCCTGGCCTTACTGTAGCTTCACCCAATAAAAGATTATTTAATTTTGCAATCATGCATTATTTCATATTAATTTTTATTTTTTGCTTTTTTCCTTAGAAATCACAAGGTTCTTGGTTCGATACCAGCCCTCTCCAGCTCAGTGTATGAGTAGCACAGGGATCTGTGCGGTAAAGTGAGGAGCAGATGGTAGGTGTGACGCTCCACCTCAGATGCTAGATAATCTCCTTATGACATTTTGGGCAAACATTTGAAGCCCCGTATCTCCCCAAATACTCAAGCGCCATCAACCATCTTTTACTATGTGATACTCCTCATCGAACTCTATCAGAAAAACATAATAGTTTGCCACTTTATTTGCACACAAAATTTGCCATTTTTGCCCACTCTCCTTAGTCTAGCACTAGTGAAAAGGGGATAGACTCCCTCGCTGTTTGGCTGATACCGACATTAGGCCGCCCCGACCACTTTACTTACTTTTACTTACACATAATTGTATAGGGTCAGTTTAGCTCAGTCTGTAGGGCACTTGCCTAGAAATCGCAAGGTTCTTGGTTCGATACCGAAGTAAATATATAATAAAAATAACTATAATGGTTACAACGCTGACTATGAGAAATACAGTATGCAGTATGGCTCACAGCCATCCTTATTAAGACCTTCCAGTAGGCAGGAGTGTGTGCTTGCTTTGTTCCTAGACCATCCAAACTAAAGGTATCAGTAAATGTGTTTCCACCTTTATCTTGCGACACTTCATATGTTCTATGGAACACCTTTGTGTCCTTTTGTGGTTTTGGACTGAATCTTATCCTTATATATATTTACCAACCCCTCCACATGAGCAGGATGCGACACAAGGTAAATTTCTTAAGCAGAGTTTAACAGGTTTGAATTCAGAGTTTTCCTTGTCCTAAACTGGTTACCTAGCCATGGTTAGAGAGTCCAGTCTACCCTGCTATTTACCCATAGCCGGAGGGAGAATTGGATTCATACCTTTCCCAATGGTATTAGCGCTATGTGAAATGCTAACAGCTTTGTCCAGGAATTGAACTTGGGTTGACGAGACCATTTCTTATGACTCTAACCATTAGACCATGCGCCTCTTCAAAAGTTATCCTTATATGTTGATTTTATTAAATGTTGTTACCTTGCATGAATTGACTTTGTCTTTTCCCTACCGAATATTCTGTGTTGGATTATCCTATTTGATAACCTAATGCATTATAAGAATGTGAGTGTTAGCTTTGAACTAATACCTAATTCTTATACAACCAACAGTTTATTTGCATTTATTTACAGTCGTATAACAGTTTATTTATTTACTAAGCAATGTACATAAATACATAGATTTTAAATTGTATTTTGTTACAAGAGATTTTTTAGGATGAGAGGAAACTCTCTTACTTGTATAACTACTTTAAAGTTCAAAGAAACATTTTTAATATTATACAAATTAATGAAAAATATCAATTCAATTCAACAATATGTTCAATATTACAAATTTCAAAAGTTTTCAATAAATAAATATATATCAACATAGAGTTATACATGAACACACACACACTAACCCTTCTGTATCAGCAGGATATGACACAATGCCAATTTTTTAGGTGGAGTTTAACAGGTTTGAATTCAGAGTTTTCCTTCTCCTAGACTGGTTGCCTAACCAAGATTAAAGAGCCCAATCTCTCCTTAAGTCTCTTAAACTGGTTACCTAGTCAAAGTTAAAGAACCCAGTCTGCCCTACTATTTACCCATAGTTGGAGGGGAAGTAGTTACATGCATACATTTCCCAATACATTTAGCGCTATGTGAAATACAAACAGCCTCATCCAGTATTTGAACTTGGATTGACAAGTCTACAACGGTAACCATTATAACACGTGCCTATGCAAATGCGTGTGTGTGCATATATATATATATATATATATACACACTTCTGCATACATACATTATATATATATATATTTATATATATATCGACACACACTTCTGCATACATATATGCTCACATTGGCATGTATGTAAAAAGGATATGATGAGCTGTAATGATAATAATTATTTAGACTATTATGGGGTCTATTAGAAAATACTAAATTTCCTTCTTTAATTTTCAATGAATTTCTATCATAAAATTATATGAAAGGATTTTTTGTTATAAAATCAGCAATGAATTTACCGGGAATGAGCAGTACACAATAAAAGAAAGACAAAATAAAGAAAGAAAAAGGGAAAGAGAAAAATAAGGAAAGAAAGAGGAAAGAAAGAGAGAAATAAATACAAAAAAAAAGAAAAACAGAATGACAGATGGAAAGAAATAAAGAAAGACAAAAAGGAATAAAAATACAAAAAGAAAGACAAAAAGGAAAAAAAGAAAAAGAAAACAAAAGAAAAAAAGGATTAAAGAAAGACAAAAAGAAAAAGGAAAGAAAGGAAGACAAAAAGAAAGGAAAGAAAGAACGTAGGAAAGAAAGAAAGGAAAGAAGACAAAGAGAAAGAAGAAAGGAAAGAAAGGAAGACAATAAGAAAAAAGAAAAGAAAGAAACGAAAACAGAAAGAAAGGAAAAAAAGAAAGGCAGAAAGAAAGAAAGGAAAGAAAGGAAGGCAAAAAGAAAGGAAAGAAAGAAAGGAAGGAGGAAAGAAATGAAAGAAACAAAGACCATAAGAAAGAAGAAAGAAAGAAAGAGAGACAAAATAAAGAAGAAAAATAAAAGAAATAAACACAATTTTATAAGAAATAAACACTTAAAATATAAATTTTAAGCACCTTAGTTTTATAGCAAATTCCTCTAATACCTCATGGAGGGGTGTCTTGTGGTGTAGTGGGTATCATGCTGGACTGCAATTTCGTAGTTAGCAAATTTGAACTCCAGATGCACTACTGCATTTACTTTCAGGATTAGGAAAGTTATGACCCATCTCATCCCCTCAGCTATGGGATAAATAGAACCACTACTGTTCTTCTGGAGGGCCGGTTTTGCTTAGTCGGTAGAGCACTTGCCTAGGAATTGCAAGGTTCCTAGTTTGATACTAACCCTCGCCAATTCAGCATATGAGTAGCACAGGGATCTATGTGGTGAAATGAAGAGCTGATATTAGATGTGGTGCTCCACTTCAGACCCTAAAACAATCTCCTTAGTCTAGCACTTGTGAAAAGGGGATATACTCCCTCGCTGTCTGGATGATACTGACATTAAGCCACTCCGTTGACTTTACTTAATTACTGTATAAGGATGGCTTTGGCATTAAATAACCAACAAAGATTGATGTGCCATTAAACAAAGAAACCAGAGACTAATCTAATAACTTGATGTGAAATTCACTTTGTTGTTCTAACTCAACAAGTATCTGTTTATTGATGGAAATTCAAGCCAGTAAAAATAGTGTTTTGTAGCTGAAAACTTTCTCTATTCCATGGTATTATTGTGTTCCTTGTATCTGTTGTAGTCACACCATCTGCATGCCTGCAGACAGACTCACCTGTAAAAAAATACTTTAAGGGGAACTTGCTGATGGCACACAGAGGACAGGAGGCCCCCAAAAGCAAATCAAAGACCATATTAAGACAACGCTAAAGAAATCCACTATCATACCTTCAAGCCTCCAACAGACAAGGTATGGTGAGACGTGTGCCGCACAGGAGCTGAGCGCTTCAATATCAAGAATAACGGGGCCGCATAACTACCAAATACAGATGAGAATTTCCCTTGCAATGTGTGCGACCACATCTGCAAGTCCAGAATCGGACTAACTAGATACCAGAGAGACCACAACTGTTAAATGACATGGAGGGATGTCATTGTCATCTGTGACGGACTTCTAAAAGAAAAAGGTAAAAGGATCTGTTGTAGTTTCTGTTGAAATAAATAGGTGGCATTACTTTTGGAGTAACTCTCTGAACCATATTACCTAAAGGCACCCCTTTTTGATCTCAATTAAGAAAGGACATATTTTTCATTTACACCGTCAATATCCAGTTGTTATAACAGACGATTTTTAGATTTAAAAAAAAAATTATAAAACTAACCCCTAACCCTAACCCTAACCCTAACCCCTAACAAACAACCAGATATTGACGGTGTAAATGAAAAACATGTCCTTTCTTAATTGATTTTGGTTGGTTGGTTGGTAGTTTTGTTTTATGGCATATCAACCTCGGTGGGTCATTTAATGCCGATAAAGTTCTGAAATAAATCAATTCTTAATGGATAATAAATTTTTTTATAAATACATTTTTCTATTTAATCCATAAATGGGACCCTAACAGGTACTACCACTCTGGGTCAGAGTGGACCAGGGAGCAATATTTTTTAATCGAGATCAAAAAGGGGTGCCTTAAGGTAATATGGTCTAACTTGCTTATTGGTGAAAATGTGCAGCCAATGGCAATTACTATGTAAAAAAAAAAAATGTTTTGTAGCTGAAATCTTGCTCTATCTAATGGTGTGATCCTGCTCCTTGTATCTGTTTAAGTTTCTATGGAAATTAATAAAAGGCATTACTTTCAGAGCATCCTTTTGTAATTTTGACATTTCTTGGTAATATTTTTCTTTAGTTTCCATTTAAAATCTTCAACACATTGGCATTACCCTATTTCTTCTTCTTTTTTATTTCATTTAAACTATTTTCTAATGATTCACATTGCTTTATCAACAATAAATAGAAATTATTTTTAGAAAAATCTTTCCAGCAAAGGAGGAAATTCTTTTCCAGCTGAAGAGAATACAGAATAGAATGACAAAAGATTAATATAATATTGACAAAGTATTTATGAATATATCTTTGATTATATGCCTGTATTTATTATTAATATTATATTATTATTATTATTATTATTATTATTCATTATTGATTATATGTAATAATATCTATGCATGTACACATCTCAAAATAGACATGCAATATATTTTGTGAACAATCTTTATAAAAAAAAAGATATGAGGATGTGCTTATAAATATATATTTATGTAGGTTATGCAATGTAAAATTTCATTTGCGTGTGTGCACATGAACATATGTAAAATTTCTATAGACATGTTGGTTGGTTGGTTGGTTGGTAGGTTTTATGGCATATCAACCATTGTTGGTTATCTAATATTGAAATCAGTCTTTTTCTTTTTGAAAGCAAGTATATAGTTTCAAGTAATTAGTAAATAATTATACTTTCAATTAACTAATCTTGAACAAATAATTAGCATAGTTATATGGTTTGATGTATTCATATCTAATATCAATAATTCATACACAATTATATTTATTTCACACAAGACCACAGAAGTGATCAGAAGCAAAGATCAACTCTAGAGTTTGATTTGTGGGGATTAAAATAAAATTAAAATAAAAAAAATAAATAAAAAAAACTCCCATAAGTCTTCATACTAGAAGAACCCTCCAAGCATGTGAAGGAAAAAGGACCTACTACTGACCCCAAGACAATCTCTCGGTCATTCGAACTGAGGCCTTGAGTGGGTCGATATACGACTACTGGTCAGGAAGGAATTTTCTTACCACATGGTGGCTACACCCTTGAGAATAAAGCTAAATCCAAAAACTACCTTTTGTCTTTGTTACTTCCCTTTTCTCTTCCCTTGAGTTCCTTTTTCAGCACGACCCCGAAATAAGATGGGGTTAAAAGCAAACCCTAGGAACACACCAGGAATAACAGGCTACCTTTTAAAGCTAAGACATTAAAAATTTTGCCACCCCACAGATTCCATGTCAAGTTCATCACCCACTAAATATTTAATTTAAGAATTTCCTGATTCAGTTTGGTTCAGTTCAGTTCATTTGTTTTAACGGCATATCAACTCCTTATGGGTTATTTAATACCAAAGCTTGATTACAATCATAACTACATTTTCAATGTTCCTTTGTACTTTCTATTTCTCAAATAATTTGTTTGCACAGTTATGGTTTCAAGTATTCCTATCCAATACAAATAATTTTCAAACAGATCTATTTGATCCATAGATAGAACTATAACAGTTACTACCACTCCAAGTCAGAGTGGACACAGTCAGAATGGCAATGAAAGCATACTTCACACTCCCCAGAGTTCCAAAACTGAAGCTTCATCATCAGATGCAATTTAATGTCATACCCAGGACACCCCTTATTGGGTGGGGTCTTACCCCTCTGCTGAGGATACAGTTGGCATATTCTAAGCCTTGCTGATAGGGTGGATATCCAGATTTAAAAAGAAATAATTAGAGACTATTCCTCTTGTTGAAGGTATTTGCCTCACATTCCTCATATGTGGGTATGACACAAGGTCTTTTAATGTGGGACCACCCACATACTGAAGCTCGTGGGATGGCAGATGCAAAAAACTGTATCAATCCAATTGGCATTCTGCCTCAAGGAAGGCACCTCAGGCACTGGACAATAAACCCAGCCCAGCCCCTTTAAAATAAGAGAGTAGGTGTTGCCTAACCTTCTGTTATGACACCGTTAACTTCACCAATAGTCCAGTGGCCGAAACCACTGGACCCCCATCCTGAAAGCAGGGTTATTGATATATTCTAATCTAATCAATAAACATTTCCCAGTTAACCATATCCTACACAAAATGTTCAATAAGAACATCTTAAAGATCAATTTCTCCTGAATTGATAATACAGAAAGTATAATTAAAAATACATAATAACAAAATAATTAATAACCACATAAATAATAGAACTAAGAAAAAGGATAAACAGAAAAATTGAAACTGTTTAAACCCGAATATATAATAGGAAAGTGTTTGATCAAAGGTATAATTTACCATGCATCGATAAGGTCTATGCAAAAATCAGACCTTACTAAATTTTACGTGGGACGTACAAAATTAGAATTTAAAACTAAATTTGCAATTCATAAACTCTTGTTTTCAAATATTAAGCTAAAACATTTAACAACCGTAGCTAGCTATGTTGTTGAAGACGTTGTGAATAATTACCAAGAAACAATCATTACTAATAGTAGACATATGGATAAGGTGGATATTATGTCCACCTTATCCACATATGTACTATATTAGTCTTGGACTACCTGTTTTGTAATGGTTAACAAGGCTAGGCTGCTATCATGTGGATAAATATCTCAACTCTCAAATGTCTGTTGCTCTAGGCTTGTAGCTCACTGAAACACTACACCACTGCCTGCAGAAATGCATCTCTGTACAAAGTTGGTGCACTTGAATAAGTCTTAAAAATCAGACATTGTTTATTGCGAATTTTATAATACTATATCCAGCTTAGTCGGCAGAGCATCCGTCAAGGAATTACAAGCTTCCTGGTTCAATACCAGCCCTCGCCAAGTCAGTGTATGAGTAGTGCAGGGATCTTTGTGGTAAAGTGAAGAGCTGATGGTAGGTGTGGGTCTCCACCTCAGATGCTCAAATAATCTCCTTGGTCTAGTGCAAGTGAAAAGGAAATAGACTCCCTCACTGCATGGCTGATACCAACATTAGGCCGCCCTACTGACTTTACTCTTTTACTACTTTTTATATCCTGGTCTGGTTTCAAATCATCTAGCCAATCCCTGACTGCTTCCTTGAATATTGCTTTTGAAAAGAAAACAGCTTTTCATGCATGCCAACACCCCCCTGCAACTAAAAAAAAAGTATCTTCAAAATGATATACTCATCTACTGACCTCTGATCATACTAGTGCTAAGACTTGAGGTTATTGTGAATATTATAAAACTAACCCTTTCATCCCCATTGAGAAAACCTTCTGTTTCTATTTATCACCTAGTAAAATCTGTTGACTTCCCTAACTTGTTTAGCTATCCATTTGATAAACTTCTATGTACATATATACACATATGCTACCTATGCTCACACACACAGACACATACAGATATACTCACATGCACATATATATATATAAATTTAAAAAGATTTAAATTATTATCTTGTAATTGCCTTCAAGCAAAAATATAAATAATAATATATACTTTATTCAACAATGCTTCTAAAAAAAACAAACATCCAAAAATCTTATTTCCTTCGCTGAAGAGCATAAGGCCCGGGTTTGTTATTATTCACTCAACGTCCCATTACCTCATATGGTAGAGACGTATCAGTATCATTGACAGGTTAATTTCACAAGGATTGTCCTGTGCTGTATCGTAGCCGAGGCAGTATGGTTTCTGACGATGCTGCTGAAGTCCTGGTTTTGATTTCTGTCAGAGGGAAATCGTTAGTATACATCGCTGATGAGACTTAATAAAGTTGAAACAGTCTGTACGATGTTCTACACACCGAATAATTCTTTACTGAAATTCACTTGTCATTATTATCTTCTATAATTATTGAATTTTATGCGATATACGCATTGTAATTGCCTTGAAGCAAAAATATAAATAATAATATATATATATATATATATATATATATATATTATATATATATATATAGATTTACCAACCCTTCTCAAGAATAGAGGGAGAAGCAGCTAAGTCAAAATTATTTTTTATTAGTAGTCTCAAGAGTAGTAACAATACACCAATTCACATTGCTCTCCACAGACGGGGGGGGGGGGGCTTTGTACCCACAGCAAATAACATGCTTAACATGTAAGTCTTTACACATTTCTTTTCTACCAGCTACACATTAAGGACTCAAGACTTTATCTACTAAAAGACATTTTGCACATACAACTCTGTAAAGCTCTATCCTGTATCTTCTGTCATGTCTGTATTGTCATGTTCTGTTAAGTTTACTCAGGCAATAACATACCTTTGTTATTACTTCCTTGTGAATTGTTCTCACATTTATTATTGATTTATGAATTGTTTATCGATTTTATTGTTTTTTCTCATGGATTCTAATGCCTTGAATTTACAGATGGTGAAAAAAGTGTTCATTTAGGAGTTTTAGGTGATTTTCGAGGCTTGATAATCCCCCTGAGAGTGGGCAAAAATGGCAAATTTTGTGTGCAAATAAAGTGCCAAACTAATATGATTTTCTGATAGAGTTCGATGAGGAGTATCACATAGTAAAAGATGGTTGATGGCGCTTGAGTATTTGGGGAGATATGATATACCACAGTATAATAATTTTATTATAACAATGTTTGATATGATTACTTAAAAGCTATTGCAAAAATATCTCAATTTGAAAAAGAGAATTACCCCCCCCCCCACAAAAAAAAAAAATTTTTTTTTAGCTGATAGTCTGTATCAGTAATAGTATATACAGGGTGACAGGGCGAATAGTTGGATTCATACCTTTCCTAAGGGTATTAGCACTATGGCTTTGTCCAGGATTTGACCTCGGGTCGATGAGTCCATTTCCTATGACTCTAACCAGTACACCATGCACCTTCCTTGTTAAAATAAGTTTACTAATGCAAATTCATTAAAAATAAGACTCAATTCTTGAGCATCACTGACTAAAAAAAAGGAAAAAACTAAATAGCAACTACATACAAGCTCAGTAATCAATTTTACTTTAATTATTTCAGACTGTCAGACAAAAATGGCATCTGTATGTTTAAAAAACCAAAAAAAAAGCCAAAGAAACACATGAAACCTTAGTAATCAATTCTTATTTAGTTATGCCAAATGACTGACAAAAACCCAAAATGGCTGCCATATGTGAGTAAAACTAAGATCAATTCTTTTTGTTCAGGGTTTTCTTATCTTAGATCTGACTCACCAACAAAAATACTTATTAACTTCATTTTAGTTAAATCAGCCATCAGGATGACCAACTAACCTCACGTTTATTTTACTGGAGCTGTCAATGTCACTCCCTTGTCTATGATTTTTATGGAAGAGTCTTTTATAAAAAAAAGAATAAAAAAAAACAAAATCCCAAAACAAGCTTTGAAAACTAGAACTTGTGTCTTGCATGCCTGTAAACTGTGCGGTAACTGGATCATCTTTTGTTGGTTTTGTGAAAAGAAAAGTCATGAGCAAGTTAAGGAAATATTGATAGAGAGGATGTTCAGAAGAATGGCGAATCATGGTTATTGAATTATTTCTGTCTTGTCAGCAGTTTTGAGGTCTCTTGTTGCAAAAGTGACAGCCGAAAATTTGTAAAGAACAAAATAGACAAAGGTAAGCTGCTGAAGAAAAAAAAAAAGAAAAAAAAAAAAAAAAATAAAGGTTTTATATGGAAAGAAAGTGAAAAAAAATTTGAGGAGATAAGAAGAAAAAAGAGAAGAAAAAACAAAATGAATAAGAAATTAAATTGAAGAGTAAAAAAACAATTACCAAAAAAAAAAAAAGAAAAAAAAGAAAACAGGTAATAGAGAATTTAAAAGAAAATTTAAAGGAAGGAAGAATCAAACTGAAAAAATAAGAAAAAAAAAAAAAAAAGAAAAAAGAAGAATAAAAAAGCTGAAAGAAGAAATGGAGAAAAAATGAAAGAAAGAAATGGAGAAGAAAGAAAGATGAAGAAAGAAAGAAAAAAATGAAAGAAAGAAATGGAGGAAGAAAGATGAAAGAAAGAATGAAGAGGAGGAAAAAAGATGAAAGAAAGAAATGGAGGAAGAAAGATGAAAGGAAAAAGAAAAGATGAAAAATAATGGAGGAAAAAAGATGAAAGAAAGAAATGGAGGAAAAAGATGAAGAATAAAGATAAAAGATGAAGAAATAATGGAGGAAAAAGATGAAAGAAAGAAATGGAGGAAGAAAGATGAAAGGAATAAAGATAAAAGATGAGAAATAATGGAGGAAAAAATGAAAGAAGAATGGAGGAAAAAAGATGAAAGGAATAAAGATAAAAGATGAAGAAATAATGGAGGAAAAAAGATGAAAGAAAGAAATGGAAAGAAAGATGAAAGAAAGGAAAAAAGATGAAAGATGAGGAAGAAAGATGAAAGGAATAAAGATAAAAGATGAAGAAATAATGGAGGAAAAAAGATGAAAGAAATGAAGAAAAAAGATGAAAGGAATAAAGATAAAGATGAAGAAATAATGGAGGAAAAGATGAAAGAAAGAAATGGAGGAAGAAAGATGAAAGGAATAAAGATAAAAGATGAAGAAATAATGGAGGAAAAAGATGAAAGAAAGAAATGGAGGAAAAAGATGAAAGGAATAAAGATAAAAGATGAAGAAATAATGGAGGAAAAAGATGAAGAAAGAAATGGAGGAAAAAGATGAAGGAATAAAGATAAAAGATGAAGAAATAATGGAGGAAAAAAGATGAAAGAAAGAAATGGAGGAAAAAAGATGAAAGGAATAAAGATAAAAGATGAAGAAATAATGGAGGAAAAAGATGAAAGAAAGAAATGGAGGAAAAAAGATGAAAGGAATAAAGATAAAAGATGAAGAAATAATGGAGGAAAAAAGATGAAAAAAGAAATGGAGGAAGAAAGATGAAAGGAATAAAGATAAAAGATGAAGAAATAATGGAGGAAAAAAGATGAAAGAAAGAAATGGAGGAAGAAAGATGAAAGGAATAAAGATAAAAGATGAAGAAATAATGGAGGAAAAAGATGAAAGAAAGAAATGGAAGAAAGATGAAAGAGAAACAGAAAGAATGGCAAATAGAGGAAAGAAAGAATAGAGAAAAAATGGAAGAATGAATAGAGAGAAAAAGATGAAAGAAGAAATAGAGGAAGAAAAATGAAAGGAGGAATGAATATAAGCTGAAAGAAAGGAAATTAAAAAAAAATTGAAAGTACTAAAGAAGAATAAATAGAAGAATAAAATAATGATGGAAGGTGTGAAAACTAAAACAAGAGTGAAAGAGCAAAGAATGACGGAAATGAATTAAAGAGAAGGAAACACATAAAAAGAATGTGGAAAAGAATGAAGTAATAGAATGAAAAGAAGAAAAAGAGAATATATTAATGACAAAAGGTTTTAAAAGTAGGAACAGGAATGGAAAGAGAAAAAAAGAGAAAAGCAGGAGCAAAACATGGTGCAAAGCTGAAAAGAGACAAGATAAGAGAATAGATTCAAAAAGAAAGAAAGAAAATTTTAAACAGAAAGAAATAAAGAAAGAAGAAAATCTAAAAAGAAAGAAAGAAAATTTTTAAAAAAGAAAGAAAGAAAGAAAGAAAATTTTAAAAAAAGAAAGAAGAAAGAAAACATTTTAAAAAAAAAGAAAGAAAGAAAAAAATTTTAAAAAGAAAGAAAGAAAGAAAATTTTTAAAAGAAAAAAGAAAATTTTAAAAGAAGAAAGAAAGAAAGAAAAGAAGAAGAAGAAGAAGAAGAAGAAGAAGAAGAAGAAGAAGAAGAAGAAGAAGAGAAGCAGCAGCAGCAGCAGAAGCTCTGTACTAATAGAAGAATATAACTAGAATAATAATAATAACAATAATATCTATATTAATACTTTGCAAAAATCAGCTAGAAATTGTAAAGTTGAAAGAGACCAGACCAGAGAAGAGAAGAGAGAAGAGAAGAGAAAAGACTAGAAAAAAAAAGAACTGATAAAAGAGAAGTAAAAGAAGAAGAAAAGAATGACCTAATGATGTACAAACAGAAGAATATAACTCATATAATGATAATGATAATAATAATGGTGCAATTGAGCCATTGGGTACGTTTGCAGAACCAAGCATAAATTGCGGAACATGTCTTGGATATAGCAGAAGACTGATATTCTGTCTTCAGGCCAGCAGACATAAAATGGTTTGGAATTCTTTGAGAATTTCCTTTATCTGATGCCATAGCAGACCACTCATTTCCTGCTTTCTGCTAATTCTGACACTCGAAACACAAAGGAATTCTTCCAAGTTTTCATTTCTTCATTTCTTTTTTTTCATTCTTCTGTGGTGACCAATCATCTGGTGCCACCTGCAGAAACACAGGAAGTTTGGCAGAAGTCTGTTTAGCAACAAGTTTTCATTAATCCAAACAAGGATTGGCTTAGATTAAAAGTTGCTTTAATTGGCAAGGATTTAACTTCTAATACACCACTCTAAGCCACCCACACTCTTTATTTAGAATAAGATTGTCTTTTTAAATTTAACATTAGTTAAGATGAACTTCAAATTTTTAAAAAAATATTGAAAATACTTTTTGATAAATAATTTTTGGTACATGTGAAGAATTGATGGGTAATTCTTTTTTTTTCTTTACTTTAAATCCCGCCCTGTCGGCTGGGGCGTTAGAATGCAACAACTGCACCTCTGCAGATGGGGCCACCTGTTAGCCATGGGTGGCGACCCGTGATGCTTAAGGATAGAATCCAGGTGGTTGAGCAGTCCATGACTTGCAATACTCCACTGACCCTTTCTTGGGCTAGACTGGTTACATCAAGCCCTAGCAACTATATGATTGCCCCAACCCTATTGCTCTTATGGCAAGCCCCAACCCTTTTTATCATATGGGTGCTAGAAGGTGGTGGCTGAGGGTCTACATGTCCTGGGAATGATGTTAAACTCTATCTGATGGTGAGGTTCCAGTTTTGGAAGTTTTGGGAATGTGGAGCACCCCTTCATCACCATTGCTCCCTGGTCCAATCTAAGCTGGAGTGGTAGTACCTGTTAGGGTTACATCTATGGGTTAAATAGAAAAATGTATTTATAAAAATAGATTGAGTATCCATTAAGAATTGACTTATTTCAAAACTTTATCGGCATTAAATGACCCACTGAGGTTGATATGCCGTAAAACAAAACAAACCAAACCAAATGTGGTGTAAGAGTTAACATGCTCACTAGGGAATAGTGAGTTTGATCCTCGCAGGATGTCCCATACTTGCGATCTTGTGTCACATCCAACACATGGAGAAAGGGTTGGGTAAATTATTTTGAAAGTTCATGAAGCTTCTTATGCTTTTGTAAAAAAGGCAAATCCAATTATTATATTGAGCTTTCTGTGTATTTACCTGTTCTAAAAGAGTTAACACCCCCACAGGATGGAATGGCTCATAGCCTTATAATAGTCGATGTAGCAGTGATAGAGATGGGAAAATTATATTTGGACAAAATCACTGCGTTTGACTACACACATTTGACCCTCCTCATTATTGTAAGTTTGTCTTTGTGAATTGTAAGTTTGTCATTAAGAATTGATTTATTTCAAAACTTTATCGGCATTAAATGACCCTCTGAGGTTGATATGCTGTAAAACAAAAAAAATGAAACCAAACCAAATTTACTTTAAATCAGAGTTTTACCATACGAAATGATCTCTCCTCTTAGACAAGAGAAAAAGGAGATAGATGAAAGAAAATGATAGAAGGCAAGAGCAATGAAGAATGCAAAAAAGAGAAAGAAGGAGACAAATAAAAAGAGATACGAGCAATGAGGAGACAAATGAAATAAGAGGAATACAAGAGATTGTATGAGTCAAAAGAAAGGAGAAGAAAAAGGGGTCAAGACAAATGAGAAGAGAAAGGAGGAATCAAAAATGGTCAAGAGAAGGGAAAAGACAAAAGGGGAAGACAAGAGAAAGAAGACAAGAGAAAGAAAAAGAAAAGAAAAAATTGAAATCCTCTAGAGTCACTTCTAAATGAATAGAGAGCAAAGTTTGGTCTGGTTCCAAATCACTTGCAAAATTGTTATATAAAAATAATCAAGAATTACTAAATAAAATTCCACACTCTCCTGGGTAGCAGAACTGAAGCCAGATGTAGTTTAGAGTCATACTCAGCATATTCAAAGGCAATTGAATTTAGAGTTGATCTGGGAGTAATGGCAATGAAAGGGATGACTCCACTCTCCCCTGAGCTGCAGAACTAGAGTCTCCCCACCAGACATAGTTTAGAGTCATGCTCTTAATATTCAAAGACAATTGAATATATCTTTTATTCATTCATTAAATCATAAGCTTATTCTAATCTCTTTCGATTCTTGCAATAACAATTTCACTTTAGCTCGTCTCTGAGAATATTTTGATAACTGCCATGAAACTCATTGGATTGTAATCCGATAAATACCAGGTTAAGATATTTACAGAGATTCCATGTGCAATTGAACCATTTACTTAAACGTTTCTGTAGAGGAAGGAAGAGGTAAGATTAAATGTAACCATCGGCAAAATTCTCTTTCAAATGCTAAAAGATTGGCCATTCTTTGTACTTATTTCAGGCATAATCCATTCTTATCTGATTCCATTCAGGGGATTTTACCATTCTGTACTTTCCAGACTCTTTTAGGCTAACAGAAAAATGCTTTTAAAAGTTTTCCAAGAAAATTGTTAAAATCTCCAATGGAAGAATCAGGTCAATGTAACCAAGAAATAATAAAAAGATGTAAATCAAAAAAAAAAAATTCTTATAGTTGGCATTTTAATTAATTACTTTGATTATTATTAGACTGTAGAAGAAATAGTGGCTACTACTATAGCACTTTTTAGTCATCTTGTAATTATTCATTAGCTGAAGGGCACTACATGTAGTGTAATGGTTAGCAAGCTAGATTTCAACATCATTGTTAGTGAGTTCAATTCTCATTGGGCGCCCCATAATCTTGGCCTTGTGCCACATCTAAGCTAAGATTAGTAAATAAAAGGAATTGCCCATGGTGTAATAGTTGCCATCATAGGAAATGGACACGGCGGTACAAGTTCAAATCATAGATGCGGCTGGTTGCATTTTATTTGACACTAATACCCTTGGGAAAGGTATGAATCTAACTATTCTCTCTCCAAGTATGGATACATAGTAGGGGGATTTGGCTCTTGAGCCTTGGTATGGCAACTGGTCTAGGAGAAGGAAAAATCTTAATTCAAACCTGGTTAACTCCGCTTAAGAATTGACCTTGTGTCACATCCTGTTTGTGTGGAGGAGTTGTTAAATACATATACTAGCTGAAGTACCCATCTAGATGTGGAGTACCCTTTCATTGCCATTGCTCTCAGGTCCACCCTGATCCAGAGTGGTAATACCTATTAGTGTCCTATCTATGGATTAAATAAATAAAAAAATGAGTTTTAAAAAAATGTATTTAAAAATATCTGAATACCCAACTAGAATGAGTGGCTCAGGGGAAACTTTAGCATAGAGTGACCTAAGGGTTGACATGCCATAAAATCAAACCAACCAACCAACCAACCAACCAATCCATTTAGATCCGGTGAGAGGTCAAGACTTATAATTTTTGTTATCAATGAAAAATTTACACTGAATAGTTACCAATGCTAATTGTCACTTAAAAAATAAAATCCCAATAAGAGAAAAGAGATTTACCAATTGTATTTTTAGCAAATTAAAGTTAATATTGTTCTGTGAAAAATAGTTGGTATATAAAAGACAAATCTACAGAACAGAAAAAAAGAATAACTTCAGTTGAGATATCTTTAGTAAATAAACAATAAAAACAAATAAAACTCCCTTTAGATATGAATAATCATCCTAAATTTTAATAGAAGGATCTTTATTTTTAAAATTATCCTGATGATCGATTAGAAGAAACCTAGGAAGATAGTCTCTGATTTATTAGGCCTACTATTATATATATATATATATATATATATATATATATATATATATATAATATTTTGGGGTGACCATAAAATGGTATCACCACAGACTGACTCAGAAAATTCATCACTCTAGACTTTACCTTGAGACCAAAGAGATATGACTCTACCGTCAGCTCCTGGCTTTACACACAGATCCCTGTGCTACTTATTCACTGAGTTGCGCCAGTATATATATAATATAAATAATTTTTTACCAATTTTTTTAGAGAAGGGCCTCAAAAATTCATATGGCTTAGGCTTCTGAATGTGAAAGTGCCTGGTTGGTGTAGAATTTCATATTAGGTGTTCAGTATTCAGCTGTATCTGTTGAATCTGATCATCTAACACGAAATTCTACATGGTGCTGCAGACAGGATAATATGAAGTTATGTAGTTGGCAGTGGAGAAGAAGTTGTGCAGGGGATAGTCCGATGCTCTGGATGGGTGTGTTTAAATATTGGAGGATAGCTCTTGCTGCCTAGTTTTCAGTGTAGACATTTTTATCCAGAAATATCCGACACATGGCTATGTTCTTGTAGTTAGTAAGGGGTCTGTATTTGGTTACAACCTTTCCTCTTTAGTCTGGTAACTGGATGCTACTTACAACCTTCCTTATTTTCAAGTTTTAATTCACCCATTGTATTCATTGCCTGGTTGGACCAAGAACTTTTCAGACATTTATATTATTGAAAAATTACCCCATCATGAAGTTTCATTCAAGCAAATAAATTATATACCAATTATTTCTTCTAAGTTTCAAAACTTTGAAAATTCATTAATTTGTAAATTTTTCTTCATTTGTTTTCTTTCTCCTATTTTTTTTTTTCATTGATAAATTTTCAATTCTTATATTTGATTAAAAGTTTGGAATCAATGCAAAATTCTTTTTGCTATTTTTTTTTCTCGATTCATTTTTGTGTTTTTTTTTTTTTTTGAGGGAGTTAAGAACATTTCTGTGTTAGAGAACTACAATTTTAAAACAGGTTCCGTGATAAAATAAAAAAAATCCATTAACTCCTTTATTTTTTTCAATAATTATTAGCGTCAATACGTAAGTTTCTATTACAAAAATTACCTAATTTCATAAATTTATTCACAAAATGACTTAATTTCACCAAATTAACCACTTACCTCCCATTGGAGCACCTTCTTATTTTGCAGTTGGTAAATTGAGATATCTTTCAGTGCCGCTGATCAGAAGCAAACCTTTCAAAAAGAATAAAATTGTTTCTTTACATTTCAAGTGTTCAAAAAATTTTTTTAAATGAAAAAAAAAAAAAGAATATTAAAAAAAAAAAATAGAGTTAAATTTTTGCCACTTAGAATTTTGGCAAATGGCCATTTTGGAATAATAATTCAAATTAGTGTATTCCCCCGCCACCTACTCTTTTTATTACCATTTTTTTTTCTTCCTTTTTTTTCTTTCTTCCACTTTCTATCAGTCATACTTTCAAATGTAATTTCAGCATTCCTCCTTTTTACACAATCTTATTTTTTTCTAGCTCTATTTTTTCACCTCATTTCTCTCACTTTCTTTATTTCCCTCCCTATTCGGTTTTATTATCTTGTTTCCCTCCCTGTTTGATCTCTTTCTCTCGTCTCCTCTCTGTTCAGTCTCTTTCTCTCACCCCTCTCTGTTCAGTGTCATTCTTCATTTCTTTCCTGTTCAGTCTTTCTCTCTATTTTTTCTCTCTCCATTCAGTCTCATTCTCTCGTTTCCCTCCTGTTTTGAGTCACTTTCTCTCAGTCTCCTCTCTGTTCAGTGTCTTTCTCTCATCCCTCTCTGTTCAGTCTTATTCTCTCATTTCTTTCCCTGTCAGTCTTTTTTCTAGTTCCCTCTCCATTCAGTCTCATTCTCTCGTTCCCTCCCTGTTTGATCTCTTTCCCCCGGTCCCCTCTCTGGTTCAGTGTCTTTCTCTTGACTCCCCTCTTGTTCTGTTTCAGTCTGCATTTCTCTCCGTCGCCTCTCTGTCAGTCTCTTTCTCTTCAATCACCCTTTCTGTTCAGTCTCTCTCGGACTCCTCTTCTGTTTGAGTCTCTTTCTCCGGTCCCCTCTCTGTTCAGTCTCTTTCTCTGTCCCTCTCTGTTCAGTCTCTTTCTCTCAATCCCCTTTCTGTTCAGTGCTCTCTCGGTTCCTCTCTGTTTGATCTCTTTCTCCGGTCCCGCTCTCTGTTGCAGTCACTTTCTTCGGTCCCCTCATCTGTTAGTCTCTCTCTCCCTCTCTGTTCAGTGTCTTTCTCTCGTCTCCTCTCTGTTCAGCTCACTTTTCCTCTGCGGTCTCCTCTCTGTTCATCACTTCTCTCGGTTCCCTCTCTGTTGCAGTCTCTCTCGGATCCCTCTCTGAGTGTCTTTCTCCCGTCCCCTCTCTGTTCAGTCACTTTCTCTCGGTCCCGTCTCTCAGTTCTCTTTCTCTCCTCCCCTTTCTGTTTCAGTCTCTCTTCTCTCTCTGTATCGTCCCCTCGTCTGTTCAGTCGTCCCTCTTCTGGTTCTCTGCTCGGTCCCTCTCTGTTTGTCATCTGTTTGATCTCTTCTCCTCCCTCTGCTGTCGTTCTTTCTTCCTGTTAGTCTCTGCATCTGTCTCCTCTCTGTTTGATCTCTTTCTCCTGGTCCCCTCTCCTGTTCAGTCTCTTTCTCCCCGTCCCCTCTCTGTTAGTCTCTTTCTCTCAATCCCCTTTCTGTTCAGTCTCTCTCGGTCCCCTCTCTGTTTGATCTCTTTCTCTCGGTCCCTCTCTTTTCAGTCCTCTTTCTCTTGATCCGCCTCTCTGTTTCAGTCTCTTTCTCTCATTTAGTGTCTATCACTCATATCTATCTTCTCGGCCCCTAGTCTCAATGTTATTTCCTCCGTTAGTTTTTATACTTATCTCTTATCTCGGTCCCTTCTCTGTTCAGTCTATCTCCTTTCTCTCAATCCCTCTCTGTTCAGTCCTCTCTTGGTCCCTCTCTGTTGATCTCTTTCTCCTCAGGTCCCTCTCTGTTGCAGTCCATTTTCTTCTATATAGTTATTTTTACTATAGTTATTTATTTACTACTCATACTTATGCATCTCTAATAGTTATTTTTATAGTTAATCTTTTTTAGTTGATAGTTATTTTTATAGTTATTTCGCCTCTATGGTTATTTACTAAGCTTAGCTTTAAATGGCACAAGCGCGAAGTATCGAGCACCAGTAAGACTCGAACTCACTAACATATGGTTTGCAAATCTAGCTTGCTAACCATTACACACACGAGGTACCTGTATAGGTTATTACCATCAACTATTTGACTTCACCTCTGACTATATCCCCTGCAAAGGAAAATAAGACCCCCTCCCTCACTCCATGAAATATTGTGTACTGGATATTAATACTAAACTGCATCTGATGTTGAGGATCCAGTTCTAGAGTTCTGGGGAGTAAGGAATACCACTTCATTGTCATTACTGCAGGTCCACTCTGACCCAGAAGGAGTAGTACCATTTAGGGTCACATCTTTGGTCACATTAGATTCTGTTTGAAAATATTTTGACAGTGCAAAAACAAAACAAAATCTCTTAAGAAACAACTACACAAATGTAAATATGAATGTACAATGAACATGATTTCCTAACCTCTAGGGATAAGATAACCTAGATGGGTTGACATGTCATTAAATCAATCAATCAGTTATTTACCTTCTCATAACTTTCTTTCTCACAGTGTTTGTTTTCTTCTTTTTATATAAGTAGCAGTATTACAATAATTAATTGGATCCTAATAGCCCTGAAAAACTTTAAGGAACTAAGTAACCCCCTTGTGCATTGAGAACTACTAATGCTTAACTTGGAAGATCCAGACTCTTAAGGTTGGAACAATGTATGTGATTGCAAATCTTTACCGTTGATACTCCATCCTGACGGTTGGCCTTGACATTGGCCCTTACTTGGCTAGACAGGTGTTCGGAGAAGCCCCCCTCCAATCAATCGGCTGGTCACATCAAGCCCTCCACATATATGATTGTCCCAACCCTATTGCCTTATGGCAACTCCTAACTTTTTATCAAATATGTGCTTTAGAATGGTGGATGAAAATCTGAGTGTCATGACGTTAAACTGTATCTTGTGGTTAAGTTCCAATTCTGAACTCTGGGGTATGTGAAGTACCCTTTATTGACATTACTCCTCAGGTTTACCCTGACCCAGAGTGGTAGTACCTGTTAGGGTCACATCTATGGGTTAAATAGATAAAAAATGAGTTTTAAAATATGGTTTTAAAAATACTTATTTTTTAAGGCAAAATAACCTTCTCCTCCTCTCTGGGTATTTTCTTAGTCATGTAAGTCAGTGGGGTGGCCTATTGTCAGTATCAGCCTGACAGCAAGGGAGTCTATCCCCTTTTCACTAGCACTAGATCAGTGGGTGATTGTTTTTGCATTGGGTGGAGCACCACACCTACCATCAATTCCCCAATTTGTGATTCCTGGGTGAATGGCTCTACTGACTGAGCTAAACTGAGAACTTCAAATTATTTCTTCATCTTTGTTGTTTCTATTATGTTTACAGAATTGTGTTTTTTTCAGCCTTCCTCAAGAGTATGTGACATCTGGTAATTCTAATGTATATTTTTTCTTAATTCCCACACCTGCTGAAGGTTTATAAATATTTTGTACTTGCTCTAAGCAAATTACTTCAAAAAGTAATTTCTTCTTTGATACGTGATTTGTTCCATTGGAAAAGATGGGGAAGTCAAAAAAGAAAAAGAAGAAAATCTATCGGACAACACTCAAGGATTTCTCTAATCAACAGTCTTGAGGAAGGCTGGAGAACACACCAGTTGAAATATTGTTGTGAAATAAGACACACACAATATTAACACTAAGCTGGGTGGTTGTTTGATTTAATAGCATATCATATGTTATTTAACACCAAGAAACTTGTTTTTGTTTATCCAACTAGGAACCACAAGATTCCTGGTTCGATACAGCCCTTGCCAACTCAGTGTATGAGTAGCACAGGGATCTGTGCGGTAAAGTAAGAGCTATGGTAGGTGTGGCAACTTCATCTCAGATACAAACAATCTCCTTTAGTCTAGTGCTAGTGAAAAGGGGATAGACATCCTCACTGTCTGGCTGATACCGACTTTATTCGCGCCCAATGACTTTACTTTTACTTGCTTTACTCATTGTATTAATAAATTTGTAGAAATAATTTATATTAACACTATGTAATTAATGAATACTGGTGGTTTACCCTCAGCCTGGCCTTCTAGCACCTAAGGAAAAAAGAGGTGGGTGTTTGTCATAGAGCAATTTGAAGAATAAGGTTGTAATGATAATATAAGTGCTAAGGGCTTGACATAATCACAGATTGATTGAGGAGGGATTATCTTCCCTTACTTACTGTGGTTTGCCACCCAGGTGGCATTGCAAAGATGGAGATTTAGAGAGAGTCTCTTGAAAGTCAAACCTCTCTTTCTCATGGAATCTCAGATGCCTAAAAAAAATTTCCCTTGGTCTAAACGCTATTAAAAAAGGATAGATCCCTCACTGACTGGCTGATACTGACTTTAGGCCACCCCTACTGACGTATATAATATATATATTATATAATATTATATATATATATATATAATATACGTTATATTATACACAATAAACTTGATATCTCTTTTCACCTATATATATATATCTATCACACTCTTTCTCAATTATATATATATGTATATATAATATATATATATATATAATATATATATATATATATATATATTGCTATAGATCTACGAGAGAAAACAAATATATTATAAAGACAAGTGGTTTCTCTTTGGAAAAAAAACCCAAAACAAATACCAAAAGCTTCACACCACTTAAAGACATTTCTATTAATATATATATAGTATATATACAAGGTGTTACAAAAAAGTATCGTGATTGGTTTTGCAACTTTTTGACAACACCTAGTATTCTGAAGGACAAAATATAGTTCCATTCATTCAATCATTCTATCTGGTAAATACAGCTTAAACTTGGTACTTTTTTTTTGACACACCTTGTATTCCTGAAAAAAATAAATGAATGGACGTCTTTGGTTGTTTTTCAGAATAAAGTACAAAAAATTCCCCTTTCGATACTTTTTGTCCCACCTGTATATATAATATATATATATATATATATAGTTGTCTGGTTGTGGTAATATGATTCAAGTTATCAATTTAAATATATATATATATATTATTATTATATATATATATATATAATATATATTATAAATTGATAATTGAATCATATTACCACAACCACAAACTCGGCAAACTTGCCTTTCTGTAAATCCTGTGATGGGATTCACGGCAATACAGGTTAGGTGGCCGCGTATTTGAAATTAATGTTACATGACTAGATGAATTGGCATTCTCTCATTTGTGGCATGGGTGGTAGCCAGTGGTGTTAAGCCCACCGCTCTCACGCTGTGGTCCACTGGTTCAATCTCTAGTGGGGATGATTATGGTATGCACTGCTGATGAGACCAAAGGAGGTCCGCAAACGCTGTCCCAGTGCTCGGGTGTCGCAAATGGTGTTTGCCAGTTGTCCTGGTCATGGTCATAATATCAATTATCATTATATATTAATTCTCTATTCCAAGAAAAAAAAAATTTTTTAAAATTATATTATTATAATTATTAATTATTTTAATAATCCTATGAACTCTGATGTCACTTCGTTCTAATTGATCCTAAACACATCTGGTGTGAAGGCTCAAACTCTGAAGTGGTAGTACCTTAAATATCAAACCTAACCAAGCCAATAAATATTTGAAAAAAAAAAAAAAAAAGAAAATTTCCCCCCCATCATACATATGACAGAACAGAATTGGATAGAAGCCATTTTTTTAGAAAGAATAATGATGTTCGTTAGCCAAAGATTCACCAACCACAATAAATCTTCTATCAAGAGAGACTAAAAAAAATGGAGTTCTTTTGAAGTTTTCAGCCTTGCAACTGACACGATGAAAAAGAAAAGATTTTTGTACTGATCCATTTGCGAGAGAGAGAGAGTTAAGAGAGGAGAGAGAGAGAGAGAGAGAGAGAGAGAGAGAGAGAGTTCAACTCAGCAGAATCTTATTAATACACAAATACCCACAGACAAGAATAGCCTCTGCTGGCCCCCAGCTGTTATATTTGGTGCTTGGAGAAAGAAGAAAGACTGGTGTTTGCTGTTAACGGATTATATTTTCAACAGCCTGAGTGATAAAGATCATGCCCTTCTAGACGTAAAACTTTTTGGTTTGGGATTTTTGGTTTCCATTGTTGGAGAGTTCTGTTTTTTTTTTTTTTTTCGGTTTTTCAAAATGTCTAAATTGAAATTTAGTTTAGCTTTGATTGCATCAGTTTTCTTTTTGGCCATTATCGACAAAAAAGAATAATGCGATAAATTATATCGCATTATGGGTTGTGAATAGGTTGAAGCAGAATTTAGTTAGTATTAATCAAGGGACATAACATAATAAGTTTATGAATGGTATTATCAACAAATAGATGCTGAAATACTCTGGACTAATCGGTGGAAGTAATGTACTCAAATATACGAACTTTGTCAGTTGATTAGAATAATGTATATATATGAGAGTGTAAGGTATCGCACTACCACTAAAAACCCTGAGGTAAGGAACTGCGATTGTATAAAATGTTCATTATATATATATATATATTATATATATATAATATATATATTATATATAATACAAGGGTGTGTCTAAAAAGTATTGAATTTTATGTACTTTTTTGGACTCATCACTTGTATTTTGAAAAAATAACCTTCCATTCATTCCTTCATTTCTAATCTTGATAAATACAGGTTTTAATCTTGCTACTTTTTGACACAACCTGTATTAATGAAAAATTTAACTGAATGTAACGTTATTCTTTTTCCAGAATACAAGGTGTTTCAAAAAGAACAAAAATCTTGATACTGTTTTTTGACACACCTTGTATATTATATATTATATAATATAGTATATATATTATATAATAATATTATATATATATATATACATCAAGCTGAAAGTAATATACTCAAAAAGAATATGAGCACAGTCAGTGGAGTTTAGAATTCCAACTGTATCCCTACAGGAGAGATAAGACCTCCCGAAAAGAAAATCCCTGGAATGACCTAAACTGCATCTCGGTGGTGAGGCTCCAGTTCTGGAGGATGTTTGTTTGCATAAAGCCTCCATGATCTTGTGACATTGGGAATGCAAACTTGCTGCCATGTACCTTAGTAGAGGTCTAAATGATAAAAGAGAATGTTAACTTTGGTGCTTCTGTATTTATAAGGCTGGATGTAAGATACTAATGCCGAACGGTGAGAAACACGGTAAATAATGTGTAAAATAAGAATATAATTCCTAAAGATTCTATGATGAAGATTCCACCAAATGTTTATATAATAGCTGCGTTTTTTTATTTAGGGCTTCATATCTGATGAAATAATGAACATTATTCGGAGGGATATCAATGTTTATTTTTGTAGGTGGAAAAATACCTGGGACGAATCTATTTTTTTCATTTTATGTACATACTGTTTTATATGAATGTATCTACAATGCACTCTCCATATTAAACATAAATGAGTCCCCCTCCACCCAAAAAAATATACAGTTGGACAACAAAAAAATATTTTCTTAATCCTAGTGTTTCTTAGTCAATAAACACAGAAAAGTAGAAGAAAAAAGAAGCTATATTAATCTGTTTTTTTGGGGTTTTTTTTTCTAAGAATATTTGTTTTTGTTCTTCCTTAGAAAGAAACGACTTTATATATTTCTTTTTTTTCCAGAATGCAAATCTTTTAACTCCAGGCGATTCTCTCTATAAGCAGTGACGCACTGACATCAGTGGGGGGGAAACTTTTGGACTTTGGATGTCTTGTATCTATTCAAAGAAAAAAGCATGTCTAAAGAAAAACTCTTCAAAGGAACAAAAAAAAAAAAAGAAGATAAAAGGTTTCTTTCTGCACACATGTCAAAGCTTTTTCTTATGTTTGTTATTCTTTATTCTTTTTAGTCTTATGCTAAGAATTTCTATCTGAGATAGAAGGAATAGAAAAGATAGATTTGATTGATTGGATTGGATTGAATTTTACATGGCATATCAATATGTCTAGGGTTATTTTAAACTTGAGCTTAGGACTGTTCATTGTATATTTATATCTACATACTTGTGTAATTGTTTTTTTATAGTATTTTGAAATAGTTGTATTAATTATACAACTATACAAAGTATTCATATCTTAATACAGCAGTTGTATGGTTCCAATAATTCCTATCTAATACTAATAATTATATAAGTTTCAAGTAATTATTTCTATTCAACATGGAAAAAATCATCAAATCAACATCAATCAATCTAATCTTTCTATTTTCTATCTCAAGATAGAATTGCTTAGCATGAAAGACTAATAAAAAGAATGAAAGAATAACAGAATAAGAAAAAAGCTTTGATTGTGGAGAAAGAACCATTATTATTCTTTCTTTTTTTTTTTTTGTTGCCTTTGAAGATTTTTCTTAGACATGCTTTTTTCTTTAATAGATCAAAGACATCCAAGTCGCAAAGTCACTGATTGTCAGTGGGTCACTGTTATAGAGAGGAATCGCCTGGGTAAAAGACTTTCTCATCTGAAAAAAGAGAAAATATTAAAGTCGTTTTCTTTCTAAGGTGAATTGAACAAAAACAATTATCTTAGAAAAAAAAACCCCAAAAAAACAGATAAAATGCTTCTTTTTCTTCTACTTTTTCTGTGTTATTGACTAAGACTACTAGGATAAAGAAAGTATTTTTTGTTGTCCAGACTGTATATTTTTTGTGGGGAGGGGGGACTCATTATGGTTTATATGGAAGTGCAATTGTAGTACAATTCATATAATAGACAGTTGTACATAAAAGAAAAAAATAGATTCAGTCCCAGGCTATTTCTCAGCCTACAAATAAACATTGATATCCCTGCGAATAATGTTCATTATTTATCAGATATTGGAAGCCCTAAAGAAAAAAAACTGCAGCTATTATATAAAGCATTGTGACTTTCATTCCATGAATCTTTAGGAATTTATAATTCCTTATTTTACACAATTATTTACCGTTGTTTTCCTCACGTTCGGCATTAGGTATCTTTACTCCAGCTTATAAATACAAGAAGCACCAAAGTTAACATTCTCTTTATCAAATTAAGCTCTATAAGGTAACATGCAGGCAGTTGCATCTCCTGTCCAAAAGACATGAGGCTTTGCAACAAAATCCTCCAGAAACTGGAGCCTCACCACCGGGTGCAGTTATGTCATTTCCAGGATGTCCTTTCAGGAGGTTCTTATCTCTCTGTAGGGGATAAGTTGGTATATCTAAACTCCACTGACGTGGCTCATTCTTTTTGAGTATAACTTTCAGCTGATTATATATATATATTATATTATATATATATATATATATATATATATATATTATATATATATTATACAAGGTGTGTCAAAAAAGTATCAAAGATTTTTGTACTTTTGAAACACCTTGTATTCTGAAAAAGAATAACGTTACATCATTAAATTTTTTTATAATAGCAAGGTGTGTCAAAAAAGTAAGCAAGATTAAACTGTTATTTTATCAAAGATAGATAATGAAGAAGAATGGAAAGGTTAATTTTTTCAGAATACCAAAGTGAAGTCACAATTACAAAAATATCTCAATACTTTTTGGAACACACCTTGTATATAAATATATATAAGTAATATTATTATTTATATATATATTCTATATATGATAATGAACATTATAACAATGCAGTCCTTCCTCAGGGTTTTAGTGGTGGTCCTTACCTCTCTGATAGTTTTTGGCATATTCTAAAGTCCACTGACAAAGTTCGTATATTTTTGAGTAACATTACTTCACCGATAGTCCAGAGTATTTCAGCATTATTGTTTTGATAATACTCATTCTAAATCTTATTATGTTAATGTCCCTTGATTAATATCTAACATCTAAAATTTGTTTCAACCTATATTCCAACCCATAATTTTGCGAATTTAATTTAATCGCATTATCCTTTTTTTGTCGATAATGGCCAAAAGAACTGATGGCAATCAAAGCTAAAACTAAATTTCAATTTAGACATTTTGAAAAACCGAAAAAAAAAAAAAACAGAACTCTCAACAATGGAAACAAAATCCAAACCAAAAAGTTTACCGTTCTAGAAGGCATGTCTGTTTATCACTCAGGTGTGTAAAATATAATCCGTTTACAGCATAACACCAGTCTTCTTCTTTCTCCAAGCACCAAATATAACAGCTGGGCCCAGCCAGAGGCATTCTTGTCTTGGTATTTGTGTATTGAATAAGATTCTGCTTAGTTTTGAAACTCTCTCTCTCTCTCTCTCTCTCTCTCTCTCTCTCTCTCTTCTCTCTCTCTCTCCTCTCGCAAATGACCATACAAAATCTTTCTCATCGTGTCAGTTGCAGGCTGAAAACTTCAAAAGAACTCCATTTTTTTTTGTCTCTCTGATAGAAAGATTATTGTGGTTGGTGAATTTCTCTGGCAAGAACATCTATTCTTTCTAAAAACAAGGTTCTATCCATATTTCTGTCTTCTATTTATGATGGGGGCATTTCTTTTTTTGTTTTTTCAAAAATATTTATTGCTTTGTTAAGTTTGATATTTAAGGTACTACCACTCAGAGTTGAGCCTCAACCAGATATGTGGTTTAGGATCATATAGACGAAGTGACTCGAGTTCATAGGATGATATATATATATATATATATATTAAATTTGATAGAGGAATTATATATAATTGATAAAATTGAATCATATTATCTGACCAGACCAACTCGGCAAACACCATTTGCGACACCGGAGCACTGCGATCAGCTTTTCGACCTCCTTTGGTCTCATCAGCAGTGCATACCAACTCCACCACTAGAGATTGAACGCCAGTGGACCACAGCGTGAAAGAGCGGGGGCTACACACTGGGCTACCAGCCCCATGCACAAATGGAGAAGCCAAAATCATCTAGTCAATGGTAACATTAATTCAAACTACGCCCAACTAACCTGTATTGCCGTGAATCCCATCACAGGAATTACAGAAGGCAAGTTGCCGAGTTGTCTGGTTGTGGTAATATGAATTCAATTATCAAGTTAAATATATATATATATATATATTATATATATATATATATTATATATATATATATATAAATTGATAATTGAATCATATTAGCACAACCAGCAACTATTATATTATATATATATATATATAGTACAAGGTGGGACAAAAGTATCGAGATTTTTTGTACTTTTATTCTGAGAAAACCAAGTTCCATTCATTTAATTTTTTTCAGATACAAAGGTGTGTCAAAAAAAGGTACCAAGTTTAAAGCTGTATTTACCAAGAAGGAATTGATGAAGTGAATGGAACGTTATTTTTCCTTCAGAATACTAGGTGTGTCAAAAAAGTGGCAAAATCACGATTACTTTTTGTAACACCTTGTATATATATAACTATAGTATTAATGAAATGTCTAAGTGTGTGAATTTGGTATTTGTTTTTTGGTTTTTTCCAAAGAGGAAACCACTTGTCTTTTATAAATTTTGTTTTCTCTCGTTAGATCTATAGCAATAATATATATATATATTATATTATATATATATATATATATTATATATATATATATATAATGAAGAGTGTGATAGATATATATATATAGGTGAAAAGAGATATCAAGTTTTATAGTGTGTAATATATATATATATATATATATATATAATATAATATATATATATATATAATATATATCGTCAGTAGGGTGGCCCTAAAGTCAGTATCAGCAGTCAGTGGGGAGTCTAATCCCTTTTTAATAGCGTAGTCCAAGGAAATTTTTTTTAGCATCTTGAGATTCATGAGAAAGAGAGTTTGACTTTCAAGAGACTCTCTCTAAAATCTCCATCTTGCAATGCCACCTGGTGGCAACGCACAGAAAGTAATGGGAAGATAATCCCTACTCATCAAGTCTGTTGATCATGTCAAGCCTTAGCACTTATATTGATCATTTACAACCTTATTCTTCAAATTGCTCTGATGACAAAAAACCCACTTTTTTATCTATACGGTGCTAGAGGCAGTGATGAGGAAACCAGCGCCCGCGCCCAGTATTTATTAATACACATGATGTTAATTATAATTATTTCTAACAAATCTTTAATACACATAGTAAGTAAATAAAGTAAACGTCATTGGGCGGAAAAAAGCCGGTTCAGCCAGACAGCGAGATGTGTATTCCCTTTTCCACTACACTAGACTAAAGGAGAATTGTTTGTATTCTGAGATGAAGTGCCACAACCTACCTCAGCTCTTTTTTACCGCTCCGGATCCTGTGGCTAACTCATAACACTGAGTGGCAACAGGGCCTGTATCGAACCAGGAAATTTATGGTTTCTAAGTTGGAATTAACAAAACAAGTCTTGGTGTTAAATAACATTAATATGCTATTAACTCAAAACAACCACCCAGCTAGGTTAATACTTGTGTGTGTCTATTTTTCACAACCAATATTTCAACTTGTGTGGTTCTCACAGCCTTCTCAAGACTGTTGATTAGAGAAATCCTTGAGTGTTGTCCGATAGATTTTCTTCTTTTCTTTTTTGACTCTCCCCATGCTTTTCCATGGAACAATCACGTATCAAAGAAGAAATTCTTTTTGAAGTAATTTGCTTAGAGCAAGTACAAAATATTTTATAAACCTTCAGCAAGGTGGTGGATTGACAAATATACATTAGAATACCAGATGTCAATACTCTTGACGAAGGCTGAAAAACACATTTCTGTAAACAAATAGAAACAACAAAGAATGAAGATAATAATTGAAGTTCTCAGTTTAGCTCAGTCAGTGAGTCATTCACCCAGGAATCACAAATTGGGGAATTGATGTAGGTGTGGGTGCGCTCACCCCAAATGCAAAAAAAACAATCACCCTGATCTAGTGCTAGTGAAAAAGGGGATAGACTAACTTGTTGTCAGCTGATACTGACAATAGGCCACCCCACTGTATTTACATGACGAAGAAATACCCAGAGAGGAGGAGACGGTTCTTGCCTTAAAATAAGTATTTTTAAAAACATATTTTAAAAACTGCATTTTTATCTATTTAACCCCATAGATGTGATCCTAACGGTAACTACCACTCTGGTAAGCGGTTGGAGTACTGTCAAATAAAGGTGTACTTCATATACCGCCAGAGTTCAGAATTGAACTTACCACAAGATACAGTTTAACGTCATGACACCTCAGATTTTCAATCCACCATGCTTCAAAAGCACATATTTGATAAAAAGGGTTAGGGGTTGACATAAGAGCCCAATAGGGTTGGGACAATCATATATGTGCTAGGCTGATGGTGACCGCCGATTGATTGGAGGGGACGGCTTCTCCGACCACCTGTCTAGCCAAGAAAGGCCAAAAGGGAGTGTCGCATGTCATGATTGCTCACCGTCAGGATTCAATCCTTAAGATTAGTAGTCCCTCAACGGCCAATAAGAGATTTGTTCCTAACTTTTTAAATCCAGGGCATACTGGGTAGCTCTGCTTGTTTACATACTGCCGTTTTCAACAGTACCAAATCTATATAATGTTGTGTACCCTTTTCTTACTTCTTACTCTGGTCGTAATTTTCTTCTGGCTGCTTTGCTCTGATCATCCTTCTATCTATCTTGGTCTGGTCATTTCTAGGTCTGGTCTTTCTTGTGGGATTTCAAGTCTGGCTTTCTGTTGGGATTTCTTGTTATCAGAAAGCCCTGCATTATTGTTAGTTTTTAAGTAATAATCAAGCTCGATTTACATTGAATTTACTTATTTCTAATCCAAACCAGACATCTGCGAGATGACAGGATGCGACATAGAATGCGA
>CM042148.1:9589334-9625434 GCA_023376005.1 Doryteuthis pealeii
AAATGCACCCAGTTGAGCTCCAGTTCTGGAGGATTATTTGTGCAAAGCCCATGTCTTGTGGACAGGAGATGCAATGCTGCATGTTACCTTATAGAAGTCTAAACGATCAAGAGAATGTTTAACTCTTGGTGCTTCTGTATTTATAAGGGGATGTAAAAACCTTAATGCGAACGTGAGAAACACGTAAATAATTGTAAAATAAGAATGTAATTCCTAAAGATTCATGAATGAGATTCCACCAAATTTTATATAATAGCTGCAGTTTTTTTTCTTAGGGTTCCATATCTGAAAATAATGACATTATTCGCAGGAATCATGTTTATTGGTAGGTGAAATAGCCTGGGACTGAATCCTATTTCTTTTTCTTAGGTACAACTGTTTTATATGAATGTACCTACAATGCACTCTTGCAATTAAACATAATGAGTCCCCCCTCCATCCCAAAAAAAATACAGTTGACAACAAAGAGATATTTCTTTAATCCTAAGTTTCTTAGTCTAATAACAACAGAAAAAAGTAGCAAGAAAAAAGAAGATATATATCTGTTTTTTTTGGGTTTTTTTTCTCTAAGATATTGTTTTTTGTCTCTTCCTTAGAAAGAAACGACCTTAAATTTCTCTTATTCAGATGAGAAAGTCTTTTAACTCCAGGCGATTTCTCTTCTATTTAAGCAGTGACCCACTGACATCAGGGAACTTTGGACGGATGTCTTTGATCTATTAAAGAAAAGCATGTCTAAAGAAAAAACTCTCAAAAGAACAAAAAAAAAAAAGAAAATAATAATGTTTCCTTTTTTTTCTCACACATTCCAAACTTCTTCTTATTTTGTTATTCTTCATCTTTTATAGTCTTCAATGCTAAGCATTTCTAGTTGAGATAAGAAGATAGAAAAGATTAGATGATTGATTATAGATTTGATTTTAATGCATATCATATGTCTAGTTATTTAAACTTGACTTAGGAATCCTGTTCATTGTTATTTATATCTAAATACTTTGTGTAATTTTTTTAAGATATTTTGTATATAGCTGTTTATATACAGGAATTCATATCTTAAATTACAACAGTTGAAAAGTTCCAAGTATTCCTATCCATACTAATAAATGATATCATCATCAATCATCAATGCGTGCAATTTGCATGGATATCCATGACGATCTCTTGCCAAAAAAAAAACCTTTTTTTTCCCCTATTTCTTTTTCAATCATCGACTCTGGGAGTTTCTCGCGCAAGCCAATCTCTACATAGTTGGTCAATGTAGGTCCTGGCTGGGCGCCACATAGCATGCCCATGTGCTGGCTTCCACAGTCATCCTGCTTCTACACAAGTCCTGCATGTCTAGCCCGTCTACTCGTATGTTTGTGAGAGGAGGGCAGGGTGGCCATCAGTTGCTTTTTTGTGGTGCTGCTTCCAGACTTATGAGGACTTGCTCGCCAGCATTCTCACGCAGCTCCCATCTGGCTTATTCTCAAGGCGCTTCGTTAGGGTCCTGATGTACAGCCATACAGCAGTATGACACAACCACACCTGAAGAATCTTCTTTAGCCTTGTCAGGGCAGATCGATTTCATAGGACTGATAATTTGTTGTTAGCCAACCATGCCTTTCCTATCGAGTTTAACATCACTTTCTGTATATAGTTTCACAGTAAATTATCAATGGAAAAAATGGAAATGATCTTTGTCAATTTCGACCACTTGATGGTTCATCCAATCAAACAACATTTCCACAGTGTTTTGTTTTATAGTGGCTGGAAGCTTGTGTTGGACCATCCGTACTTTTTGGCACAGTGATAGAAAGAAGGTTAGAAAGTAATGCCACAAACCCAGTCAACAACTACCTCAGGTTATTTGGAAATATAGAGTATTTACTTTCTCTGAGACGTTACCATATCCTAATTTAAAGAGCCCAGACTTCCCTACTATTTTGCCCTAACTGGATGGAGAATATAATTGAATTATATACCTTCCAAGGTATTAGTGCTATGTGAATGCAAACAGCCTTGTCTAGGATTGAACTGGTCGACGAGTCCATTTCCTAGAATAACCATTCCCATTTTCACCTCTTATATTTATTCAATATGTTGTTTGTTTGCACACAGTCTTATATGTTTATAGTCAACTAATAATATCATTTGTCTGAATGTTTGAGAGGAAGCTTGAACATGTATTATTTAAAATATTTTACTATTCGTCTCATCTTTATTGTTGTATACACACGTCAGCCAATTTTTCTTCAAGTGTTTTTGTTCGAACTCTGAGCATTCACGAAACTTTGAATTGAACCTTTTATTTAATCTACTAGGGTAGTTTTCTTATTCATTAACCATACATGGGTACAAGTGTCACAGCAGATGTTAAGTATTCTTTATTATTGCCCATGGTCAGTATTTGAACCTGAAACCTACAATAGATTGTTACTAACTGTATTAACTCAACCCTTATATTGCACATGTGTCCAATTAACGAGTTAACAGGTTGAATTCAGAGTTTTCCTGTAGGCCTACCAAGGTTAAAGAGATCAGTCTGCACTTACTATTTATCCATAGCTGGAATGGAAAAATTGTAGATTCATAATACCTGTTCCAAAGGTATTAGCACTATGTGAATGCAGAAGCCATTGTCTGGATTTGAACTCGGCCGTCATCATGTCCATTTTTATGGTGATAACCATTATAGCACAAGCACCTGATAATAAAATAAAAAAAGTCTATTCAGCAAAATTTGAGTACAGATACTTGACCAAAAGCACAGGTGTTCCTGGAATATGATAAGTGAGAAAGGCCAATTGTTGTGTCGAATTCATTCTACTGGGTGTTATGTTTAAAACGAAGGTGAAAAAGCGCTTACCAGAGTCAGGTATAAGATGGGACCTCTTTGTGTGGTGTGTGCGAGAGGGTGAAAGAAGAGAGAGAGAGAAGAGAAAGAGAGAGAGAAGGAAAGAGTAAGAGGAAGAGAAAGAGAAAAACGAGAGAAGGAGGAAAAAGAATGAATAAGAATGTGGAAAGAGAGAGGATATAAAGAGAGGTGGAAGATTACTTATAGAAGAAAAGGAGAGTGACATGAAGAGATATAAGAATTGGGAAAATAGAGAGAGGATTTGTGTTGTTGGTAAAAAAGTTGAAGAGAGAGAGAGAACAGAGAGAGAGATGAAGAGAGAGGAGGAGAGAGAGAGAGAAGGGAAGAGACAAAAAGAAGAGAAGAGGAGGAAAAAGAGGAATATAATGGTAAGAGAAGTAGGAAGAGGATAAAAAAGAGGCAGGTTGGCGGGGTACTTCACAGAAAAGAGGAAATGAACATAATAGGATATAAAAATGGAGAATAGAAGAGAAGTGGTGATAAAGTGAACACAAGTAGAAAGAGAGAGAGAGAGAGAGAGAGAGAGAGAAGAGAGAGAGAGAAGAGAGAGAGAAAGAGAGAGAGAGAGAGAGAGAGAATTCCATGTACAGAAAATGGATACAAACACATATCTTAAGTCAGTACATCTTTAGTCGTACCCTGTTTGTTCTTGTTCCCCCTTCCACTCCAGATGACTTCCCGTAAGCCTCGTTGGTAGAGCGTCCGACTAGAACCACAAGGTTCCAGCGTTCGATACTTTTCCCTCGCCAACTTCAGGTATGAGTAAGCACCCGGATCTGTGCCGGAAAGTGAAGAGCTATGGTACGTGTGGCACTCCACCTCAGACGCCAAAATCTCCTTGGTCCATACCCACTAGTAAAAAAGAGGATTGACTTAGCACCCCGACAACTTTTTTAACTTATTTATGCTATGTATATTTAACCATTTGCTACCCAGTCTTATGGCCTTGCACTAATCTAAGCTAACTTAGCAAACAAACCAACATGAGTGAGCAAAACAAAAAGCTGACTTATCGCCATCTCAACAGATGAAAATCTGAAACGAGTAAGTAGGTTGCGTTGTAAATGTGAGAGGATTCTGAATCGTTAAACTGTCCGCCGAGATTTTTAAGAAGATTGAAAAATCATCAAAAACAATAAGAATTGCATGGTATGGAAAAAGAAAAAAAAACAAATTTTATACAATTCCTCTTTTTTTGTTGTTGTTTGAAACACTGCTTAGATATTTAACAAAAAGTAAGACGTCAATAAAATTACTTCATCTCTTAATGCAGTCTTGATATAGACTCAAATAGAAGAAAAAAAGCCCCCATAAAAAAATTAATATATTTATATAGAGTGAACCAAGGATTTGAAAACTGTGAGAGATTCTCAGTGTAAAGTTCATTTTATTCTTATATTACTTAATACTTTGGGAAGCGCAGTGGTGACTGTGATAGTCGTAGGAAAGGACCGTCAATCCGAGGGGTTTCAAATCGTGGACAAAGCCACAGTTCAAATGCCTATACCCTTGCAAAAGTTATGAATCCAACTATTCTCTCTCCAGCTAGGATAGACTAGTAGGTAAGACTGAGGCTCTTGTAACCTGGTTAAGCAACCAGTCTAGGAGAAGAGAACTCTGAAGTCAACCTCTAAATCTTCGCTTGATTCACTACAGAATAGGCTCAGGCCTACTTATGAATCTTATTTCAATTTGAAAAAAAAATTTATTCTATTTTTTTGTATCCATGGATTTTATTCTCTCCTGGAGAAGAAGTGCCATGTTGAACAAGGAAAACCGACTTCGCAAGTTATAAAAAAGTATAATATTAGATGTCGAGTTATGGCCAATGCTAAGTACAATTTTAAGAACTTAACTTAACTGGAATGTGGTCCGTTTACTCATCGTAGAGTACCGCTGCGGAATCCCAAATTCCAGTTCGATACTATCCTCGTCAACTCAGCGCATTGTAGCACAGTATTGGTATCATCTGTCGGTAAAGTTTGGGGGTGACGGTAGGCTGTGGCTCTCCACTTCAGCAAAATCTATCTGGACTAGTCGCTAGCAAAAAGGGATAGATCCTAGCTGTTCGTTGATACTGACAATAGGCACTCCAATTTATACTTAACTGTAACGTTAAATAAATAGAATACAAAAATAACAGAATAAAACAAATGACTGACAGGATGCTGATAGGTACGCATTTTCCTGCTCCCGACGCAAAAATCTAAAAGACCAGTTAAAATCCTATCATGCGTCCCATGTTTATCCTTTTTTTTTCTCTCATCATTTCAAGCTAGCTTGTAAATATATTTCAATATTTTCTTAGAAACGAATTACACAGGATAGTTACAGGAGGAGTTAGGACGACTTTAGGTTGTTCCCCCAGAATCATAAATAAAACCCAACCCAATTTATTAAGAAACTTGTTGGGAGTCCATCAAATTTCCGGGACTCATTCAAAGCAAATATGTGCGTCCCAGGACGCACTTAAATCAAAAGCTATCATACCTGGACTGATGTTTATTCTATCAAGATGGTGAATGTAAGTATTATTGTCTTATATGATTTTGAGTCATTGAAAACGACTAACTTTACATGAGTGGGTAACTGTGATCTGAATGAAAACAATGTCAATTAACCCTTGCTGTCAAGTGAGGAAACTTGATAGCGGGGGAGGATATATGTATGGAGATAAAACAAGGGTTTAATAAGATCAATATGGTTTCAGTTGTAAGCACTGATCAGTATGTCAAACATCACGTATGAAGGAAAGAAAGAAACAGAGAGAAAAGAATAGAGGAAGAGAAAAGAAGTAGAAAAGAAAGGAAGAAAAAATGGAAAAGAAGGAGAGGATAAGTAAAGGGATGAATGAAGGAAGAGAGAAGCAAAATGAAGGAAGGGGAGAAAAAACGGAGAGAATTAAGAAGGAATAAAAGAAAAATAAGAATTGAATGAAGGAAAAAAAACAAAAGAAAACATCCACAAAAGTAAAAAGCAGTTTTTATTTGTTGTTTTAAACACCAATGTGTCATGGGTGGCTATTTCTGTACGTACAATCAAAGAATAATACCATGACAAACATCAATCACTCATTTTTCTTACAATTTTATTCTTAAAAAGAAAAAATGAGAAAAACAGCATTTTAAAAAAATGTATTTTATAACTTAGTAGTGAAAAAAAAATTCAGACATTTCGTTTGTGGGATTAATAAAAACTAAAATTAAACCAAATAAAAATAAATAAGACAAGCAAAACAAATTAATTAAATATATAAAAAAAGACACAAAATTTCAAAATCTTCAGACCGAAAAGCCCGCTGAACAGGGCACCCCCCGCCAAAAAAGGTCTCTTAGCCCTTTTTACTCAAGACTTTGAAGAAGAAACACCTATTGACTTGCTCGGAATATTTCCCCTCAAGAAATAAGTGGAACCAACTTAATAAACGTCTTACTCAAATCATTTCTTCTGTTCTTCGCTTCTTCCTAAACCTATTTAGCCACAAAGAAAGAAAACCAGAGTTTGGGATAAGATACAAATACGAACGAACCACACAATCCCATACGTTGCCATTTATTTAAAAAAAAATCTATTTATAAATAAGATTACAATACTTTGGCATTTTCTCCAGTTTTTAAAAAATAATATTGACGTATTTTTATGAACAATGAATCTTTATTTTATTTTAATACATGGCCATTCCAGTGAGGACGTCAATTTTTCAAAAGAAAAGAGTTTTTTTTTGCCCGGTGGTCCGTCTTGCTAACGATAAAATGGTATGATTATCGCATAAATGGTCTCTGCCTTCTCCTGCCCCTAAAAAAACAAACACTAAGCGATGCGTTGAATCAAACCTGCTACATTTAAACTCCAACGTTTGTAGCGTTTTCCCGAAAAGTTATGCATGTGAAAGCATATTTTGCCCCCCGCCCCCAAGTCTTTTCTCGACAAGTAATTGAATATTTACTCCCCCACATCTTTAAAATATTTTAGGTGTCTGAAGCTTTTTTTAACATCGAGAAATACTTTTTAGTGGTTGAAGGTTAAATAATCACCACCAGGTTTTTATCAACAAGTAAAGTAAAATTTCACCCCCCCCCCCGCTTTGAATATTTTTTCCGTATTTTCATTTATTTTAATGCAAAACAAACTGGACGAATTTTAAATAAATACGACCGAGTGGGGGTGGGTTAAATATCGGCTTTCATATCGCGTTAAACTTATCGGGAAAAAACGCCTTGAAACAGCTAGGGGTTCATCGTTAGCACAGCTGGATTTTCAGCAGGCACCCGCTTATCGTTTTTAGGGCAGGAGGCCAAATCATTTATGCGAGTAATACCAGGATAAAAATTCCACCCTTTATTTTTTTTTTTTGTTGATGTAAGATTTCTAAAAACTTTATTTGAAATAGTTCAACAATCATTCCTGCAGTAACTAAAAAAAGAAAAAAAAAAAAAAAAACCAAACAAAACAACAACGACATTAATGACAGCAATATGGAACAGTAATATATTCATTTTTTTTAAACCAGTGTCTCAAACTATAGCCCATCTATGGTTAAATAAAACAATGAGTTATAAATAAAATTGTATTATCCATTGAAAAGAAATTATTCACAACTGGGTCGGCATAAACATTTTTGAATACCAAATTACCAATAGAAGTATTCGGCTAAAACAACAAGGAGTTGAATGCCGTAAACCCAAACCAACCAAACCAAATCAACCTACATTGGAGAGAATCCCCGTGATAGCATAACGTGCTCACGCGACATCGAATAACGATTCTATCTGGAATAAGTGAGAAAGCCTTTCTTGACTTGACATAACAAGCACGTGATGCGCCCAGCACGTAAAAATTAATTTTGAAAGAATATTGCCGGAGTGTGTGTGTTGGTAAAATGCAATCAGAGGCTTGTACATAAAAAAGTCAGAAATTCGGGGTAACCTAAAATCGATATCAGCCAGACACAAGGGAGTCTATCCATTCACTAGCGCCTAGACAAGGAGATTTGTTTTGCCATCAAGATGGAGCGCATACTTACCATCGGCCTACTTGATCGCACAGTCCCTGTGCTACTATACACTGAGTTGGTGAGGCGGTATCAACCTAGTCGCGACGCCCCTCTACCGACTGAGCTAACCTGCCGATTCTTAGGGCCTAGGTATCAAAAACTAAAACAATTTGAAATGGAAACTTAGTTCTGATCCCTCTCAACAAATATTGATCTCTAATTATAAAAATATTATTTTGAATATTTTCACATAAATTACACAAAATCGAGTATTCATATTTGTAAATTTGATAAATGATACACATCATTGAATATTGTAATGTAGAACTGACGTATTTTGATACAGACACAAATACACCCAATCTCTTCCCGCCCATTATTAAAGGATGTTGTTTCGAGTTAGAAGGAAGAGGTCCCTTAAAATCTAGATTTAAATCTCATAAGGTGTTGCCTTGACAAGTGAATATCTTCGGAGTGTAGAAACATGGTTCAATCTAGCACAACATCTGAACAGAGCGGTAAGACCACCCCATGGCCCGTTCGGGTGGCGCCCTGTGGTGCTTAAGATGGAACCCTGTGCTGATATCCACTGAGATGCAACCACTCCCTTAGGGCCTATCTTAGTTGACCGCGCGTCGGAAGAGGCCTCCCACCGATCAATCAGCTGATCACATCAAGCCCTAGCAAGCTATATAATTGCCCATATGGCAGCCCCACCCCTTTTATCATATATGTCTGGAAGCAGGCAGAGGGTCTTCATGTCTTGGGAAATTATCTTAAACTCGATTGTGGTGAGTTCCATTCTGGAGGACTGGGATGTGCAGCAACCCTTCATCACACTTCGACCCGAAGGGTAGTACCTGTTGGAACCAGTATGGTTAAATAAAAAAAATGTGTTTATAAAAAAGATTGAGTTATCCTTTAAGAATGGAATTTATTCGAAACATATTTGGCCATTAAATGACCCGCTAAGTTGATATGCCAAACCAAACCAAAACCAAACTAGTACCAAACAGGAAAGTCTGTACATACTTTTTTTTAGATCCCTGGATCAGAGTATGAAAGATTCCTATTTTGCATAGGTGGATGACAAAGCATAACTTAGAGTTTGAAAGTCTTTCTTTGTGTAAAAGTGTCCACAATGACATGCAGAGTTATTCTTACCAAATCTATACCATAATGTATAATCATTTTTAATTTTTAATTTCCAGTCTCTCCAAATGCACAGGAACTTCACTGCCTGCCGATTTTAGACGATGTAAATTTGAGCTTTGCTATGGGGGCTTTCGGACATATCAACCTCTGTGGGATTAAATAATGCAAAAATTTTTGTAGATAATGATCTGCAGTGATTAATTCCTCTGTTGTCTCTCTTATTTAGACAATCACCAACAAATTCTTCTTTGTTCTCTCTTATTAGACAATCACCAACAATTATCATTTGTCGGCAATGCATATAATGATGCAACAGGAAAATTTGACTCCAAAGAAACGGGTCTTATAGAATTGGAATTATATGAAATTCAATAAACATCTCTCGGCAGAGATACCAAAAGTCCATAAGATGCCATAGTCTAAAATCCCTCATCTCATCAAAGTCATAATGTCAACAAGATTCCTAAACGCAATGCTTGATCTACTTGGACGATATCAGCAATGTACTTGCAAGTTCACAGTCTCTGATTGGATTTTGTTCTATCATTCCCAAGAAACTGGAAGAATTCTTGATACAGGAAAAAATCCATGCTTTCCGTTTACCAAAGAATTTATTTTACCTTTTTGTTCATTAAAAAAAAGAGAAAAAAAGCTCTCAATTTTCTCATAAAGTGTAACACAGGAAGAGAAGAAAAAATGATACATGTTGTACATTATATGTATTCATTGATATGATAACAATACATATAATAATATATAAGCATACCAAATATATATAAGCATATATAATACATATATATAATAAAATATATATAGTATACATACATAATACACATATATGTATAATACATATACATGCAAATATAATAATAGATATAATATGACATACGTATATAATAATATACTACATACATATGTACCATATATATATATATATATATATATATAAGTAGTGCAGTTTAATTAAAAACAGAAATATCTCTTTTGCTTACTTTCTGTAAACATACATACATATATACATGTACATATGGGATTTGGGAATTTTTTTGGTTGTTTTAGAAGCATGGAAGGATATGGAATTATCCTGTGTTCTTTCGTTTTTCTTATTTTCTCTTTTAGATATTGAAAGAGGAAATAGGAACGTTAGTCTACAGAAGCTTTGGCAAAGGGTAATGTACTTTATATATTAGGAGAAATTAAGAAGATTAAGACACAATATTCATCACTTGATTTGTGTCTATTTCTACACTTCACCATAGTCTTCCTGTCTAAACAACCAAAGATTTTACCATCATTCAACATATACGAGGGTAAGTAAAAAAGTAATGCCATTTGTTTAGGCAGGTATATTACAACACAGAAACATTTATCGTACTTCAAAATGAAGCGGGTCCTCTGTGCATCATGCCTACTTCTCACATAGTTCCCCGTTCTCTCAATAGCAATGTTCCACCTTCGAATGTAAAATTCTATTGACTGTTCTTTGAGCCCTTCTTCACTACAGATTTCACTTCCTCATCACTGGAAATTATGTTTGCATCCAACCCTATTTCATTCTTTCTTTCAATAAAACATTATTTCAGTGATGAGGAATTGAAATCTGTAGTGAAGAAATGCCAAAGAACAGAATTTTATGGGGCAGTGATCATATATCATTCGAAGTGAACATTGCTATGAGAAATGGTGATTGTATGAAATAGGGATTTGATCCACAGAGGACCAGCTTCATTTTGATGTATGATATATTTATATAATGTAAATATACCTGTCCGAAACAAAATAGCATTACTTTTTTTACTCACCCTCGTATATGTATGTATGGATATAGAAAATGCAATATCATTGATAGCATTATATTTATAAGTGGCATAGACATGGAGCTAACGAGAATGTACCAACAATCTTCTCGCCTATGAGGATTGCATAGGTGAGAAACTGTCAGAACAGGCACTGTTGACTCAATGTCCATGCTATCTTAAGTACACACACACACACACACACACACACACACACACACATCATACACACACACACACATATAATATATATATAATATATATATATATATAGTGTAACAAAAAGTATGACAATCAGAATATTTCTTGTATGTTGTTTATTCTCAACTAGTTTTCGACCTTAGGTCATCTTCAGGAGAAAATTTCTTATTTGAAGAAATTGTTGATAGATTATTAGAAAGGGAGCATTATAGAAGAATATAAAAGTTCAGTGTTTTGTGGGTTTAACATGCTGTTAAAATCCGGGTAGGCGAGTGGTTTAATAGTAGACATATATACCTGACCCTAACGAAGCGACTAGAGAATAAACTAGATGGGAACTGCACAAGATGCTTTGGTGATCCTGAACAGGATGTGAAAAAAACACCCCACGAAAAAATAGCTATACAGCCACCTGCCACATATCACCCAAACATCCAAGTAAGACGGACAAGACATGTGGACACTGCTGGAGAAGCAGGGACGAACTCATAAGCGACGTCCTCCTGTGGCAGCCAGCAGATGCACGCCAGTGTGGGCCGACCAGCAAAGACTACATTGACCAGCTCTGTGGGAATACGGGATGCTGCATGGAGACCTCCTGAGAATGATGAGCGATAGGGACGGATGGAGAGAGATTGTCATGATATCCGTGCTAACAGCGCGACATGATGATGATGAATATATATAGATATATATATATATATATATTATAAATAATAATATATAAATATATATATATATATTATTCATTATATTACCTTTA
Source organism: Doryteuthis pealeii (assembly GCA_023376005.1). Lineage (NCBI taxonomy): Eukaryota > Metazoa > Mollusca > Cephalopoda > Myopsida > Loliginidae > Doryteuthis > Doryteuthis pealeii. The sequence goes on from CM042148.1 coordinate 9,601,100, forward strand.
TAAACATAAACACATAGTACTAATATTGAAGCATGAGTGTATCTATCTCTGCTGTAAATGGGAACCTGATGTTATGGACCTTGTGAATGTTAACCTTTGCAAAAGTGGATTTTGCACTTAATGGTTATGCTATTTATTACATTACGTGAATTGAGAAGATCATCAGTAATAAACAAATTGAAGGCTTTATAGGGAGGTCAGTGTGGGGGGTAGGATAGATTCATTGCTTTTGATGGAGTTCTAGTGGTGTAGCAAAAGAGGTTGACAGTAAAAAAAACACCAGATAGAAAAATGAAAAGGAGGGTGGAAGAATTAGAGTGAGTGGAATGAGTATACAAAGAGGAAATAAAGAGGAACTAATGTAGACCTTAAAGATTAGGAAGAAGAAAGGAGAACTGAGAGAAGAAAAAAGAAGAAGAGAGAGGGAGAAAGAAAGTGAAGAGAGAAAAAGAAAGAAGAAAAAGAAATAAGAAAAGAAAAAGAAGGTAGAAAAAGGAAAGAAGAGAGAAGGAGAAAATGAGAGAGAAGAAAAATATGAAAGAAGAGAAAGAAAGAAAGGGGAGAAAGAAGAGAGAGAGAGAAGAAGAAGAGGAAAGAGAAAAAGAAAAAAGAAGAAGCAGAAGAAAGAGGAAAAAGGAAGAACAAAAAAAAGAAAAAGGAAGAGGAAGAAGAAAAAGAGAAAGAAGAAAGAAAAGAAGAGGAAAGATGAAGAAAAAAAGAAGAATAAAGAAAAAGAAAAGAGAAAAAAAGAAGAAGAAGAGAAGAGTAAGGAAAAAAGAAGGGAAAGAGAGAAGAAGAAAGAAGAAAGAGGAAAGAGAAGAGGAAGAAGAAAAGAAGTGATGATGATGACTGTAATGAAAAGATAAGGGAGGAAAGTAGAAAAAGAAGAAAAAAAAGGATGAGGAAGGAAGAAAAAAAAAGGAAAAGAGAGAAATAAGGAGAAAAAGAAAAGTTAGAGTTTGAAGTTGTATTTACCAAGATAGAAATGAAACAAGATATGGAACGTTATTTTTCAGAATAAAAGGTTTGTCAAAAATACCAAAAATCTTGATACTTTTGACACACCTTGTATATACATACACTATCCACACACCTACACTGAAGCAAGATTGAAATGTATATGCATCTGTGAATAGTTTTGTAAAAAAATCTTTTCTAATGACATGAAAACGGTTTAGCAATTATAACATGAATGGATCTTAGGAATGTATGGAGACCAGAAGAAGCCAAAAAAGATCAGATTTGGCTTTTAAAGTCAATCAACAGACATTCCTTTTCAATGATTCTGTTCACCTTTGAATAAGAAGCATTTCTTTTTCCCCACTCTTTTATCCTCCATTTCTATTCTTGTGTGCCACTCAATATTCTTTTAGCTCTTTTTTTATCTACATTCTTTACTGTCAAACACTTGTAAAGAATTTCTAGCAGTTGCATTAGAGTCACCAAAGAATTCATGTGCTCAACAAAGAGGAGAAGTCACAAGGCATACTGATTATTAGTTTGAATTTTGGATGAGACCGATTGTGTTTCACTCTTTGTTTTTAAAAACTTTTCAGAAAGGCATGAATCTATCCTCCTTCAACAGAAGAGATATGGTTAATCCTACTTAACAGACATAAATCCACTATTGTATGTCACCCAACAAAAAAAAAATACGAAAATCAAGGAATAAACCGAATTTATGAATTTCTGTTGATACATTAAGGAATAAAAGATATAATGCACCAGTTATTTTATTGAAACTTTACATTTTTTCAGGTTAGTTAACTTTGAACCCCGTATCCTTGAGGCGTAAACACGATTCACCCATATTGTTTCAAAGATAACTGACCTGAAAAAATGTAAAAGTTTTTAAATAAAATAACTGTGCTATACCTTTAATTCATTAATATATCAACATAAGTAGGATTTAACAAGAGATATTATATAGATTATACATAGTATATATATATAATACTATATGTATATATATATATATATATATATATATTATATATATATATATAAATGTATAAATCAAGGAATAAACTGAATTTAATGAAATTTTCAGTGTTGATACATTAATGAATAAAATTATTTGTGTGAATCTGTGTTACGCCTCAAAGATACGTGGTTAATTTAACTGACCTGAAAAAATGTAAGAGTTTTCAAATAAAATAATTGGTGCATTATACTTTATTCATTAATATATCCAACATAAGTAGGATTTAACCAGAGAATTTTATATACTATACATAGTATATTCTGTCGAGGGAAATCGTAAGTATACATCGATTGATGAGACTTAATAAAGTTGAAACGGCTGCTGTACAATGTTCTACGTAGGGGTCAATGTTTGCGAGTTTGCTTGAAAGCAGATTACAATGGTATATATATAAATTCGATAATTAATGAAAATAATCATGACAAGCAAACTCGGCAAACATTGACCCCTACGTAGAACATTGTACAGCAGCCGTTTCAACTTTATTAAGTCTCATCAACGATGTATACTTACGATTTCCTCCGACAGAAATATACTATGTATAGATATATAATATCTCTGGTTAAATCCTACTTATGTTGATATATTAATGAATAAAAGGTATAATGCACCAATTATTTTATTTGAAAACTCTTACATTTTTTCAGGTCAGTTAAATTTGAACCACGTATCTTTGAGGCGTAACACAGATTCACACAAATATATTTTATTCATTAATGTATCAACACTGAAAATTTCATTAAATTCAGTTTATTCCTTGATTTATACATTTATATGTATATATATATATATATATATATATATATAATAATATATACATATATATATATATATACTATGTATAGATATATAATATCTCTTGTTAAATCCTACTTATGTGATATATTAATGAATAAAAGGTATAAAGCACCAGTTATTTTATTTAAAAACTTTTACATTTTTTCAGGTCAGTTAACTTTGAACCACATATGGTTGTGAATCTGTGTTACGCCTCAAAGATACGGGGTTCAAAGTTAACTAACCTGAAAAAATGTAAGAGTTTTCAAATAAAATAACTGGTGCATTATATCTTTTATTCATTAATGTATCAACACTGAAAATTTCATTAAATTCGGTTTATTCCTTGATTTTTAGTATTTTTTTTTTCTTTTGGTGGGGTGACATACAATAGTGGAATTTATGTCTGTTAAGTAGGATTTAACCATATCTCTTCTGTGAAGGAGAGATAGATTCATGCCTTTCTGAAAAGTTTTAAACAAAGAGTGAAACACAATCGGTCTCATCCAAAATTCAAACTAATAATCAGTATGCCACTTGTGACTTCTCCTCTTTGTTGATGCACATGAATTCTTTGGTGACTTCTAATGCAACTGCATAGAAATTCTTTACAAGTGTTTGACAGTAAAGACATGTAGATAAAAAAAAGAGCTAAAGAAATATTGAGTGGCACACAAGAATAGAAATGGAGGATAAAAGAGTGGGAAAAAAGAAATGCTTCTTATTCAAAGGTGACAGAATCATTGAAAAGGAATGTCTGATCTGATTGACTTTAAAAGCCAAATCTGATCTGGTTTTGCTTCTTCTGGTCTCCATACATTTACCTAAGATCCATTCATGTCAATTGCTAAACCGTTTTCATGTCATTAGAAAAGATTTTTTACAAAACTATTCAAGATGCATATACATTTCAATCTATGCTTCAGTGTAGGTGTGTGATAGTGTATGTATATACAAGGTGTGTCAAAAAAGTATCAAGATTTTGGTACTTTTGACAAACCTTTTATTCTGAAAAAATTAACGTTCCATATCTTGTTCATTCTATCTTGGTAAATACAACTTCAAACTCTAACTTTTCTTTTTTCTCTATTTCTCTCTTTTCCTTCTTTTCTTTTCTTCCTTCTCTTCATCCTTTCTCTCTTTTTCTACTTTCCTCCCTTATCTTTTCATTACAGTCATCATACATCACCTTCTTTTCTTCTTCCTCTTTCCTCTTTCCTCTTTCTTCTTTCTTCTTCTTCTTCTTTCCCCTTCTTTTTCCTTACTCTTTTCTCTTCTTTTTCTTCTTTTTCTCTTTTCTTTCTTCTTTTTCTTCATTTTCCTCTTCTTTCTTCTTTCCTCTTTCTTTTTCTTCTTCCTCTTTCCTTTTCTTTTTTTTTTGTTCTTCCTTTTTCCTCTTTCTTCTGCTTCTTCTTTTTTCTTTTTCTCTTTCCTCTTCTTCTTCTCTCTCTCCTCTTCTTTCTCCCTTTCTTTCTTTCTCTTCCTTTCATATTTTTCTTCTCTCTCATTTTCTCCCTTCTCTCTTCTTTCTCTTTTTCTACCTTCTTTTCTTTTCTTATTTCTTTTTTTCTTTCTTTCTCTTCACTTCTTTCTCCTCTTTCTCTCTTCTTTCTTCTCTCAGTTTCTCCTTTCTCTCTTCCTAATCTTTCTAAGGTCTCACATTAGTTCCTCTTTATTTCCTCTTTGTATACTCATTCCACTCACTCTAATTCTTCCACCCTCCCTTTTCATTTTCTATCTGGTGTTTTTTTACTGTCCAACCTCTTTTGCTACCACCACTAGAACTCCATCAAAAGCAATGAATCTATCCCTACCCCCCACACACACTGACCTCCCTATAAAAGCTTCAATTGTTTATTACTGATGATTCTCTCAATTCACGTAATGTAATAAATAGCATAACCATATAAGTGCAAAAATCCACCTTTTCTGCAAAGGTTAACATTCCACAAGGTCCACTAACATCAGGTTCCCATTTACAGCCAGAGATAGATACACTCATGCTTCAATATTAGTATCTATGTGTTTATGTTTATAAAGGTACATATAATGAAATATATATATATATATATATATATATATATATATATATATATATATATATATATATTATTCATCATCATCATGTCGCGCTGTTAGCACGGATATCCATGACAATCTCTCTCCATCCGTCCCTATCGCTCATCATTCTCAGGAGGTCCTCCATGCAGCATCCCGTATTCACACAGAGCTGGTCAATGTACGTCTTTGCTGGTCGGCCCACACTGGCGTGCCCATCTGCTGGCTGCCACAGGAGGACGTCGCTTATGAGTTCGTCCCTGCTTCTCCAGCAGTGTCCCACATGTCTTGTCCGTCTTACTTGGATGGTTTGGGTGATATGTGGCAGGTGGCTGTATAGCTATTTTTTCGTGGGGTGTTTTTTTCACATCCTGTTCAGGATCACACAAAGCATCTTGTGCAGTTCCCATCTAGTTTATTCTCTAGTCGCTTCGTTAGGGTCCAGGTATATATGTCTACTATTAAACACACTCGCCTACCCGGATTTTAACAGCATGTTAAACCCACAAAAACACTTGAACTTTTATAATTCTTCTATAATGCTCCCTTTCTAATAATCTATCAACAATTTCTTCAAATAAGAAATTTTCTCCTGAAGATGACCTAAGGTCGAAACTAGTTGAGATAAACAACATACAAGAAATATTCCTGATTGTCAATACTTTTTGTTCACACTATATATATATATATATATATATATATTATATGTGTGTGTGTGTGTGTGTGTGTGTGTGTGGTGTGTGTGTGTGTGTGTGTGTGTACTTAAGATAGCATGGACATTGAGTCAACAGTGCCTGGTTACTGACAGTTTCTCACCTATGCAATCCTCATAGGCGAGAAATTGTTGGTAACCATGTCTCGTTAGCTCCATGTCTATGCCACCTTAACTTAAATATAAATGCTCTATCAATGATATTGCATTTCTATATACATACATACATATACGAGGGTGAGTAAAAAAAGTAATGCTATTTTGTTTCGGACAGGTATATTTACCAATATAGTAACATATATCATACATCAAAATGAAGCTGGTCCTCTGTGGATCACATCCCTATTTCATCACAATCACCATTTCTCTCAATAGCAATGTTCCACCTTCGAATGATAATATGTATCACTGCCCCATAAAATTCTGTTCTTTGGGCCATTTCTTCACTACAGATTTCATTTCCTCATCACTGGAATAATGTTTTTATTGAAAAGAAAGAATGAAATAGGGTTTGAGATGCAAACATAATTTCAGTGATGAGGAAGTGAAATCTGTAGTGAAGAAGGGGCTCAAAGAACAGTCAATAGAATTTTACATTCGAAGGTGGAACATTGCTATTGAGAGAAACGGGGACTATGTGGAGAAGTAGGCATGTGATGCACAGAGGACCAGCTTCATTTTGAAGTACGATAAATGTTTCTGTGTTGGTAATTATACCTGTCCTAAACAAAATGGCATTACTTTTTTTACTTACCCTCGTATATGTTGAATGATGGTAAAAATCTTTGGTTGTTTTAGAAGCATGGAAGACTATGGTGAAGTGTAAGAAATAAGACACAAATCAAAGTGATGAATATTGTGTTCTTAATCTTCTTAATTTCTCCTAATATATAAAGTACATTACCCTTTGCCAAAGGTTTCTGTAGACTAACGGTTCCTATTTCCTCTTTCAATTATCTAAAAGAGAAATAAGAAAAACGAAAAGAACACAGATAATTCCATATCCTTCCATGCTTCTAAAACAACCAAAAAAAATTTCCCAACATCCCCCATATGTACATGTATATATGTATGTATGTTTACAGAAAGTAAGCAAAAGAGATATTTCATGTATTTATATATATTAACATGCACTACTTATATAATATATATATATATATATATATGGTACATATGTATGTATGTAATTATTATATACGTATGTCATATTATATCTATTTATTATATTTGCATGTTATATGTATTATACATATGTGTTATATATGTATGTATACTATATATATTTTATATATATGTATATATATTATATATGCTTATATTATATGTATGTATGCTTATCTATTATATATATGTATATGTTATCATATCAATGATACATATATGTACACACATGTATCATTTTTCTTCTCTTCCTGTGTTACACTTTATGAGGAGAATATGAAGAGCTTTTTTTTCTTTTTTTTTAATGACAAAAAGGTAAAAATAAATTCTTTGGTCAAACGGAAGCATGGATTTTTCCTGATTATAAAGAATTCCTTCCAGTTCTCTTGGAGATGATAGGAAAAAAATCCAACAGAGAACTTGTGAATCTTGCCAAAGTACATTGCTGATATCGTCCAAGTAGATCAAGCATTGAGTTTAGGAATCTTGTTGACATTAATGACTTTGGATGAAGATGAGGGGATTTTAGACTCATGGCATCTATGACTTTGGTAATCTCTGCCGAGAGATGGTTTCTATTGATTTATCATATAATTTCCAATTCCTATAAGACACCGTTTCTTTGGAGTCAAATTTTTCCTGTCTTGCATCAATTATATGCATTGCTGAACAAATGATAATTGTTGGTGATTGTCTAATAAGAGAGACAACAGAAGAATTGTTGGTGATTGTCTAATAAGAGAGACAACAGAGGAATTAATCACCTGCAGAATCATATATCTACAAAAAAATTTTTTGCATTATTTAATCCACAGAGGTTGATATGTCCCGAAACCATAGCAAAGCTCAACACTTTACCATCGTCTAAAATCGGCAGGCAGTGAAGTTCCTGTTGCATTTGGAGAGACCTGGAAAATTAAAAATTATAAAATGATTATGACATTATGTATAGATTGGGAAAGAATAAACTCTCGCATGTCCATTGTGGCACTATTTTACACAAAGAAAGACTTTCCAAACTCCATAATTATCTTTGTCATCCCACTCTATCAAAATAGGAATCTTTCATACTCTATACAGGATCTAAAAAAAAGTATGTACAGACTTTCCTGTTTGTACTAGTTTGGTTTGGTTTGGTTTATGGCATATCAACTTTAGCGGGTCATTTAATGCCAAAATAGTTTCGAAATAAATTCATTCTTAAAGGATACTCAATCTTTTTTTTTATAAACACATTTTTTTATTTAACCCATACATGGGTTCCTAACAGGTACTACCCTTTCGGGTCGAAGTGGTGATGAAGGGTTGCTGCACATTCCCCAGTCCTCCAGAACTGGAACCTCACCATCAGATAGAGTTTAAGATAATTCCCAAGACATGAAGACCCTCTGCCACTGCCTTCCAGCACATATATGATAAAAGGGTTGGGGCTTGCCATAAGGGCAATTATATAGACAGTGATTGATCGGTGGAGGCCTCTTCGACCGCGCGTCAAACCTAAGTAAGGCCCTAAGGGAGTGTTGCATCTCATGGACTACTCAGCCACCAGGGTTCCATCCTTAAGCACCACAGGGCGCCACCCACGGCCAACAGGTGGCTCCATTGGGGTAGTCTTACCCCTCTGCAGATGTTTGGCTAGATTGAAACCATGTTTCTACACTCCGAAGAATATTCACCCTTGTCAAGCCACACAACCTATGAAGCAATTTAATCTTAGATTTTAAGGACCTCTTCCTTCTAACTCGAAACAACATCTATTAATAATGGAGATTGGTGTATTTGTGTCTGTAACCCAAACTACGTCACAGTTTACATTACAAATATTTCAATGATTGTGTATCATCTATCAAAGTTTACAAATAAATGAATACCTACGATTTTGTGTAAAATTTATGTGCAAAATATTCAAAATAATTATTTCATTAATAATTAATAGATGCATGCAATATTTTGTTTGAGAGGGACAGAACTAAGTTTCCATTTCAAATGTTTTAGTTTTTTATACTCCTTTAATGAATACGGCAGGTTTAGCTCAGTCGGTAGAGCGTCCGACTAGGTTCGATACCGGCCCTCACCAACTCAGTGTATCAGTAGCACAGGAACTGTGCGATCAAGTAAGAGCCGATGGTAAGTATAGCGCTCCATCTTAGATGCCAAAACATCTCCTTGTTTAGCGCTAGTGAAAAGTGGATAGACTCCCTTGTTGTCTGGCTATACCGATTTTAGTTACCCGAAAACTTTACTGACTTTTTTATGATACAAACCCTCTGTCATTTGAATTTTTACCCAACACACACACTCCCCGGCAATATCTTTCAAAAATTAATTTTTACGTCGCCTGGGCGCATCACGTGCTTGTTATGTCCAATCACAGAAAGGCTTTCCCTCACTTAATTCCACGCATAGAAATCGCTTATTCCGATGTCGCAGTTGAGCACGTTAGCTAATCCACGGGATTCTCTCCCAATTAGTTTGATTTGGTTTGGTTGGTTGGGTTTTACGGCATGTCAACTCCTTGGGTTGTTTTATGCGAATACTTCTATTGGTAATTTGGTATTCAAAAATGTTTAATGCCGACAAAGTTGAAATAATTTCATTTTCAATGGATAATACAATTTTTTATTTAAACTCATGTTTTCTATTTAACCATAGATGGGCTATTAGTTTGAGACCACTGGTTAAAAAAAAATGAATATTATACTGTTCCATATTGCTGTCATTAATTCGTTTGTTGTGTTTTGGTTCTTTTTTTTTTTTTTTTTTCTTTTTTTAGCTACTGCCGGAATGATTGTTGACCTAGTTCAAATAAGTTTTATTAGAAAATCTACATCAAAACAAAAACAAAAAATAAAGGTGGAATTTTTATCTGTATTATCGCATAAATGATTCTTGGGCTCCTCCCTAAAAAAACGATAAGCGGTGCCTGCTGAAAATCAGCTGTGCTACGATTGAACTCCCTAGCTGTTCAAGCGTTTTTCCGATAAGTTAACGCGATATGAAAGCGATATTTACCACCCCCACTCCGTCGTATTTATTTTAAAATTCGTGACAGTTGTTTTGAATTAAAATAAAATGAAAATACGGAAAAATATTTCAAAGCGGGGGGGGGTGAAATTTACATTTCTTGTTGATAAAAACCTGGGTGGTGACTTTATTTTTAACGCCTTCAAACACTAAAAAGTTATTCTCGATTTAAAAAAAAAGCCTTCAGACCACTAAAAATATTTTAAAGAGTGGGGGAGTAAATATTCACATTTACTTTGTCGAGAAAAAGACTTGGGGCGGGCAAAATATCGCTTTCACATCCATTAACTTTTCGGGAAAAACGCCTTACAAACAGTTTGGGAGTTAATGGTAGCGCAGGTTGATTTTCAGACATCGCTTAGTATGTTTTTTTAGGGAGGAGGCCAGAACGCATTATGCGATAATCACTTTTTATCGTTAGCAATGACGGACCACGCACTTCTTGAAAATTACGTCCACTGGCAATGGCCAATTATTCAAAAAATAAAAAAGATTCAATTGTTCATAAAATATACGTCAATTATTTTTTAAAAACTGGAGAAAATGAAAAAAGTATTTGTAAATCTTATTTTATAAATAGATTTTTTTTTAAATAAAATGGCAACGTATGGGATTGTGTGGTTCGTTCGAATTTGTATCTTATCCCCAATACATCTGGTTCTTCTTCTTGTGGGCTAAAATAGGATTTAGGAAAAGAAGCGAAGGAAACAGAGACGAAAATGACTTAGAGTAAGACCTTTATTAGTTGGTTCACATTTTCTTTGAGGGGAAATATTTTCCGAGCAAGTCAATAGGTGTTTCTCTTTCAAAGTCTTGGAGTAAAAAGGGCTAAGAGACTTTTTTGCGGGGTGCCCATGTCAGAGGGCTTTTCCGTCTGAAGATTTCTGGAAGATTTTGTGTCTTTTTTTATATATTTAATTTAATTGTTTTGCTTTGTCTTAATTATTTATTGGTTTTAATTTTATTTTTATTAATCCCACAAACGAAAATGTCTGAATTATTTTTCACTACTAAGTTAAAAATACATTTTTTTTAAAATGCTTTCTCATTTTTCTTTTAAAGATAAATTGTAAGAAAAATGAGTGATTGAATAGTTTTTTGTCAATAGGATTATTCTGTGCTTGTACGTACGAAATAGCCCACCATGAAATTGATGTTTAAAAACAGACAAATAAAAACTGCTTTTTTTACTCTTTGGATTTTTCCTTGTTTTTTTCCTTTCATCATTTCTTATTTTTCTTTATCCTTCCTTCATTCTCTTCCGTTTTCTCCCCTTCCTTCTTTTGCTTCTCTACTTCCTTTCATTCATCCTTCTACTTTATCTTCTCCTTCTTCATTTCTTCTTTCCTTCTTCTCTTCCTACTTTCTTCTCTTCCCTCTATTCTTCTCTCTGTTTCTTTCTTTCCTTCAACGTGATTGTTTGACACCTGATCAGTGCTTACAACTGAACCCCATATTGACTTATGTAACCTTGTTTATCTCCAATAATTATCCCTCCCGCCTATCAAGTTTCCCTATTGACAGCAAGGTTAATTGCATTGTTTGCATTCAGATCACAGATTAGCCCACTCATGTAAAGTTATGTCGTTTTACATGAAACTAAAAATCATATAGACATATAATACTTACATTCACATATCTGATAAGAAAATCAGTCCAGTGATACTGATAGCTTTTTGATTTTAGTGCGTCTGGGACGCACAATTTGCTTTGAATGAGTCCCGGGAAATTTGATGGATCCCAACTAAAGTTTCTTAATAAATTGTAGGGTTTTATTTATGATCTGGGGAACACAAAGTCGTCTAACTCCTACCTTGTAACCTATCCTGTGTAATCGTTTCTAAGAAAATATTGAAAATATTACAGCTGCTTGAAATGATGAGAGAAGAAAAAGAAAAACACGGGACGCATGGATAGGACTTTACTGGGTCCTTTAGATTTTTATGCGTCGGGGACGCAGGAAAGCTACCTATCAGCATCTCTGTCAGTCATTTGGTTTATTCTCTTTATTTTTTGTATTCTATTTATTTAACAGTTACAGTTTAAGTAAAATTGGAGTGCCTATTGTCAGTATCAACCGAACAAGCTAGGGAGTCTATCCCTTTTTGCTAGCACTAGTCCAGATAGATTATTTTGCTGGAGGAGAGCCACACCTTACCGATTCACCCCCAAACTTTACCGCACAATCGATACCCAATCTGTGCTACTAATGCCTGAGTTGACGAGATCAGTATCGAACCTGGAATTTGGATTTCCAGGCGGGTACTCTACCGACTGAGCTTAAACCGGACCACAATTACACAGTTACAGTTAAGTTCTAAAATTGTAAATTAGCATTGGCCATAACTCACATCTATATATAGCTTTTATTAAATTGCGAAGGTCTGGTTTCCGTTGTATCAAACCTGCAATTTTCTCCAGAGAGAATAAAATCCATGGATAACAAAAAAAAAATAGAAACAAGTTTTTATTCAAATTGAAAAAAAAATCCACTAAGTAGGCCTGAGCCATATTAGTATGACCACTCCAAGCTTAAGATTAAGAGTGTTTGAATTCAGATTTTCCTTCTCCTAGACTGGTTGCTTAACAAGTTAAAGAGCCAGTTACACTACTAATCTATCCATAGTGGAGAGAGAATAGTTGATTCATACCTTTTGCAAGTGGTATGAGCGCTATGTGAAACTGTGCTTTGTCCACGATTTGAACTCGGATTGACGAGTCCATTCCTACAACCTATACAAGTTACACACTGCTTCCAAGTATTATTTTTTTGAGTATAGAATAAATGAACCTTTACACTGAGAATCTCTACAGTTTCATCCTTGTTTTTTTTTAATTTTTTATGGGGAGTCTTTTTTTTCTTCTATTTTGAGCTCTTACTCAAAGACTGCATTTAAGAGATGACAGAATTCCTTACAGTCTATATGTTAGCAATATATACTAAGCATGTTTCAACAACAACAAAAAAAAGAGGAATTGTATAAAAATGTGTTTTTTTTCCTTTTTCATATCAATTGCATTCTTCATATATCAGTTTGTGATTTTCAATCTTCTTAAATCTCGGCGACAGTTTTAACGATTCGATATCCTCTCCAATTTACAACCAACCTAACTTACTCGTTTCAGAATTTCATCTTTGAATGCGATAAGTACAGCTTTTGGTTTTGCTCACTCACTGTTGTCGTTTGCTAAGTTTAGCTTAGATTAGTGCAAGGCCCAAAAGACTGGGGTACCAAATGTTATATATAACTACATTTAAATAAGTAAAAAAAAAGTTGTCGGTGCCTTAAGTCAATCCTCTTTTTACTTAGGCTAGACCAAGGAGATTTTTTTGGCGTCTGAGGTGGAGTGCCACACCTACCATCAGCTCCTCACTTTACCGCACAGATCGGGGCTACTCATACGCTGAGTTGGCGAGGAAAAGATCGAACCTGGAACCTTGTGGTTCCTAGTCGGACGGTCTACCAACTGAGCTTACGGAAGTCATCTGAGTGGAAGGGGGAACAAGAACAACAGGAGTACGACTAAAGATGTAACTGACTTAAGACATGGGTTTGTTATCCATTTATTGTACATGGAAATTCCTCTCTCTCTCTCTCTCTCTCTCTCTCTCTCTCTCTCTCTCTCTCTCTCTCTCTCTCTTCTCTCTCTCTCTCTCTCTACTTGTTTCACTTATCACCACTTCCCTCTCATTCTCCATTTTCTTAATCCTATTCATGTTCATTTCCTCTTTCTTCTGTAATACATCCGCCAACCTCCTCTTTTTTATCCTCTTCCTACTTCCTCCTTTACACATTATATTCCTCTTCTTTTCCTCCTCTTCCTCTTCTATTTTTCTCTTCCTCTTCTCTCTCTCTCTCTCTCTCTCTCTCTCTCTCTCTCTCTCTCTCTCTCTCTCTCTTCTACTTTTTTTACACCACAACCACAACATCCTCTCTCTTATTTTCCAATTCTATATCCTCTTCAGTCCCTCTCCTCTTTCTTCTATAAGTACATCTTCCACCTCCTCTTTTTATATCCTCTCCTCCTTTCCACATTCTATTCATTCTTTCTCCTCTCCTCTTCTGTTTTTCTCTTCTCTTCCTCTTCTCTCTCTCTCTCTCTCTCTCTCTCTCTCTCTCTCTCTCTCTTTCTTTCTCTCTCGCACACACACACACAAAGAGGTCCAAATCTTAACCTGACTCTGGTAAGCCTTTTCTCACCTTCGTTTTTAAACATAACACCCAGTAAGAATCGAATTCACAAACAATTGGCCTTTCTCACTTATCATAATTACCAGGTGAAGCACCTGTGATTTTGGTCAGTATCTGTACATCAATTTTGCTGAAATAGACTTTTTTTTATTATTATCAGGTGCTTGTGCTATAATGGTTATCACCATAACAAATGGACATGATGACCCGAGTTCAAATCCCAGACAAGGCTATCTGCATTCCACATAGTGCTAATACCCTTTGGAAAGGTATGAATCTAACAATTTTCATTCCAGCTATGGATAAATAGTAAGGCAGACTGATCTCTTTAACCTTGGTAGGCCTAAGGAAAAATCTGAATTCAAACCTGTTAAACTCCGCTTAAAAATTGGACACATGGTGCAATATATAAGGGTTGAGTTAATACAGTTCTAAGTAACAATCATCTGTAGGTTTCAGGTTCAATACTGACCATGGGCAATAATAAAAGAATACTTAACACTGCTTGACACTTGTACCCTGTCATGGTTAATGGAATAAGAACAACTTACCCTAGTAGATTAAATAAAAGGTTCAATTCAAAGTTTCGTGAATGCTCCAGAGTTCAACAAAAAACACTTGAAGAAAAAAATTGGCTGAAACGTTGTGTATACAACAATAAAGATGAGGACAATAGTAAAAATAATTTTAATAATACAAATTTTCAAGCTTCCTCTCAAAAATTCAGACAAATGATATTATTAGTTACTTAAAACAATATAACTGTGTGCAAACAAACAACAATTATTGAATATAAATATAAAGGTGAATGGCATAATGGTTATTCATAGGAAATGGACTCGTCGACCAGAGTTCAAATCCTAGACAAGGCTGTTTGCATTTCACATAGCACTAATACCCTTGGGAAAGGTATAAATTCATATATTCTCCATCCAGTTATAGGCAAAATAGTAGGGAAGTCTGGGCTCTTTAACTTAGGATAGGTAACCAGTCTCAGAGAAGTAAAACTCTGAATTTCAAAAACCTGAGGTCAGTTGTTGACTGGGTTTGTGGCATTACTTCTACACCAATTCTTTCCTATCAACTGTGCCAAAAAGTACGGATGGTCCAACACAAGCTTTCACCACTATAAACAAAACACTGTGAAAGTTGTTGATTGGATGAACCCTCAAGTGTCGAAATTGACAAAAGAGTCCATTTCCATTTTTTCCATTGAATAGAAATAATTACTTGAAACTATATACAGAAAGTGATGTTAACACTCGAATAGGAAAGGCATGGTTGGCTACCAACAAATTATCAGTCATATGGAAATCCGATCTCCCTGACAAGCTAAAGAGACGATTCTTCCAGGCTGTGGTTGTGTCCATACTGCTGTATGGCTGTACCACTCAGACCCTAACGAAGCGCCTTGAGAATAAGCTAGATGGGAGCTGCGTGAGAATGCTGCGAGCAGTCCTGAATAAGTCGTGGAAGCAGCACCCCACAAAAAAGCAACTGTATGGCCACCTGCCCCTCCTCTCACAAACCATACGAGTAAGACGGGCTAGACATGCAGGACTGCTGTAGAAGCAAGGACTACTGTGGAAGCCAGCACATGGGCATGCTAATGTGGGCCGCCCAGCCAGGACCTACATTGACCAACTATGTAGAGATGCTGGCTGCTGCGCGGAGAAACTCCCAGAGTCGATGAATGATAGGGAAGGTTGGCAAGAGATCGTCATGGATATCCATGCAAATTGCACGACATGATGATGATGATGATATAATTATTAGTATTAGATAGGAATACTTGGAACCTTACAACTGTGTATTAGATATGAATACTTGATATAATACAACTATATACAAAAATACTCTTAAAACAATTACACAAAGTATTTAGATATAAATACACAATGAACAGGATTCCCTAAGCTCAAGGTTTAAAATAACCCTAGACATATTGATATGCCATTAAAATCAATCTATCAATCAATCAATCTAATCTTTTCTATTCTTCTATCTCAAGATAGAAATTGCTTAGCATGAAGACTAATAAAAGAATGAAAGAATAACAGAAATAAGAAAAAGCTTTGAATGTGTGAGAAAGAAACCATTATTATCTTTTCTTTTTTTTTTTTGTTCCTTTTGAAGAGTTTTTCTTTAGACATGCTTTTTTCTTAATAGATCCAAAGACATCCAAGTCCAAAGTTCCACTGATGTCAGTGGGTCACTGCTTATAGAGAGAATCGCCTGGAGTTAAAAGACTTTTCTCATCTGAAAAAGAAAATATTAAAGTCGTTTTCTTTCTAAGGAAGAACAAAACAAATATCTTAGAGAAAAAAACCCAAAAAAAACAGATAATATATCTTCTTTTTTCTTCTACTTTTTCTGTGTTATTAGACTAAGAAACTACTAGGATAAAGAAAATATCTTTTGTTGTCCAACTGTATATTTTTTTGGGTGGAGGGGGACTCATTATGTTTAATATGCAGAGTGCATTGTAGTACATTCATATAAAACAGTTGTAACATAAAAGAAAAAAATAGATTCAGTCCCAGGCTATTTTCTCACCTACAAATAAACATTGATATCCCTGCGAATAATGTTCATTATTTATCAGATATGGAAGCCCTAAAGAAAAAAAACTGCAGCTATTATATAAACATTGGTGGAATCTTCATTCCATGAATCTTTAGGAATTACATTCCTTATTTTACACAATTATTTACCGTGTTTCTCACGTTCGGCATTAGGTATCTTTACATCCAGCCTTATAAATACAGAAGCACCAAAGTTAACATTCTCTTTGATCGTTTAGACTCTATAAGGTAACATGCAGCAGTTGCATCTCCTGTCCACAAGACATGGAGGCTTTGCAACAAACATCCTCCAGAACTGGAGCCTCACCACTGGGTGCAGTTTAGTGTCATTTCCAGGATGTCCTTTTCAGGAGGTTCTTATCTCTCTGTAGGGATACAGTTGGTATATTCTAAACTCCACTGACTGTGCTCATATCTTTTTGAGTATATTACTTCAGCTGATGTATATATATATATAATATAATATATATATATATATATAATACAAGGTGTGTCAAAAAAGTATCAAGATTTTTGTACTTTTTGAAAACACCTTGTATTCTGAAAAAGAATGACATTACATTCATTAATTTTTTCAAGGTGTGTCAAAAAAAGTAGCAAGATTAAAACTATTTATCAAGATAGAAATGAAGAATGAATGGAAGGTTATTTTTTTTCAGAATACAAGGTGAGTCAAAAGTACAAAAAATCTCAATACTTTTTTGACACACCTTGTATATATATATAATATATATATATATATATATATATATATATATATAATCAACATTATACAAAGCAGTGCTTCCTCAGGGTTTGGGGGGTGGATCCTTATCCCTCTGCTAGGTATATAGTTTGCATATTCTAAGTCCAACTGACAAAGTTCGTATCTTTTTGAGTACATTACTTCAACCTATAGTCCAGAGTATTTCAGCATTATTTGTTTGATAATACTCATTCTAAATCTTATTATGTTAATGTCCCTTGATTAATATCTAACCTAAATTCTGTTCAACCTATATCACAACCCATAATGCGATTAATTTATCGCATTATTCTTTTTTGTCGATAATGGCCAAAAAGAACTGATGCAATCAAAGCTAAAACTAAATTTCAATTTAGACATTTTGAAAACCGAAAAAAAAAAAACAGAACTCTCCAACAATGGAAACAAAAATCCCAAACCAAAAAGTTTACGTCTAGAAGGCATGATCTGTTATCACTCAGGCTGTGAAAATATAATCCGTTTAACAGCAAACACCAGTCTTCTTCTTTCTCCAAGCACCAAATATAACAGCTGGGGGCCCAGCCAGAGGCTATTCTTGTCCGTGGTATTTGTGTATTGAATAAGATTCTGCTTAGTTTGAACTCTCTCTCTCTCTCTCTCTCTCTCTCTCTCTCTCTCTCTCGCAAATGATCCAGTACAAAATCTTTCTTCATCGTGTCAGTTGCAAGGCTGAAAACTTCAAAAGAACTCCATTTTTTTTTGTCTCTCTGGTGGGAGATTTATTGTGGTTGGTGAATTTCTCTTGGCAAGAACATCTATTCTTTCTAAAAACAATGGTTCTATCCATATTCTGTCTGTCTATTTATGATGGGGAACATTTATGTTTTTGTTTTTTTTAAATATTTATTGCTTTGTTAAGTTTGATATTTAAGGTACTACCACTCTGAGTCTGAGCCTCACACCAGATGTCGTTTAGGATCATATAGATGAAGTGACATCGAGTTCATAGGAATATATATATATTATATATATATATATATATAATATATATGTTAATATTTATATTTTTGCTTGAAGGCAATTACAATGCGCATATCGCATAAAATTCGATAATTATAGAAGATAAATAATATTGACAAGTGAATCTCGCAAAGAATTACTCGGCATGTAGAACATCGTACAGCAGCTGTTTCGACTTTATTAAGTCTCATCAGCGATGCATACTAACGATCTCCCTCCGACAGAAATTGAAACCGGGACTTCAGTAGGATAGTTAGAAACTATACTGCCTCAGTCACCGATACAGCACCGAGAAATTCCTGCAAAATTAACCTGTCAATGATACTGGGACGTCTCTACCATAGGAGGCAAGGGAACGCTAAGTGAACAACAAACACGTTGCTTTATATACAAGGTGTGACAAAAAGTATCTAGACTTTTTGTACTTTTTGACAACAACTAGTATTCTGAAAAACAAAAGTTCCATTCATTAATTATTTCAGAATACTAGTTGTTGTTCAAAAAGTACAAAAAAAGTCTAGATACCTTTTTGCTCACACCTTGTATAAAGCAACGTGTTTGTTGTTCAACTTAGCGTTCCCTTCCTCCTATGTAGAGACGTCCCAGGTAATCATTGACAGCGTTAATTTTGCAGGAATTTCTCGGTGCTGTTTACGTGACTGAGGCAGTATAGTTTCTAACTATCCTATGAAGTCCCGTTTCAATTCGTCGAGGGAGATCGTTAAGTATGCATCGCTGATGCAGACTTAATAAAGTCGAAACAGCTGCTGTACGATGTCTACATGCCGAGAATCTTTGCCCGAGATTCACTTGTCAATTTATTTATCTCTCTATAATTTATCGAATTTTTATGCGATATGCGCATTGTAATTGCCTTCAAGCAAAAATATAAATATTAAACATATGATATATATAATATATATATATATAATATATATATATATATATCTTATGAACTCGATGTCACTTCATTCTATATGATCCTAAACGACATTCTGGTGTGAGCTCAGACTCAGAGTTGGTTTAGTACCTTAAATATTCAAACTTAACAAAGCAATAAAATATTATAAAAA
Source organism: Doryteuthis pealeii (assembly GCA_023376005.1). Classification (NCBI taxonomy): domain Eukaryota; kingdom Metazoa; phylum Mollusca; class Cephalopoda; order Myopsida; family Loliginidae; genus Doryteuthis; species Doryteuthis pealeii. The sequence goes on from CM042148.1 coordinate 9,620,393, forward strand.
AAAAAACAAACATAAAGTTCCCCATCATAAATAGACAGACAGAAGTATGCGATAGAAACCATTGTTTTAGAAAGAAAATGTTCTTGCCAAGAGAAATCACCAACCACAATAAATCTCCCACCAGTGAGACAAAAAAAAAAAAATGGAATTCTTTGAAGTTTTCAGCCTGCAACTGACACGTATGAAGAAAGATTTTTACGGATCCATTTCCGAGAGAGACGAGAGAGAGAGACGAATAGACAGACAGAGAGAGAGAGAGAGTTCAAAATAAGCAGAAATCTTATTCAATACACAAATACCAACGGACAAGAAATAGCCTCTGGCTGGGCCCCCAGCTGTTATATTTGTGCTTGGAGAAAGAAGGAAGGAACTGGGTTTGCTGTTTAAACGGATTATATATTTCACAGCCTGATATAACAGATCATGCCTTCTAGACGTTAAACTTTCGTTTGCGGATTTTGTTTCCATTGTTGAAGGAGCTTCTGTTTTTCTTTTCGGTTTTCAAAATGTCTAAATTGAAATTGTAGTTTAGCGTTTGATTGCATCAGTCTTTTCCATTAATCGACCAAAAAAAGAATAATGCTGATAAAAATTAATCGCATTATGGGTTTGATTATAGGTTGAAACAGAATTTAGGTTAGGATATTAATCAAGGACATTAACATAATAAGAATTAGAATGAAGTATTAATCAAACAAATAATGCGAAATACTCTGACATAGTTTGAAGTAAGTACTCAAAAAGATACGAAACTTTGGTCAGTCGGACTGAGAATATTGCAAAACTATATACCTCAGCAGCTAGGATAAGATCCACCCCCCAAACCTGAGGAACACTGCCTGTATAATGTTGATTATATATAACTATATATATATATAATATATATATAATATAATATAATACAAAGGTGGTGTCAAAAAAAGCTATTGAGATTTTTGTACTTTTTGACTCACCTTTGTATTCTGAAAAAAAATAACCATTCCATTCATTCTTATTCATTCTATCTTGATAAATAGTTTTAATCTTGCTACTTTTTTGACACACCTGAAAAAATTACATGAATGTAAATTCATTCTTTTTCAGAATACAAGGTGTTTCAAAAAGTACAAAAATCTTATACTTTTTTGGACACACCTTGTTAGTTATAGTATATATATATATATATAATATATATATAGTATATATATACATCAGCTGAATAATATACTCAAAAAAGATATTGAGCACAGTCAGTGGAGTTTAGAATATACCAACTGTATCCCCACAGAGAGAATAAGAAAACCTCCCTGAAAAGGACATTCCTAACAGGAATAATGACACTAAACTGCACCCAGTGTGCAGCTCAGTTCTGGAGCGATGTTTGTTGCAAGCCCCATGCTCTTGTGACGGAGATGCAAACTTGCTGCATGTTACCTTATAGAGTCTAAAGATCAAAGAGTAATGTTAACTTATGGTGCTGCGGTATTTATAGCTGGATGTAAAAATACCTAATGCCGACGTGAGAAAACACGTAAATAATTGTGTTAAAATAAGGAATGTAATCCTAAAGAATTCCATGAATGAAGATTCCACAATGTCAGGACAGAGCGCGCGACTATATAATGAGCTGCCAGTTTTTTTTCTTAGGCTTTCCATATCTGATAAATAATGAACATTATTCACGCAGGAATATCAATGTTATTTGTAGGTGAAAAATAGCCTGGACTTGAATCTATTTTTTCTTTGTATGTTACAAACCTTTTGATATGAAGTACGACAATGCACCGCATATTAAACATAATGAGTCCCCCTCCACCCCAAAAAAAATCATACAGTTGCGACAACAAAAAGATATTGTTCTTATATACCATGTTAATAGGTGTATACTGGTTTATGTTGCGTGAATTTTAACACAAGAAAACAAAAGTAGAAGGATATAAAAAGATTATATTTATCGTGTTTTTTTTTGATGCTTGTAATTTCTCCTAAAGAAATATTTGTTAATTTGTAATCTTCCTTAGAAAGAAGAACGAACATTTAAAATATTGTCTCTGTTTTCAAAGATGAAAAAGTCTTTTACAGCTTTTCAGGCGTTATTCTCTCTTTAATAAGCGAGTGGACCCATCTGTACAAATCAGTGGAACTTTGACAAACTGGATGCTAATTTAAATCTAGTTAAAGGAAAAAATGTGCATTGTCTAAAACGAAAAAACCTCTTTCAAAAGCGACACTTATAAAAATTACATGGAAAAAAAGAAAAAGAAATAAATAGTAATTGTTTCTTTGCTCACACAATTCAAAGCTTTTTCTGTATTCTTTATTGGCGTTTATCAATCCTTTTTTATTGTTAGTCTTCATGAACCGACCCAGCAATTTCATATACATTATGATGATAAGAAGATAGAAGTAGAGGTATGTAGATTGTGAATAATAATTGGATAAGTTAATTTTGATTTTGAATAGGAAAGCATGATAAAGTCAATAGTGAAAGTCTAGAGTTATTATTTTTAGAAAACCATAAATAAAGCCCTAGGAATTCACTTATTACATTTTGAAGTATGTTATTATATCTTAAATTACAATTTAAGTGTTAAATTGTTTTAAGAAGAATATTAAATTTTAATATATATGTTATGGGTATATATTATCAAGTATTTCATATCTAATACACATTGAAGCCTTGTTTCCAAGTTATTGCCTATAAATCTAATACTAATAAAGCAAATTAATAAATCATCATCAATCATCATTCATCGCTGGTGCAAAATTTGCATTTTTCCACATAGAATATTCCATGACGAGAATCTCGATGCCAACTTCTACCCATATACTATATGTCATCGAGAAACTCTGGCCGAGTTTTGTTCTGTGTAAACCGCAGACAGCAGCCAAGGCACTCATATTCTACATATGTTAGACGTCGATCATGTAGGTCCTGGCTCGAGTTGCATGGCAACCCACAATTAAAAGTCATACTCCATGATGCTGGACTTCCACAGTATCTCTAATGCTCGTAGCAGAGCGAGTCCTGGCAGTCGTAAGACCCGTACTAATACTCGTATGGTTTGTTAGTAGAGGCGGTTTAGCAGGTGGCCCAATACAGTTCTTGTTTAGTTGTGGCATGCTGCTTCCAATCGACTTAAATTTCAGGACATAAGCTCGCACGCCATTCCACGCTAGCCCCATCATAGCTTATTCTCATAGGCGCTTCGTTAGGGTCTGAGTGGAATACAAAGCTCATACAGAACAGTATGAACACAATCTCTATCTAGGCCTGGAAGAATCGTCTCTTTAGAACTTGTCAGTGTGAAGATCTTGATTTCCAGTGTGACTTATTTATATTATAGGTTGTAACACCAGATTCTCTTTCCTATTCGAGTTAAGTTAACTAAAATCACTTTGCTGTATAGTAGGAATTCAAGTCTAATTAATTTCTATCAATGGGAAAAAAATCGTTTATTATGAGATTGAATTTATCAATCCTTCGACCACTATGAGCGTTTATAACATTCCAATGCAAACAACTTTCACAGTGTTTTGTTTATAGTGCAGTTGAAAGCTTGTGTTGGACCATCCGTACTTTTTGGCAAACAGGTGCATAGAAAGAATGGTGATAGAAGTAATGCCCACAAACCCAGTCAACAACTGAAGCCTCTAGTTATTTGAAATTTCAGAGTTTTATCTTCTCTGAGAAAATGTTACTCAATAAAAAAGTACCTTAAGTTTAATTAACCCAAGACTTCCCTACCTATTTATGCCTATTAACTGGATGGAGAATATATGAGGAAATTATACAACATTATCCTCTTAAGGTGGTAAAGGTATAAATGTAGCAATATAAATGAATAAGAAATGCAAAGAACACAAAGCCTGTCTATATAACGGATTTGAAACCTGCTTCGGTACGAAAGTCCATTTCCTCATGCAACTAACCAGTTTATGTCTCCATTCAAACCTTTATATTTATATTCCCAACCTAATTTCGTTGTTCTGCCACACAAAAGTTAAATATGTATTTAAGTAGACTAATTAATATAAACATTTAAGTACTGAATTTTAGAGGAAGCTTAAAAAAATTGTGTATTATTGAATAAAATAAAAATATCTATTTTTACTATTTGTCCTCTATAACTATATTATTGTTGTAATAACACAACGTTTCAGCAATTTTTTTACCCCTCAAAGTATGAATATAAATTTTTTGTTGAAACTCTGGAGAAAGCATTCCACGAAACTTATGAACTTGAACCTTATTAAATTCTAACTAGAGGGTAAGTCTGTTTCTCTATTTCCATTAAACCATGAAGGTCACAAGTGTCAGCAGTGTTAAGTATATCTTTATTATTTGCTCCGATTTTTTAAATGAAGAAATTTACATGGTCAGTATTGAACCTGAAACTAACAGATGATTGTTACAATAGATACTAATTGTATGGAGGTAACTCAAACCCTGTATGAGATATTGGCACCAATCCATGTTTCAATTTTTTAAGCGTGAGATTAAATTAACAGGTTTGAATTCAGATATTGTCCACTTAGGCCTACCAAAAGAGTTTAAAAAGAGTATTCAGCTTCAAATACTATTTTGTATTCCATAAGCTGAATGAAATATTGTTAGATTCATAACCTTTTTCCATAAGTAATGTAAATGTAGCCTATGATGGATTTGCAGATAGCCTAAAATGTCTGGGAATTGAACCGGGTCATCATGTCCAAATTTTGTTAAAGGGAGATGAGAGCCAATGTAAAATACACAAGTCACCTGGATAATAATAAAAGAAGAAAAGTCTAATTCCATGTCAAAAGTGTGATTTACAAAGAATACTGACCAAAATCAAAACAAGGTATAGCTATAACACCCTAAGTCAAATTATGATAAGTGAGAAAAAAGGCCAATTGTAATCAATGAATTCGATTCTTATGATGTTATGTTTAAAAAACGAAGGTCGAGGAAAGCGTGCTTACCAGATCATGAAAGGTGTGTTAAGATTGACCAATCTGTTGCATGTAGTGGCGAGTAGAGAAAGGAAAGAGAGAGAGAGAGAGGAGAAGTAGTGAGAATA
>CM042148.1:9625534-9715534 GCA_023376005.1 Doryteuthis pealeii
AGGCCGCTCAGCCGACTTTACTTTTAAGACACCTATACTTTCTATATATAAAACCTGTAATAATTATAAAATTAGTTTTTATTAATGAAAATATAATAGTGATTTGCAGCAAGACGTAAAGAATTATATTACTTTGTAAAAATAAAATGGAAAAAATGTAGTAAAGGTTATTTTTACAGTCAATATAAATGTGAAAATGAAATCAAATATTTTCTTCGGAATATATATATATATATATATATTTTTTAGGATGTTTGTGGTGTAATGGTTAGATTCATAGGAAATGGACTTATAGACCCGAGTTCAAATCCTAGATGAAGCTGTTTGCATCTCCCATAGCATTAATGTCCTTGGGAAAGGTATGAATCCAACTACTCTCCCTCCAGCTATGAGCAAATAGTAGGGCAGATTGGGCTCTTTAACCATGGATAGGTAACCAGTCTAGGACAAGGAAAACTTAATTCAAACCTTTTAAGCAATTGACCTTGCATCACATCCTGTGGAGGGGTTGGTAAATATATATATATTTTTTTAAAATAAATTTGTTTTAATTCAATTTTCTTAAATTTCTTATGTATCTAATTTAATTTCTCTACTAGGGCCCCGCTCGAACCAAATGTGCCCCAGGCCTCCAAGGTCTAAATCCAGCTCAGAGTGTATACATGCTCTAGGATTACTATACATCAGGACATTTTATGAAGATGATTTTATAAAGCAGCCACATAATCTGTCCAATTTTCTATTCAATTCAATCTTCTACCTCACCTAACAGAACATTTCGTAAAATGATTTTCAATGGTTGAATTCTGTTGGAAAAACCGCTAGTCGAATTACTTCTCCTGCCGCTAGGTGAATCACTAAACCGAGGTTGGCGGGAGAATCAAGCCCCGACACTTATCTGAAGACAGTCGATCTGAGGAGTCACCCCTGAACAAGGTCCCATCCACCGCCCACTTCGAAGGGCAGTTTCACCAGGCGAGTAGCTTCAAAAAAGCACTCCCTCACATTTTACTTACGAGAACCGGCCTGGACGGACGTGTCGCACAGCATTCCCAACACTTGACTTCCTAAGAACTTCGAAGAGAGACTTCTCACAACACTATACAACCAGCAACCAGAATTCCCTTTCTAGTGCCCACTTCACCTACGAATGGTAATTTCACCTCACAGATAAGTCTTGTAGCAAATGCCAATAAAATGCAACAATATTTTTTGTACCCTTTGTCAATATATGTGTATAAATTTACATTTGTGTTGTTTTCTTCTTTGTCCGAAACAATTGCCTACCATTGGGAGAATAAGAGCTCCCTATGAGACCGTAATTTCCTCTTAATTCAATATTGTCAATATTTTTCCTATCTTAGACAACTGTTGGGACACAAAATAGGAATTTGGAATTGTAGGGCAGAACTTTACAAATTACCTGTCTATTCTTCACATGACAAAGCAAGCCCTTTCTCTTTAATTGACATGACTTGGAACAGTCAGCACCCAATAGAGTCAGAGTCAATCTCTAATTACTGAGGTGTCCCAAAGAGGAAATATCAAAGTAACCAGTCAATTTTTGTCCCTGATCCCATGATAAACAAAGGCCTTATACCATATCTTACCCTTAAGGGAAGGCAAGTAGTTACTCTCTTTACTTATGGTACCTTCAAATATCTATTACTGTAAGTAAAGTCATTGGGGTGGCCTGAAGTCGGTATCAGCCAGACAGCGAGGGAATCTATCCCCTTTTCACTATCGCTAGACCAAAGAGATTATTTTAGCATCTGGGGTGGAGCGCCACACGTACCATCAGCTCCTTATCAGCTCCTGACTTTACTGCACAGATCTCTGTGCTACTCATACGCTGAGTTGGTGAGGGCTGGTATCAAACATGGAACCTTGTGGTTTCTAGTCAAATGCTATACCAACTGAGCTACACTGGCCTTACTGTAGTAAGTAAAGTCATTGGGGTGGTCTGAAGTTGGTATAAGCCAGACAGCGAGGGAATCTATCCCCTTTTCACTAACGCTACCCTGGCCTTACTGTAGCTTCACCCAATAAAAGATTATTTAATTTTGCAATCATGCATTATTTCATATTAATTTTTATTTTTTGCTTTTTTCCTTAGAAATCACAAGGTTCTTGGTTCGATACCAGCCCTCTCCAGCTCAGTGTATGAGTAGCACAGGGATCTGTGTGGTAAAGTGAGGAGCAGATGGTAGGTGTGACGCTCCACCTCAGATGCTAGATAATCTCCTTATGACATTTTGGGCAAACATTTGAAGCCCCGTATCTCCCCAAATACTCAAGCGCCATCAACCATCTTTTACTATGTGATACTCCTCATCGAACTCTATCAGAAAATCATAATAGTTTGGCACTTTATTTGCACACAAAATTTACCATTTTTGCCCACTCTCCTTAGTCTAGCACTAGTGAAAAGGGGATAGACTCCCTCGCTGTTTGGCTGATACCGACATTAGGCCGCCCCGACCACTTTACTTACTTTTACTTACACATAATTGTATAGGGTCAGTTTAGCTCAGTCTGTAGGGCACTTGCCTAGAAATCGCAAGGTTCTTGGTTCGATACCGAAGTAAAATATATAAAAAAATAACTATAATGGTTACAACGCTGACTATGAGAAATACAGTATGCAGTATGGCTCAAGCCATCCTTATTAAGACCTTCCAGTAGGCAGGAGTGTGTGTGCTTGCTTTGTTCCTAGACCATTCCAAACCAAAGGTATCAGTAAATGTTTTTCCACCTTTATCTTGCGACACTTCATGTGTTCTATGGAACACCTTTGTGTCCTTTTGTGGTTTTGGACTGAATCTTATCCTTATATATATTTACCAACCCCTCCGCATGAGCAGGATGTGACACAAGGTAAATTTCTTAAGCAGAGTTTAACAGGTTTGAATTCAGAGTTTTCCTTGTCCTAGACTAGTTACCTAGCCATGGTTAGAGATCCAGTCTACCCTGCTATTTACCCATAGCCGGAGGGAGAATTGGATTCATACCTTTCTATACCCATAAGGGTATTAGCGCTATGTGAAATGCTAACAGCTTTGTCCAGGAATTGAACTCGGGTTGATGAGACCATTTTTTATGACTCTAACCATTAGACCATGCGCCTCTTCAAAAGTTATCCTTATATGTTGATTTTATCAAATTTTGTTATCTTGCATGAATTGACTTTGTCTTTTCCATACCAAATATTCTGTGTTGGATTATCCTATTTAATAACCTAAGACATTATAAATACTAATTCTTATACAACCAACAGTTTATTTGCATTTATTTACAGTCGTATAACAGTTTATTTATTTATTAAGCAATGTACATAAATACATAGATTTTAAATTGTATTTGGTTACAAGAGATTTTTTAGGATGAGAGAAAACTCTCTTATTCGTTTAACTACTTTAAAGTTCAAAGAAACATTTTAAATATTATACAAATTAATGAAAAATATCAATTCAATTCAACAATATGTGCAATATTACAAATATAGCAGGGCAGACTGGGCTCTTTAGCCTTCGTTAGGCAACCGGTCTAGGAGAAGGAAAACTCTGAATTCAAACCTGTTAAACTCCGCTTAAGAAATTGACCTTGTGTCACATCCTGCTCGTGCGGAGGGGTTGGTAAATATATATTACAAATTTCAAAAATGTTCAATAAATATGAACATACAATTATACATAGACAAACATATATATTTACCAACCCCTCTGTATGAGCAGGATATGACACAAGGCCAATTTCTTAAGTGAAGTTTAACAGGTTTGAATTCTGAGTTTTCCTTCTCTTAAACTGGTTACCTAGTCATAGTTAAAGAACCCAGTCTGCCCTACTATTTACCCATAGTTGGAGGGGGAGTAGTTACATGCATGCCTTTCCCAAGGGTATTAGCACTATGTGAAATACAAACAGCTTCATCCAGTATTTGAACTTGGATTGACAAGTCTATGATGGTAACCATTATACCATGTGCCTATGCAGATGCGTGTGTGTGCATATATATATATATATATATATATATATATATATACACTTCTGCATACATACATACATACATACATATACACATATATATATGTATATATATATATATATATATATATAATACACACACACTTCTGCATACATATATGCTCACATTGGCATGTATGTAAAAAGGATATGATGAGCTGTAATAACAATAATTATTTAGACTATTATGGGGTCTATTAGAAAATAATAAATTTCCTTCTTTAATTTTCAATGCATTTCTATCATAAAATTATATGAAAGGATTTTTTGTTATAAAATCAGCAATGAATTTACCTGGAATGAGCAGTACACAATAAAAGAAAGACAAAAGAAAGAAAGAAAAAAGGAAAGAGAAAAATAAGGAAAGAAAGAGAGAAATAAATACAAAAAAAAAAGAAAAACAGAATGACAGATGGAAAGAAATAAAGAAAGACAAAAAGGAATAAAAATACAAAAAGAAACAAAAAGGAATAAAAATACAAAAAGAAAAAAAAGAAAAAAAAGGATTAAAGAAAGACAAAAAGAAAAAGGAAAGAAAGGAAGACAAAAAGAAAGGAAAGAAAGAAAGTAGGAAAGAAAGAAAGGAGGAAAGAAAGAAAGGAAAGAAGACAAAGAGAAAGAAGAAAGGAAAGAAAGGAAGACAATAAGAAAAAAGAAAAGAAAGAAACAAAGACAATAAGAAAGAAGAAAAGAAAGGAGGAAAGAAAGAAAGGAAAGAAAGGAAGACAAAAAGAAAGAAGAAAAGAAAGAAACGAAGACAAAAAGAAAGAAAGGAAAAAGAAATGAAGACAAAAAGAAAGGAAAGAAAGAAAGGAAGGAGGAAAGAAATGAAGAAAGGAAGACAAAAAGAAGAAGAAAAGAAAGAAACAAAGACAATAAGAAAGAAGAAAAGAAAGAAAGAGAGACAAAAGAAAGAAGAAAGAAAGAAACAAAGACAATAAGAAAGAAGAAAAGAAAGAAAGAGAGACAAAAAGAAGAAGAAAAGAAAAGAAACAAAGACAATAAGAAAGAAGAAAAGAAAGAAACAAAGACAATAAAAAGAAGAAAAGAAAAAGAAACAAAGACAATAAGAAAGAAGAAAAAGAAAGAAAGAGAAGACAAAAAGAAAGAAGAAAGAAAGAAACAAAGACAATAAGAAAGAAGAAAAGAAAGAAAAGAAACAAGAAAGAAGAAAAGAAAGAAAAAAAGACAATAAGAAAGAAAAAGAAAGAAAGAGAGAACAAAAAGAAAGAAGAAAAGAAAGAAAACAAAGACAATAAGAAAGAAGAAAGAAAGAAAGAGAGACAAAAGAAAGAAGAGAAAGAAAGAAACAAGACAATAAGAAAAGAAGAAAAGAAAGAAAGAGAGACAAAAAGAAAGAAGAAAAGAAAGAAACAAAGACAAAATGAAGAAGAAAAATAAAAGAAATAAACACAATTTTATAAGAAATAAACACTTAAGATATAAATTTTAAGCACCTTAGTTTTATAGAAAATTCCTCTAATACCTCATGGAGGGGTGTCTTGTGGTGTAGTGAGTATCGTGCTGGACTGCAATTTCATAGTTAGCAAATTTGAACTCCAGATGCACTACTGCATTTACTTTCAGGATTAGGAAAGGTATGACCCACCTCATCCCCTCAGCTATGGGATAAATAAATCACTACTGTTCTTCTGGAGGGCCAGTTTAGCTCAGTCGGTAGAGCACTTGCCTAGGAATTGCAAGCTTCCTAGTTCGATACTAACCCTTGCCAACTCAGCATATGAGTAGCACAGGGATCTATGTGGTGAAATGAAGAGCTGATTGTAGATGTGGTGCTCCACTTCAGATGCTAAAACAATCTTATGAAAAGGGGATATAATCCCTCACTGTCTGGATGATATTGACATTAAGCCACTCCGTTGACTTAATTACTGTTCTTCTATAAGGATTGCTTTGGCATTAAATAACCAGTAAAGATTGATGTGCCATTAAACAAAGAAACCAGAGACTAATCTAATACCTTGATATGAAATTCACTTTGTTGTTCTAACTCAACAAGTATCTGTTTATTGATGGAAATTCAAGCCAGTAAAAATAGTGTTTTGTAGCTGAAAACTTTCTCTATTCCATGGTGTTATTGTGCTCCTTGTATCTGTTGTAGTCCCACCATCTGCATGCCTGCAGACAGACTCCCCTGTAAAATACTTTATGGGGAACTTGCTGATGGCATGCAGAGGACAGGAGGCCCCCAAAAGCAGATCAAAGACCATATCAAGACAACGCTAAAGAAATCGACCATCACACCTTCAAGCCTCCAACAGACAAGGTTTGGTGAGATGTGTGCCGCACAGGAGCTGAGCAGCTCAATATCAAGAATAACAGGGCTGCAGAGCAGTAGCGTTTTCGTTGTCATGAACCACCAAATACAGATGAGAATTTCCCTTGCAATGTGTGCGACCACATGTGCAAGTCCAGAATTGGACTAATTATCCACCAGAGAGTCCACATGAATGACATGGAGTGATGTCATCGTCATCTGTAATGGACTTCTAAAAGAAAAAGGTAAAAAGATCTGTTGTAGTTTCTGTGGAAATAAATAGGTGGCATTACTTTTGGAGTAACTCTCTGAACCATATTACCTTAAGGCACCCCTTTTTGATCTCAATTAAGAAAGGACATGTTTTTCATTTACACCATCAATATCCAGTTATTTTAACAGACGATTTTCAGATTTAAAAAAAATAATTATAAAACTAACCCCTAACCCTAACCCTAACCCCTAACAAACAACCGGATAATGACGGTGTAAATGAAAAACATGTCCTTTCTTAATCGATTTTGGTTGGTTGGTTGGTGGTTTTGTTTTACGGCATATCAACCTCGGTGGGTCATTTAATGCCGAAAAAGTTCTGAAATAAATCAATTCTTAATGGATAATACATTTTTTTATAAATACATTTTTCTATTTAACCCTTAGATGGGACCCTAACAGGTACTACCACTCCAGGTCAGAGTGGACCAGGGAGCAATATTTCTTAATCGAGATCAAAAAGGGGTGCCTTAAGGTAATATGGTCTAACTCGCTTACTGGTGAAAATGTGCAGCCAATGGCAATTACTATGTAAAAAAAAAAAATGTTTTGTAGCTGAAATCTTGCTCTATCTAATGGTGTGATCCTGCTCCTTGTATCTGTTTTAGTTTCTATGGAAATTAATAAAAGGCATTACTTTCAGAGCATCCTTTTGTAATTTTGACATTTCTTGGTAATATTTTTCTTTAGTTTCCATTTAAAATCTTCAACACATTGGCATTACCCTATTTCTTCTTTTTTATTTCATTTAAACTATTTTCTAATGATTCACATTGCTTTATCAACAATAAATAGAAATTATTTTTAGAAAAATCTTTCCAGCAAAGGAGGAAATTCTTTTCCAACTGAAGAGAATACAGAATAGAATGACAAAAGATTAATATAATATTGACAAAGTATTTATGAATATATCTTTGATTATATGCCTGTATTATTATTAATATTATATTATTATTATTATTTATTATTATTATTATTATTATTATTATTAATAATATCTATGCATGTACACATCTCAAAATAGACATGCAATATATTTTGTGAACAATCTTTATAAAAAAAAAGATATGAGGATGTGCTTATAAATATATATTTATGTAGGTTATGCAATGTAAATTTCATTTGCGTGTGTGCACATGAACATATGTAAAATTTCTATAGACTTGTTGGTTGGTTGGTTGGTAGGTAGGTTTTATGGCATATCAACCATTGTTGGTTATCTAATATTGAAATCAGTCTTTTTTTTGGGAAAGCAAGTATATAGTTTCAAGTAATTAGTAAATAATTATACTTTCAATTAACTAATCTTGAACAAATAATTAGCATAGTTATATGGTTTGATGTATTCATATCTAATATCAATAATTCATACACAATTATATTTATTTCACACAAGACCACAGAAGTGATCAGAAGCAAAGATCAACTCTAGAGTTTGATTTGTGGGGATTAAAATAAAATTTAAATAAAAAGAAAAAAAAACTCCCATAAGTCTTCATACTGGAAGAACACTCTGAGTATGTGCAGGAAAAATGACCGACTTCCGACCCCAAGACAATCTCTCAGTCATTCAAACTGAGGCCTTGAGTGGGTCGATATATGACTACTGGTCAGGAAGGAATTTTCTTACCACATGGTGGCTATACCCTGAGTGTTGCAGTTTTTGTGGATATAAGGCGTGTGATAGATGCCTACTCCTAAATATAGACTCGTTGACTACCACGTGACCACCGAAGGCAATCCATTGCCCAATCACTGGCAGTGCTGCTGCTGATGTTGGTGTATTTTTTGAGGTCTGATTCTTAACCTTGGCTCATTGCTATTTGGACCATCTTGGACGTCGGACTTACAAAGAATACTATAACACCAGATTCTTATTGCTTACTTACTTACTACATCTGGAACTAAGGATGCCGACCAGATACTTAACACTGAGAATAAAGCTAAATCCCAAAACTACCTTTTGTCTTTGTCTCTTCCCTTTTCTCTTCCCTTGAATTCCTTTTTCAGCACGACCACAAAATAAGATGGGGTTAAAAGCAAACTCTAGGAACACACCAGGAATAACAGGCTACCTTTTAAACATAAAACATTAAAAATGTTGCCACCCCACAGATTCCATGTTAAGTTCATCCCCCACTAAATATTTAAATTAAGAATTCCCTGATTCAGTTTGGTTCAGTTCAGTTCATTTGTTCTAATGGCATATCAACTCCTTATGGGTTATTTAATACCAAAGCTTGATTACAATCATAACTACATTTTTAATGTTCCTTTGTACTTTATATTTGTCAAATCATTTGTTTGCACAGTTATGGTTTCAAGTATTCCTATCCAATACAAATAATTTTCAAACAGATCTATTTGATCCATAGATAGAACTATAACAGTTACTACCACTCCAAGTCAGAGTGAGTAATGGCAATGAAAGCATACTTCACACTCCCCAGAGTTCCAAAACTGAAGCTTCATCATCAGATGCAGTTTAGTGTCATGTCCAGGACACCCCTTATTGGGTGGGGTCTTACCCCTCTGCTGAGGATACAGTCGGCATATTCTAAGCCTTGCTGACAGGGTGGATATCCAGATTTAAAAAGAAATAATTAGAGACTATTCCTCTTGTTGAAGGTATTTGCCTCACATTCCTCATATACGGGTATGACACAAGGTCTTTTAATGTGGGACCACCCACGTACTGAAGCTCGTGGGATGGCAGGTGCAAAAAATACATCAATTCAGTCAGCATTCCGTCTCAAGAGGGGTACCTCAGGCACTGGACAATAAACCCAGCCCAGCCCCTTTAAAATAAGAGGGTAGGTGTTGCCTGGGGGAATGACCTTCTGGTATGACACCGTTAAATTCACCAATAGTCCAGTGGTCAAAACCACTGGACCCCCATCCTGAAAGCAGGGTTATTGATATATTCTAATCTAATCAATAAACATTTCCCAGTTAACCATATTCTACACAAAACTTTCAATAAGAACATCTTAAAGATCAGTTTCTCCTGAATTGATAATACAGAAAGTATAATTAAAAATACATAATAACAAAATAATTAATAACCACATAAATGATAGAACTAAGAAAAAGGATAAACAGAAAAATTGAAACTGTTTGCAATAAGAACATCTTAAAGATCAGTTTCTCCTGAATTGATAATACAGAAAGTATAATTAAAAATACATAATAACAAAATAATTAATAACCACATAAATGATAGAATTAAGAAAAAGGATAAACAGAAAAATTGAAACTGTTTAAACCCGAATATATAATAGGAAAGTGTTTGATCAAAGGTTTAATTTACCATGCATCGATAAGGTCTACACAAAAATCAGACCTTACTAAATTTTACGTGGGACGTACAAAATTAGAATTTAAAACTAAATTTGCAATTCATAAACTCTTGTTTTCAAATATTAAGCTAAAACATTTAACAACCGTAGCTAGCTATGTTGTTGAAGACGTTGTGAATAATTGCCAAAAACAATCATTTACTAATAGTAGACATATGGATAAGGTGGATATAATGTCCCACTTATCCACATATGTACTATATTAGTCTTGGACTACCTGTTTTTTAAGGCTAGGCTGCTATCATGTGGATAAATATCTCAACTCTCAAATGTCTGTTGCTCTGGGCTTGTAGCTCACTGAAACAATACACCCCTGCCTGCAGAAATGCATCTCTGTACAAAGTTGAACAAGTCTTAAAAATCAGACATTGTTTATTGCGAATTTTATAATACTATATCCAGCTTAGATGGCAGAGCATCCGTCAAGGAATCACAAGCTTCCTGGTTCAATACCAGCCCTCACCAAGTCAGTGTATGAGTAGTGCAGAGATCTTTGTGGTAAAGTGAAGAGCTGATGGTAGGTGTGGGTCTCCACCTCAGATGCTCAAATAATCTCCTTGGTCTAGGGCAAGTGAAAAGGGAATAGACTCCCTCACGGCATGGCTGATACCAACATTAAGCCGCCCCTACTGACTTTACTCTTTTACTACTTTTTATATCCTGGTCTGGTTTCAAATCATCTAGCCAATCCCTGACTGCTTTTCATGCATGCCAACCCCCCCACACACACACACACTAAAAAAAGTATCTTCAAAATGATATACTCTTCTACTGACCTCTGATCATACTAGTGCTAAGACTTGAGGTTATTGTGAATATTATAAAACTAACCCTTTCATCCCCATTGAGAAAACCTTCTGTTTCTATTTATCACCTAGTAAAATCTGTTGACTTCCCTAACTTGTTTAGCTATCCATTTGATAAACTTCTATGTACATATATACACATATGCTACCTATGCTCACACACACAGACACATACAGATATAATCACATGCACACATATATATATATATTTAAAAAGATTTAAAATATTATCTTGTAATTGCCTTCAAGCAAAAATATAAATAATAATATATACTTTATCAACAATGCTTCTAAAAAAAACAAACATCCAAAAAATCTTATTTCCTTCGCTGAAGTGCATAAGGCCCGGGTTTGTTATTATTCACTCAACGTCCCCTTACCTCATATGGTAGAGACGTATCAGTATCATTGACAGGTTAATTTCGCAAGGATTTTCCTGTGCTGTATCGTGGCCGAGGCAGTATGGTTTCTGACTATCCTGCTGAAGTCCCGGTTTTGGTTTCTGTCGGAGGGAAATCGTTAGTATACATCACTGATGAGACTTAATAAAGTTGAAACAGTCTGTACGATGTTCTACACACCGAATAATTCTTTACCGAAATTCACTTGTCATTATTATCTTCTATAATTATCAAATTTTATGCGATATATGCATTGTAATTGCCTTCAAGCAAAAATATAAATAATAATATAATAATATATAATATATATATATATATATATATATATATATATATATATATATAGAGAGAGAGAGAGAGAGAGAGAGATTTACCAACCCTTCTCAAGAATAGAGGGAGAAGCAGCAAAGTCAAAATTATTTTTTACTAGTAGTCTCAAGAGTAGTTACAATGCACCAATTCACATTGCTCTCCACAGACGGGGGGGGGGCTTTGTACCCACAGCAAATAACATGCTTAACATGTAAGTCTTTACACATTTCTTTTCTACCAGCTACACATTAAGGACTCAAGACTTTATCTACTAAAAGACATTTTCCACATACAACTCTGTAAAGCTCTATCCTGTATCTTCTGTCATGTCTGTATTGTCATGTTCTGTTAAGTTTACTCAGGCAATAAAATACCTTTGTTATTACTTCCTTGTGAATTGTTCTCACATTTATTATTGATTTATGAATTGTTTATCGATTTTATTGTTTTTTCTCATGGATTCTAATGCCTTGAATTTACAGATGGTGAAAAAAGTGTTCATTTAGGAGTTTTAGGTGATTTTCGAGGCTTGATAACCCCCCTGAGAGTGGGCAAAAATGGCAAATTTTGTGTGCAAATAAAGTGCCAAACTAATATGATTTTCTGATAGAGTTCGATGAGGAGTATCACATAGTAAAAGATGGTTGATGGCGCTTGAGTATTTGGGGAGATATGATATACCACAGTATGATAATTTTATCATAACAATATTTGATATGATTACTTAAAAGCTATTGCAAAAATATCTCAATTTGAAAAAATAGAGAATTACCCCTCCCCCCCCAAAAAAAAACAGAATTTTTTTTTGAGCTGATAGTCTGTATCAGTAATAGTATATATACATGGTGACAGGGAGAATAGTTGGATTCATACCTTTCCCAAGGGTATTAGCACTATGTGAACTGTGGCTTTGTCCAGGATTTGACCTCGGGTTGATGAGTCCATTTCCTATGACTCTAACCAGTACACCATGCACCTTCCTTGTTAAAATAAGTTTACTAATGCAAATTCATTAAAAATAAGACTCAATTCTTGAGCATCACTGACTAAAAAAAGGAAGAAAACTAAATAGCAACTAGATACAAGCTCAGTAATCAATTTTACTTTAATTATTTCAGACTGTCAGACAAAAATGGCATCTGTATGTTTAAAAAGCCAAAAAAAAAGCCAAAGAAACACATGAAACCTTAGTAATCAATTCTTATTTAGTTATGCCAAATGACTGACAAAAACCCAAAATGGCTGCCATATGTGAGTAAAACTAAGATCAATTCTTTTTGTTCAGGGTTTTCTTATCTTAGATCTGACTCACCAACAAAAATACTTATTAACTTCATTTTAGTTAAATCAGCCATCAGGATGACCAACTAACCTCACGTTTATTTTACTGGAGCTGTCAATGTCACTCCCTTGTCTATGATTTTTATGGAAGAGTCTTTTATAAGAAAAAAAGGATAAAAAAACAACAAATCCCAAAACAAGCTTTGAAAACTAGAACTTGTGTCTTGCATGCCTGTAAACTGTGCGGTAACTGGATCATCTTTTGTTGGTTTTGTGAAAAGAAAAGTCATGAGCAAGTTAAGGAAATATTGATAGAGAGGATGTTCAGAAGAATGGCGAATCATGGTTATTGAATTATTTCTGTCTTGTCAGCAGTTTTGAGGTCTCTTGTTGCAAAAGTGACAGCCGAAAATTTGTAAAGAACAAAATAGACAAAGGTAAGCTGCTGAAGAAAAAAAAATAAAAGAAAAAAAAAAAAAATAAAATAAAGGTTTATATGGAAAGAAAGTGAAAAAAAAAATTTGAGGAGATAAGAAGAAAAAAGAGAAGAAAAACAAAACGTATAAGAAATTAAATTGAAGAGTAAAAAAACAATTACCAAGAAAAAAAAAAACAAAGAAAAAGAAAACAGGTAATAGAGAATTTAAAAGAAAATTTAAAGGAAGGAAGAGTCCAACTGAAAAAATAAAAGAAAAAGAATAAAAATAAAAGAAAAAGAATGAAGAATAAAAAAGCTGAAAGAAGAAATGGAGAAAAAAAATGAAAGAAAGAAATGGAGGAAGAAAGATAAGAGAAAGAATGGAGGAAAAAAGATGAAAGAAAGAAATGGAGGAAGAAAGATGAAAGAAAGAATGGAGGAAAAAAGATGAAAGAAAGAAATGGAGGAAGAAAGATGAAAGGAATAAAGATAAAAGATGAAGAAATAATGGAGGAAAAAAGATGAAAGAAAGAATGGAGGAAGAAAGATGAAAGGAATAAAGATAAAAGATGAACAAATAATGGAGGAAAAAAGATGAAAGAAAGAAATGGAGGAAAAAAGATGAAAGGAATAAAGATAAAAGATGAAGAAATAATGGAGGAAAAAATGAAAGAAAGAAATGGAAGAAAGATGAAAGGAATAAAGATAAAAGATGAAGAAATAATGGAGGAAAAAGATGAAAGAAAGAAATGGAGGAAAAAATGAAAGGAATAAGATAAAAGAAAGAAATAATGGAGGAAAAAGATGAATAAAGAAATGGAGGAAGAAAGAAAGATGAAAGAAAGAAATGAGGAGAAAGATGAAAGGAATAAAGATAAAAGATGAAGAAATAATGGAGGAAAAAAGATGAAAGAAAGAAATGGAGGAAGAAAGATGAAAGGAATAAAGATAAAAGATGAACAAATAATGGAGGAAAAAAGATGAAAGAAAGAAATGGAGGAAAAAAGATGAAAGGAATAAAGATAAAAGATGAAGAAATAATGGAGGAAAAAGATGAAAGAAAGAAATGGAGGAAGAAAGATGAAAGGAATAAAGATAAAAGATGAAGAAATGAATAATGGAGAAAAAAGATGAAAGAATAAAGATAAAAGATGAAAAATAATGGAGGAAAAAAATGAAAGAAAGAAATGGAGGAAGAAAGATGAAAGGAATAAAGATAAAAGATGAAAATAATGGAGGAAAAAGATGAAAGAAAGAAATGGAGGAAAAAGATGAATAAAGATAAAAGATGAGAATGATGGAGGAAAAAAGATGAAAGAATAAAGATAAAAGGAAAAAAGATGAAAGAAAGAAATGGAGAAGAAAGATGAAGGATAAAGATAAAAGATGAAGAAGAAATAATGGAGGAAAAGATGAAAGAAAGAAATGGAGGAAGAAAGATGAAAGAATAAAATAAAAATGAAGAAATAAGGAAAAAAGATGAAAGAAAGAAATGGAGGAAGAAAGATGAAAGGAATAAAGATAAAAGATGAACAAATAATGAAAAAGATGAAAGAAAAATGGAGGAAGAAAGATGAAATAAAGAATGGAGGAAAAAAGATGAAAGAAAGAAATGGAGGAAGAAAGATGAAAGAAAGAAATGGAGGAAGAAAGAAGAATGAGGAAGAAAGATGAAAAAAATAGAGGAAAAAGAAAGAATAGAGAAAAAATGGAAGAATGAATAGAGAGAAAAAGATGAAAGAAGAAATAGAGGAAGAAAAATGAAAGGAGGAATGAATATAAAGCTGAAAGAAAGGAAATTAAAAAAAAATTGAAAGTACTAAAGAAGAATAAAATAGAAGAATAAAATAATGATGGAAGGTGTGAAAACTAAAACAAGAGTGAAAGAGCAAAGAATGACGGAAATGAATTAAAGAGAAGGAAACACATAAAAAAGAATGTGGAAAAGAATGAAGTAATAGAATGAAAAGAAGAAAAAGAGAATATATTAATGACAAAAGGTTTTAAAAGTAGGAACAGGAATGGAAAGAGAAAAAAAGAGAAAAGCAGGAGCAAAACATGGTGCAAAGCTGAAAAAGAGACAAGATAAGAGAATAGATTCAAAAAGAAAGAAAGAAAAATTTTAAACAGAAAGAAATAAAGAAAGAAAGAAAATCTTAAAAAAGAAAGAAAGAAAATTTTTAAAAAGAAAGAAAGAAAGAAAGAAAATTTTAAAAAAAGAAGAAAGAAAGAAAGACATTTTAAAAAAGAAAGAAAGAAAGAAAAAAATGTTTAAAAAGAAAGAAAGAAAGAAAAAATTTTTAAAAAGAAAAAAAGAAAATTTTTAAAAAGAAAGAAAGAAAGAAAGAAAGAAGAAGAAGAAGAAGAAGAAGAAGAAGAAGAAGAAGAAGAAGAAGAAGAAGAAGAAGAAGCAGCAGCAGCAGCAGAAGCTCTGTACTAATAGAAGAATATAACTAGAATAATAATAATAACAATAATATCTATATTAATACTTTGCAAAAATCAGCTAGAATATTGTAAAGTTGAAAGAGACCAGACCAGAGAAGAGAAGAGAGAAGAGAAGAGAAAAGACTAGAAAAAAAAAGAACTGATAAAAGAGAAGTAAAAGAAGAAGAAAAGAATGACCTAATGATGTACAAACAGAAGAATATAACTCATATAATGATAATGATAATAATAATGGTGCAATTGAGCCATTGGGTACGTTTGCAGAACCAAGCATAAATTGCGGAACATGTCTTGGATATAGCAGAAGACTGATATTCTGTCTTCAGGCCAGCAGACATAAAATGGTTTGGAATTCTTTGAGAATTTCCTTTATCTGATGCCATAGCAGACCACTCATTTCCTGCTTTCTGCTAATTCTGACACTCGAAACACAAAGGAATTCTTCCAAGTTTTCATTTCTTCATTTCTTTTTTTTCATTCTTCTGTGGTGACCAATCATCTGGTGCCACCTGCAGAAACACAGGAAGTTTGGCAGAAGTCTGTTTAGCAACAAGTTTTCATTAATCCAAACAAGGATTGGCTTAGATTAAAAGTTGCTTTAATTGGCTAGGATTTAACTTCTAATACACCAGTCTAAGCCACCCACTCTCTTAATTTAGAATAAAATTGTCTTTTTAAATTTAACATTAGTTAAGATGAACTTCAAATTTAAAAAAAAAGTATTGAAAATATTTTTTGATAAATAATTTTTGGTACATGTGAAGAATTGATGGGTAATTCTTTTTTTTTCTTTATTTTAAATCCCGCCCTGTCGGCTGGGGCGTTAGAATGCACCGACTGCACCTCTGCAGATGGGGCCACCTGTTAACTGTGGGTGGCGACCCATGATGCTTAAGGATAGAACCCAGGTGGTGGAGCAGTCCATGACTTGCAATACTCCACTTTGACCCTTTCTTGGGCTAGACTAGTCACATCAAGCCCTAGCAACTATATGATTGCCCCAACCCTATTGCTCTTATGGCAAGCCCCAACCCTTTTTATCATATGGGTGCTAGAAGGTGGTGGCTGCGGGTCTACATGTCCTGGGAATGACGTTAAACTCTATCTGATGGTGAGGTTCCAGTTTTGTAGGTTTGGGGAATGTGGAGCACCCCTTCATCACCATTGGTCCCTGGTCCAATCTAACCTGGAGTGGTAGTACCTGTTAGGGTTCCATCTATGGGTTAAATAGAAAAATGTATTTATAAAAATAAATTGAGTATCCATTAAGAATTGATTTATTTCAAAACTTTATCAGCATTAAATGACCCTCTGAGGTTGATATGCCGTAAAACAAAACAAACCAAACCAAATGTGGTGTAAGAGTTAACATGCTCACTAGGGAATAGTGAGTTTGATCCTCACTGGATGTCCCATAATTGCGATCTTGTGTCACATCCAACACATGGAGAAAGGGTTGGGTAAATTATTTTGAAAGTTCATGAAGCTTCTTATGCTTTTGTAAAAAAGGCAAATCCAATTATTATATTGAGCTTTCTGTGTATTTACCTGTTCTAAAAGAGTTAACACCCCCACAGGATGGAATGGTTCATAGCCTTATAATAGTCGATGTAGCAGTGATAGAGATGGGAAAATTATATTCGGACAAAATCACTGTGTTTGACTACACACATTTGACCCTCCTCATTCTTGTAAGTTTGTCTTTGTGAATTGTAAGTTTGTCATTAAGAATTGATTTATTTCAAAACTTTATTGGCATTAAATGACCCTCTTAGGTTGATATGCTGTAAAACAAAACAAATGAAACCAAACCAAATTTACTTTAAATCAGAGTTTTACCATATGAAATGATCTCTCCTCTTAGACAAAAGAAAAAGGAGATAGATGAAAGAAAATGATAGAAGGCAAGAGCAATGAAGAATGCAAAAAAGAGAAAGAAGGAGACAAATAAAAAGAGATACGAGCAATGAGGAGACAAATGAAAGGGATTGGAGACAAATCAAATAAGAGGAATACAAGAGATTGTATGAGTCAAAAGAAAGGCGAAGAAAAAGGGGTCAAGACAAATGAGAAGAGAAAGGAGGAATCAAAAATGGTCAAGAGAAGGGAAAAGACAAAAGGGGAAGACAAGAGAAAGGATGAGACAAGAGAAAGAAGACAAGAGAGAAAGAAAAGAAAAAAAATTGAAATCCTCTAGAGTCACTTCTAAATGAATAGAGAGCAAAGTTTGGTCTGGTTCCAAATCACTTGCAAAATTGTTATATAAAAATAATCAAGAATTACTAAATAAAATTCCACACTCTCCTGGGTTGCAGAACTGAAGCCAGATGTAGTTTAGAGTCATACTCAGCATATTCAAAGGCAATTGAATTTAGAGTTGATCTGGGAGTAATGGCAATGAAAGGGATGACTCCACTCTCCTGAGCTGCAGAACTAGAGTCTCCCCACCAGACATAGTTTAGAGTCATGCTCTTAATATTCAAAGACAATTGAATATATCTTTTATTCATTCATTAAATCATAAGCTTATTCTAATCTCTTTCGATTCTTGCAATAACAATTTCACTTTAGCTCGTCTCTGAGAATATTTTGATAACTGCCATGAAACTCATTGGATTGTAATCCGATAAATACCAGGTTAAGATATTTACAGAGATTCCATGTGCAATTGAACCATTTACTTAAACGTTTCTGTAGAGGAAGGAAGAGGTAAGATTAAATGTAACCATCGGCAAAATTCTCTTTCAAATGCTAAAAGATTGGCCATTCTTTGTACTTATTTCAGGCATAATCCATTCTTATCTGATTCCATTCAGGGGATTTTACCATTCTGTACTTTCCAGACTCTTTTAGGCTAACAGAAAAATGCTTTTAAAAGTTTTCCAAGAAAATTGTTAAAATCTCCAATAGAAGAATCAGGTCAATGTAACCAAGAAATAATAAAAAGATGTAAATCAAAAAAAAAAAATTCTTATAGTTGGCATTTTAATTAATTACTTTGATTATTATTAGACTGTAGAAGAAATAGTGGCTACTACTATAGCACTTTTTAGTCATCTTGTAATTATTCATTAGCTGAAGGGCACTACATGTAGTGTAATGGTTAGCAAGCTAGATTTCAACATCATTGTTAGTGAGTTCAATTCTCATTGGGCGCCCCATAATCTTGGCCTTGTGCCACATCTAAGCTAAGATTAATAAATAAAAGGAAGTGCCCATGGTGTAATAGTTGCCATCATAGGAAATGGACACGGCGGTACGAGTTCAAATCATAGATGCGGCTGGTTGCATTTTATTTGACACTAATACCCTTGGGAAAGGTATGAATCTAACTATTCTCTCTCCAAGTATGGATACATAGTAGGGGGATTTGGCTCTTGAGCCTTGGTATGGCAACTGGTCTAGGAGAAGGAAAAATCTTAATTCAAACCTGGTTAACTCCGCTTAAGAATTGACCTTGTGTCACATCCTGTTCGTGCGGAGGAGTTGTTAAATACATATACTAGCTGAAGTACCCATCTAGATGTGGAGTACCCTTTTATTGCCATTGCTTCCAGGTCCACCCTGACCCAGAGTGGTAATACCTATTAGTGTCCTATCTATGGATTAAATAAATAAAAAAATGAGTTAAAAAAAATGTGTTTTAAAAAATCTGAATACCCAACTAGAATGAGTGGATCAACTCTAGCATAGAGTGACCCAAGGGTTGACATGCCATAAAACCAAACCAACCAACCAACCAATCCATCTAGATCCAGTGAGAGGTCAAGACTTATAATTTTTGTTCTCAATGAAAAATTTACACTAAATAGTTACCAATGCTAATTGTCACTTAAAAAATAAAATCCCAATAAGAGAAAAGAGATTTACTAATTGTATTTTTAGCTTATCTCTTATTATAATGGAGATTATGCATTTGTTTCTCTGTAACCGAAACTATATCACTACTCAAGTCACTATCTATTTAGTTATTATACATCACATTCTCCATGAATAATTTTTTCTTAAGCCTCAATTATTAATAAAATCGTTTTTCATTATTAATACTGATGGCCATATCTACATACTAATAACATGCAATTGTATTTATATGTACAATAAATAGCGGTTTACAGTTTGCATATTGATATTTAAGATTTGATTTTAATAAATATGTGCTTGGTATTGTTGATTTCTAATTATTTGATTTTATCTTAATGAATATGAGCAAAAATCTCGGGGATAAATCTTAAAAGAAATCAATTAACAAAAATAAATAACTGTAATTTTATTCTTTACTTCCTATTTTAACTAAATAGTTAAATTAGAAAAGTTTAGCAAGGAAAGACGGGGTGATATAAGAGAAAGCTTCAGCTGTTATATTTCTCGATTATACCCCTCTCTGTTTCAAATCATCTTATCTGCATTCTTATTTAGTTTCTTTAGACTTTCTAATTTAATATAATATTTTATGACATTAATACTTGCACCGTGAGTGTGCATATATTTGCTAGTAAAGCTGATATTGTTCTGTGAAAAACAGTTGGTATATAAAAGACAAATCTACAGAAGAGAAAAAAGAATAACTTCAGTTGAAATATCTTTAGTAAATAAACAATAAAAACAAATAAAACTCCTTTTAGATATGAATAATCATCCTAAATTTTAATAGAAGGATACTTTATTTTTTAAATTATCCTGATGATCGATTAGAAGAAACCTAGGAAGATAGTCTCTGATTTGTTAGGCCTACTATTATATATATATATATATATATATATATATATATATATATATATATATAAAAGTAGTTGGGGTGACCTAAAATTGGTATCAGCAAGACTGCGAAGAAGTCTATCACCTTTTTACTTGTGCTAGACCAAAGAGATTGTCTTGGTGACTGAGGTGGAGCGCCACACCTACCATCAGCTCCTGGCTTTACCATGCAGATCCCTGTGCTACTCATTCACTGAGGGCCAGTATATATATATATATATTAATCATTTTTTTTAGAGAAGGGCCTCAAAATTCATATAGCTTAGGACTTCTGAATGTGAAAGTGCCTGGTTGGTGTAGAATTTCATATTAGGTGTTCAATATTCAGCTGTATCTGTTGAATCTGCTCATCTAATACCAAATTCTACATGGTGCTGCAGACAGGATAATATGAAGTTATGTAGTCAGCAGTGGAGAAGAAGTTGTGCAGGGGATAGTCCGATACTCATGATGGGTGTGTTTAAATATTGGAGGATAGTTCTAGCTGCCTAGTTTTCAATGTAGACATTTTTATCCATAAATACCCGACACATGGCTATGTTCTGGTAGTTAGTACAAGGTCTGTATTTGGTTACAACCTTTCCCCTTTTGTCTGATAACTGGATGCTACTTACAGCATTCCTTATTTTCAAGTTTTAATTCACCCATTGTATTGATTCCCTGGTTGGACCAAGAACTTTTCAGACATTTATATTATTGAAAAATTACCCCATCATGAAGTTTAATTCAAGCAAATAAATTATATACCAATTATTTCTTCTAAGTTTCAAAACTTTGAAAATTCATTAATTTGTAAATTTTTCTTCATTTGTTTTCTTTCTCCTATTTTTTTTTTTCATTGATAAATTTTCAATTCTTATATTTGATTAAAAGTTTGGAATCAATGCAAAATTCTTTTTTCTATTTTTTTTTCTCCATTCATTTTTGTTGTTTTTTTTTTTTTTGAGGGAGTTAAGAACATTTCTGTGTTAGAGAACTACAATTTTAAAACAGGTTCCGTGATAAAATAAAATAAAAAATCCATTAACTCCTTTATTTTCTTTCAATAATTATTAGCGTCAATACGTAAGTTTCTATTACAAAAAATTACCTAATTTCATAAATTTATTCACAAAAATGACTTAATTTCACCAAATTAACCACTTACCTCCTATTGGAGCACCTTCTTATTTTGCAGTTGGTAAATTGAGATATCTTCAGTGCCGCTGATCAGAAGCAAACCTTTCAAAAGAATAAAATTGTTTCTTTTACATTTCAAGTGTTCAAAAAAATTTTTTAAATGAAAAAAAAAAAAAAAGAATATTAAAAAAAAAAAAATAGAGTTAAATTTTTGCCACTTAGAATTTTGGCAAATGGCCATTTTGGAATAATAATTCAAATTAGTGTATTCCCCCGCCACCTACTCTTTTTATTACCATTTTTTTTTCTTCCTTTTTCTTTCTTTCTTCCACTTTCTATCAGTCATACTTTCAAATGTAATTTCAGCATTCCTCCTTTTTACACAATCTTATTTTTTCTAGCTCTATTTTTTTCACCTCATTTCTCTCACTTTCTTTATTTCCCTCCCTATTCGGTTTTATTATCTTGTTTCCCTCCCTGTTTGATCTCTTTCTCTCAGTCTCCTCTCTGTTCAGTCTCTTTCTCTCAGCCCCTCTCTGTTCAGTGTCATTCTCTCATTTCTTTCCCTGTTCAGTCTTTTCTCTCTAGTTTTTCTCTCCATTCAGTCTCATTCTCTCGTTTCCCTCTCTGTTTGATCTCTTTCTCTCAGTCTCCTCTCTGTTCAGTGTCTTTCTCTCCATCCCCTCTCTGTTCAGTCTTATTCTCTCATTTCTTTCCCTGTTCAGTCTTTTTTCTAGTTTCCCTCTCCATTCAGTCTCATTCTCTCGTTTCCCTCCCTGTTTGATCTCTTCTCCCGGTCCCCTCTCTGTTCAGTGTCTTTCTCTTGATCCCCTCTCTGTTCTGTTCAGTCTCTTTCTCTCGGTCCCCTCTCTGTTCAGTCTCTTTCTCTCAATCCCCTTTCTGTTCAGTCTCTCTCGGACTCCTCTCTGTTTGATCTCTTTCTCCCGGTCCCCTCTCTGTTCAGTCTCTTTCTCTTGATCCCCTCTCTGTTCAGTCTCTTTCTCTCAATCCCCTTTCTGTTCAGTCTCTCTCGGTCTCCTCTCTGTTTGATCTCTTTCTCCCGGTCCCCTCTCTGTTCAGTCACTTTCTCTCGGTCCCCTCTCTGTTCAGTCTCTCTCGGTCCCCTCTCTGTTCAGTGTCTTTCTCTCGGTCTCCTCTCTGTTCAGTCACTTTCTCTCGGTCTCCTCTCTGTTCAGTCACTTTCTCTCGGTTCCCTCTCTGTTCAGTCTCTCTCGGTCCCCTCTCTGTTCAGTGTCTTTCTCCCGGTCCCTCTCTGTTCAGTCACTTTCTCTCGGTCCCCTCTCTGTTCAGTCTCTTTCTCTCAATCCCCTTTCTGTTCAGTCTCTCTCGGTCTCCTCTCTGTTTGATCTCTTTCTCCCGGTCCCCTCTCTGTTCAGTTCTTTCTCTTGATCCCCTCTCTGTTCAGTCTCTCTCGGTCCCCTCTCTGTTCAGTGTCTTTCTCTCGGTCTCCTCTCTGTTTGATCTCTTTCTCCCGGTCCCCTCTCTGTTCAGTCTCTTTCTCTCAATCCCCTTTCTGTTCAGTCTCTCTCGGTCTCCTCTCTGTTTGATCTCTCTTCTCCTGGTCCCCTCTCTGTTCAGTCTCTTTCTCCCGGTCCCCTCTCTGTTCAGTCTCTTTCTCTCAATCCCCTTCTGTTCAGTCTCTCTCGGTCCCCTCTCTGTTTGATCTCTTTCTCTCGGTCCCTCTCTTTTCAGTCTCTTTCTCTTGATCCCCTCTCTGTTCATCTCTCTCTCCCTCTCTGTTCAGTGTCTTTCTCTCTCTCTCTCTCTCTCTCTTTCATCTCTCTCTCGGTCCCCTCTCTGTTCAGTGTCTTTCTCTCGGTCTCTCTCTGTTTGATCTCTTTCTCCCGTCCCCTCTCTGTTCAGTCTCTTTCTCTCAATCCCCTTTCTGTTCAGTCTCTCTCGGTCTCCTCTCTGTTTGATCTCTTTCTCCCGGTCCCCTCTCTGTTCAGTCTCTTTTCTCTCGGTCCCCTCTCTGTTCAGTCTCTTTCTCTCAATCCCCTCTCTGTTCAGTCTCTCTTGGTCCCCTCTCTGTTTGATCTCTTTCTCTCGGTCCCCTCTCTGTTCAGTCCATTTCTTCTATATAGTTATTTTTACTATAGTTATTTATTTACTACTCATACTATGCTATCTACTATAGTTATTTTTATAGTTATTCTTTTTTAGTTATAGTTATTTTTATAGTTATTTCCCTCTATGGTTATTTACTAAGCTTAGCTTAAATATGGCACAAGGCCAGAAGTATCGAGCACCCAGTAAGACTCTAACTCACTAACAATGGTTTGCAAATCTAGCTTGCTAACTATTACACCACATGAGGTACCCTGTATAGATTATAACCATCACTATTTACTTCACCTCTGACTATATCCCCTGCAAAGGAATAAGACCCCCTCCCCTCACTCCATGAAATATTGTGTACTGGATATAATACTAAACTGCATCTGATGTTGAGGATCCAGTTCTAGAGTTCTGGGGAGTAAGGAATACCACTTCATTGTCATTACTGCCAGGTCCACTCTGACCCAGAGGAGTAGTACCATTTAGGGTCACATCTTTGGGTCACATAGATCTGTTTGAAAATTATTTGACTGCACAAAAACAAAACAAAATCTCTTAAGAAACAACTATACAAAAAATGTAAATATGAATGTACAATGAACATGATTTTCTAACCTCTAGGGATAAGATAACCCTAGATGGATTGACATGTCATTAAAATCAATCAATCAGTTATTTACCTCATAACTTTTCTTTCTCACAGTGTTTGTTTTCTTCTTTTTATATTATAGTAGCAGTATTACATAATTATTGGATCCCTAATAGTTTTTTAAGGTAGCGTTTGACCTCACTCTCACCTTCCCTTGCGGGGATGGATCGTGAGAACTGGAAGCCATGGAAGAACCTGTCTTCCGGTTTAAGGATACTAAGTAACTCAGTCAGTTAGCAGTTAGGAGCTGTAAGGTGTAAGTCGCATTTCTATGTGCATCCTGTCATCTGCGCAGATTGTCTGGTTTGGGGATTTATAAATAAAGTAACATCAATGTAAATCGAAGTCTTGTATTTATTACCTAAAAACTAACAATAATGCAGGGCTTCTGATAACAAGAAATCCCAACAGAAACCAGACTTGAAATCCCCACAAGAAAGACCAGACCTAGAAGAGACCAGACCAAGATAGATGATAGATGATCAGAAGCAAAGCCAGCCAGAAGAAAATACGACCAGAGTAAGAAGTAAGAAAAGGGTACACAACATTATATAGATTTGGTACTGTGAAAACGCCAGTATGTAACAGCAGAGCTACCCAGTATTGCCCTGGATTTAAAAAGTTAGGAACAAATCTCTTATTGGCCGTTGAGGGACTACTAATGCTTAAGGATGGAATCCTGACGGTTGAGCAATTCATGACATGCGACACTCCCCTTTGGCCTTTACTTGGCTAGACAGGTGGTCGGAGAAGCCCCCCTCCAATCAATCGGCTGGTCACATCAAGCCCTAGCACATATATGATTGTCCCAACCCTATTGCTCTTATGGCAACCCCTAACCCTTTTTATCAAATATGTGCTTGAAGATGGTGGATGAAAATCTGAGTGTCATGACGTTAAACTGTATCTTGTGGTTAAGTTCCAATTCTGGAACTCTGGGGTATATGAAGTACACCTTTATTGACATTACTCTCAGGTTTACCCTGACCCAGAGTGGTAGTACCTGTTAGGATCACATCTATGGGTTAAATAGATAAAAAATGAGTTTTTAAAATATGTTTTTAAAAATACTTATTTTTAAGGCAAGATAACCTTCTCCTCCTCTCTGGGTATTTTCTTCGTCATGTAAGTCAGTGGGGTGGCCTATTGTCAGTATCAGCCTGACAACAAGGGAGTCTATCCCCTTTTCACTAGCACTAGATCAGGGTGATTGTTTTTTTGCATTTGGGGTGGAGCACCACACCTACCATCAATTCCCCAATTTGTGATTCCTGGGTGAATGCTCTACTGACTGAGCTAAACTGAGAACTTCAATTATTATCTTCATCTTTGTTGTTTCTATTATGTTTACAGAAATGTGTTTTTCAGCCTTCCTCAAGAGTATGTGACATCTGGTAATTCTAATGTATATTTTTTTCTTTAATTCCCACCACCTGCTGAAGGTTTATAAATATTTTGTACTTGCTCTAAGCAAATTACTTCAAAAAGAATTTCTTCTTTGATACGTGATTTGTTCCATTGGAAAAGATGGGGAGAGTCAAAAAAGAAAAAGAAGAAAATCTATCGGACAACACTCAAGGATTTCTCTAATCAACAGTCTTGAGGAAGGCTGGAGAACACACCAGTTGAAATATTGTAGTGAAAATAAGACACACACAAGTATTAACCTAGCTGGGTGGTTGTTTGAGTTAATAGCATATTAATGTTATTTAACACCAAGACTTGTTTTTGTTAATTCCAACTAGAAACCATAAGATTCCTGGTTCGATACAGGCCCTTGCCAACTCAGTGTATGAGTAGCACAGGGATCCGAGCGGTAAAGAGCTGATGGTAGGTGTGGCACTTCATCTCAGATACAAACAATCTCCTTTAGTCTAGTGCTAGTGAAAAGGGAATACACATCCTCGCTGTCTGGCTGATACCGACTTTATTCCGCCCCAATGACTTTACTTTTACTTACTTTACTCATGTGTATTAATAAATTTGTAGAAATAATTTATATTAACATCATGTGTATTAATAAATACTGGTGGTTTACCCTCAGTCACTGCCTTCTAGCACCTATAGGATAAAAAGAGGTGGGTTTTTGTCATCAGAGCAATTTGAAGAATAAGGTTGTAATGATAATATAAGTGCTAAGGCTTGACATGATCAACAGATTGATTGAGTAGGGATTATCTTCCCTTACTTACTGTGGTTTGCCACCAGGTGGCATTGCAAGATGGAGATTTAGAGAGAGTCTCTTGAAAGTCAAACTCTCTTTCTCATGGAATCTCAGATGCTAAAAAAAATTTCCTTGGTCTAACGCTATTAAAAAAGGGATAGACTCCCTCACTGACTGGCTGATACTGACTTTAGGCCACCCCTACTGACGATATATATATATATATATATATATATATATATATATATATATATATATATATATATACACACTATAAACTTGATATCTCTTTCACCTATATATATATATCTATCACACTCTTCTCATATATATATATATATATATATATATATATATATATATATATATATATATATATTGCTATAGATCTAACGAGAGAAAACAAATATATTATAAAGACAAGTGGTTTCTCTTTTGGAAAAAAACCAAAAACAAAATACCAAACTTCACACCACTTAAAGACATTTTCATTAATATATATATATATATATACAAGGTGTTACAAAAAAGTATCGTGATTGTTTGCACTTTTTGACACACCTAGTATTCTGAAGGAAAAATAACGTTCCATTCATTCATCATTCCTATCTTGGTAAATACAGCTTTAAACTTGGTACTTTTTTTTGACACACCTTGTATTCTGAAAAAAATTAATGAATGGAACTTTTGTTTTTCAGAATAAAAGTACAAAAAATCTCGATACTTTTTGTCCCACCTTGTATATATTATAATATATATATATATATATAGTTGTCTGGTTGTGGTAATATGATTCAATTATCAATTATATATATATATATATATATATATATATAATATATATATAATATATATATATATAATTGATAATTGAATCATATTACCACAACCAGACAACTCGGCAAACTTGCCTTCTGTAATCCTGTGATGGGATTCACGGCAATACAGGTTAGGTGGCCGCGTAGTTTGAATTAATGTTACCATTGACTAGATGATTTGGCATTCTCCATTTGTGGCATGGGCTGGTAGCCCAGTGTGTTAAGCCCCCGCTCTTCACGCTGTGGTCCACTGGTTCAATCTCTAGTGGTGGAGATTATGGTATGCACTGCTGATGAGACCAAAGGAGGTCGAAACAGCTGTCCAGTGCTCCGGGTGTCGCAAATGGTGTTTGCCGAGTTGTCTGGTCATGGTAATATGATTCAATTATCAATTATATATAATTCCTCTATCAAA
The DNA here is from genome assembly GCA_023376005.1 of Doryteuthis pealeii. NCBI lineage: Eukaryota > Metazoa > Mollusca > Cephalopoda > Myopsida > Loliginidae > Doryteuthis > Doryteuthis pealeii. The sequence goes on from CM042148.1 coordinate 9,653,133, forward strand.
TTTAATATATATATATATATATATATATCCTATGAACTCGATGTCACTTCGTCTATATGATCCTAAACCACATCTGGTGGTGAGGCTCAAACTCTGAGTGGTAGTACCTTAAATATCAAACTTAACAAAGCAATAAATATTTGAAAAAAACAAAAAAAAAGAAATGTTCCCCCATCATAAATAGACAGACAGAATATGGATAGAACCATTGTTTTTAGAAAGAATAGATGTTCTTGCCAAGAGAAATTCACCAACCACAATAAATCTTCTATCAGAGAGACAAAAAAAAATGGAGTTCTTTTGAAGTTTTCAGCCTTGCAACTGACACGATGAAGAAAGATTTTGTACTGGATCCATTTGCGAGAGAGAGAGAGAGAGAGAGAGAGAGAGAGAGAGAGAGAGAGAGAGAGAGAGAGAGAGTTCAAACTAAGCAGAATCTTATTCAATACACAAATACCACAGACAAGAATAGCCTCTGGCTGGGCCCCCAGCTGTTATATTTGGTGCTTGGAGAAAGAAGAAGACTGGTGTTTGCTGTTAAACGGATTATATTTTCACAGCCTGAGTGATAACAGATCATGCCTTCTAGACGTAAACTTTTTGGTTTGGGATTTTTGTTTCCATTGTTGGAGAGTTCTGTTTTTTTTTTTTTCGGTTTTCAAAATGTCTAAATTGAAATTTAGTTTAGCTTTGATTGCATCAGTTCTTTTTGGCCATTATCGACAAAAAAGAATAATGCGATAAATTAATCGCATTATGGGTTGTGATATAGGTTGAACAGAATTTAGGTTAGATATTAATCAAGGGACATTAACATAATAAGATTTAGAATGAGTATTATCAAACAAATAATGCTGAAATACTCTGGACTATCGGTGGAAGTAATGTACTCAAAAATATACGAACTTTGTCAGTTGGACTTAGAATATGCAAACTATCAGAGAGGTAAGGATCCACCCACTAAAAACCCTGAGGGAAGGACTGCATTGTATAATGTTCATTATATATATATATATATATATATATATATATATATATATATATACAAGGTGTGTCAAAAAAGTATTGAGATTTTTGTACTTTTTGACTCACCTTGTATTCTGAAAAAAAATTAACCTTCCATTCATTCTTCATTTCTATCTTGATAAATACAGTTTTAATCTTGCTACTTTTTTGACACACCTTGTATTATGAAAAAAATTAATGAATGTAACGTTATTCTTTTTCAGAATACAAGGTGTTTCAAAAAGTACAAAAAAATCTTGATACTTTTTTGACACACCTTGTATATATTATATATATATATATATATATATATATATATTATATATATAATATATATATACATCAGCTGAAGTAATATACTCAAAAAGATATGAGCACAGTCAGTGGAGTTTAGAATATACCAACTGTATCCCCTACAGAGAGATAAGAACCTCCCTGAAAAGGACATCCTGGAAATGACACTAAACTGCACCCGGTGGTGAGGCTCCAGTTCTGGAGGATGTTTGTTGCAAAGCCTCCATGTCTTGTGGACAGGAGATGCAACTGCTGCATGTTACCTTATAGAGTCTAAATGATAAAAGAGAATGTTAACTTTGGTGCTTCTGTATTTATAAGGCTGGATGTAAAGATACCTAATGCCGAACGTGAGAAACACGGTAAATAATTGTGTAAAATAAGGAATATAATTCCTAAAGATTCATGGAATGAAGATTCCACCAATGTTTATATAATAGCTGCAGTTTTTTTTCTTTAGGGCTTCCATATCTGATAAATAATGAACATTATTCGCAGGGATATCAATGTTTATTTGTAGGTGAGAAAATAGCCTGGGACTGAATCTATTTTTTTCTTTTATGTTACAACTGTTTTATATGAATGTACTACAATGCACTCTCCATATTAAACATAATGAGTCCCCCCTCCCCCAAAAAAATATACAGTTGGACAACAAAAAGATATTTTCTTTATCCTAGTAGTTTCTTAGTCTAATAACACAGAAAAAGTAGAAGAAAAAAGAAGATATATTATCTGTTTTTTTTGGGGTTTTTTTTTTCTAAGATATTTGTTTTTGTTCTTCCTTAGAAAGAAAACGACTTTAATATTTTCTCTTTTTTCAGATGAGAAAAGTCTTTTAACTCCAGGCGATTCTCTCTATAAGCAGTGACCCACTGACATCAGTGGAACTTTGGACTTGGATGTCTTTGTATCTATTAAAGAAAAAAGCATGTCTAAAGAAAAACTCTTCAAAAGGAACAAAAAAAAAAAAAAGAAAAGATAATAATGGTTTCTTTCTCACACATTCAAAGCTTTTTCTTATTTCTGTTATTCTTTCATTCTTTTATTAGTCTTCATGCTAAGCAATTTCTATCTTGAGATAGAAGAATAGAAAAGATTAGATTGATTGATTGATTGATTGATTTTAATGGCATATCAATATGTCTAGGGTTATTTTAAACCTTGAGCTTAGGGAATCATGTTCATTGTATATTTATATCTACATACTTTGTGTAATTGTTTTTTTATAGTATTTTTGAATAGTTGTATTATTATACAACTATACAAAGTATTCATATCTAATACACAGTTGTATGGTTCCAATAATCCTATCTAATACTAATAATTATATAGTTTCAAGTAATTATTTCTATTCAATGGAAAAAATGAAAATGGACTCTTTGGTCACTTGAGGGTTCATCCAATCAACAACCTACACAGTGTTTTGTTTATAGTGGTGAAGGCTTGTGTTGGACCATCCGCCATTTTTGGCACAGTCGATAGGAAAGAATTGATGTAGAAGTAATGCCACAAACCCAGTCAATGACTGACCTCAGATTTTTCAAATTCAGAGTTTTTCCTTCTCCGAGACTGTTTACCTATCCAAGGTTAAAGAGCCAAGTCTGCCATACTATTTTACCCATAGTTGGAGGGAGAATATATAGATTTATACCTTTCCCAAGAGTATTAGCACTATGTGAAATGCAAACAGCCTTGTCTAGGATTTGAACTCTGGTTGAAGAGTCCATTTCCTATGACTAACCATTATGCCACGCACCTTCACACACTTATTTTCAATAATTGTTGTTTGTTTGCACACAGTTATATTGTTTCAAGTAACTAATAATATCATTTGTCTGAATTTTTGAGATGAGGCTTGATAATTTGTATTATTTGTATTATTTTTACTATTGTCCTCATCTTTATTGTTATATACACAACGTTTCAGCCAATGTTTTTCTTCAAGTGTTTCTTGTTGAACTCTGGAGCCTTCACGAAACTTTGAATTGAACCTTTTATTTAATCTACTGGGGTAAGTTGTTCTTATTCCATTAACCATGACAGGCTACAAGTGTCAAGCAGTGTTAAGTATTCTTTTATTATCGCCCATGGTCAGTATTGAACCTGCAACCTACAGATGATTGCTACTTAGAACTGTATTAACTCAACCCTTATATACATTGCACCATGTGTCCAATTTTTAAGCGGAGTTTAACAGGTTTGAATTCAGATTTTTCCTTCTTCTTCACCAGTAGCCCTACCAAGGTTAAAGAACCCAGTCTACCTTACTATCTATCCATAGCTGGAATGAGAATTGTGAGATTCATACCTTTCCAAAGGGTATTAGCACTATGAGAAATGTAGATAGCCTTGTCTGGGATTTGAACTTGGGTCATCATGTCCATTTGTTATGGTGATAACCATTATAGCACAAGCATCTGATAATAATAAAAAATGTCTATTTCAGCAAAATTGATGTACAGATACTGACCAAAATCACAGGTGCCTCAGCTGGTAATTATGATAAGTGAGAAAGGCCAATTGTTTGTGAATTCGATTCTTACTGGGTGTTATGTTTAAAAACGAAGGTGAGAAAAGGCTTACTGGAGTCGGGTTAAGATTTGGACCTCTTTGTGTGTGTGTGTGAGAGAGAGAGAAAAAGAGAGAAAAGAGGAAGAGAAAGAGAAAAATAGAAGAGGAAGAAAGAGAAGAAAGAAGGAATAGAATGTGGAAAGGAGGAAGAAGGAAGAGGATATAAAAAGAGGAGGTGGAAGGTGTATACATAGAAGAAAGAGGAAAATGGACATAAAGGGGATATAAGAAATAGAGAATAAGAGAGAGGAATGTTGTTGTGGTGGTGGTAGAAAAAGTAGAAGAGAGAGAGAGAGAGAGGAAGAGAGAGAGAGAGAGAGAGAGAGAGAGAGAAGAGAAGAGGAGAGAAAGAGAAAAAATAGAAGAGGAAGGGGAGGAAAAAGAAGAAGGAATATAATGTGGAAAGGAGGAAGAAGGAAGAGGATATATAAAAAGAGGAGTGGCGGATGTATTCACAGAAGAAAGAGGAAAGTGAACATGAAGAGGATATAAGAAATGGAGAATAAGAGAGAGGGAAGTGGTGATGAGAGAGAGAGAGAGAGAGAGAGAGAGAGAAAGAGAGAGAGAGAGAGAGAGAGAGAGAGAGAGAGAATTTCCATATACAGATAAATGGATAACAAAACCACATGTCTTAAGTCAGTTACATCTTTAGTCGTACTCCTGTTGTTCTTGTTCCCCCTTCCACTCCAGATGACTTCCATAAGCTCAGTCGGTAGAGCGTCCGACTAGGAACCACAAGATTCCAGGTTCAATACTTTCCTCGCCAACTCAGCGTATGAGTAGCATGGGATCTGTGCGGTAAAGTGAGAAGCTGATGGTAGGTGTGGCACTCCACCTCAGACGCCAAAACAATCTCCTTGGTCTAGCACTAGTAAAAAGAGGATTGACTTAAGGCCACCCCGACAACTTTTTTTTTTACTTATTTATGCATGTATATATAACATTTGGTACCCCAGTCTTTTGGCCTTGCACTAATCTAAGCTAAACTTAGCAAACGACAACAGTGAGTGAGCAAAACCAAAAGCTGTACTTATCGCATTCAAAGATGAAAATCTGAAATGAGTAAGTAGGTTGGTTGTAAATGTGGAGAGGATTCTAAATCGTTAAACTGTCGCCGAGATTTTAAGAAGATTGAAAAATCACAAAAACTGATATAAAGAATTGCAATGATATGGAAAAAGAAAAAAAAAACATTTTATACAATTCCTCTTTTTTGTTGTGTGTTGAAACACTGCTTAGTATATATTGACAAATATAGACGTATAAGGAATTACTGTCATCTCTTAATGCAGTCTTGATGATAGACTCAAATAGAAGAAAGAAAGACACCCCCTTAAAAAAAATTAAAAAAAAACAAGGATGAAACTGGTAGAGTGTAAAAGGTTCATTTTATTCTTATATCTTAATACTTTGGGAAGCACGGTGGTGTACTGGTTAGAGTCGTAGGAAATGGACTAGTCAATCTGAGTTCAATTCCTGGACGAAGCCACAGTTTATATAGTGCTAATATCCTTGCAAAAAGTATGAATCCAACTATTCTCTCTCCAGCTATGGATAAATAGTAGGGCAGACTGGGCTCTTTAACCTTGGTTAGGCAACCAGTCTAGGAGAAGGAAAACTCTGAATTCAAACCTCTTAAATCTTCGCTTGGGGTGGTCACTACTAGAATAGACTCAGGTATACTTAGTGATCTATTTTAATTTGAAAAAAAAATTGTTATCTATTTTTTTTTAATGTTATCCATGGATTTTATTCTCTCCTGGAGAAAATTGCAGCTTTGATACAACGGAAAACCAGACCTTCGCAATTTAATAAAAGTATAATATAGATGTCGAGTTATGGCCAATGGCTAATTTACAATTTTTAGAACTTAACTGTAACTGTGTAATTGTGGTCAGGTTTAGCTCAGTCGGTAGAGTACCCGCCTAGGAAACCAAAACTTCCAGGTTCGATACTGATCCTCGTCAACTCAGCGCATTAGTAGCACAGATTGGGTAATCCAATCTGTGCGGTAAAGTTGGGAGCTGACAGTAGGTGTGGCGCTCCACTTCATGCAAAAAAAAATCTATCTGGTCTAGTGCTAGCAAAAAGGGGATAGACTCCCTAGCTGTTCGGTTGATACTGACAATAGGCCACTCCAATTTTACTTAACTGTAACTGTTAAATAAATAGAATACAAAAATAAAAGAATAAAATAAACGACTGACAGAGATGCTGATAGGTACGCTTCCTGCGTCCCTGACGCATAAAAATCTAAAAGGACTCAGAAAAATCCTATCCATGCGTCCAAGTGTTTTTCTTTTTTCTTCTCTCATCATTTCAAGCTAGCTGTAAATATATTTCAATATTTTCTTAGAAACGAATTACACAGGATAGGTTACAAGGTAGGAGTTAGACGACTTTAGTTGTTTCCCCCAGATCATAAATAAAAACCCTACAATTTATTAAGAAACTTTAGTTGGGATCCATCAAATTTCGGGGACTCATTCAAAGCAAATATGTGCGTCCCAGGACGCACTAAATCAAAAAGCTATCAGTATCACTGAACTGATGTTTATTCTTATCAAGATGGTGAATGTAAGTATTATATGTCTATATGGTTTTTAGTTCATGTGAAACGACATAACTTTACATGAGTGGGCTAATCTGTGATCTGAATGCAAAACAATGTCAATTAACCTTGCTGTCAATACGGAAACTTGGTAGGCGGGGGAGGGATAATTATGTACGGAGATAAAACAAGGGTTACATAAGTCAATATGGGGTTCAGTTGTAAGCACTGATCAAGTGTCAAACAATCACATTGAAGGAAAGAAAGAAACAGAGAGAAAGAATAGAAGGAAGGGAAAGAAAGTAGGAAGAGAAGAAAGGAAGAAAAGAAATGAAAAGAAGGAGAGATAAAGTAGAAAGGAAGAAGAAGGAAGGAAGGGGAGAAAAAAACGAAGAGAATGAAGGAAGGAATAAAAGAAAAATAAGAAATGAATGAAAGGAAAAAAACAAAAGGAAAAAAATCCACAAAGAAGGAAAAGAGCAGTTTTTATTTGTCTGTTTTTAAACACACAATTTCATGGGTGGGCTATTTCTGTACGTACAAGCAACAGAATAATACCTATTGACAAAAAACTATTCAATCACTCATTTTTCTTACAATTTTATCTTTAAAAAGAAAAATGAGAAAGCATTAAAAAAAATGTATTTTTATCTTGGTGAAAAAATAAATTCAGACATTTTCGTTTGTGGGGATTAATAAAAAATAAAATTAAACCAAATAAAAATAAATAAGACAAAAGCAAAACAAAATTAAATTAAATATATAAAAAAAAGACACAAAATCTTCCAGAAATCTTCAGACCGGAAAAGCCCTCTGAACATGGGCACCCCCCGCAAAAAAGGTCTCTTAGCCCTTTTTACTCCAAGACTTTGAAGAGGAAACACCTATTGACTTGCTCGGAAAATATTTCCCCTCAAAGAAATAGTGTGAACCAGCTAATAAAGGTCTTACTCTAAAGTCATCCTTGTCTCTGTTCCTTCGCTTCTTTTCCTAAATCCCATTTTAGCCTACCAGCCACAAGAAAATAAGAACCAGATGTATTGGGGATAAGATACAAATACGAACGAACCACACAATACCCATACGTTGCCATTTTATTTAAAAAAAAAATCTATTTATAAATAAGATTTACAAATACTTTTGTGCATTTTCTCCAGTTTTTAAAAAATAATTGACGTATATTTTATGAACAATTGAATCTTTATTTTATTTTTGAATACATTAGCCATTGCCAGTGGACGTCAATTTTTCAAGAAGTGCGTGGTCCGTCATTGCTAACGATAAAAAAGTGATTATCGCATAAATGCGTTCTGGCCTCCTGCCCTAAAAAACACTAAGCGATGCCTCTGAAAATCAAACTCGCGCTACCATTAAACTCCCAAACTGTTTGTAGGCGTTTTTCCCGAAAAGTTAATACGATGTGAAAGCGATATTTTGCCCCACGCCCCCAAGTCTTTTCTCGACAAGTAATTGTGAATATTTTACTTCCCCCACTCTTTAAAATATTTTTAGTGGTCTGAAGGCTTTTTTTAAATCGAGAAATAACTTTTTTAGTGGTTTGAAGGCGTTAAAAATAAGTCACCACCCAGGTTTTTTATCAACAAGTAAATGTAAATTTTTACCCCCCCCCCCGCTTTGAAATATTTTTTTCCGTATTTTCATTTTATTTTAATTCAAAACAACTGTCACGAATTTTAAAATAAATACGACCGGGGTGGGCGGTGGTAAAATATCGCTTTCATATCGCGTTAACTTATCGGGAAAAAACGCCTTGAAACAGCTAGGGAGTTCAATCGTAGCACAGGTTGGATTTTCAGCAGGCACCGCTTATCGTTTTTTAGGGCAGGAGGCCAAGAATCATTTATGCGATAATACCAGATAAAAATTCCACCTTTATTTTTTTGTTTTTGTTTTGATGTAAGATTTTCTAATAAAACTTTATTTTGAACTAGGTTCAACAATCATTCCTGCAGTAAGCTAAAAAAAAAAAAAAAAGAACCAAAACAACAACAACAACGAATTAATGACAGCAATATGGAACAGTATAATATTCATTTTTTTTAAACCAGTGGTCTCAAACTAATAGCCCATCTATGGGTTAAATAGAAAACATGAGTTTATAAATAAAATTGTATTATCCATTGAAAATGAAATTATTTCACAACTTTGTCGGCATTAAACATTTTTGAATACCAAATTACCAATAGAAGTATTCGGCATAAAACAACCCAAGGGGTTGACATGCCGTAAAACCCAACCAACCAAACCAAATCAAACTAATTGGGAGAGAATACCCGTGGATTAGCTAACGTGCTCAACTGCGACATCGGAATAAGCGATTTCTATGCGTGGAATTAAGTGAGGGAAAGCCTTTCTGTGATTGGACATAACAAGCACGTGATGCGCCCAGGCAACGTAAAAATTAATTTTTGAAAGATATTGCCGGGAGGTGTGTGTTGGGTGGGGGGTGTTGGGGGGTGTTGGGTAAAAATTCAATGACAGAGGGTTTGTATCATAAAAAAAGTCAGTAAAGTTTTCGGGGTAACCTAAAATCGGTATCAGCCAGACAACAAGGGAGTCTATCCACTTTTCACTAGCGCTAGAACAAGGAGATTGTTTTGGCATCTAAGATGGAGCGCTATACTTACCATCGGCTCCTTACTTGATCGCACAGATCCCTGTGCTACTGATACACTGAGTTGGTGAGGGCCGGTATCGAACCTAGTCGGACGCTCTACCGACTGAGCTAAACCTGCCGTATTCATTAAAGGAGTATAAAAAAACTAAAACAATTTGAAATGGAAACAGTCCTATCATCCTCAAACAAAATATTGCATGCATCTATTAATTATTAATGAAATAATTATTTTGAATATTTTGCACATAAATTTTACACAAAATCGTAGGTATTCATTTATTTGTAAACTTTGATAGATGATACACAATCATTGAAAATATTGTAATGTAAGCTGTGACGTAGTTTTGGTTACAGACACAAATACACCCAATCTCCATTATTAATAGATGTTGTTTTGCGTTAGAAGGAAGAGGTCCCTTAAAATCTAGATTAAATTGCTCCATAGGTTGTGTGGCCTTGACAAGGTGAATATTCTTCGGAGTGTAGAAACATGGTTTCAATCTAGCACAAACATCTGCAGAGGGGTAAGACTACCCCAATGGAGCCACCTGTTGGCCGTGGGTGGCGCCCTGTGGTGCTTAAGGATGGAACCCTGGTGGCTGAGTAGTCCATGACATGCAACACTCCACTTAGGGCCTTACTTAGGTTTGACGCGCGGTCGAAGAGGCCTCCACCGATCAATCAGCTGATCACATCAAGCCCTAGCAGCTATATAATTGCCCTTATGGCAAGCCCCAACCCCTTTTATCATATATGTGCTGGAAGGCAGTGGCAGAGGGTCTTGATGTCTTGGGAATTATCTTAAACTCTATCTGATGGTGAGGTTCCAGTTCTGGAGGACTGGGGAATGTGGAGCAACCCTTCATCACCACTTTGACCCGAAAGGGTAGTACCTGTTAGGAACCCATGTATGGGTTAAATAAAAAAATGTGTTTATAAAAAAAAAGATTGAGTATCCTTTAAGAATGAATTTATTTCGAAACTATTTTGGCATTAAATGACCCGCTAAAGTTGATATGCCATAAACCAAACCAAACCAAACTAGCACAAACAGGAAAGTCTGTAGATACTTTTTTTTACATCCTGTATAGAGTATGAAACATTCCTACTTTGATAGAGTGGGATGACAAAGATAATTATGGAGTTTGGAAAGTCTTTCTTTGTGTAAAATAGTGCCACAATGGACATGCGAGAGTTTATTCTTTCCCAATCTATACATAATGTCATAATCATTTTATAATTTTTAATTTTCCAGGTCTCTCCAAATGCAACAGGAACTTCACTGCCTGCCGATTTTGGACGATGGTAAAGTGTTGAGCTTTGCTATGGTATAGGGACATATCAACCTCTGTGGATTAAATAATGAACAAAAAATTTTTTGTAAATATATGATTCTGCAGGTGATTAATTCCTCTGTTGTCTCTCTTATTAAACCCAACCAAACAATTCCTTCTGTTGTCTTTCTTATTAGACAATCACCAACAATTATCATTTGTTCAGCAATGCATATAATTGATGCAAGACAGGAAAAATTTGACTCCAAAGAAACGGTCTCTTATAGGAATTGGAAATTATATGATAAATCAATAGAAACCATCTCTCGGCAGAGATTACCAAAGTCCATAGATGCCATGAGTCTAAAATCCCCTCATCTTCATCCAAAGTCATTAATGTCAACAAGATTCCTAAACTCAATGCTTGATCTACTTGGACGATATCAGCAATGTACTTTGGCAAGATTCACAAGTTCTCTGTTGGAATTTTTTCCTATCATCTCCCAAGAGAACTGGAAGGAATTCTTTATAATCAGGAAAAAATCCATGCTTCCGTTTGACCAAAGAATTTATTTTTACCTTTTTGTCATTAAAAAAAAAGAAAAAAAAAGCTCTTCATATTCTCCTCATAAAGTGTAACACAGGAAGAGAAGAAAAAAATGATACATGTGTGTACATATATGTATCATTGATATGATAACATATACATATATATAATAGATAAGCATACATACATATAATATATAAGCATATATAATACATATATACATATATAATAAAATATATAGTATACATACATATATAACACATATATGTATAATACATATAACATGCAAATATAATAAATAGATATAATATGACATACGTATATAATAATATACATACATACATATGTATATATATATATATATATATATATATAAGTAGTGCATGTTAATATATATAAATACATGAAATATCTCTTTTGCTTACTTTCTGTAAACATACATACATATATACATGTACATATGAGGGATGCTGGGAAATTTTTTTGGTTGTTTTAGAAGCATGGAAGGATATGGAATTATCTGTGTTCTTTTCGTTTTTCTTATTTCTCTTTTAGATAATTGAAAGAGGAAATAGGAACTGTTAGTCTACAGAAACCTTTGGCAAAGGGTAATGTACTTTATATATTAGGAGAAATTAAGAAGATTAAGAACACAATATTCATCACTTTGATTTGTGTCTTATTTCTTACACTTCACCATAGTCTTCCATGCTTCTAAAACAACCAAAGATTTTTACCATCATTCAACATATACGAGGGTAAGTCAAAAAGTAATGCCATTTTGTTTAGGACAGGTATAATTACCAACACAGAAACATGTATCATACTTCAAAATGAAGCTGGTCCTGTGTGGATCACATGCCTACTTCTCCACATAGTCACCGTTTCTCTCAATAGCAATGTTCCACCTTCGAACGTAAAATTCTATTGACTGTTCTTTGAGCCCCTTCTTCACTACAGATTTCACTTCCTCATCACTGAAATTATGTTTGCATCTCAAACCCTCTTTCTTTTCAATAAAAACATTATTCCAGTGATGAGGAAATGAAATCTGTAGTGAAGAAATGGCTCAAAGAACAGTCAACAGAATTTCATGGGTCAGTGATACATGTTCTCATTCGAAGGTGGAACATTGCTATTGAGAGAAATGGTGACTGTGGTGAAATAGGGATGTGATCCACAGAGGACCAGCTTCATTTTGATATATGATATATGTTACTGTATTGGTAAATATACCTGTCCGAAACGAAATGGCATTACTTTTTTACTCACCCTCGTATATATATGCATGTATACAGAAATACAATATCATTGATAGAGCATTTATATTTAAGTTAAGGTGGTATAGACATGGAGATAACAAGGCATGGTTACCAACAATTTCTCGTCTATGAGGATTGCATAGGTGAGAAACTGTCAGTAACCAGGCACTGTTGACTCAATGTCCATGCTATCTTAAGTACACACACACACACACACACACACACACACACACACACACATACACATATATATATATATATATATATATATATATATATAATATATACCTGGACCCTAACGAAGCGACTAGAGAATAAACTAGATGGGAGCTGCACAAGATGCTATGTGTGATCCTGAACAGGACGTGAAAAAAACACCCCACAAAAAACAGCTATACTGCCACCTGCCACATATCACCCAAACCATCCAAGTAAGACGGACAAGACATGTGGGACACTGCTGGAGAAGCAGGGACGAACTCATAAGCGACATCCTCCTGTGGCAGCCAGCACATGGGCACGCCAGTGCGGGCCGACCAGCAAAAACGTACATTGACCAGCTCTGTGTGAATACGGGATGCTGCATGGAGGACCTCCCGAGAATGATGAGCGATAGGGACGGATGGAGAGAGATTGTCATGGATATCCGTGCTAACAGCGCGATATGATGATGATGAATATAATATATATATATATATATATATATATATATATATATATATATATATATATTCATTATATGTACCTTTATAAACATAAACACATAGATACTAATATTGAAGCATGAGTGTATCTATCTCTGGCTGAAAATGGGAACCTGATGTTATTAGACCTTGTGGAATGTTAACCTTTGCAGAAAAGGTGGATTTTTGCACTTATATGGTTATGCTATTTATTACATTACGTGAATTGAGAGAATCATCAGTAATAAACAATTGAAGCTTTTATAGGGAGGTCAGTGTGTGTGTGGGGGGTAGGGGTAGATTCATTGCTTTTGATGGAGTTCTAGTGGTGGTAGCAAAAGGGTTGGACAGTAAAAAAAACACCATAGAAAAATGAAAAGGGAGGGGGGAAGAATTAGAGTGAGTGGAATGAGTATATAAAGAGAAATAAAGAGGAACTAATGTGAGACCTTAGAAAGATAAGGAAGAGAGAAAGGAAACGAGAGAAAAAAAGAAGAAAGAGAAGAGAGGAAAAGAAAGTGAAGAGAGAAAAAGAAAGAAGAAAAAAAATAAGAAAAGAAAAAGAAGGTAGAAAAAGAGAAAGAGAGAGAAGGAGAAAATGAGAGAGAAAAAAATATGAAAGGGAAGAAAAAAAGAAAGGGGAGAAAGAAGAGGAAGAAGAAAAAAGAGGAAAGAGGAAAAGAAAAAAGAAGAAGCAAAGAAAGAGGAAAAAGGAAGAACAAAAAAAGGAAAAAGGAAGAACAAAAAGAAAAAGGAAAGAGAAAGAAGAAAAAAAGGAAAGAAGAAGAAAAAGAAGAAAAGATGAAGAAAAAAAAGAAGAAAAAAAAAAGAGGAATAAAAAAGAAAGAAAAAAGAAAGAGAAAAAAGAAAGGGAAAGAAGAAGAAGAAAAAAGAATGATGTATGATGACTGTAATGACAAGATAAGGGAGGGAAAGTAGAAAAAGAAGAGAAAGAAAAGGATGAAGAGAAGGAAGAAAAAGAAAAGAAGGAAAAGAGAGAAATAGGAGAAAAAAGAAAAAGTTAGAGTTTGAAGTTGTATTTACCAAGATAGAAATGAACAAGATATGGAACGTTAATTTGTTCAGAATAAAAGGTTTGTCAAAAAGTACCAAAAATCTTGATACTTTTTTGACACACCTTGTATATACATACACTATCACACACCTACACTGAAGCATAGATTGAAATGTATATGCATCTGTGAATAGTTTTGTAAAAAAATCTTTTCTAATGACATGAAAACGGTTTAGCAATTGACATGAATGGATCTTAGGTAAATGTATGGAAGACCAGAAGAAGCAAAACCAGATCAGATTTGGCTTTTAAAGTCAATCAGATCAGACATTCCTTTTCAATGATTCTGTCACCTTTGAATAAGCAGCATTTCTTTTTTCCCCACTCTTTTATCCTCCATTTCTATTCTTGTGTGCCACTCAATATTCTTTTAGCTCTTTTTTTTTATCTACATGTCTCTACTGTCAAACACTTGTAAAGAATTTCTATGCAGTTGCATTAGAAGTCACCAAAGAATTCATGTGCATCTGCAAAGAGGAGAAGTCACAAGTGGCATACTGATTATTAGTTTGAATTTTGGATGAGACCGATTGTGTTTCACTCTTTGTATAAAAATTTTCAGAAAGGCATGAATCTATCTCTCCTTCACAGAAGAGATATGGTTAAATCCTACTTAACGGACATAAATTCCACTATTGTATGTCACCCGCCTAAAGAAAAAAAAAACAACAAAAATCAAGAACTTAACCGAATTTAATGAAATTTTCAGTGTTGATACATTAATGAATAAAAGATATTTGTGTGAATCTGTGTTACGCCTCAAAGATACGTGGTTCAAATTTAACTGACCTGAAAAAATGTAAGAGTTTTCAAATAAAATAACTGGTGCATTATACCTTTTATTCATTAATATATCAACATAAGTAGGATTTAACCAGAGATATATATACATAGTATATTTCTGTCGGAGGGAAATCGTAAGTATACATCGTTGATGAGACTTAATAAAGTTGAAACGGCTGCTGTACAATGTTCTACGTAGGGGGCAATGTTTGCCGAGTTTGCTTGTCATGATTATTTTCATTAATTATTGAATTTTATACGATATATGCATTGTAACTGCCTTCAAGATAAAAATATAAATAATAATATACTTTACTCAACAATGCTTCTAAAGCAAATTACCTTAATCTCATCTCTCTCTCTCTCTCTCTCTCTCTCTCTATATATATATATATATATATATATATATATATATATATATATATAAATGTTAGCTTTCTTTTACAATAAATTTATGAGGCTTTTACTATTTCCAGTAGAACATTACATCCATCAAAACAAATATCATTTAATACAAGTTATTAGCAAACTCCACAGCATTTAAATTTTGAAATTTAAATTCAATGGGCCAATGGTTAAATCGAACTTAACGTACCTAAATTCCATCGTCGTATGTCACCCCACCGAAAGAATAAACCCAACAAAATCAGGGAATTAACCAAAATTAATGAAATTTTCAGTGTTGATATATTAATGAATAAAAGATATAATGCACCAGTTATTTTATTTAAAAACTTGTACATTTTTTCAGGTCAGTTAAATTAGAACCACATATTTTTGAGAATCTGTGTTACACCTCAAAACTTTGTGGTTCAAAGTTAACTGACCTGAAAAATGTAAAAGCTTTTAAGTAAAATAACTGGTGTATTATATCTTTTATTCATTAATACATTAACACTGAAACACTATTGCCTTTATGCCAAGCTCCAACCCTTTTTATCATATGGGTGCTAGAAAGTAGTGGCTGAGTGTCTTTATGTCCTAGGAATGACGTTAAACTCTATCTGATGGTGAGGTTTCAGTTCTGGAGGTTTGGGGAATGTGGAGAGCCTCTTCATCACCATTGCTCCCGGGTCCACTCTGACCCAGAGTGGTAGTACCTGTTAGGGTCCCATCTGTGGGTTAAATAGAAAAATGTTTTTTAAAAAATATTGAGTATCCATTAAGAATTAATTTATTTCAAAACTTTATGAGCATTAAATGACCCATTGAGGTTGAACATAGGTCAGTCAAGATTCAAAGCCCTGTTAAAAAGCACTCGCCAAGGAATCACAAGGTTCCAGGTTTGATACCTGTCCTCGCCAACTCTACGCATGAGTAATCTAAAATTCAAAGCCCTGTTAAAAAGCACTCGCCAAGGAATCACAAGGTTCCAGGTTTGATACCTGCCCTCGCCAACTCTACGCATGAGTAATCTAAAATTCAAAGCCCTGTAAAAAAGCACCCACCAAGGAATCGCAAGGTTCCAGGTTTGATACCTGTCCTCGCCAACTCTACGCATGAGTAATCTAAAATTCTGTAAAAAAGCACCACAAGGAATTGCAAGGTTCCAGGTTCGATACGTGCCCTCGCCAACTCTACGCATGAGTAATCTAATCTGTACGTTAAAGTAGGGATCTGACAGTAGGTGTGGCGCTCTACCTCAGCCAAACCAAACCAAACCAAACCAAACTCCTATGGATTTTATATGCAGTTAAACAATTAAACCAAATAAACTATTTTCCTAGAAATTCCCCATGTACCAGCTATTACTACTTTACACAGAACCTACATACATATACAAATATCATGTGTTTATAGCAGTAAACCCTTACAATCCCATCAGAACTATCATTTCTGATACAAGAAATGAATAACGAAGACTGACTTGATAAAATGAGAGCCAACAGAGAAAGCAAACAGAGTATCGAAAAATATTTTCTTGTATAAAAAAATAAAATCATGGAGTCATTCAGCCGAGAAATGTTTTTCAATTTCTATGTTTAGCATTGTTATCTGTATCTTGGTCAGAGTATTCTATAGCTTCAAGAGAAATTAGGTTGAGCTTCCAAGAAAGAGCTTCACTAAACAGTCTGAGTGAGTTACTTCCCTTTGTTAGCTCTTCACTTTCTTCTCCATGATTGTTTTGAGAAATTATATTGCACTGGAACTGTTCCAGAGTTTTTAAAAGCAAGATTTCATAGCATATTTGAAGGAAAAGGAAGCAATTCAAATATATATATATATTGCCAGGTTTAACTCATTTCAGTCTCTTCATAGCATCTCTTTTCTTTCTTGTTATATATTTTGGTCTATTTCTTTCTTTCTTCTTTCCATCAATCTAACTCATTATGTTCCTATCCATCTCATCTTTCAATGTCTGTCTTTCTCCATATCTATCTTGTTTTTCAGTGTCTCTTTTGTCACTATCAATCTCTCTATTTTGTTTTTCAATGACTTTCTTTCTCTCTATCTATATATCTATTTCTGAAATGAGAGAAGAAAAAAATTAAAAATCCCTCATGCTTTGAAAATCAAAATTCAACATGACTTTGTTCCAGCCATCCTCTCTCCTTTTCAAAATCCATCGCATGCGACGTGACGTCATTATAACTGTCTTTTTTCCACCGCGTTTGAACACTTTCTTCACGTGATTTTAAAAAAAGTTATTTTTTCGAACATTTCAAATATTATCCGCATTCCAACGAATTTTATTTTAAAAAATAAGGATTTACTCTGAGGAAGGTCGATATTTCTTTGTGTGCGGAACATTTCTAGATTTTTTCTATTATTATTATTACATTTCATTTTGTTATTTAAAAATAATAATAGATAGAACATTGTACACATTGATAAACTCCTGACCGAAATATGTGTAAGTTAAATTAATTAAAATATCCTATTTTATCCATTCAATACTTTCTTTCCTTTATTTCTCTTTTCAACATACTGTCGGATTCACTTCCATTTTCATTTTACATTTGTATTTCTATATCTCATCTTTCAATATCTTTCTCTCCCCCTAACTATATACTCTATCTCATCTTTCAGTTGTCTTTCTTTCTCCCTATCTTTGTATCTGTCACTCTATCTCATCTTTCAATGTGTCTTTCCTTCTCTATTTGTTCATATCTATCTATTAGAGAGCCTCAATAAGTCTGAAGCTGACACTCCAATCAGCTGAATCTTTATTCCATATAATTTTCAATGTATATGATTTATTGAGAAATACAAGATCAAGTGCATTGACAAAACTAAGATTAAGTTCAAAAGTAAAAATAAATGTTTTCTATCATTAGGCTATAACTTATTGATGAATCTCAATAAATTTCTATATATCTATTAATCTATTTCACTGAACTTTTTGGAAACATGGCATAGTGGATATAGGCATTAGGTTAATACAGTTCTAAGAGACAGTTATCTCTAGGTAGCAGTTTCAGTCCTGGTCAAGGGCGATAATAACATGAAATAATTAACACAGCTTAACACTTGTACCCGGTCATGGTTAATGGAATGAGAACAGTCTACCCCCATTGATTGAATAAAGGATTAGGTTTGAAATTTTGTGAAGGCTCTCGATTATGACAAGAAGGTTCCTGAGTTTGAAGAGAAGGTTCCTAAGTTCGGGTAGGTGGTTCCTGAGTTTGAGAAAGTTCCCGGGTATGACAAGAAATACATGAAGAAGGCCAGAGGTCACATCAGCCAAAACATTGTGCAGATAACAATAAGGATGAGGATAATAGTCTGAATAATACAAATAAAACAAATCTATTTATTTATCTAGTGATATAACTGTGCATATCAATCAATCAATCTCAGTTCTTATTGATGTAACCATTTATGTTTATATATATATATATATATATATATATATATATATATATGATAATCTTCAATTTGTTCCACATAAATTCCTACTATAAAATAAACTGAACCCTCATTCTATGTCCGTGTTTTTGCAATAAATGTTTTAACTATGTTTGCAATAAATGTTTTTAAATAAAGAAAATATATATGTTTGCAATAAATATTTTTAAATAAAGAAAATATATTCCTTATTGTAAAATAATGGGTGCAAGAAAAGTAAAACATTTATTGCAAAAACCCGGACATAAAATGAAGGTTCAGTTTATTTTATGGTAGGAATTTACGAGGAACAAGTTAAGGATTACCATATATATATATAAGATATGCAGACCCAGAAATTGCAGGGGACCATATTACCTTTAGACACACCTTTTTGATCTCGATTAAGAAAGGACATGTTTTTCATTTACACTGTCAATATCTGGTTGTTTGTTAGGGGTTAGGGTTAGTTAGGGTTAGGCTTAGGGGTTAGTTTTATGATTTAAAAAAAATCTGAAAATTGTCTGTTAAAACAACCGGATATTGACGGTGTAAATGAAAAACATATCCTTTCTTAATCGAGATCAAAAAGGGGTGCCTAAAGGTCATATGGTCGAAATATAGTCTCTAAAATAAAATCATTCACAATTATTTTCTTACAAAATACCCTTTTTATAAATAGATTTTTGCTCTCTCTTATCACAGGATTAGATTGATAATCTGTCTATAGCAGTTCATGCCTTTCCTATGCATATATCAGCATCTTTCTGTAGCTGCAGCCATGCAAGTGCTACTGTATGGCTGCACCATTTAGACACTAATGAGGTGCTAAGAGAAAAGCTAAGTGGGAACTACAGAAGGATGCTACATGTTGTCTTGAACAAATCTTGGAAGCTGCATCCCATAAAAAAGCAGCTGTATGGCCACTTACCCCCATCACACAAATCATCTAAGTAAGATGAACGAGACAATGCTGGATACTGCTGGAGAAATAATGTTCTCCTGTGGATATCTACATGTGGACACACTAGCGTAGCCTGATTAGCAAAAACCTATATCAATCAGTATTATGTGGCTTTAGATGTCATGCAGAAGAATTGCCAGGGGCGATGACCAATCCCTGGGTAGTGAGAGAGTTTCATGGGAATGTGTACTGTCAGTGAAACTCAATGATGATGATAGATAGATAGATTTATTTATAAATAGAATATTGAACATTTTTAGATAAATAACTGATTTTTAGCTAAATTTTAAAAATTAAACTTTTCTTCATTTTTTTCTTTCTTTTTTCCCCAATTTTTATTAACTTTATGCTTATTATTATAAGTAAACATTGTTTTACGGTCCAAAATTTCAGATACAATTTTATTTTCAAATCAATGCAAATTTTAATATTAGATTTTTCTCTGACCTATCACAAAGGTTAATTTAAAAAGAAAAACCAAAAAAATCAAATCAAATTTCCACGAGTTAGGATGTAGCTTTATCTCTCACTATGCTAGAGCAATCAGTCCAATTATCTATATAAGAGACATTTCCTATTTATTGCAATATTGCATTCATATGATTATTATAAACATTGTGCTGTAAGACCGCCCTGTCGGCTGGGACGTTAGAATACACCGACTGCACCTCTTCAGAGGGGTAAGACTCCCCCAATGGGGCCACCTGTTGGCTGTGGGTAGCGACCTGTGATGCTTAAGGATAGAGTCCAGGTGGATGAGCAGTTCATGACATGCAATACTCCACTTTGGCCCTATCTTGGGCTAGAGCGGTCGGAGAGGCCCCCTCCGATCAATCGGCTGGTCACGTCAAGCCCTAACACCTATATGATTTTCCCAACCCTATTGCCCTTATGGCAAGCCCCAACCCCTTTTTATCATATGGTACTAGAAGGCGGTGGCTGCGGGTCTACATGTCCTGGGAATGACGTTAAACTCTATCTGATGGTGAGGTTCCAGTTTTGGAGGTTTGGGGAATGTGGAGCACCCCTTCATCACCATTGCTCCCTGGTCCACTCTGACCCGGAGTGGTAGTACCTGTTAGGGTCCCATCTATGGGTTAAATAGAAAAATCTATTTATAAAAAAATTGTATTATCCATTAAGAATTGATTTATTTCAAAACTTTATCGGCATAAAATGACCCACTGAGGTTGATATGCCGTAAAACAAAACAAACCAAACCAAATGTGGTGTAAGAGTTAACATGCTCACTAGGGAATAGTGAGTTTGATCCTCACTGGATGTCCCATAATTGCGATCTTGTGTCACATCCAACACATGGAGAAAGGGTTGGATAAATTATTTTGAAAGTTCATGAAGCTTCTTACGCTTTTGTAAAAAAGGCAAATCCAATTATTATATTGACCTTTCTGTGTATTTACCTGTTGTAAAAGAGTTAACACCCCCACAGGATGGACTGGCTCATAGCCTTATAATAGTTGATGTAGCAGTGATAGAGATGGGAAAATGATATTTGGACAAAATCAATGCGTTTGACTACACACATTTGACCCTCCTCATTCTTGTAAGTTTCTCTTTATGAATTGTTCTACTTCTTGGTTTTATGTAATAAGTATCTGTTAGCACTAGATACAAGTGCTGATAAAATATATCTCAAGCACACTATTTCTCTGTGTATCTTTTACCACCTCAACGATACAACAAATGAGCAGAATGTGACAGAAGGTCAATTTTTAAGTAGAGTTTAACAAGTTTGAATTTAGAGTTTTTCTTCTCCTAGACCAGTTGCCATACCAAGGTTAAAGAGCCCAGTCTGCACAGCCATTTACCATTACTGGAAGGAGAATAGTTGGATGAATACCAGAGTATTAGCGTTATTTGAAATGCAACTAGCTTTGTCCAGGATTTGAACTCGTGTCCCCGTGTCCATTACTTATGATGATAACCTCTCTATTTCAGGAGTGGAACATGGGTCCTAAAGGTTCTGTAAAATTTACAAAAAAAAAAGAGATTTCTTAAAAAAATATCCTATTCATAATTGAATTTATTCATGAATACTTGCACTGATTCAACCTGGTGGGGCATCAGAAAAAATGTGCACAGACAATCTGAAAAGAAAATCAGTGTCTCCTATTTAAAATATCAAATTAAAAAAACAAAACATGCTGTTACTATCTAAATTTTATCTTTTAATCATATTCATTATTTATGCTCAAAAATCAAGATCTGGTAATAGTGAATGTGTATATACATTTATTTTGTCATTAATTGCTTTTATTTTTGCAGTTTCCTCCAGACATACCTAAACATACACACCAACTGCCCTTTATATATATATATATATATATATATATATATATATATATATTTTCCAACTCCTCCACACGAGTAGGATGTGACACAAGGTCAATTTCTTAAGCGGCATTTAACAGGTTTGAATTCAGAGTTTTCCTTCACCTAGACTGGTTACCTAGCCAAGGTTAAAGAGCCCAGTCTGACCTACTATTTACCCATAGCTGAAGGGAGAATTGGATTCATACCTTTCCCAAGGGTATTAGCAATATGTGAAATTCAAACAGTTTTGTCCAGAAATAGAACTCGAGTCGACGAGTCCATTTCCTATGACTCTAACCATTAGACCATGCCCTTTATATATGTATAAGATAAACATACAAAAAACTGGAAAATTGTGAAGATATATCATACCCCCCACTCCACCCATTTTCATCACTGGATCATAATTTAGTGTTATGACGACCGTAGTCGTAAAAACTAAGAAAAATACTAAATACTTTTTTAGGTTGTACAATATGAAGTCAATATTAAAAACCACAAACTTTTTCCTGTAACTCTGAGTTTCGGGATGTTCTGATTTTCAGGTTAGGAATAGGAAGAGACTGATATAATATATATATATATATATATATATATATATATATATATATATATATATATATATATATATATATATATATATATATATATATATAATATATATAATATATATATATATATATTATATATATATATATATATGTATGTGTGTTGTTCCTATCTATTCATCTCCTCCTCTCTCTCTCTCTCTCTCTCTCTCTCTCTCTCTCTCTCTCTCTCTCTCTATTTCATTCTGTCTACCTTTTCTTCTAAATGGAATTGCTAATCTGCCAAGATACTGTCAGCAGAGGAAGGTTGTACTTAAAATGTAAGAGGTTAGTTTTTCACCCTTGGCATGCAGCCGATATCTATGGACTGTAGATGCCAACATTCATATTGCTTATATTCGTGGTCATGGTTACTTGTCAGTACTGGCTAATGTCACCAGTTCATTTTTCACATGAACTGTTTTTCTCGGACCCCATTTTCTCCACAAAAAACACTCATACAAACATGTATGTCAGTGCACATATATATATATATATATATATATATATAGAAAATATAGACAAAACACAATGTGTTCCAAAGTATATTCATTCGTAGGAATATATATACAAGGTGTGTTCGTGAAATATCAAGATTGAAGCTGTATTTACCAAGATAGAAATGAACGATGAATGGAACATTCATTTTTTTCAGATTACAAGGTGTGTCATAAAGTGCCCAATTTGTAGCTGTATTTACCAAGATAGAAATGAACAATGAATGGAACGTTAATTTTTACAGAATACATGCGTCAAAGAGTACAAAAAATCTCAATACTTTTTTGACACACCTTGTATATATATTTCAGGTGACCACAATGATAAGTGTTGTTTTTAATGTTATCTTTTCATTTGGTTAAGTTAGGTTAGGTTTACTTAATAGCATATCAACCCCCTATGGGTTAATTAATGCTAACATTTGATTAATTTGTATGTGTTTGATTATAATCATAACTATTTATATTTTCAACTTTGGCAGAGTTTAAGGAAAGGTATAAACTGCTGTAGAAAAATTATTGCTCATATAAAAATCTGATCTCTCTGATAAGATAAAGATAGAATTCTTCCAAAGTGTAGCTACACCACTTGGACTATCAAAATGCTTACAGTCCTGTCGGCTGTGGCTTTAGAATACACTGACTGCACCTCTGCAGAGGGTTAAGAACCCCCCCCCCAAATGGGGCCACCTGTTGGCCATGGGTGGCGACCTGTGATGCTTAAGGATGGAATCCTGGTGGGTGAGCAATCCATAACATGCACCACTCCACTTTAGACCTCTACTTAGGCTAGACGGGCAGTTAGAGAGGTCCCTACCCTATTGCCCTTATGGCAAGCCCCAACCCTTTTTAACATATGGGTGCTAGGAGGTAGTGGCTGAGGGTCTTCATGTCCTGGGAATGGCTCTATCTGATGGTGAGGTTCCAGTTTTGGAGGTTTGGAGAATGTGGAGTACTCCTTCATCACAATTGCACCCTGGTCTACTATGACCCGGAATGGTAGTACATATCAACAACCACCCATGGGAAGATGGTGCAGACAACTGAGTGGACTTGTACCTCATGGTCGAACAAGGCATGAACAGGAGTGAAACAGAGGAGGAAGTAGTCTCCACAGCCAAGAGAGCCAGAAGGATAGACAACAGCAGCCCCAGAAAGCATCATGGGGAATATCCTGAGTTTTGCAAGAACTACTATTAGAAAATAGAGGAAGAAGAATTAAGAGATAGTAAAGATTTTTTTAAAGTGATGAGCACAAAATGGTTGTCGTGAGTTTGACCGGGGCGTGACCCCCCAAATGGAGAATTGAATGTCAACCGGAAGTTTCGGGTGTTGACCGGAACCGGAAGTCATGTGGTGACGTGGAACGACAAAGAAAAATACTGGCCTCTTTTTTGCTTTGAGAGTCGTGGGTACGGACTGGACCTTGGGTCCCTTGTGTGGGATCAGTAATTTAACAGTGTCCTCTCTCTCTTTCTCTCTGCCTTTCCTCCTCTTCCGAACAGAGCCCATGATATGAGCCTGGAAATAAAAGCTAAGCAGCTTGTGACGATATATTTCTCGCGCTGTACTTTTTTATCGACAAGATGACAGCCTTTTAGTGTCGTGAATTTGGAGGCATGTTGACAAGACCCACTATACAACATATATCGCTTTGAGTACTGGGATCATATATCACTACGTTACACTGTGTGTGTGCAGTTAGTGCACCAGAGACTGCCATTTAAGCAGTGGTAAGTGAAATCAAGATGGAGGCCTAAAAGCTTATTGTGAGAAATTGTCTTCTGTATGAATTCAAACTTGGAACAAAAGCAGCAGAAGCAGCCAATAGAATATATATTTAGTGAAAGAAAAGTTAGTTATGCCACTGTGCAAAAATGGCTCAAAATGTTTTCAGGTGGAAACAGTGATGTTCAATGATCTGCATTGCCAATAGTGTCATACCCTTTCCATCTTTTTTGTAGATCTATAAATTAACCATTTAATGTAGATAGTGTAAAAGAAACAACTATGTAAGCACCCATATCTGTTAGAAATCCCACAATGCAACATATCTCCTTTCTTGCCCTTTGGGTTCTGTTAGAGATTCCACAAGGCAACATGACTTCCACCCAGGTTAAGAGTAGTTGAATGATTTGGAGGGAATTTTTTTTTGTAAAGAAATGGTCTTAGTAATTCCTTCATACTCATTATGGTGCAATTATTGGACCATATTACCTTTAGGCACCCCTTTTTGATCTCGATTAAGAAAGGACATGTTTTTCATTTACACCGTCAATATCCGGTTGTTTGTTAGGGGTTAGAATTAAGGGTTAGGGGTTAGGGTTAAGGGTTAGGGTTAGGGGTTAGTTTTATAATTTTAAAAAAAAACTAAAAATCGTCTGTTAAAACAACTGGATATTGATGGTGTAAATGAAAAACATGTCCTTTCTTAATCAAGATCAAAAAGGGATGCCTAAAGATCATATAGTTCAATTTATTTTCCCAACTTTTTCGAGAAATTTTTGGATTTTACCCACAGCTGGAAGAAGAATTGTTGGATGCATATGTTTCCCAAGAGTATGTTAAATGCAAACAAGAGTGCAGATAATTTTTGACTCTTTCTTATATATTTCTAAGAATTGATGAATAAGTAATACAAATTCTTCTTTAATTACAATGTATGTAATTCTGGAAGTATCTAAAATCCTCAGGATTCAAAATCCAGTCCTCAACATTGACTTATGGTTCAACAGTGTAATGAGTGGTGTGTATTTTCAGTTGCATAGCTTAGCCAAGAAAATGACATATATGTTGAAATGACCTAATGGGATTTGATTGGATGGTTGAATGAAGGTGATACACAACTATGGCTCAACTAAGTCATATAAGCAAGTGATTAACAAGTGGGAGGAGATTAACAAAGAGAAGTGGGAGGAGATTAACAGTGGGAAGTGGGAGGAGATTAACAGGAGATTAACAAAGAGAAGTGGGAGGAGATTAACAGTGAGAAGTGGGAGGAGATTAACAGTGACAAGTGGGAGGAGATTAACAGTGACAAGTGGGAGGAGATTAACAAAGCGAAGTGGGAGGAGATTAACAAAGCGAAGTGGGAGGAGATTAACTGTGAGAAATGGGAGGAGATTAACAAAGAGAAGTGGAAGGAGATTAACAGTGAGAAGTGGAAGGAGATTAACAGTGACAAGTGGGAGGAGATTAACAGTGACAAGTGGGAGGAGATTAACAATGAGGAAAGAGGGAAAGAAAGATGTCCCTAGTAGTGTAAACTAAGATAGAGTATATTGCTCCGGTAGCATTTTCATATGTGATCAGAATAATCAGTTAGGGTGTTGGCTTGGTTTCATTGTTTAATGGCATATCAAACCTTTGTGGGTAATTTAATGCCAAAGCCATCCTTGTAGAAGAACAGTTGTGGTACTATTTAATCCATCACTGATGGGATTTGGGGGTTCATACCTTTTCCAGGTGTTATATACCAACTTAGTGGGTATATAATATGATGAGAATTATTTCTATTAAGACCATGGGGTATGAGATATGAGAGCATCCGTGGTTATGCCCACATCCAAATCTTTCTACTTATTTGAGTAGTTGACTGGTACCTTACTTCTGTAGTCTATTTCTTGCATAGCTGGAACAGTAATCTGTTGTCTTCATTACTTCTGGTCCTGTAGTCTGTAGCTTGACTGGTCTTTTGTTTTCCTATTATTTCAATTGTTGACTCTGGTTCTCAAGAAGTTCACAAAGAGACAACCAAGTTTTATATTCTGTGATCACATTTTTATTCAGAACCAGAACTTTCTCAACTGCAATGGAATAAAGCAAAGCCAATGCTTACATTATGACATTTCTCACTTAATTGCTGAACTAACTACTTATTTCCCACAATTTCCCAGTGGCAGAAAGTTGGGTCACCTTGATATCACTCAGTGTCAATCATCTAACCCTACAGATTTTGAATTTCAACAACTTTAAATTCAAAATCTAGCTCTACACTAACAGTCCCAAAATAACAGTTATTATCAATATACAACACAAGTGTATTAGTCTAAAAGTAAAAGTAATAACCAACTGGAGTTTGAACTCGCTTAATACGATTTTGCAGTACAACATAGGGAAACCCTGATTTTATGTAAAAGAAAAAAAAAAGTATTTCCTCTTTGAGAGACTCCAGACATCAGGGATTTAACCTGACCCTATTTAGTTTGGTGAGAGGTGGTGTCTGGGTTGACAACATCAGATATATCTTTGATAAGAAAGCACTGATACATGGCTGTAAACCTAAGTCCTTGTTAGAATGATGTTTTGAAGTAAATACAGTGATGATGCATCTGATACTAAATTGATGAGAAGAGTTACTAGACATTAATCCCAGTCACCAATGGTATTATTGTTGTTATTGTAGAGATTCTTGGAGTGATTAGTTTGCAATCTGATATAAAAAAAATGACTTGATTCGGCATTAAATGACCCCAAAAGGGTTGATATGCTGTAAAACAAAACAAACAAGCAATAAAACCAAATAGATTCGGTGACTCGAGTTCAAATCCTGGACGAGGCTGCTTGCATTTTACATAGTGCTAATAATCTTGGGAAAGGTATGCATCCAACTATTCTCCCTACAGCTATGGGTAAATAGTAGGGCAGACTGGGCTCTTTAAACTTGGTATGGCAACCAATTTAGGAGAAGGAAAACCCTGAATAAACTGTACATAACTTTTAATTCTTAATTTTTTTTTTTTACCTGTATGAGTAGATATTTAAAAGTTTACTATCTATTCACCTCTGAACACATGCAAAAGATGGCAGAGGTATCACATTCTTTCTGTGTAAACAAGCGACACGTGCGAGAGCCATTGCCAGCAGTTTAGGTAGGATTGCAGTGATAGGAGAGCCAATGGGAGCGGCTTAAAGTAGGCAGAATTGACACATGCAAAAGCCGTTGCCTATCATTATTGTAATCTGAGTCCTTCTGCTCAATTATAATGAACTAACCATTGGTTTTTGTACTTTGGTTACACTAGGATCACAGTGGTGGGAGAGCTGTTGTGAGTGGTTTAAAGTAGGCAAAGAGTTAAAAACTGGCCTTGTGTCACATCCTGCTCATGTGGCAGGGTTGATAAATGTGCACAC
The DNA here is from genome assembly GCA_023376005.1 of Doryteuthis pealeii. Lineage (NCBI taxonomy): Eukaryota > Metazoa > Mollusca > Cephalopoda > Myopsida > Loliginidae > Doryteuthis > Doryteuthis pealeii. The sequence continues at coordinate 9,681,162 of CM042148.1, forward strand.
ATTGATCTCAGCCTTTTAGCTGAGAGTATTTAATCATTTTCCTATGAAGATTAGATATCTCTTAACACCTTTTTTAATTGCCTAGTTACCTAAATATTTCCACTTTGAGACACCTCAAACATCAGGGTTTGAACCTGACCCAGCCGTGCTCGGAGGTGTAAAGAAAAAATAATTGAGAAAATTAGTGTTTGAATCAAATTGGCATTTATTACAACTGTTGCCATTGATGTTTCTGGTGTAGAGATACAATAGATAATTATCTCTCAGCAAAGAGATGATTGTTATATGGGTAATTCAATGTCAAATTATCCAGGCCATGTCACCCACCCTCTTCAATCTTTCTGAAATTTTGTCCAGGTGTGGACTATGTTAAAGTTTGAGCTTCCAACTTTAAAAATTGGTAAAGTTATGTTGATTTTTAGCTCTCCAATTTTGAGAGGAGGGTGTTGCAAAAAATGGTGACTTTTTGTAACCTGGTTTTATCTGTAAAATGAGTTCTAGAGCTTCCTTACTCCTAAAAATTGGTATATAAAAGTATTTTTTCCAAGGAATCCAAAAATGCTATCTTAAAGTCTTAAAGTCAACCAATTTTAAGTTATTGATGATTTCTGATTTTTTTCATAGCAAGATCAATATCTCAATGTGGCCGTGAGTCTACGACAATTTTTTTTTCTATTATTATTTGTATCAAAAAGATAGTTTGGTTTTTGTTCAGAACTGAAAACTGATTTGCAAAATTTTAACTGATGTTGTAGCTTGTTTTTTTTTTTTTTTTTTTTAAATTGGTAACTCAAATTTTGGGGATTGTCTAACTTTAATATAGCCCATAGCTGTACAAAATTTCAGAAAGATTGAAGGGGGTGGGTTACATTTTTACTTTTTTCTGGATGATTTGTCATGGAATTACCCATATACCCTTCTAACATACTTGGGTGTATATAATCGGTGGAGAGTTCTCGGATATATAATAAAGAGGAGACAGATAGTTATATATAATAAGACATGATAGAGATCATAGGTGGTCTTAATTGGTAACTTTTGCTTCTACTTTGGCTGCCATTTTCTACCATCTAGTGGGCTTGTCAAGGGTTTGTCTTCTTCATTCTGCAGGGCTGGTCATTCTTGTTTTTGATATTCAATTAACAAAACAAGACTAAGTGTTCTTAATAATAAAGTTTTATTTCCCCAGCCCATAATTCCGCCATGGGTGAGTTGCAAACCCTAAGGGACATCCGCTCTCATAGGGAGCCGACTCGCATCTGGTAACTAAACTAAAACTTATTTTCATGGTGCCTAATCACCTACCATCTAGGGGGCAAGGTTATTAACCATCACTGGGTAATTTTCCATATATCCCATCATTTTAAGTTAACGGACCCTAATGTGAATATCTTAACTACAGGTACGTTCATAATTTATGATTGTTGATAAATTATGTAACATAATTATCTCTCTGCAAAGTGTCACATGACAGTCCCAGAAACCCTTTCTTGACCTCTTTTTACCTGTAATCTTGGATTAGAAGTATCCTTACCATGGTATGGTAAAGCAACATAGCTATATTTTCTACACTTGTCAAATATATATTTACCAACTGCACAAACAGGATGCAACAGAAGGTCAATTTTTAAGTGGAAATTAGAATTTAAATCAGAGTTTTCCTTCTCTTAGACTGGTTGCCATACCAATGTTAATGTAGAAGAATTCCAATAATAGTTGAATTGGCAGACAAGACAGCAAGGAAGCCATAACCCAATACGGATCTTACCTTGTTGCAAACCTACTGCAGAATGCAAGGTTATTTATGAAACATCATAACACCATAGAAACCAAGCAGCCAATCAGAACTCAGGGAATGGAATCACCCAAATGCATGAATGGAGTATTCCTGAGTTCCATAAGTACCAGCTGGTTTGAGAACCAGTTCAGTTGTGCTTAGCTAGTTGCTGTTGGTCAAACTAATAGTATACTAACACTTCAACAGTTAAATTGGTCAGTATTCCCTACTATTCATCCATAGCTGGAGGGAGAATAGTTGGATAGATTCTTTTCCAAAGGGCATCAGTGCTATGTGTCATGCAAACAGCTTCATCCAGGATTTCTACTTGGTTCGCCGTGTCCATTTCCTATGACGATAAATATTAGACTATGAGTGCCTCACTAGTCAAGTAAGCTTTTTCCATTTTGTACCTCTTTCACATACTGCTGCTTCATAGAACAAGTGTATAATTCTACCATGGGACACATTTATATATTCTTTCAATACCACTTGTATGCATATTGTGTGTATAAAAGGTTAAACATTTTGTTAACGCCTCCGATTATGACATGAAGGCTCCTGAGTTCAATGAAAAGGTTTCCGAGTTTGACAAGAAACACCTGAAGAAGGATGGAGGGCACATCGGCCAAAATGTTGTGTTTATAACAATAAAGATGTAGACAACATTCTGAAAAGTCTAATTATACACATTATTAGAGTCAGATTATTATAATAATAGAATAATAATATGGAAATCTGATATCACTGATAAGTTAAAATGACAATTTTTCCAAGTTGTGGTTGTGTCAGTACTGCTGTATGGCTGCACCACTTGAACCCTAATGAGGCACCTGGAGAATAAGCTAGATGGGAGCTGCACAAAAGTGCTGCATGCCATCTTGAACATGGAAACAACATGCCACAAGGAAGCAGTCGTACTGCCACTTTCCCCTATCTCACAAACCATCTGAGTGAGACAAACAAGACATGATGGACACTGCTAGAGAATCAAGGACAAACTCATAAGCGACATTCTCCTATGGAAATCAGCTCAGGGACATGCTGATGTGGGCCGCCCATCAAGGACCTACATTGACTAGCTCTGCGCAGATACTGGATGCTGCACAGAGGACCTCCTGGGGACAATGAATGATAGAGAAGGTTGATGATGATTTGAATAGAATGAGTTCTGAGGTGAATAGATAGTGAACTTTGAAATATCTTATCATACAGGTAAAAATACCAAGAAAATTTGATACAGCTGTTGGGGAAATTTGGTAGGTAAAGAGTTAAAATTCAACAGTTATTCTAGTGAGTTTTCTATTGGTTAAAGAGTCTATGGAACTCACCTTTTGATATAATACAAAGATGTACCATCATATTTCTTTTAATGCCCTCCAATATTCTTGAGATTAATTGAGGGAGGCACATGGTGTACTGGTTAGAGTCATAGTAAATGGACTCATCAACCCAAGTTCAAATTCAGGACAAAGCCAAAGTTCACATAGCACTAATACCCTTGGGAAAGGTATGAATCCAACTATTCTCCCTCCAGCTATGGGTAAATAGTAGGTCAGACTGGGCTCTTTAACCTTTAGGCAACCAGTCTAGGAGAAGGAAAACTCTGAATTCAAACCTCTTAAATCTTAAATCTTTACTTGGTGTGGTCACTACTAAAATAAGCTCAGTCCTACTTAGTGATCTATTTCAATTTAAAATAAAATAAAAAAGTGCCCCAAGTTCAAATACTGAACGAATCTGTTTGTATTTCACCTTGTCCTTGGGAAAGGTATCAAGCTATCTCTTCTATTACAAGAATCATACTAAAAGTTCATAGACTCACATTGAGGAAAGCAGTTCTCCATTGATAATAAAGTAAAAGAGGCAACTCACACATGGCTAAGAAAGCAGCCAAGATTCTTCTATTTGTTGGAACTACATGTCCTCATTCAAGGGTGGAATAGTCTGATTGAAAAGTAAGGAGATTAAGTTGAAGATTAGATTTAGAATCCTGTGATTTAAGTTAATTTTGGTTTGATTTGTGTGCTACATACAGATAAAAACCTGGCAGAGATTCAATTAAAAAAAGGTAACCGAAAATTAAGATGAAGAAAAATACTTGTTCAAATTTCTAAATAAAGGTTTTGTTTTGGCCTTTTATCTGTCACTAGCAGAGATACACAGCATGCCCAGGATCTAAAAAGTTAAAAAATAAATCTCTTATCTATATTTATATATTGATTAATAAGAATTATTTTTCTATACATTTGTTTTATCATCTTTTATTCTGTATATTTTTTTGTTCTTAAGTTGTTTATTTTTATAATTTTTCTTGTTTTAACTTTTTTTTTTTTTTTGTCTTTTATTTGCTTTTTATCATGTTTTAGATTCACTTAATTTGTTTTATTCTTTTATCATTTTCAAAAGTTATTATTTTAATATATAATTAATTCCTATTTCTATTTAGCCTTTCTTATGGAAAATTAGGGGTAAAAATTTGTTTACCCCCTCTTGAACCAGAGAGATTTCTGGATTTCATTGAACTTTGATCTTTGCTGGTCTCCAACAATTTAACTTTATAAAAAGACCTGCACTTGGTTGTTATATAAGCAAACATACAGACAGACAAACAGGCATACAGAATCTTTCTTTTATATATATATATATATATATATATATATATATATATATATACATATTTGACAGCATATAAGATGCACTGGCTTATAAGACGCACCCCCATTTCAGCAGGTCAGATTCAGGAAAAAAGTTTTTAGTGTATTTAAGCATATATTGTTGAAAACAAACTAGCTGTGCATTACACAAGCAGAAACATAGCTGTATAAAAGCAATTTGTCAGTTTAGGGTAGGTAAAAGTACTGAGCGTAAGTTGGGTTAGTGAGTATCATAGAGAAAATTAGCCTAGGCCTACGGGAGGTCTCAAACTTCACCTATGATGTATAAGATGCAGGGCAATTTTTTGAGCCAGCATTTTGTAAAAAAAGTGTGTCCTATATGCTGTCAAATACGATATATATATAGAGAGAGATTTATCATTTTTTATACTCTTATTATATTTTAACTTTTATTATAGAAAATGAGGGGCAAATACAAAGAAAAATAAATTGTGAATTTTATTGAGTTTTGGTTTTTGCTGGTCACCACCAATTTTCCTTTTATAATTAGTATTATTTGTATTATTCGGACTATTGTCCTCATCTTCATTGTTATCTGTACAATGTTTCGGCCAATGTGCCCTCCGGCCTTCTTCAGGTATTTTCTTTATCCACTAGGCTATGTGTCCAATTGGACACATAACCTAGTGGATAAAGGGGTTAGGTTAAGACAGTTCCAAGTGACAGTTATCTCTAGACTGCAGGTTCAATCCTGGTCAGGGGCAGCAGTAACATAGAATAATTATTAACACAGCAGTAACATAGAATAATGATGAACCCAGATTAACACCTCTACCCCATGCGAGGCAAATGAAGAGGACACAAGAAGATTTAGCAAGATTGAGAGATGGCAATGGCAAACTGGTGAGTTATTATAAATTAAGTAGCTTGTTTTCTAATCTCCTTTGTAGTATGCATTAAACAATTCAATTTCTCAGTTGAAATGCATTTTCTTGGCTTTTAATTAAGATCAAAGTGTAGTACCTGTTCTTAGAGTTCAACATCAGATATGTCTCTAACATGAAGACATTGATACTAAAATCCTAAGTCTATCTTTTAACTCTTTATCTACCACTGCCATCCGCAATAGCATGGTAAAATGGTTGACAAGCTAGTATCGTATCGCTGATCCTTTACTACTGAATAGAAATGTATTCATTTAATTCATTTCTCTTTTTTATCACTAAACTATTGTCAAAGTTTGTGTAGACTGATCAGTATTCAACTCTGTTGTAAGTTGAATCTGCTTATGAGAATCCAGACTTGGAAAGTGGTTCAAATAGCAGCTTGGGCTATTCTACTATGTGGCATGGTCAAGTCTATTTCCAGGATTTTGATTGGCTGGTAGTTTTAGTGTGTATATTTTTATCCATATATACTGAACACTTAACCATGTCCTGTCAGTTGCTACAGAGCAGTGTATTCAGTTACTTTGTCTTTTTTTTTTTTGTCTGGCGACTGGACGCTAGTCATAGCCTTCCTGAGAAGAGTATGATGTTCATTCTACAACTATTTTCTAAAAGCTAACAATCTTGGGCGTTTTTGAGAAGTCCAGCATTTTGATAATTTTGTTAGTATCAGCCAGACAGTGAGGGAGTCTATCCCCTTTTCATTAGCACTAGACCAAGGAGATTGTTTAGGCGTCTGAAGTGGAGCACCACCCCTACCTTCAGCTCCTTACTTTACCGCACAGATCTCCATACTACTCATACACTGAAATAAAAGCTAACAATCTTGGGCTCCAGCATTTTGATCGTTTTGTCAGTATCAGCCAGACAGCGAGGGAGTCTATCCCCTTTTCACTAGCACTAGACCAAGGAAATTGTTTTGGCCTCAGCTCCTTACTTTACCGCACAGATTCCAGTTCTACTCATACACTGAGTTGTTGTGGGCTGGTATTGAACCCAGAACCTAGTGGTTTCTACTCCAACTGAGCTGAAAATAAAATGTTCAGTTTTTCTTTCTTTTTTTTCTCACATTGCTTTTAAATATTTTCGTTTGCCGGGAAACTCTTTGTTTCTCAAAACCCGATGTCTTCCTAGCTAAATTTTATGTTGTGCCATTTTTCTGTTCTTGCAAAATGACTACATTAAAAAAAGAATAACTGCAGAGGCCATAACAACATTCTTAGGTCAGTCTACAGAAAAATTACATTTGGGAAAAGGTGCAAGAAGAATACAATAAAACATTCACATATAGAAAATATAAATCTAGGATAAAAATTTGCACAAATAGAAATAAAAATAAACAAAGTCCTACTTTTCCCCTCCAAATAAATGCCAAAAGTTTTCAGTGAATGTGTTGAGGAGTTGAAATGCTGTTGACTAGAGCTTATGTTTTTGCTTTTTTGTATTTTTAAAAAATATCTTTTTTATGTTCCTTTTCAGGTTTTCCAATATGGAATGTAGCAATAATCACTAAAGCAGAAACTAAAATATAAAATCAAAACTGAATTCAATTTACGAACGTATTTTGAACTAAGTCAGCAAAACCTATCTGTAATCTTTGTATGTAAATGACAGATATTATTAAAATTTGACTATCTTTTTGTATTTGTATTTTTTATATATTTTTTTTTTTAATTATTTTTTATTTTTATTTTTATTTTTATATCTTTTATTTTTATTTCTATTTTTGTTTTTATTTTTATTTTTATTTTTTATTTTTTTAATTATTATTTTTTGTATTTGTATGTAAATGACAGATATTATTAAAATTTAACTATTTTTTTTGTATTTTTTATTTTAATATGAGTCAAAAATTAATTATAACTGACAATGATTTATCTAACAATAAATAAAATTAAGATAAATGATGAATATGTTTGACAAGAAATGGGAAAATGGATATTTCTTCTGGTTAGATATCTACTTTAATTCATAAAGTTTTCTAATTGTTTTTTCCCCAAACAATCAGATATATCTTTCTGAATTTCTTTCTTTCCTTTATAAGTTGATTCATTGCTAATGGTAGGTGGGTGGTTAGTTGGGTGGTTGGTAGAGATACAATACAGTAATGCCTTTAGAAAAGCTATAGATATTCTTCTGTTCTGCACAGCCATGGTTAAAATAAAAGGGCATTTAGGTACATATACAGGAAATGGACCCATCGACCTGAGTTCAAATCCTGGACAAAGCTATATGCATTTCATATAGTGCTAAAACCATGTGGTCTAATGGTTAAAGTCATGGGAAGTAGACTTGTCGACCTGAGTTCAATTCCTGGACAAAGCTGTTGTCACATAGTGCTAATACCCTTGGGAAAGGTATGAAGCCAATTCTCCCTCCAGCTATGGGTAAATAGCAGGGCAGACTGGGCTCTTTAACCATGGCTAGGTAAGCAGTTTAGGAGTAGGAAAATTCTAAATTCCAACCTGCTAAACTCCGCTTAAGAAATTGACCTTGTGTCGCATCCTGCTTGTGCGGAGGGGTTGGTAAATATATATATATAGTGCTAAAACCCTTGGGAAAGGTATGAGACTTTGTGAATTGGAGATAAAGGAAATAATTGAGCTGATCCAGACCACAGCACTTTTAAAATTAGCTACAATACTTATGAGCATCCTGGATTGATGTGGAGACTTGCTACCTCTCTGATGTTAGTGAAAACCAGCAGTTACTTATAGTATTGGTGGGAAAACCCATAAACAACAGTTGGACTAATGTAACAAAAGTGTAAAGCTAGTATATATTTACCCAACCATATCGCCATAGGTAAAGGGGACAGTTTAGCTCAGTATGTAGACTGCCCTTGCCAACTCAGTGTATAAGTAGCACAGGGATCTGTGCGGTAAAGTAAGGAGCTGATGGTAGGTGTGGTGCTCCATCTCAGTCGCAAAAATAATCTCTTTGATCTAGCACTAGTGAAAAGGGGATTGACTCCCTGGGTATCTGGCTGATACCAACATTAGGCCACATTGCCAACTTTACTATATCGGGTAGGATGTGATTTATGATCAATTTTTAAGCAGAGTACTGATAGTTTTATAGTTTTCCTTCTCCTAAACTGGTTGCCTCATCAAGACTGCCCTACTATCCATAGTAGGAACCTGTTGAACTCCTGTTTGTGCGGAGGGGTTGGTAAATATATATACTATCCATAGCAGGCTGGAGAATAGACTGATTCATGTCTTGACCATCAGTGTTAGCACAAAGTGAAACCCAAACAGCTTTGTCCAGGATTTGAACTCTGATCACTGATTCCATTTTCTATGATGATAACTGTTGCACTAAGTGCACCTTAGGTAGAGAGGTGTAAGTATCAGAATGATAAAATAATAATAATACATAAGACTAACTCATGACAAGTTTCACACCATCGACCATCAGGTTAATTTAATTCAACAATGTGTGTAGTCAGAAGGATACTAAATTCATAGTACTCTCTTAATGTAGGTGATATAAAGCTCAAGTCATGTGACAGAATTTAGGTCACATGATTTAATCAGGTGCCAAATTACAAAGCAGGTATGATTGAATTAAACCCACTTGATGATCAATAGTATAGAACGCAGAGTTGTGAGTCAGTCTTATTTCTCATTATCTTTTAGTAATATATATATATATATATATATATATATATATATATATGAGGAAGAGAGAGATTGGTTTTCATATTTATATGTGTATGCCAATGCCAAGAATAAATTAAGTATTTCTTTGAGCTTATCTTTTCAAGATCCTGCCAGAACATCTGAAGCAGCAATGTACAAAAAATCAAAGATCTTATCAGGATATAAATTCTTCACCTTTGACCTATGGTCTCTTTAATTCTTAAAATCCTAAGCTGCCCAAACTCATGGCCAACTCTCAACCCACCCCCACCGATTTCTAACTGAAAAATAGCTGAAAGTGGTAAATGTTATAGTCTGTTATTTAATAGCTTTACAGACACGTTGTTAAATAACTGATTGCACAATTTTATAGAGAAACCAAAATACATTTAAAACAATAATAAAATCAAAAGAATTATTTTTGAAGGGTTAATGAAAATGGAGAAACAATATAGTTATTTACTAAGCTTAGCTCAGATGCAGCACAAGGCCAGAAGTATGGGGCGCCCAATGAGAATCAAGCTCACTAATAATAGTTTGTGAATTTAGCTTGCCAAACATTAAACCATGTGAGGTGACAATAGTTATTTACTAAGCTTAGCTTAGATGTGGCACAAGGCCAGAAGTATGAGACACCCAATGAGAATCAAACTCACTAACAATGGTTTGCAAATCTAGCTTGCTAATCATTATACCATGTGGGGTGCCCATAGTAACAGTATTCATGGGGATTCGCTGGAGCCCTTATTCTCCGTAGTTGGCTATTTCAGAGGAAAGAAGGAAACAAGTACAATTATTAAATGCAGACACTTGTATTATCAAAAGGTACAGAAATGTTGTTGCAAATTTTAATGGTATTTGCTACCAGACTCATCTTTGAGGTTAAATACTGTTTGTTGGAGAAGTGGTGATAACAGGTATTCTGGTCGCTGGTTGGAATGTTGTTAAGACGCTTCGTCAGGTCGTTTCTCATTCTTCAGCCTTCTGTTAGTATGCTATTGTATCAGCCTTAGAACGTTTGCTGATACAATGCCTTAGAATTTTTGCTGGTGGTAGAGTTCTGTAGAGATGCGTCCGTTTGTTGGTTCTCGTCCGATAAGTAAAGTAGGGGAGGCTATTTTAGAAGCTTCTCACCTGGGTAACTTTTCTTTAAATGACGGTGGATGGGGCCCTTTTCAAGCAGACTATTTAGGTCCTCAGCCTTCTGATAAATGTGCTGTTGAAACAGCCTTCACAAAGTATGCTGTTAAAAAATGCCTCCGTCCAGGTCGACAGTCTGTAGACAAGTTTGGTGGTGGAACCGCTTATTTTGCGACTTCCCTCAGTGATTGCTCTGTGATAAGTGAGGTTTGGTTTGATTCTTGCGCCAACCTCCTGTTGGTGATTTGCCCCCTAGCAGCAGGGGAAGATAATTCTCTGTTGAATTTCTGATAATAGTTATTTACTAAGCTTAGCTTAGATGCAGCACAAGGCCTGAAGTATAGGACACCCAATGAGAATCAAACTTACTAACAATGGTTTACAAATCCAGCTTGATAACCATTACACCAGGTGAGGTGCCCACAACAATATATGCCAAATGTACTGAACTTCATTATGAATATGTGGAATAGTTCAGGGTGTTTCAAAACGTACTATCATATGAGAAGTACAGGATCTTTTGTCAGTGGGGCAGTAGAATACTCTGTTTGCACCTCTATAGAGGGGTAAAATACCCCCAATTGTGCAATCTGTTGACCATTTGTGGTGACCCGTAATGCTTAAGTACAGAATCTTAGTGGCTGAGCAGTCCATGACATGCAACATTCCATTTTGGACCTTACTTAGGCTTGATGGGCGATTGGAGAGGCCCCCTCTGATCAATCTGCTGATGAAGCCCTAGCACCTATATGTTTGTCCCAACCCCTTTGCCCTTATGGCAAATCCCCAACACTTTTTATCATATATGTGCTAGAAGGCAGTGGCTAAGGGTCTTAGTGTCCTGGGTATGATGTTAAACTGCATCTAGTGATGAATTTCCAATCCTGCAACTCTGAGGAATGTGGAGTACCAATTTATAACCATTATTCCCAGGTCCACCCTGACCCGGAGTGGTAGTACCTGCTAGGATCTCACCTATAGGTTGAATAGAAAAACATTGTTTATCTTTTGCTAATTCTATTGTTGCATAATTGTGTATTGGAGTGGGTTTTTGACAAGCTCTGTAGCGAGAATTCTAAGGTGCCATTGTTTTTCAGATCAGAGTATGGAAAAATACCAGTAAATGGTTATGGCCCCAACTGACCCCAGAGGTGTGCATCTCATGAGTCATGTGGTAGAGTTATTTAGGTAATCAGTTTAAATCTAAATGGCATGCAGAACAGACATATTTTGCTGAGGTTGGCTCAACCGCGTGGTGAATCGGATGGGCAGTAATAGAATCTTTGATCAAAGAAAAACAAAGTCTTGTAGTCGATTAATGCATGACTTGAAAAGAAGCCCTTAGTTAGAAGAAGACAAGAAGAGAGTAGACAATGATGGTCTGAAACAAAGAAGTAAAGGGAACAACTCCAGATGATCATAGCCGAAAAGAAGAAGATAGAAAGAAGAAATGGAAGCAAGTAAGTCATGGCTCTCTCTGTCTCTCTGTCTCTCTGTCTATCATCCAAAGACTCTCTCTATCACTCTTGTTTATATACAGGAAATGGGCTATATAACACTATGTTTTAGTGATTGGCATGGTAAAAAAATACAGTGTACAAATTTGCTTGCAATACTTGGATTCATAATTTAACAATTAAAACAAAGATATTTGACTTCTTTTAAAAACTAAAACTACTCATACTTATATAGAATCAGTGTGGAGGCATTTGGTGCAATGGTTATCATCATAGGAAATGAAATTCTCTACCCGAATTTAAACGGGATTGTTTGCATTTCACATAGCACTAATACCCTTTGGAAAGGTATGCATCCATCTATTCTCCTGTCAGCAATGGGGAAATAGTAGGGCTGACTGTGCTCTTTAAACTTGATTGGGCAATCAGTTTAAGATCATGAAAACTCTGAATTAAAACCTGTTAAACTCTGCTTAAAAATGACCTGTCACATCCTACTTCTAGAGAGGGTTTGGTATATATATATATATATATATATATATATATATATATATTACCAATATTAATGAATATATATATATTACCAAATATTTAATGATATATATATATATATATATATATATATATATCATTAATATTTGGTATTATATATATACATTAATATTTGGTAATATATATATATATATATCATTAATATTTGGTTTTATATACATATATATATGAAGATAGGATGGATGGGTTTAGAATCCGATAATATGAGGTAGATAAAAGGATAAGTGAGCAAGAAATGAATAACTCAAAACAAATCAAGGGTTGAAATAATTTTGTCCGTGTTACCCGGACTTTGACTGACGATGTACAGGTAACACGGACAAAATTATTTCAACCCTTGATTTGTTTTGAGTTATTCATTTCTTGCTCACTTATTCTTTTATCTACCTCACACACATATATATATATATAAGTAATATTTGGTTTTATATACATATAGCAGTGTGTCTATATATAAATTTATGTTGGTATGTATGTCTAACTATTGTTTATGTGATGTATCACCACTGACATATATCCAAAAATTCATGAAGAGTTCAACTCTAATTACACAGAAAATTTGAAGTTTGTATCTGTTAACACCAACCCCAGTTATGGATTAAATAGTACCAATATGGTTCTTCTATAAGCATGGCTTTGGCATTAAATAAGCCATGAAGATTGATATGCCATTAAATAAAGAAACCAAACCAAACCAAACCAAACCAAACCCTTTGTCATTAAGTATTAGAATTTCAGAGTAATCAATATTTAGAGAAACTAATCAGTAAATGTTTGCTACTCAAGCTTCACCGAGAAGTATCTTCAGGACAGCACTGTAAAACGGTAGGAGAAACAGATATATGAGAAAATAAAGAAAAGATATAAATTTACATTCTCTAATTTCTTTTCAGGATAGCTTAATCTCAAAGTAAACTTTATTTTGGAAAAGTTACATTATTAACATAACTAGTACAAAATAAAAAATGTCCTCACAGCTTCAGAATTTCAAGTTGTAGAATTCAACCAACTCTCCTTAGGGGTTGGCATGGGACACAAGGTTAGTTTAAAGTGGAAGCCTGGCAAGAAGCAAACGTCTCCTAGGGAAGGTTAAAAAATGGTTCAGTCCCATTGGCATTCCCCTTTCAGAGTGACTTGATTTCAGGCAATAAAACTCGGCCCTTACATCTTCAAATGAGGAGGCAAGTGTTGCTTGGGGGAGGGGAAGGGAGTGTGGAAGAAATGCAAAGTGGCTCAAGTTAGTGATTTTACACTTCAAATTGTGAGGCTTATGTACCTATAGTTTTAACTACAGGTCAGCCATAATTGATCAATTACCCAGTACCACATTTGCTATGTAAATTAATCAGTACCACAATTTTTATGCAAATTAGTCAGTACCACATTTGCTATGCAAATTTGTCATTACTATATTTGCTATGCAAATTAGTCAGTACCACAATATGCAAATTAGTCAGTATCACAATATGTAAATTAGTCAGTACCATATTTGCTATGCAAATCAGTACCACAATTGCTATGCAAATTAGTCAGAACCACAATTGCTATGAAAATTAGTCAGTATCACGATATGCAAATTAGTCAGTACCACAATTGATATGCAAATCAGTCAGTACAACATTCGCTATGCAAATTAGTACTACAATTGATATTCATATTAGACAGTACCACATTTGCTATGCAAATTAGTCAGAACAACAATTGCTATTCAAATCAGCCAGCACCACAATTGCTATGCAAATTAGTTGATAATATTGTTTTTACTTTTTGTTTTTTTTAATTTCATTTTTTTATTTCAGAAAACTGAAATTCAAGAGTCCTTGAAAAAAAAAGGACAATATCACACATTCATTCAGCCATCCACTTTTTAACAATGCTGTAAAAATGTTGCATCGTTGAGGATCTCCTTATGTGATGAGCCTGTGAAACTGCAATAGTGATGATGATGATGGGCATTTGTGTCCATTTTCTTAATTACTGCTGCTCTCAAGTTTCAAGTTTCTGGGAAAAGAAAAAGGAAATGACAATTATGAACTTCCAATTCTATTTGAGTTGAAATGTGTTTGAATGTTGTTGCACCTTAGTCTATGAATGCATCAATCACTTCTTGTAGAGGAGAACGCACATGCATACATGTGCACATTCAATTTGTTGATTTATAGAGAGGCCCGCACTCCACCCCTGCCAAATATGCCAAAGGGCAGAGGTCATAAGCTCAGATAATAGAATCAATCAACTGGGTTAAAATTAAAATTGAAACTTGTTGTATCTCTATTTACCAACCCCTCCACATGAGTAGGATGTTACACATGGTCAATTTTTTAAGTAGAGTTTAACAGGTTTAATTTCAGTGTTTTCCTTCTTCTAGACTGGTTGCCTAATCAAGGTTAAAGGGCCCAGTCCACTGTACTATTTACTGATAGTTAGAGGGTGCATGGTATAATGGTTAGAATTGTGGGAAATGGACTCGTCAGCCTGAGTTCAAATCCTGGATGAGGTTGTTTGCAATTCATATAGTGCTAATACCCTTGCATGCAACTATTCTCTCTCCAGCTATGGGTAAATAGTAAGGTGGACTAAGTTATTTAACCTTGGCTAGGTAACCAGTCTAGGAGATGGAAGACTCTGAATTCAAACCTATTAAACTCAGCTTAAGAAATTGACCGTGTGTCACATTCTGCGTGTGCGGAGGGTTTGATATATATATATATATATATATATATATATATATATAAGTAAAGAAATAACAAAAGACTTAGAGATTTAGCATTATAATCTATTTCATATTAATTACATAAATAAAAAATCTTTTCTAAAAATTCGTTTGCAGGCTTACCGCCAACGGTTAATATTCATATTGTTTAAATAAGTGAATTCGTCTGGTGTCAAACTTGGAATATGTCTCTATTTTTCAAAATCTGTTACACTAAGAGATACATTGAGAGATACATGGATTGTTGACCGAGATATTTGTGGCGGAAGTGCTCATATTTGAAACTACAACATAAATTTTTTCTTTTTTGCAACATCAAGGTTTTCGCTTGGAATTCATATCACAGGACTAAAAAATTTAAAGAATAAAAAAATAAAAATCTGTTTTCAAATGCCTTTAAAGTAATAAAGAATTCATCATTCGCACTTGATGAGTCGGGAGAGTAGCTCAGTATGTAGACTGCCTTGCCAACTCAGTGATATAGTAGCACAGGATCTGTGCGGTAAAGTAAGGAGCTGATGGTAGGTGTGGTGCTCCATCTCAGTCGCAAAAATAATCTCTTTGATCTAGCACTAGTGAAAAGGGGATTGACTCCCTGGGTATCTGGCTGATACCAACATTAGGCCACATTGCCAATTTACTATATCGGGTAGGATGTGATTTATGATCAATTTTTAAGCAGAGTACTGATAGTTTTATAGTTTCCTTCTCCTAAACTGGTTGCCTCATCAAGACTGCCCTACTATCCATAGTAGGAACCTGTTGAAACTCCTGTTTGTGCGGAGGGGTTGGTAAATATATATACTATCCATAGCAGGCTGGAGAATAGACTGATTCATGTCTTGACCATCAGTGTTAGCACAAAGTGAAACCAAACAGCTTTGTCCAGGATTTGAACTCTGATCACTGATTCCATTTTCTATGATGTAACTGTTGCACTAAGTGCACCTTAGGTAGAGAGGTGTAAGTATCAGAATGATAAAATAATAATAATACATAAGACTAACTCATGACAAGTTTCACACCATCGACCATCAGGTTAATTTAAATTCAACAATGTGTGTAGTCAGAAGGATACTAAATTCATAGTACTCTCTTAATGTAGGTGATATAAAGCTCAAGTCATGTGACAGAATTTAGGTCACATGATTTAATCAGGTGCCAAATTACAAAGCAGGTATGATTGAATTAAACCCACTTGATGATCAATAGTATAGAACGCAGAGTTGTGAGTCAGTCTTATTTCTCATTATCTTTTAGTAATATATATATATATATATTATAATATATATATATAATGAGGAAGAGAGAGATTGGTTTTCATATTTATATGTGTATGCCAATGCCAAGAATAAATTAAGTATTTCTTTGAGCTTATCTTTTCAAGATCCTGCCAGAACATCTGAAGCAGCAATGTACAAAAAATCAAAGATCTTATCAGGATATAAATTCTTCACCTTTGACCTATGGTCTCTTTAATTCTTAAAATCCTAGCTGCCCAAACTCATGGCCAACTCTCACCCACCCCCACCGATTTCTAACTGAAAAATAGCTGAAAGTGGTAAATGTTATAGTCTGTTATTTAATAGCTTTACAGACACGTTGTTTAAATAACTGATTGCACAATTTTATAGAGAAACCAAAATACATTTAAAACATAATAAAATCAAAGAATTATTTTTGAAGGGTTAATGAATGGAGAAACAATATAGTATTTACTAAGCTTAGCTCAGATGCAGCACAAGGCAGAAGTATGGGCGCCCAATGAGAATCAAGCTCACTAATAATAGTTTTGGATTTGCTTGCCAAACATTAAACCATGTGAGGTGACAATAGTTATTTACTAAGCTTAGCTTAGATGTGGCACAAGCCAGAAGTATGAGACACCCAATGAGAATCAAACTCACTAACAATGGTTTGCAAATCTAGCTTGCTAATCATTATACCATGTGGGGTGCCCATAGTAACAGTATTCATGGGGATTCGCTGGAGCCCTTATTCTCCTAGTTGGCTATTTCAGAGGAAAGAAGGAAACAAGTACAATTATTAAATGCAGACACTTGTATTATCAAAAGGTACAGAATGTTGTTGCAAAATTTAATGGTATTTGCTACCAGACTCATTTGAGTTAAATACTGTTTGTTGGAGAATGGTGATAACAGGTATTCTGGTCGCTGGTTGGAATGTTGTTAAGACGCTTCTCAGGTCGTTTCTCATTCTTCAGCCTTCTGTTAGTATGCTATTGTATCAGCCTTAGAACGTTTGCTGATACAATGCCTTAGAATTTTTGCTGTGGTAGAGTTCTGTAGAGATGCGTCCGTTTGTTGGTTCTCGTCCGATAAGTAAAGTAGGGGAGGCTATTTTAGAAGCTTCTCACCTGGGTAATTTTCTTTAAATGACGGTGGATGGGGCCCTTTTCAAGCAGACTATTTAGGTCCTCAGCCTTCTGATAAATGTGCTGTTGAAACAGCCTTCACAAAGTATGCTGTTAAAAAATGCCTCCGTCCAGGTCGACAGTCTGTAGACAAGTTTGGTGGTGGAACGCTATTTTGCGACTTCCCTCAGTGATTGCTCTGTGATAAGTGAGGTTTGGTTTGATTCTTGCGCCAACCTCCTGTTGGTGATTTGCCCCCTAGCAGCAGGGGAAGATAATTCTCTGTTGAATTTCTGATAATAGTTATTTACTAAGCTTAGCTTAGATGCAGCACAAGGCCTGAAGTATAGAACCCAATGAGAATCAAACTTACTAACAATGTTTACAAATCCAGCTTGATAACCATTACACCAGGTGAGGTGCCCACAAACAATATATGCCAAAATGTACTGAACTTCATTATGAATATGTGGAATAGTTCAGGTGTTTCAAAACGTACTATCATATGAGAAGTACAGGATCTTTTGTCAGTGGGGCAGTAGAATACTCTGTTTGCACCTCTATAGAGGGTAAAATACCCCCAATTGTGCAATCTGTTGACCATTTGTGTGACCCGTAATGCTTAAGTACAGAATCTTATGGCTGAGCAGTCCATGACATGCAACATTCCATTTTGGACCTTACTTAGGCTTGATGGGCGATTGGAGGCCCCCTCTGATCAATCTGCTGATGAAGCCCTAGCACCTATATGTTGTCCCAACCCCTTTGCCCTTATGGCAAATCCCCAACACTTTTATCATATATGTGCTAGAAGGCAGTGGCTAAGGGTCTTAGTGTCCTGGGTATGATGTTAAACTGCATCTAGTGATGAATTTCCAATCCTGCAACTCTGAGAATGTGGAGTACCAATTTAAACCATTATTCCCAGGTCCACCCTGACCCGGAGTGGTAGTACCTGCTAGGATCTCACTATAGGTTGAATAGAAAAACATTGTTTATCTTTTGCTAATTCTATTGTTGCATAATTGTGTATTGGAGTGGGTTTTTGACAAGCTCTGTAGCGAGAATTCTAAGGTGCCATTGTTTTTCAGATCAGAGTATGGAAAAATACCAGTAAATGGTTATGCCCCAACTGACCCCAGAGGTGTGCATCTCATGAGTCATGTGGTAGAGTTATTTAGGTATCAGTTTAAATCTAAATGGCATGCAGAACAGACATATTTTGCTGAGTTGGCTCAACCGCGTGGTGAATCGAGAGGGCAGTATAGAATCTTTGATCAAAGAAAACAAAGTCTTGTAGTCGATTAATGCATGACTTGAAAAGACCCTTAGTTAGAAAGAAGCAGAGAAGAGTAGACAATGATGGTCTGAAACAAAGAAGTAAAGGAACAACTCAGATGACATAGCCGAAAAGAAGAAGATAGAAGAAGAAATGAAGCAAGTAAGTCATGGCTCTCTCTGTCTCTCTGTCTCTCTGTCTATCATCCAAAGACTCCTCTATCACTCTTGTTATATACAGAAATGGGCTATATAACACTATGTTTTAGTGATTGGCATGGTAAAAAATACAGTGTACAAATTGCTTGCAATACTTGGATTCATAATTAACAATTAAAACAAAGATATTTGACTTCTTTTAAAAACTAAAACTACTCATACTTATATAGAATCAGTGTGGAGGCATTTGGTGCAATGGTTATCTCATAGGAAATGAAATTCTCTACCCGAATTTAAACGGGATTGTTTGCATTCACATAGCACTAATACCCTTTGGAAAGGTATATCCATCTTTCTCCTGTCAGCAATGGGAAATAGTAGGGCTGACTGTGCTCTTTAAACTTGATTGGGCAATCAGTTTAAGATCATGAAAACTCTGAATTAAAACCTGTTAAACTCTGCTTAAAAATGACCTGTCACATCCTACTTCTAGAGAGGGTTGGTTATATATATATATATATATATATATAATATATATATATATATTATATTACCAAATATTAATATATATATATATATTACCAAATATTTAATGATATAATATATATATATATTATATATATATCATTAATATTTGGTAATATATATATATATCATTAATATTGGTAATATATATAATATATATATCATTAATATTGGTTTTATATACATATATATTGAAGATAGGATGGATGGGTTTAGAATCCGATAATATGAGGTAGATAAAAGGATAAGTGAGCAAGAAATGAATAACTCAAAACAAATCAAGGTTGAAATAATTTTGTCCGTGTTACCCGGACTTTGACTGACGATGTACAGGTAACACGGACAAATTATTTCAACCCTTGATTGTTTTGATGTATTCATTTCTTGCTCACTTATTCTTTTATCTACTCCACACATATATATATATATAAGTAATATTTGGTTTTATATACATATAGCAGTGTGTCTATATATAAATTTATGTTGGTATGTATGTCTAACTATTGTTTATGTGATGTATCACCACTGACATATATCCAAAAATTCATGAAGAGTTCAACTCTAATTACACAGAAAATTTGAAGTTTGTATCTGTTAACACCAACCCCAGTTATGGATTAAATAGTACCATATGGTTCTTCATAAGCATGGCTTTGGCATTAAATAAGCCATGAAGATTGATGTAGACCGATCAGTATTCAAATCTGCTTATGAGAATCCAGACTTGGTAAGTGGTTCAAATAGCAGCTTGGGCTATTCTACTATGTGGCATGGTCAAGTCTATTTTCAGGATTTTGATTGGCTGGTGGTTTTAGTGTATATATTTTTATCCATAAATACTGAACACTTTACCATGTCCTGTCAGTTGCTACAGAGCAGTGTATTCAGTTACGCTATGTCTTTTTTTTTGTTTGGTGCCTGGACGCTAGTCACAGCCTTCCTGAGAAGGTGAGTATGATGTTCATTCTACAACCATTTTCTAAAAGCTAACAATCTTGGGCGTTTTCAAGAAGTCCAGCATTTTGATAATTTTGTTAGTATCAGCCAAACAGTGAGGAAGTCTATCCCCTTTTCATTAGCACTTGAAAAAGGAGATTGTTTTGGCGTCTGAAGTGGAGCACCACCCCTACCTTCAGCTCCTTACTTTACTGCACAGATCTCCATACTACTCATACACTGAAATAAAAGCTAACAATCTTGGCCCAGCATTTGATCGTTTTGTCAGTATCAGCCAGACAGCGAGGGAGTCTATCCCCTTTTCACTAGCACTAGACCAAGGAAATTGTTTTGGCCTCAGCTCCTTACTTTACCACACAGATTCCAGTTCTACTCATACACTGAGTTGGAGGGCTGGTATTGAACCAGAACCTAGTGGTTTCCTACTGCACAACTGAGCTGAAAATAAAATGTTCAGTTTTTCTTTCTTTTTTTTCTCACATTGCTTTAAATATTTTCGTTTGCCGGAAACTCTTTGTTTCTCAAAACCCGATGTCTTCCTAGCTAAATTTTATGTTGTGCCATTTTTCTGTTCTTGCAAAATGACTACATTAAAAAAGAATAACTGCAGAGGCCATAACAACATTCTTAGGTCAGTCTACAGAAAATTACATTTGGGAAAAGGTGCAAGAAATACAATAAAACATTCACATATAGAAAATATAAATCTAAGATAAAAATTTGCACAAATAGAAATAAAATAAACAAAGTCCTACTTTTCCCCTCCAAATAAATGCCAAAAGTTTTCAGTGAATGTGTTGAGGAGTTGAAATGCTGTTGACTAGAGCTTATGTTTTTGCTTTTTTTGTATTTTTAAAAAATATCTTTTTTATGTTCCTTTTCAGGTTTTCCAATATGGAATGTAGCAATAATCACTAAAGCAGAAACTAAAATATAAAATCAAAACTGAATTCAATGTACGAACGTATTTTGAACTAAGTCAGCAAAACCTATCTGTAATCTTTGTATGTAAATGACAGATATTATTAAAATTTGACTATCTTTTGTATTTGTATTTTTATATATTTTTTTTTTTAATTATTTTTTATTTTTATTTTTATTTTTATATCTTTTATTTTTATTTTTTTTGTTTTTATTTTTATTTTTATTTTTTATTTTTTAATTATTATTTTTTGTATTTGTATGTAAATGACAGATATTATTAAAATTTAACTATTTTTTTTTGTATTTTTTATTTTAATATGAGTCAAAAATTAATTATAACTGACAATGATTATCTAACAATAAATAAAATTAAGATAAATGATGAATATGTTTGACAAGAAATGGGAAAATGGATATTTCTTCTGGTTAGATATCTACTTTAATTCATAAAGTTTTCTAATTGTTTTTTCCCCAAACAATCAGATATATCTTTCTGAATTTCTTTCTTTCTTTCCTTTATAAGTTGATTCATTGCTAATGGTAGGTGGGTGGTTAGTTGGGTGGTTGGTAGAGATACAATACAGTAATGCCTTTAGAAAAGCTATAGATATTCTTCTGCTCTGCACAGCCATGGGTAAAATAGAAGGGCATTTAGGTACATATACAGGAAATGGACCCATCGACCTGAGTTCAAATCCTGGACAAAGCTATATGCATTTCATATAGTGCTAAAAACACGTGGTCTAATGGTTAAAGTCATGGGAAATAGACTCGTCAACCTGAGTTCAATTCCTGAACAAAGCTGTTGTCACATAGTGCTAATACCCTTGGGAAAGGTATGATGCCAATTCTCCCTTCAGCTATGAGTAAATAGCAGGGCAGACTGGGCTCTTTAACCATGGCTAGGTGAGCAGTTTAGGAGTAGGAAAATTCTGAATTCCAACCTGCTAAACTCCGCTTAAGAAATTGACCTTGTGTCGCATCCTGCTTGTGCGGAGGGGTTGGTAAATATATATATATAGTGCTAAAACCCTTGGGAACGGTATGAGACTTTGTGAATTGGAGATCAAAGAAATAATTGAGCTGATCCAGACCACAGCACTGTTAAAATTAGCTACAATACTTAGAAGCATCCTGGATTGATGTGGAGACTTGCTACCTCTCTGATGTTAGTGAAAACCAGCAGTTACTTATGGTATTGGTGGGAAAACCCATAAACAACAGTTGGACTAATGTAACAAAAGTGTAAAGCTAGTATATATTTACCCAACCATATCGCCATAGGTAAAGGGACAGTTTAGCTCAGTATGTAGACTGCCCTTGCCAACTCAGTGTATAAGTAGCACAGGGATCTGTGCGGTAAAGTAAGGAGCTGATGGTAGGTGTGGTGCTCCATCTCAGTCGCAAAAATAATCTCTTTGATCTAGCACTAGTGAAAAGGGGATTGACTCCCTGGGTATCTGGCTGATACCAACATTAGGCCACATTGCCAACTTTACTATATTGGGTAGGATGTGATTTATGATCAATTTTTAAGCAGAGTACTGATAGTTTTATAGTTTTCCTTCTCCTAAACTGGTTGCCTCATCAAGACTGCCCTACTATCCATAGTAGGAACCTGTTGAACTCCTGCTTGTGCAGAGGGGTTGGTAAATATATATACTATCCATAGCAGGCTGGAGAATAGACTGATTCATGTCTTGACCATCAGTGTTAGCACAAAGTGAAACCCAAACAGCTTTGTCCAGGATTTGAACTCTGATCACTGATTCCATTTTCTATGATGATAACTGTTGCACTAAGTGCACCTTAGGTAGAGAGGTGTAAGTATCAGAATGATAAAATAATAATAATACATAAGACTAACTCATGACAAGTTTCACACCATCGACCATCAGGTTAATTTAATTCAACAATGTGTGTAGTCAGAAGGATACTAAATTCATAGTACTCTCTTAATATAGGTGATATAAAGCTCAAGTCATGTGACAGAATTTAGGTCACATGATTTAATCAGGTGCCAAATTACAAGCAGGTATGATTGAATTAAACCCACTTGATGATCAATAGTATAGAACGCAGAGTTGTGAGTCAGTCTTATTTCTCATTATCTTTTAGTAATATATATATATATATATATATATATATATATATATATATGAGGAAGAGAGAGATTGGTTTTCATATTTATATGTGTATGCCATTGCCAAGAATAAATTAAATATTTCTTTGAGCTTATCTTTTCAAGATCCTGCCAGAACATCTGAAGCAGCAATGTACAAAAAATCAAAGATCTTATCAGGATATAAATTCTTCACCTTTGACCTATGGTCTCTTTAATTCTTAAAATCCTAAGCCACCTAAACTCATGGCCAACCCTCAACCCACCCCCACCGATTTCTAGCTGAAAAATAGCTGAAAGTGGTAAATGTTATAGTCTGTTATTTAATAGCTTTACAGACACGTTGTTAAATAACTGATTACACTATTTTATAGAGAAACCAAAATACATTTAAAACAATAATAAAATCAAAAGAATTATTTTTGAAGGGTTAAGAAAAATAGAAAAACAATATAGTAATGTACTAAGCTAGCTTAGATGCTGAACAAGCCAGAAGTATGGGGCGCCCAATGAGAATCAAACTCACTAATAATGGTTTGAATTTAGCTTGCCAATCATTAACCATGTGGGTGACAATAGTTATTTACTAATTAGCTTAGATGTGGCACAAGGCCAGAAGTATGAGACACCCAATGATCACTCACTAACAATGGTTTGCAAATCTAGCTTGCTAATCATTATACCATGTATACATATTCATGGGACGCTGGAGCCCTATATTGGCTATTTCTAGTTCAAAAGTACAGAAATGTTGTTGCGGTATTTGGACTTTAAATACAGAAGTGGTGATAACAATTCTCTAAATTTCAGGTCCATCTCAGCCGTAGTATGGGAACCCAATGAGAATTCAAAAGAGACGTCCTTTGTTGCTATCGTAGCTTTTGATTCTCACCAACAAATGAGGTGATTTTTCAAGCAGACTACGCCTTCTGATAATGGCTGTTGAAACAGCCCACTATGCTGGCCCCGTCCAACACTCATAAAACCATTCACTTCCCTCAATTGTCATAAGTAGCTTGCAACCTCCTTTATCCTACCACTCTTTTGATAATAGTATTTACTAAGCTTGCTTAGATGGCACAAGGCCTATAGGACACCCAATGAGAATCAAATTCACTAACAAAGGTTTGCAAATCCAGCTTGATAACCATTACACGATGTGAGGTGCCCACGGTGAAACAATATATGCCAAATGTACTGAACTTCATTATGAATATGTGGAATAGTTCAGGGTGTTTCAAAACGTACTATCATATCATATGAGAAGTACAGGGTCTGTCAGCTGGGGCAGTAGAATACACTGTCTGCACCTCTGTAGAGGAGTAAAATACCTCCAATTGAGCCAACTGTTGGCCATGTGTAGCAACCTGTGATGCTTAAGGACAGAATCTTAGTGGCTGAGCAGTCCCTGACATGCAACATTCCATTTTGGCCCTTATTTAGGCTAGATGGGCGATTGGAGAGGCCCCCTCTGATCGAACTGCTGATGAAGCCCTAGCACCTATATGATTGTCCCAACCCCTTTGCTCTTATGGTAAATCCCCAACTCTTTTTATCATATATGTGCTAGAAGGCAGTGGCTAAGGGTCTTAGTGTCCTGGGTATGATGTTAAACTGCATCTAGTGATGAATTTCCAATCCTGCAACTCTGAGGAATGAAGAGTACCCATTTATCACCGTTACCCCCAGGTCCACCCTAACCCAGAGTGGTAGTACCTGTTAGGGTCCCACCTATGGGTTGAATAAAAAAACATTGTTTATCTTTTGCTAATTCTATTGTTGCATAATTGTGTGGTGGAGTGGGTTTTTGACAAGCTCTGTAGCGAGAATTCTAAGGAGCCATTGTTTTTCAGATCAGGGGATGGAAAAATACCAGTAAATGGTTATGGCCCCAATTGACCCCAGAGGCATGAATCTCATGAGTCATGTGATAGAGTTAGTTAGGTAATCAGTTTAAATCTAAATGGCACGCAGAACAGACATATTTTGCCGCGTGGTGAATCGGATGGGCAGTAATAGAATCTTTGATCAAAGAAAAACAAATTCTTGTAGTCGATTAATGCATGACTTGAAAAGAAGCCCCTAGTTAGAAGAAGACAAGAAGAGACTAGACAATGATGGTCTGAAACAAAGAAGTAAAGGCAACAGCTCTAGATGATCATAGCCGAAAAGAAGAAGATAGAAAGAAGAAATGAAAGCAAGTAAGTCATGACTCTCTCTTGTTTATATACCGGAAATGGGCTATATAACACTATCTTTTAGTGATTGGCATGGTAAAAAAATACAGTGTACAAATTTGCTTGCAATACTTGGATTCATAATGTAACAATTAAAACAAAGATATTTGACTTCTTTTAAAAACTAAAACTACTCATACTTATATAGAATCAGTGTGGAGGCATGTGGTGCAATGGTTATCTTCATAGGAAATGAAATTCTCTACCCGAATTTAAACGGGATTGTTTGCATTTCACATAGCACTAATACCCTTTGGAAAGGTATGCATCCATCTATTCTCCTGTCAGCAATGGGGAAATAGTAGGGCTGACTGTGCTCTTTAAACTTGATTGGGCAATCAGTCTAAGATTATGAAAACTCTCAATTCAAACCTGTTAAACTCTGCTTAAAAATGACCATGTCACATCCTACTTCTACAGAGGGGTATATATATATATATATATATATATATATATATATATATATATATATTACCAAATATTAATGATATATATATATATATACCAAATATTAATATATATATATATATATATATATATATATATATATATTATATATAATATATATATATATATATATATATATTAATATATATATATATATATATCATTAATATTTGGTTATATACATATATATATGAAGATAGGATGGATGGGTTTAGAATCCGACAATATGAGGTAGATAAAAGGATAAGTGAGCAAGAAATGAATAACTCAAAACAAATCAAGGGTTGAAATAATTTCGTCTGTATTACCTGGACTTTGACTGACGATGTACAGGTAACACGGACGAAATTATTTCAACCCTTGATTTGTTTTGAGTTATTCATTTCTTGCTCACTTATTCTTTTATCTACCTCACATATATATATATATAAGTAATATTTGGTTTTATATACATATAGCAGTGTGTCTATATATATAAATTTATGTTGGTATGTATCTCTAACTATTGTTTATGTGATGTATCACCACTGACATATATCCAAAAATTCATGAAGAGTTCAACTCTAATTACACAGAAAATTTGAAGTTTGTATCTGTTCAAATTTCCAGTCTTTTAACACCAACCCCAGTTATGGATTAAATAGTACCAATACATTTCTTCTATAAGCATGGCTTTGGCATTAAATAAGCCATGAAGATTGATATGCCATTAAATAAAGAAACCAAACCAAACCAAACCCTTTGTCATCAAATATTAGAATTTCAGAGTAATCAATATTTAGAGAAACTAATCAGTAAATGTTTACTACTCAAGCTTCACCGAGAAGTATCTTCAGGACAGCACTGTAAAACGGTAGGAGAAACGGATATATGAGAAAATAAAGAAAAGATATAAATTTACATTCTCTAATTTCTTTTCAGGATAGCTTAATCTCAAAGTAAACTTTATTTCGGAAAAGTTACATTATTAACATAACTAGTACAAAATAAAAAATGTCCTCACAGCTTCAGAATTTCAAGTTGTAATATTCAACCAACTCACCTTAGGTGTTGGCATGGGACACAAGGTTAGTTTAATGTGGAAGCCTGGCAAGAAGCAAACGTCTCCTAGGGAAGGTTAAAAAATGGTTCAGTCCCATTGGCATTCCCCTTTCAGAGTGACTTGATTTCAGGCAATAAAACTCGGCCCTTACATCTTCAAATGAGGAGGCAAGTGTTGCTTGGGGGAGGGGAAGGGATTGTGGAAGAAATGCAAAGTGGCTCAAGTTAGTGATTTTACACTTCAAACTGTGAGGCTTATGTACCTATAGTTTTAACTACAGGTCAGCCATAATTGATCAGTTACCCAGTACCACATTTGCTATGTAAATTAGTCAGTATCACAATTTTTATGCAAATTAGTTAGTACCACATTTGCTATGCAAATTTGTCAGTACCATATTTGCTATGCAAATTAGTCAGAACCATGCTATGCAAATCAGTCAGTACCACATTTGCTATGCAAATCAGTACCCCAATTGCTATGCAAATTAGTCAGAACCACAATTGCTATGAAAATTAGTCAGTACCATGATATGCAAATTAGTCAGTACCACAATTGATATGCAAATCAGTCAGTACCACATTTGCTATGCAAATTAGTCAGAACCACAATTGCTATGCAAATTAGCATCACATTTGTGATCCAAATTAGCCAGCACCACAATTGCTATGCAAATTAGTTGATAATATTGTTTTTATTTTTTATTTTTTTATTTCATTTTTTTATTTCAGAATACTGAAATTCAAGAGTCCTTGAAAAAAAATGGACAATATCACACATTCATTCAGCCATCCACTTTTTTAACAATGCTGTAAAAATGTTGCATCATTGAGGATCTCCTTATGTGATGAGCCTGTGAAACTGTAATAGTGATGATGATGATGGGCATTTGTGTCCATTTTCTTAATTACTGCTGCTCTCAAGTTTCAAGTTTCTGGGAAAAGAAAAAGGAAATGACAATTATGAACTTCCAATTCTATTTGAGTTGAAATGTGTTTGAATGTTGTTGCATCTTAGTCTATGAATGCATCAATCACTTCTTGTAGAGGAGAACGCACATGCATACATGTGCACATTCAATTTGTTGATTTATAGAGAGGCCCGCACTCCACCCCTGCCAAATATGCCAAAGGACAGAGGTCATAAGCTCAGATAATAGAATCAATCAACTGGGTTAAAATTAAAATTGAAACTTGTTGTATCTCTATTTACCAACCCCTCCACATGAGTAGGATGTTACACATGGTCAATTTCTTAAGTAGAGTTTAACAGGATTAATTTCAGTATTTTCCTTCTTCTAGACTGGTTGCCTAATCAAGGTTAAAGGGCCCAGTCCACTGTACTATTTACTGATAGCTAGAGGGTGCGTGGTATAATGGTTAGAATCGTGGGAAATGGACTCGTCGGCCTGAGTTCAAATCCTGGATAAGGTTGTTTGCAATTCATATAGTGCTAATACCCTTGAATGCAACTATTCTCTCTCCAACTATGGGTAAATAGTAATGTGGACTAAGTTCTTTAACCTTGGCTAGGTAACCAGTCTAGGAGAAGGAAGACTCTGAATTCAAACCTATTAAACTCATCTTAAGAAATTGACCGTGTGTCACATTCTGTGTGTGCGGAGGGTTTGATATATATATATATATATATATATATATATATATATATGTAGAGAGAGAGAGAGAGAGAGAGAAAGAGGGAAGAATTGTTGGATGTATACCTTATATATATATTAAATGCTTATATAAACCAATTTTTAGGAGTAGGGGAGTGCTAGAATTTATTTTAGAGACAAAATAGATTACAAAACGTCTCCATTTTTCATGTACCCCACCAAATTTGGAGAGCTAAAAATGGACATTACACCACATTACCTTCAACATAAACTCATGGTATCATTTTCCCATCAATGCACAGAAAAAGGCATGAAGCAAATCTCCCTGAATTATGTTCTGTTGTTAGTTATCTTGACAAGTGAAGTGTTATCAAATAAATAGACAATCTAAGTAAAGAAAAAATGGAGTGGCCTAATGTCAGTATCAGCCAGACAGTGAGGGAGTCTATCTCTGCCACTGACACTAGCACTAGACCAAGGAGATTGTCTTTGCATCTGAAGTGGAGTGCCACACTTACCATCCGCTCCTCACTTTACCACAGAGATCCCTGTGTGGTTGGTTTTTATGGCATGGGGGCCTCTCTGACTGACCGTCTAGCCTAAGTAAGGGCCAAAGTGGAATGTTGCATATAAGGGACTGCTGAGCCACCAGGATTCTGTCCTTAAGCATCATGGGTCACCACTCATACCAAACAGGTAGCTCCATTGAGTTTTCCCCCTCTGCAGAGGTGCAGTCAGTTTATTATACAGCCCGCAGCTGACAGGACAGTCAGTCTTTGGTGGAAAATATCTGATGAAATAATGAGCAGCATTTTATTTAGTTATCTGTAGAAAATCTAAGTGCCTTAATTTTAGATATTTAAACACACAGCAGAAACCCCCAACATTCAGCATCTTCCAGCTTGTGCATGGGTTAAAATTCTCGATATTTTCTTTTTAAACTAGATCTTGCACTACAAGATGATCTCTTTGTTTTTCAGCTGGATTACCCCTACTAAAGGAAGTCATTAGTTTTCCTCTCAAAAGAAGGGATAAGATTCTCTCTCTTTCTTTATGATGATTTTCATTGGTTTAGAAATTGAAAATTCTATTGGTTACCAGTCACAGAATTGTCTACCAGAATCTAAGAATAGAATCAGCAACAAGAAGAAGAAGAAAAAAAAGATCTTGAAGAATATAAGCTGTCAATTGAAGAACCAAAAGAAAATTGGTCAAAATGGCTTATTCTACTGACAAAAAAGCAGACAATTAATTCTTTGTTGAGGGTTTCATGTACAAAATTTGGAAATACCAAATTCTTTCAGAAATTTCCTGATAATATATCTGAAGAGACTTTTTCTTTCAATGGAAGTAAAATTCTTGGATAGAAAAAAAATCAATAATTGTGTGTGTAGTGTACACACACACACACACACACACACACACACACACATATACATATATATATATATATATATTATGCCTACAGGTTAAGGAATCACGTTCATTGTACATTTATATTTACATTTTTTGTGTAGGTATTTTTTAAGAGATTTTTGCACACAAGTATTTGATATCAACTATTCCTATTTAATTTGCACACAGTTGTATGATTGGTAGGTTATTTGAAATTTTATGAAAATAACCTTGTTGGGTTATTTATGCCAAAGACATTTTGTTTTTGTCATTCTTGTTGGGTATTAATTTTTTTTCTCATTTTTTTAAACACATTTTTTAATACTCATTTTTTCTATTTAACCTATGGGACCCTAACAGGTACTACCACTGTGGGTTAGGATGGACCAGTGTGTAAGGGTGATAAAGAGCTACTCCACATTCCCCAGAGTTCCAGAATTGGAACTTCACCACTAGATGCAGTTTAATATCATACCCAGGACACTAAGACCCTCGGTCACCACCTTCTAGCAAAAGTAAGGGCCATGGTCTAATGGTTAGAGTTGTAGGAAATGAACTCTTCAGCCTGAGTTCAATTCTTGGATGAGACTGCTGGCATTTCACATGGTGCTAATACCTTGGGGAAAGTATGAATCCAATTCTTCTTCCACCTATGGGTAAATATTAGGACAGACTGGACTCTTTAACCATGGCTAGGTAACCAGTCTAAGAAAAAGAAAACTCTGAATTCAAACCTTGTGTTGCATCCTGATAGTGTGGAGTGATTGGTAAATACATACATTATAAAAAGGGTTGGGGGTTTGCCATAGGTACTACCACTCTGAGTCAGACTGGACTTGGGAGCAATGATGCGAAAGGGTTCTCCACATTCCCCAAACTCCAAATTCCCAAGTAAGGGCCAAAGTGGAGTGTTACATGTCATAGACTGCTCATCCACCAGGATTCCATCCTTAAGAATCACGGTGGCCCCATTGGGGGAGGGGCAATACCCCTCTGAAGAGGTGCAGTCAGCATATTCTACAGCCCCAACCAACAGGGTGGTATATATTAGTTAGTTTTGGCCATAGATATAATTTACTTTTGATCACACCATCCCAAATGTGGCAATGCACATAACTGGAAAAAATTTAATAATTACATCTTATGTATAATACACACCTCATTTTATTCCTCTTAGTAATTTTAATTTCAATAATGCCACAATATTGGCTCATATCCATAACAAAAGATTGAGAAAGATTTTTCAAGTTGTTGCTATTTCCCTTTTTCACTCTCTTAACACTTGGCTTGGATTTTTCTACATATCCCATTTCCTAAATAACTACAACACACCTAAAATTAATTAATCATATTTTCACACTAATCACTCGCTTTTGGACTGTTAGAGTAGAAAAAAGATTTGAATTAGATGTTGTTTGAATTCAGACCTGGCTGTTTGAGCAGGTGGATTGATTGATATTCGATAATAATATTAGTAGTAAAATAGCGACTAGTAAAACTTATGCAAACCTGTGTGCATGTTTAAATGTTTGTATATGTTAAAAGAGCATCTTTTAACATTCAGAAGTTCTAAGTCTTTTATGTCACTACAAAGAATTAAAAACTTACCAAGAGATGATTAAATTTAAACTATATATCTGACGTTAGATTCTACTTAAACAAAATACATATATATATAAAAGTGATGGTGGATAAAAACAGACATATATACGTGTGTATGAATATGAAGACTTTTAATCTGTACTTAGACAAAGACACAAAGAGAAGAGCAGAAATAATAGTTCAGTTAATAATATTATGTTATTAACTGTCCTATTATTTCAGCTCCACCCTCTGTGTGTGTTTGTCTGCTGTTTTACACATGTAAAAGTATCTATTAGACATACAATATTTTTTTGTTATTTTTAGTATATATATGTAAGAGTCATAGGAAGCGCGTGGTGTAATGGTTAAAGTCATGGGAAATGGACTCGTCGCCCCGAGTTCAAATCCTGGACGTGGTAATTGCATTTCACTTAGTGCTAATACCCTTGGGAAAGGTATGAATCCTACTCTCCCTCCAGCTATGGGTAAATAGCAGGGCAGACTGGGCTCTTTAACTATGGCTAGGTAACCAGTCTAGGAGAAGGAAAACTCTGAATTCAAACCTGTTGAACTCCACTTAAGAAATTGACCTTGTGTCACATACTGCTCGTGCGGAGGGGTTGGTAAATATATATATATATATATAGAGTCATTCAATAAATAAGGTGAATTTTGTATATGTATGTATTTACCAACTCCTCTGCACAAGTAGTATGTGACAAAAGGTCAATTTCTAAGCAGAGTTTACCAGGGTTATTCAGAGTTTTCCTTCTCCGAGACCAGTTGTTATACCAAGGCTAAAGAGTCAAGTCTTATTGGAAAACCGATAGAGAATTATCTCCCCCTGCTGTTAGGGGGCAAATCGCCAACATACGATGATGGTGGCAAAACCAAACCCCAACACTTATCTGAAGGTTGTCAACCTGAGTAGTCACCTTAACAAGGGCTCTATCCACAGCCTACTTAAAAGGGCAGTTAACTAGGAGATTCGCTCATAAAAAAGCACTCCCCAACACTTTACTTATCGGACGAGGACCAACCAAGACGGACATGTTTTTAACAGCATTCCAAAACCACAGTGAGTAGAACCCCTTTTCTAGCGCTCTTCATCAATGAACTGTTAATTTCACCTCTCAAGATAAGTCTTGTAGCAAAGCCATCAAATTTGCAGCAATTTTTGTACCTTTATAATACAGGTGTTTTAATTTCATTGTGTTGTTTGTCTTCTTTCATCCGAAATAATTGCCGACCACCGGGAGAATAAGAGCTCCCTATGAACCCCCTGTAATTCCTCTTATGTTGGCGATTCCCCCCTAGCGGCAGGGGTAGATAATTCTCTATCGGTTTTCTGATAGTCTGTCCGACTACTAAACCATGGTTGAAAATAGTTGGATTCATAATTTCCCCAAAATGCGATATGAAATGCATTCAACCTTATCCAGGATTTGAACCCGTGTTACCATGTCATATCCTATGACAAATCATTACCTCATGGGCATGTCCAGGTCAATTTTCTATATGTTGGCAATAGAAAGCACTGTTTACAGCTACATCTTTTTCAAGGAAATCAATAATGATATATATCCTCATGTTCCAGAAGACTGTCAGCATCACCTTCTTTACTGACTGTTGTGCCTAAAGAGTCAGAGTGTCAGGGGTTGTTGTTGTCTCTGCTTTCTTCTGGCTCTCTTTGCTGTGGTGGCTTCTTTCTTCTCTTTTTCACTCCTTTTCATGCCTTGTTTGACAAGGAGGCGCCAGGATGCTCAGTTTTCTGCACTTATGGATTGTCTTTTTGACTTGGTTCGATGATGTACGGTGGGACTAAATTGCTGCACTGGAATAGAAAAGTGGCAGAATAGATTAAATTTTCTAAAATTCTATTCCTGTAAGGAGAATAGTCTTCCCATAATTGATGGAACCATTCCATCAGCTAAAGACAATTGTGTAGTAACCCCCCCCCCTTAACTGCATCTGCACGAGTGGTGGAACAGACCAATTTTTGAATGGCAATCTCTGGTTCAATGACTGCAAACAAACAGTGATACTTATTGGGTTTTTTGTTCTCTCCTTCCTTCCTTCTGACTCTCTTTTTCACTCCTTTTCGTGCCTTGTTTGACAAGGAGGTGCCAGACCGCTCAGTTTTCTACACCAACCTCCCATGTGTTGGTGTTGATGTAGCATGTCCTTCCTGTAGATGTCTTTGAAGCATTGACATGGTCTCCCTACCAGTTGGGAGCCTTCTACTAATTTGCCATACAGTAAGTCTTTGGGGATGCGGCCTTTGACAGATGATGCCGACCATGCTATTCATGTTTGTGTTAGGCACTTTATCTTGCCAGTAAATGCATAAGATGTTGTGTAGGCACCTGAGGTGGAAATTGTCCAGTTTCCTTTCATAGCTTGAGTATGTGGTCCAGGCTTCACTATAATACTGCAGGGGAAATAGGGTCATGAGAAATCTGTTAAAGACAGCTTTCAAAGCAAGAAAGAAGAGAAAAAAACCAAAACCTTCCTATATTACAAGATGTAAAATCAAAACTGATTAAAATCAAAGTCTAAATCTATACATATATAAAGGGCAGTTGGTATGTATGTATGCATGTAAGTCTGGATGAAACTATGAAAATAAAACAATTAAGGACAAAGTAAATATATATACACATTAAATATCACCGGTTCTTGCTTTTTGTGCAAAAATTATGAATATTTGATTTATATTCAAAGATATTTAAAAATCAAACTATACATAGAGATAGTATTTAATTCAACTTAAATCGATACGCACCCTTATCTACCCAGGCAACACAGGGTAGCTGCTTCTAGTGCTAAATAAATCTGATTTTTTTTTACTGGAAAATAAAAGAAA
>CM042148.1:9720534-9761674 GCA_023376005.1 Doryteuthis pealeii
ACACACACACACACACACACACACACACACACACACACACACACACACACACACACACACACACACACACACACACACACACACACACACACACACACACACACACACACACACACACACACACACAACACACACAACACACACACAACACACACACACACACACACACACACACACACACACACACACACACACACACACACACACACACACACACACACACACACACATTGGCTATAAATATGTACACATTTACCAATTTTTATAAAAATCTAATTTTCTCCTCGACTAAAGATATTAGGATTTTATCATTTCTAGTGGAATATTATGCAATCAAAACTGATATTATTTATTACCAAACTCTACAGCATTGAAAAATATATCATTCCACCTTGTAATATAAAATGAAATTGCACAAATATATATATAAGAACTGTATTTATTTTTGGACTGATTAATAATCCTATTAGTACAACACAAAGCTAAATACGAGGAAGATGATTGTGTTGTTCCAGTAATCCAAATTGGAAGGGCTATAATAAAAGTTGGCATTTAGAATTATGGTCTTTACCAAGACTTAGACACCAAACACTAGTACCAATGAGATATAGGCAGATACCTAAATTACCAACCATCTATCTATCTATCTATCTATCTATCTATTTAAACTTTCAAATATGTTTTATTAATAGTTTTATTACTAAAAAGGCAGCAGTCAGCCTCCTCCCAACATCCTCTAACTCTAGAGTTGCCCCTTCGCTTGTCTTACATTATACATAACTCTCTTTTCCTCTCTATATAAGACTAAAGGGGAGAAAACAACACCCGCCCCACAATAAAATTTATTTATAGGTTATGTTTTTTCTTCTTCTCAACTAATAAATGCAAATTTCAGTGTCAATGTCTCACATTTTTCAACTTTACACCTAGAGGCCATAACCCAACATATCATACCATTTTGGAATCAGGTCAACTCTGTGAGCAAATCAAAAACATTCCAGTCTGAATCTAAAGCTGCAATCCTGAAATTTTGGATTTCCAATTTTTAATGACTGCGATTGTTTTTGGCGATTTTTTTTTATGTGAATTTTTTGCAATTATTTTTATGATGCAATAAAATATACTATGTACACAATGTATGTAATGTCATTATTGGACTGAAGACCCAATTAAGAGTCCTCCATAGCAGCTAGCTCAATTGTCGCCTGATAGGGTGGCTTTTAAGCTAGTGTATCTATATATGGAGATTCTGTAATGACGCTAATCTAATTTTCACTTTTGTAACATGAGATGTACTTTTTGACGTAGAACAATGCAATTCAACTTGTGGCTTCCAGTACTCAACAGAAACGCGGGACATGAAAAGGAATTCTGTGAAAAGATCCGAGAACAATTCCGTGTGTAAAACAACAATCTGTTTGTTACAAGTTTTGCTTTGTGCTAGCAAAGAAAACAAAACAAGAGCCTATTTCTCTTACACCTGAAGAAGGCGGTAGAATGTAGCTGAAGAAATGTGCAAACAACAAAAAACATGGAGGAGTCTAATTGTCCAAATAATTCTTTGAATAATCAACGATTGTTCAACATGCTGAGCTGAGATATAAGAGAAAAGAAAGATGATAGAAATGAGATGTAACAGAATTGATTTAAAAAAAGAAAGATGTGAAGCATGTCCAGTTGGTGTATGCATATTGGGATGCCTTAGTTTTCACTTCCTCCATCCTTCCCATCATGCATTTATTCCAGGCTTGAAAGTAACAAGCTGAGACCAAATAAAGATTTTTTTTATTATCATATCTTTGCTTGTATTTGGCTCTCTTGTCTTTGTCTTACCCAATCAAAAAAGAAAAGACATCTTTTAAAAAAGAAAAAGGAAAAGGAAAAGAAAAAGAAAGAAAAGAGAAAGAAAGAGAAAAGAGAGAAAGAAAGAAGAAAGGAGAAAAGAAAGAAAAAAGAAAGAAGAAAGGAGAAAAGAAAGAAAAAAAGAAAGACAAAAAGAAAGAAGGAGAAAGGAGAAAAGAAAGACAAAAAGAAAGAAGGGGAAAAAAGAGAAAAAGAAAGAAGAAAAAGAAAAAAGAAAGGAAAGGAAAAGAAAAAAGGAAAAACTAAAGAAAAAGAAATCAAGGAAAAGAAAAAAATTAAAGAATAAAAGAAAGAAAAAAGAAAGAAAAAAGAAAGAACAATGAAAGGAAAAAAGAAAGAAAAATTAAAGAAAAAAAGTAAGAAAAAAAAGAAAGGAAAAAAAAGAAAGAAAAATTAAAGGAAAAAAAGAAAGAAAAAATAGGAAAAATAAATCAATGAAAATTAAATGAATCAAAAAGAAAAAGAAAAATGTAAGAAAAAAAGAAAGAAAAAGAAAAGAAAGGAAAATACTAAAAGAAACAGAAAGAGAAAAAGGAAAAACTGCTTGTTTTTCTTTAGCAATTTTTTTTATTTTGTCAAGTCAAAATATTAAAAAATTTATTTACACATCACAAATTTTTTCCTTGATGTCACAGAAGCAGACTTAAGTTGGTGGGTTTTAGAATACACCTTCATACGGATAAAACTCTACAAAAAGGGTATTGTGGATATAACACTGAACTGAATGCGGTTAAGAGACTCCAATTCTGTTGCTCTAGAGAGTGTAGAGTACCCTTTCACAGGCATCACTCTCAAGATTACTCTGACAAATCTATGGTTAAAAAAAGATCTGTTTGAAAATATATACATATACACACACACATATACACAATAAATAATCTGAGGAAGTGGAATATTGTTAGTTTCAATAGGCATTTGTGAATGTATACATATATATAATTTTTAATTAGAAAATCCCTATAATGACATTAATAACAAATTAATAAATGAACCACCAACAAATCACACATACGTATAATTTTTATTTTTTTAAAAAATCCCTCATGCTTTGAAAATTAAAATTCTACATGACTTTGTTCAGCCATCTTCTCTCCGTTTCAAAATCTGTCGCATGCGACATGACGTCATTATAACTGTCTTCTCGGCTGCGTTTGAACACTCTCTTCACGTGATTTTTAAAAAAGTTATTTTTTCGAACATTTCAAAAATTCTCTGCGTTCCAACGAATTTTATCTAAATAAGGATTTACTCTGAGGAAGGTCGATATTTCTTTGTGTGCAGAACATTTCTATATTTTTTCTATTATCATTATTTCATTTCATTTTGTTATTTAAAAATAATAATAAATTGAATAATGTACACATGGATAAACTCCTGACCGAAACACATGTAAGTTAAGTTAATTAAAATATCCTATTTCATCCATTCAATACTTTCTTTCCTTTATTTCTCTTTTCAACATACCGTCGGATTCACTTCCATTTTCATTTTACATACATACATATATCATCATTAGGTCACGCTGACAACATAGATTCCTATAACTCTATGTATCATTTTGAAAGTTTCTCTGTGTGTGTGTGTGTGTGTGTGTGTGTGTGTGTGTGTGTGTGTGTGTATATATATATATTTTGTTTGTACCCTTTCTTCTAACGGTTATTTATCTCGTCTTTCTCTCATATGTTACTCTTGATGAAGACCGATCTATTAAAACGGTCGAAACAGATTTCTGTCAGCAAATTATAAACATCATTTGTTTTTTCAAAAATGTTAAATTCATACTATTGGATTAACTTCCATTTATTTTCATATTTGTTTAGTGAAAAAACAAAATATCTGGATTTTTACACCTCTGAAGGCTATTATCTACAACATACAGATTTATCAACACCACAAATTCTTTGAAACATCTTTCTTCAATTATGCTGTGGACTTGTAAATTACTTTTTTAATAGCTGGAATATATCATGAACAATTTTGATACTCATTATACACTTTTATATAATTTTACATCAAACTCTTTTGAGTTTTATTATGAATTATAATGCTTCTGATTTTTTAAAATAATTTTTTTTTTTTTTAACACAGAACACGCATTTTTAAAAATTCCAGCATTGAATGATAGCATTTTGTTTGTACCCTTTCTTCTAACGGTTATTTTCCCGGTCTTTCTCTCGTATGTTGCTCTAGATGAAGACTGATCTATTAAAACGGTCGAAACAAATTTCTGTCAGCAATTATAATCATCATTTGTTTTTTCAAAAATGTTAAATTCATATATATATATATATATATATATAGGATTGGACCAAATTTATTTAATAAATACAATTTTGTTCCAATCCTATATATATATATAAAGAAGATTGTCTGAGTAACTGTGTATTACTGTGAAAATTTCTGTATATATTTTATAAAAAATATTTTTTATAAAAAATATTTATTTTAAAATAAACGCATTCGCGCTCACACGAGAATACATTTATTTAAAAAATAACATCATTTTCAAAAAAAAATTCATTTGGGAAGAAATGCCATAGCTGTACTGCTTCAGTTCAATTCTTTTGATAAAGAGGTATTACCTCGAAAATTCAAGAAATAATTTTAAAAAATACAGGTCAACACACAACACCATTGTTACCGTATTATTATTTTTTATTTATTCCAAACTGCATTGTGATAGCTTTCTAAATCAACCTCCCAACCAATACATACACAATGCTTCAAGCAAATTATGAAACTCTCTTATATATACTAGCAAATATATGCAAGTATTTAAGTTTTAATGTAATAGAATATATTAAATTAGAAAAGCTAATGAAACTAAATAAGAATGCAGATAAAATGATTTGAAAGAGAGGGGTGTATAATCGAAAAATAGAACAACTGAAACTGAAACTTACTCTTCTATCACTCTCGTCTTTCATTGCTATATTTTCCTAATTTAATAACTTAGTTAAAATAGGAAGTAAAGAATAAAATCAGAATTATTTCTTCTCGTTAATCGATTTCTTTTAAGATTTATTGAAGAGATTTTTGATCATGTCCATTAAGATAAAACCATACAATTAAAAATCAATAATACTAAGCACATATTTATTAAAATCAAATTTTTAATTTCAATATGCAAATAAGCCTTCCTGTTCACACTGTAAACTGCTATTTTAGTGTATATATAAATACAATTGCATATTATTCATTTGTAGATATGATTAACAGTATTAATAATGTAAAACAATTTTATTAGAAATTGAGGTTTAAATAAAAATAAAATCATGGAGAATGTGACGTAAATAACAAAGGGAATTGTGACTTGAGTAGTAATATAGTTTCGGTTACAGACAGAAAAGCAAACAATCTCCATTATAATAAGATATATATATATATATATATATATATATATATATCAGCATCATCAGGTCATGCTAACAGCATGGATTCAAATTACTCTCTCTCTCGTGACTTTTACCCATCTCCATCGGTCATCATTCCTGCCACAACTTTTAATTGTATATCATAAGTACTATGTTTGCCATTGTCTATAATTCTTGAATCATTTAGAGGCCATTTTGGTAAACAGTGATGACACTTTACTCTGTCTACTTCAAGCCATTATCTTTCTGTTATAATACACAGAGTGTTTTTGAAGCCAAATTTTAGCTAAAGGATGTGTGCATTATATCATTACAGATACAATTATAAATATTATTTAATGTAAGAGAAGCTACCTGGACACCTCTTGTTTGTTGTAACAGTTCAAAGTAATCAATAAACCATAGCCATCAATAATAATATGGTGGACAGATCTTGATCAATATTTTGTTGGAGAGTGTTCCTTTTCGATGCCAACAATCTGTGTTTGAAATTTGGCAAAGAACAAAGTTTTTGTGATATAATGAATCAAAATTTGGGAGAAATTTAAGCATAATTTTGTGGCCATTATGGTACCTATCAATTTAGAAATAAGGAGTCACCTACATGTCTGGCTCAAGATGATGTTTATGAATATGTAAGGACTGTTCAAATAGCTTGTGAGATCATATATATATATATATATATATATATATATATATATATATATATAATAAATGGAAATGAATCCGACAGTATGATAGAAAATAGACTGAAAAAACATATAATAATATTAGTATGCTGACAGATATCTATTTCGACATTTTAATAAAGCGGCCATCCTCAAGATCCTTTCATAAATATAATTGCTCTTGAGGATGACCGCTTTATTAAAAGGTCGAAACAGGTATCTGTCAGCATACTAATATTATCATTTGTTTTTTCTATCATATATATATATATATATATATATGTTGTGGTGTATTTTGGCAGCAAGTTATTATCTAGGCAAGTATTGTTGAAATCGTGGAATATTTCTTTTTCATGATCTTTTTCTGGAGTTTTTCTAGTCGTCTAGTTATTTTTCTTAGTTCAGGATCCAGCTGGTATAGGAATTGTCCCGGGTTAGCTCAGTTGGTAGAGCGTTCGGCTAGAAACCACAAGGTTCCTAGTTCGATACCGGACCTCACCAACTCAGCGTATGAGTAGCACAGGGATCTGTGCGGTAAAGTAAGGAGTTGATGGTAGGTGTGGCGCTCCACCTCAGACACTAAAACAATCTCCTTGGTCTAGCGCTATTGAAAAGGGGATAGACTCCCTCGCTGTCTGGCTGATACCGACATTAGGCCGCCCCCGATGACCGACAACTTATTTACCCAAGCACTTTCAACCGTTTTGTTGGTCGTCATTGGGGGATTGTAGGTTGTAGTGAGTTAGGAATTTTTTCCGTTCATTTATATATTGAACTAAGAAAAATAACAAGACGATTAGAAATACTCCAGATAAAGATCAACAATACTTGCCTAGTTAATATATATATATATATATATATATATATATATATATATATATATGAGTAAAATATGGAAATTAATATGACAATATGTAGAAAATAGAAAAACAAGGTATTCCAGAAAAATATGAATTTGTTCTTGATGGTGAGGTTGACATTTAAACATTTCAGTTTATATTAAACCTTCATCTGACAATAATTTTTTCCTACCTATTGTATTGTCAGCCCTGTTTGCTGGGGTTTTAGAATACACCTCTATATTTATATATATATATCTATGGGTTGACATGATTAGCCAATTGATTGAAGGGCGTCTCCAACCACCCGTCTAGCCAAAGAATTCAGTATGAAAGGATATGACAAAGACAACAAAGACAAATGATTATTTGGATTATTTGGACTATTGTCCTAATCTTTATTGTTATCTACACAATGTTTTAGCTGATGTGCCCTCCGGCTTTCTTTAGATATTTCTCGTCAAACTCTGGAACCTTCACAAATTTGGGAACCATCTTGTTGAACTCCAGAGCCTTCAATGTCATAATCGGTAGCCTTCAGAGAACTCCGAATCTAACCCTTTATTTAATCCACGGAAGTAGACTGTTCTCATTCTGTTAACCATGACTGGGTATAAGAATTCATCTATGTTAATTATTCTATGTTACTATTGCCCTTGGCCAAGATTGAACCTGCAGCTCAGAGATAACTGTCACTTAGAACTTTATTAACTCAACCATTTATATCCTTTATGTCATGTGTCCAATTCAGAGAAAAATACAAAGGAATTAGTCCTAACAAATCAATGTATAATAGTAATGTAGTGATTAAAGTGATAATACTTGAATATAAAACTCCGACAAAGGTTGATAGACAAAACATTTTATATACAGCACAGAATTAACAGGGTACATAATACATAGGTGTACATAAACATACATACAAAAGTAATATAAATACATATACAAGAGTAGAGATAATGACACATTCATGAATGGTAAAATACAAGATATTTAGGTATCAAAGAGATACCTAAATGTACATAAAAATGTAGTTACGGATACAAGACTAAAGAATAGTCATATATCGTACAAGAGACTTACTAGCAGTGAGTGGCCAGTGTTAAGGGCCGAAGCCCCAACGAGAAGAAGGTGGTCATAAGACTACCTCATTGTGTCTCATAGGTCGAGCAGCAGGGAAAGAAAGAGAGAGATGTTCAAACCAGCCGCTTAAATATCAAAGGCCCCTAGCGGGAACCAGTGAAACTACACGGGCAGACAACTCCCCAGGCAAATCCGAAAATAACGCCACAGTAACAATAAAAAAGAAGGCCTCAGAGTGCAGTGGATAAGACACAGGGATAAAGACAAATAAAAATGTGCAAAGTGGTCCAAGAAATTGATGTCCTACCCTAGGCAAACATTATAGATTACCACACTTAGTGGATGTTTGTTTTTTTTTATTTAGCAGTAAATAAACTAATAACAGATAAGATGCAAAACATTTTTTCTCCAATAGCTGAACAATGTCTTCCTAAAATATTCCTTAAAAAAACTAGATTGAATTATCTAAATTAATGGAATAATTTTTTCCCAAGTCATGCAGAGAAAAATATTATGAAATAACCCAATATTGAGGAAAAGATGATGCAATTCATTGACAAAGAAAAAATAAATAGAATTAATTTTTAGTTGCCCCTCCTCAAGCTTTTATGGCAGCCGCAATTCTTGTAGGCATGGATTTCACTAATTTAAAGCAATATTCTTTATCGAAGTGGTTCCAAATTTTACAAAATGGCAGTTGATATTTTTCTCTGTATTGCTTGGAAAAAAAATGATACCATTAATTTGAATAATTTAATCTAGTTTGTTTAAGGAATATTTTAAGAAACCATAATGTTCAGCTTTTAAAGAAAAATATTTTCCATCTTATCTATTATTAGGTTAGATATATCATATGTTATTTGATTATTTATTGTTAAATAAATAAAAAACTTTAAAAAATCTAAGTTAAGCATCGTCTAAGTGGTAGTATATATGCAACAACGCTATGTCTCAGAAAAATTCAACTGAAAGAAGTCTGCAATGTAGAGAAGTTGAAATACTATTATAAAGACATCAAAAACTAAAAAAAAGTGGTTCAGAAAATCATGGTTGATGATGTTTACAAAAAGAAAAATTATATACTATATATATATATATATATATATATATAATATATATATATATACAAGTTTTGTTGAACTGTACAGACAATTCTTGTCGGACAAGTTTTTGGTTGATCCTTTCTAATTTTCGGCCATCTTTTTGGTGTCGGGGTGTAACTGGTGTAACAGTCCACCAAAGGTTTCAAAATGAGCGCTTTCAGCAATACAGTTTGCCATCATCAGGTAGGAAACGATGGTATGGTTTTGTGTCTCGTTTTTAACGAGAACAAGTAGTAGCAAGGAATTAGAAGTGGGAGGTAATAACAATTGCTCGTGGGAGGTTGTAGGAATGGTAGTGGTTTGAGTGAGCGATGCAGTAGTCATTTTTTTGTGGGAGGGGGGCACAAGTTGTGAGAAGGGGAGGGGTATAGTGGAAGGAGGATAGGCGAGAAATTATAAGCATTTAAGAACATGTTGACTTATTTCAAAGTTTATTTTGTTTAAAAATGAGACACAAAACCATACCATCATTTCCAACC
Organism: Doryteuthis pealeii; assembly: GCA_023376005.1. Taxonomy (NCBI): domain Eukaryota; kingdom Metazoa; phylum Mollusca; class Cephalopoda; order Myopsida; family Loliginidae; genus Doryteuthis; species Doryteuthis pealeii. The sequence continues at coordinate 9,729,944 of CM042148.1, forward strand.
TAATGATGGCAAACTGTATTGCCGAAAGCGCTATTTGAAACCTTTGGAGGACTGTTACACCAGTTACACCCCGACACCAAAAAGATGGCCCGAAAATTAGAAAGGATCAACCAAATGGTCAGACAAGAATTGTCTGTACAGTTCAACAAAACTTGTATAAAAGAAAAATGCTGCCAAAATACACTTATTTTAATATATATATATATATATATATATATATATATATATATATATATATATATATATATACGAGGGTCAGTCAAAAAGTAATGCCATTTTTTATTTCATGTGAAGTTTTTTATAAACCTAAAACATACTTTGAGACCCTAACGTGGCTCAGAGGAAAAATCCAATGAGTAAGACCAAACTCGCTAATTGACAATGTCCTCCTTCTGCATAACAATGTTCGACCACACACAAGCATCAGGACAAGGGAGAAAATCACCTCATTTGGGTGGACAACTTTACCACGTCCTCCGCTCTCACCAGATTTAGTGCCTTCAGACTATCATCTCTTCAGCCCCATGAAAGAGGGTTTGAGAGGCAAACATTATTCCAATGACGAGGAAGTGAAATCTGTAGTGAAGAAGTGGCTCAAAGGACAGTCAACAGAATTTTACAGAGAAGGGATACATGCTCTCATGCGAAGGTGGAGCATTGCTATTGAAAATGGTGACTATGTGAAGAAGTAAAGATGTGATCCACAGAGGACCAGCTTCATTTTGATGTATGATACATGTTCCTGTGTTGGTAATTATACCTATCCTAAACAAAATGGCATTACTTTTTGACTCACCCTCGTATTTATTATATAAAAAATAAAACATTCATGGTACAATACACAGTTTTGTATAGAAACACTTGAAGTTTATTAGAAAGGTTTTGGTTGGTTGGTTAGATTTTACAGCATGTCAATCCTTGTTGGGTTCGTTTGCTGTGTCAGTACTACTGTATAACTGCACCACTTGGACTCTAACAACATGCTTAAAGAAAGACCTAGATGGAAACTACACAAAGATGCTGCATGCTGTCTGAACAAATCTTAGAAGCAGCACCCAACAAATAAAAGCAGCTGTATGGCCACTTACTCCTATCACACAAACCATCTACATAAGATAAAAAAACTGAACATTGCTGGATAAGGAAATGTGAACACCAACAGATAGACACACCAGTGTAGGCCAACCAGAAAAAAAGCTAATCAATCAGCTTCTTGCAGATTCTGGATGCCGTGCAGAAGACCTGCCAGGGGTGATAATTGATAGGGATGGGTGGCAAGAGAGAATCATGTAAATCCGTGCTGCCAGCACAACCTGATGATGATGAGGATTACTTGTAAAACACCTTTATAAAAGTAACAATACTTTATCTCTGAAATTCAGAACGTAAAAAAAAAAGTGTACTGAATACGACACTGGGATAAAAATGAGAAAACTGGTTTAAAAAATATCAATGTATAATAGTAACAATAATGTCTTATTAGATCAGCATGCCAACCACTAAAAGACAATGATGGCTGCTCTTGTACCAATTATTTGTCTTGGTTTTTTTTTTGCTTTTTTTTTCCTTTATGGAATTAGTACAATGATTTGTGATGAGAAAGTGAATCAGAAATATTGAATGAGGAAATTGAAAGAGCAAAATGAAGTCGGTTGAAATAACTCAGTGATTAGTTTTTTATTTTTAGAGTTTTAAAATTTGCACAAGAATGAGATTTGATAAAGAATAAAAAAGTAAAAGAAAACAAAAATACATGTATTAGATTTATAGATTATGGAATAATTCAAATAGAAAATTAGGTTTTATTTATGAACAAGAATGATAGAATTATTCAAGATTAAAATTTGGTATCATTTGTTAACAGGAATGATGGAATAACTCAATAACAAAATTTGGTATTATTTTGAAAAAGGAATAGTGGAATAATTCAAGATTAAAATTTGAACAGGAATGATGGAATAACTCAACATCAAAATTTGGTATTATTTGTGAACAGGAATGGTAGAATAATTCAAGATTAAAATTTGCTGTTATTTGTGAACAGGAATGGTAGAATTATTCAAGATTAAAATTTGGTATCATTTGTTAACAGGAATGATGGAATAACTGAATATCAAAATTTGGTATTATTTTGAAAAAGGAATAGTGGAATAATTAATTTAAATTTGGTGTTATTTGTAAACAGGAATGATGGAATTATTTAAGATGAAAATTTCATAAATATTTGAACAGGAATCGTAAACTTATTAAAATCTAGAATTTGGTATTATTTGGGATCAGGTATGGTACAATTATTTAAAATCAAAATTAACTGTTATTTGTGAATAAAAATAATAGTGTAATGGGATTGCATGAATATTGTTCTGAATTATGTATACTGGATGGAGCCGGTTTAGCTCAGTTGGTAGCATGTCTGGCTAGGAATAACAAGGTTCCTGGTTGAAATCGGCTCTCACCAACTCAGCATATGAGTAGCATAAGGAACTGTGTGTAAAGTGAGGAGTTGATGATAGGTGTGGCACTCCAACCCGGACACTAAAATTATCTCCTTGTCTGGCACTAGTGAAAAGGGGATTGACTCCCTCGTTGTATGGCTGATACCGATATTAGGCCGCCCTGACAACTTTATTTATGCATACTGAATTCATAATGAAATGTAGTAGAGGAGTTTTCCAGTGCCATGATAAAACGTTTATAATGAAATAATGGAAATTCAATCTCACTGACAAGTTAAAGCAACAATTCTTCCAGGCTGTGGTTATACCAGTACTGCTGTATAGCTGCACCACCTGGACCCATACGAAGTGCCTTGAGAATAAGCTAGATGGGACCTGGACAAGAATACTGCATGCGGTTCTGAACAAGTCATGGAAACAGCACCCCACAAAGAAGCAGCTGTATGGCCACCTGCCCCCATTTCACAAACCATCCAAGTGAGATGGACAAGGCATGCTGGACACTGCTGGAGAAGCAAGGATGAGCTCATAAGCGTCATTCTCCGTGGAAGCCAACACATGGACATGCCACCAAGAACCTACATTGACCAACTATGTAAGGATACTGGATGCTGGCACAATGAATGATTGGGAGGGTTGGCGAGAGATTGTCATGGATATCTGTGCTAATTGCATGACATGATGATAATGATGATGATAAGATTATAAATAAAATAAGCAAATAACAAAACAAACAACAGGAGTTTGAGTTGAAATAATCATTGTTTTTGATAATGAGCAACAGCGTACAAAAGATATGTTGTGTGCGTATTAGTCTTTGTCTGTATACAATGAACGTAAATGTTTTAGCATTCTTAGTCTTTAAATTCCTTAGAGGATAAAACATTGTGAAGTTTTTTTAAGCTGATACCTTTGTTTCATCTGTAGTTAAAGACTGCAATGGCTGCTACTAGCTGGTGCTGGGGAATTTTGGTCTATTTATACTGATTAGCTTTTTAGAGTTAAAGTAGGGGAAATCTTACATTTTCTATTTTTAGATTCGGTGACACAACTAGGTTAGGGACCATTACAATAAAATACAAGATAAAAATTGGTTATTGAAAATAATGGAATACTTCAATATTTGAATAAAACTTTATTTAACAGTGTAAGATTCAAAGTGATAATACTTGAAGATAAAACTCCGACAAAGGTTGATAGACAAAACATTTTATATACAGCACAGAATAAACAGGGTACATAATACATAGAGGTGTACATGAACATACATACATAAGTAATACAAAGTTACATGTAAAAGGATAAACATAAAAGCAACAGACATGAGACTAGGAATAGTCCATGCTGTATGAATCCCTTACAGTAATGTAAGGGGGGGCCAAAGCCCCAACATGAGGGGGGTAGACCAGAGTCTAACCCATAGTGTCTCGTAGGTCGAGCAGCAGGAAAAGAGAAAGAGACGTTCAAATCAGCCGCTTAAATATCCAAGCCCCTAGCGGGAACCAGTGAAACTAAACAGGCAGACAACTCTCCAGGCAAATACGAAAATAACGCCTACAGCAGAAACAGAAAAAATCCAAAATGGAAATTGTAAGAAATATTATAATCCATGTGACGACAAAGGAATATTATTTGTCTGTAATTTTGATTGTTTGGACTGTTGTCTTCATCTTTATTGTCGAATGAAAAAACAGCGTTTTGGCTGCTGTATCCTCCAGCCTTCTTCAGCTTTTCTGTGTCTATCCGAGCATAACAATGACCCAACCTGAAAATTCATTTTGAATAATTTAACTGTTAATCAAACAAGACGCTTCTTGGATTGATAGACATGCAATAATAATAACATCATTATTTGAATGAGATCTTCAAAAGTTCTTTGAAAGATTGTTTGATATATAGTTGTATATAGGTAATTCCATGTCAAATTATCCAGAAAAATGTAAAAACACCCCCTTCAATTTTTCTGAAATTTTGTACTGGTGTTGACTCAATTTTACACAAAATAATATGAGAAGAAAATATTTTAAAAATATAACAAACACAGGATGTTATGATCAGGAAACAATTTTTAGTGTCAATACTTAAGCATTTCGGTAAACATTAAACAATCCCCAAAATTTGAGCTTCCAATTCCAAAAAATTCAAGGAGTTATGACAATTTTTAGCTCTCTGAATTTGAAGGGGTTCACAAAAAATGGCGACTTTTTGTAACCTCTTTTTGTCTGTAAAATGAGTTCTAGAGCTTCCCTACTCCTAAGAATTGGTTTATAAAAGCATTTTTGCCCATGGAATCCAAAAATGCCATTAAAAAAGTTTTAAAGTCAACCAATTTTAAGTTATTAATAATTTCTGATTTTTTCCTTGCAAGATTAATATCCTGATGTGGCACTGCATCTACGAAAACAATTTTTTTGTAACTCCTTGAATTTTTGGAATTGGAAGCTTATATTTTGGGGATTGGCAAACTTTATCCTAATCCACACTTGGACAAAATTTCAGAAAAATTGAAGGGGGTGGGTGACATGGCCTGGATGATTTGGCATGGAATTACCCATATAGTTCTTATATAATTTTATATTCTCTTTTTTTCTAGCTCTACATTTTCTTCATGTGCTTGGATATGATACTAAACTTCATCTGATGGTGAGGCTCCGGTTCTGGTGCTCTAGAGAGTGTGAATCCACTTCTTCATTGCTATAACTCCCATGTCCACTGTTTTTATTACATGTTTTCTGGAGTGCTTATCCCATCTATGAATAAAATAGATCTATTTGAAAATGATTAATATTTAAATTATGATATTTCATCATCCTCATCAGTGCATGCTGACTGCATGGATTCCCAAGTCTCTCTCGTCACCCGTCCCTATCGTCGCTCCTGGAAGATCTTCTACATAGCATCTAGTATCCATAGAGACATTATTAATGTATTTTTTTGTTGGTTGGCCTACACTGATGTGTCCATGTGTCCATAGGAGAATGTCACTTATGAGTGTGCATAAATTCATATTTGTATCTGATAGGAATACTTGAAACCACATAGCTGTGTATAAATTAACTGTACTAAGAATAGTTACTTGAAGTTATTTACTTGGGCTTGACGGGCAGTTGGAGAGGCATCCTCTGATTAATCGGCTGGTCATGTCAGGCCTAGCACGTATATGATTGCCCCAACCCTATTGCCCTTATGGCAAGTCCCACCCTTTTTATCATATGGGTGCTAGAAGGCGGTGGATGAGGGTCTTCATATTCTAGGAATGATTTTAAACTCTATCTGATGGTGAAGTTCTATTTCTGAAGGTTAGGGGAATGTGGAGCACCCCTTCATCACCATTGTTCCCTGGTCCACTTGTTACATAATCTATGTGGTTGCATAAGATTATTGTCAATCCCCTGTAATTCTGAGGGGATGACCCCTTTCATACCATGGCCGGGTCCTTCTATGGAAAATTACAGAAGCCCGCCAAATATGTGAAGTCATGTGGGACCTTTTTCAGAGTCCCCAGTTTGCAGTTGGACGTCAGGCAGAGCAGTCGGCTATTTTGTGCTCTGCCTAAGGCTGGGACTCGCGCGCTATGTTAGTCAGATATTTAGTTATGTGAAATGTATAGTTAAGGAAATAAAAGTTTATATAAGTAAAATGTTCTTGTGGTTAATGAATGTCTTGGTAACAAGACTAAGAAATGAATCCAGGACGACCAGCCAGCAGGAACATAGCAAGAAGACCAGACCTTAGAAGATATACCAGACCAAGATAGATGATAGATGATCAGAAGCAAAGCCGGCCAGAAGAAATATGACTAGAGTAAGACGTAAGAAAGGTATATAACGTTATATGCTGATTGGGTAGCGTGAAAACCCCAGTATACAACACACTGACCCAGAATGGTAATACCTGTTTGGTCCCATCTATGGGTTAAATAGAAAAATGTGTTTATAAAAATAATTGAGTATCCACTAAGAATGAATTTATTTGAAAACTTTATCCACATTAAATGACCCACTGAGGTTGATATGCCATAAAACAAAACAAACTAAACTAACCAAACTTGAAGCTATAATTGTTACCAAATCATTATTGTTCAATTATATTCTTGAAATAAGTAATGTACAACTTCCTGTCAGAAATATATTGAAATTTGATGTTGCATTCTGGGAAAACATAAATCTTCTAATTACTATCAAATATCTGAGCAATGTCAGCCATTTAATATGAAGTTTGTCTGCCATGTAAATGCTGAAAAATGGTAACTCAAACCTGAACAGTTTTTTTATGTATCTATCCAGCCCCTCCACATAAGTAGGATGTGACATAAGGTAAATTTTTAAACAGAGTTTAACAAATTTTAATTCAGAGATTTCCTTTCCTAGACCAGTTGCCATACCAAGGTTAAAGAGCCCAGTCTTTCCTACTCCGTAGTTGGAGGGATAATAATTGGATTCATACCTTTCCCAAGTGTATTTGAACTTGTGTAGCTATGTCAATTTTCTACAATAATGACAACTATACAAACATCACCTAAACTGTTTTTTATTTTAACTTTGTTTTTCCAAATGGGCTAATGACTGGCCTGTTTACCAACATTTTCTTGTTCCCAATGGTACTTGCATCAGGAAAATAAGGTAAAAAAATGTTGGCTTTGGGTACTGTTATTGTGATTTTAACCTAGATTAATTGGCTTCATTTATTTAAACAGGGTTGATTTAGCTCAGTCGGTAGTGCTTCTGTCTAGGAATTGCATGGTTCCAGGTTCAATACTGGTGCAATACTCAGTGCATGAGTAACTCAACCTAGGTAATCTGTTATATACAGTAAAGAATCTGGAAGATGATGGTAGGTGTGGTGCTATACCTCAGAAAAAAATATATCCCTGGTCTAGTGTTAGCAAAAAGGGGATAGATTCCCTCACTCTTGGGTTGATACTGACAATAGACAACCCTACAGACTTCACTTACTACTATTGATTTATACTACATATTTTTAGCAAAACATGTCAGTTCAGCCTAAAATTGATTTATTACAAAAAGGATGCCACAGTGACTTAAAAATGAAAAAAAAATTCTATTTTACATGAAATAATATGTAGTTATTTGGTAAAAAAAATAACCATTCTTGTTAATTTGCATTTAAAAGCTGACATTGAAGCTGTATTTACCAAAATAGGAATGAAGAATAAATGTAATGTTAATTTTTTTCAGAATACAAGTACAGATTTTAAAGCTGTATTTACCAAGATAGGAATGAAGAATGAATGGAACATTAATTTTTTTTTAGAATACAAGGTGTCAAAAAGTACCAAAAATCTTGATACCTATTTGACACACCTGGTATATATATATATATATATATATATATATATATATATATCAAATGCTGCTATCACGTTTTCACTGTAGTAGCCTTAGTAGTTAATCCAAAAAGTGCTCAATATATTTTGTAAGGTTTAGAGCATTTATAGTTGTAGAAAAAAGTTTTTCTCTCTACCATGGTTTTGGTGTTCAAGGTACACCTTCAGGGGAACTAAAAAAATTTGGTTGCTACATTTCATATATACTTTTCAGCTTGCCAACTAGGCTAATTTAAATGTTACAGATATTTAATGACAAATTTGAGAAAATCTATAACTAAGCTAATATTTAATTTGGCATAATCACAGAAGACTACTCATACTAGAATGAATAACATTTTGTAAAGTGCATTTTTGATTATACAATATACATCCCATTTTCAAGATGAAATTAAAGAGTTACAGATATTATTTTGTGGAGTTTAAAAAAAAAGTTTATTCTCCTTATTGTCTTTTAATATGTCAAACCTTTTAAAAATCATTATGATTAGTTACTTGAAACCATGATTGCTCCCCCTCTCTCTTTCTCTTGCTTTTCTCTCTCTCTCTCTCTTTCTTTGCTTCTCTCTCTCACTCTCTCTCTCTCTCTCACTGGTTGCTTGCTTCTCTCTCTATCTGCCTTTGCTTGCTTCTCTCTCCCTCTCTGTTTTGCTTGCTTCTCTCTCTCACCCCTCTCTCTCTCTCTCTTTCTGGTTGCTTGCTTCTCTCTCTTTCTGTCTGCCTTTGCTTGCTTCTCTCTTCTCTCTCTCTGTCTTTGCTTGATTCTCTCTCTCTCTCTCTCTATTTGTCTTTGCTTGCTTCTCTCTTCTCTCTGTGTCTTTGCTTGATTCTCTCTCTCTCTCTCTCTCTCTCTCTCTCTCTATTTGTTTTTGCTTGCTTCTCTCTTTCTCTCTGTGTCTTTGCTTGATTCTCTCTCTCTCTCTCTCTCTCTCTCTCTCTCTATCTATCTATCTATCTCTCTCTGCTTGCTTCTCTTTCTCTCTCTCTCTCTATTTCTATCTTTACTTGCTTCTCTCTCTTTATCTCTATGTCTTTCTTTCCTTGCCCGCAAGACTAAAAGACTGACTTTAGCAGTAAATAACCCAACAAGGGTTGACTTTTAACTAAAGTGCTTTAATCTAATCTATGAGAATGATGCAAAACTTTACTGTATCTTTGACAAAATTTGTTATTAGTATTAATTCATAGCATAATCATTTCATAAAATCCAGATCCCCATTAGGGATTTTTCATTCCCATTTGGGAATTGGATTTTTGACAAAATCTGTTATTGGTATTAATCCATAGCCTCATTATCAAGTCATCAATGAATGTGGTGATGTACATTACAAGATCCAGATTTCCATTTGGGAAGATTCATGTCGGAAGAAATCCAAAAGTGGAGAGAAATCCTGCTGCAAAAAAAAAATGAATTTATTAAAGTGTAAAATAGGAAGAGGGATATATGAAGGTATGTGCATATGTGACTCTCATTTTGCAGGTATAAATATTTAACAACCCCTCAACAAGCAGGATGCAACACAAGGTCAATTTCTTAAGCGAAGTTTAACAGGTTTGAATTCAGAGTTTTCCTTCTCCTAGACCGGTTACCTAACCAAGGTTAAAGAGCCCAGTTTACCCTATTATTTATCCATAGCTGGAAGGAGAGTAGGATTCATACCTTTCCCAAGGGTATTAGCGCTAAGTGAGATGCAATTACGATGTCCAGGATTTGAACTCGGGGTGACGAGTCCATTTCCCATGACTTTAACCATTACACCAGTCGCTTCCATTTTGCAGGTATATGATTGAGTATATATATGTGTGTACAGGAATGATGGCGTGTGTAGGTGTGGATAGAAATGAAGGTGTGTATGTGTATACAGGAATGTAAATGTGTGTACAGACATGAAAGTATGTTTATAGGAAAGAAGGGGTGTGTGTATGTGCGTGTAGATAAAATAATAATGGTGTGTGTGAGAGTGTGTGTCTGTGTGTGTACAAGAATGAATGTGAGTGTGTGCATGTGTGTATCCTGTATGCACACATGTGTGTGTGTGAACAGGAATGATAGTGAGTGTATGTGTACAGAAATGAAGGGGTGTGTGTTTATAATTGGAATATAAATGTATGTGTACAGAAATAAAAGTATGTGTTTAGCAAGAAAGGTGTATGTATGTATGTATGTATGTGTGTTGTACAGGCATGAAGGAGTATATGGATCTGTGTGCATGTATGCCAGAATGAACATGTGTGCATACTGGAATAAACGTCTGCATGTGTATATACAGCATCAAGGTATGTGTGTGTGTGGGTATGCATGTATATACAAAAATACAGTTTTGTGTACAGGAATTAAGGTGTGTGTATGCATGTATGCCTAATAGAAAATGATATACAATCCAATAATGTTCATTTAGTTATTTTTGGCCACAACTAGTTTTTCTACGACATGTCTGTATTTTATAAAGCTTTTTCGCACTGTGTTCCCCTGGAGAATCAATTGTATTTTGTGTGTGTAATTTGCCGGTAGCACAAAGGATCAACCCCCCCCCTCCTTTGCCCCTGAGGGATCATCCAATGGACTGTAGAAATTGACATCCCCTTATTGGATGCTGAGAGAAAGAGAATTAAATTTTGCACCTTTCTCCTTAGATATCAGGATGTTTATCCTACAGGCAAGGGCAGATAATCCAACAAAAGTGTTAGGTAATATGATAAGTAATATCTGGAATCTAATAGCGACAGACTGAATGATATTTCTGTTATTCTAAAATGTTTAAATGATAACAATGCCAGCAAACAAATGTTCATAGAGTTTGAATCATTGTCACAGTGCTCTCCTAAAGATGTATTGTAGAGGTTGGTCGGATTTCTTTATTTAATGGCATATCAACCTTTGTGGGTTATAAGGTGTTGTAATGGAATTGTACCCACCCTCTCTCACCCATGTGATCTGACTATATATATAGTGAGTAACATTGTCACAGTGCTCTTCTGAAGATGTATTGGAGAGTTGGTCTGATTTCTTTATTTAATGGCATATCAACCTTTGTGGGTTATCATCATCATGTCGCACTGTTAGCACGGATATCCCTGACAATTTCTCTCCATCCATCCCTATCACTCATCATTCTTGGGAGGTCCTCTATGCAACATCCAGTATCCATAAAGAGCTGGTCAATGTACATCTTTGCAGGTCGGCCCACACTGGTGTGCCCATGTGCTAGCTTCCACAGGAGGATGTCACTTATTATTTCGTCCTTGCTTCTCCAGCAGTGTCCTGCATGTCTTGTCCGTCTTACTCGGATAGTTTTGGTGATATGGGGCAGGTGACCGTACAGCTGTTTTCTCATGGGGTGTTGTTTCCACATTTTGTTTAGGATCGCATGCAGCATTCTTGTGCAGCTCTCATCTAGTTTATTCTCTAGTCACTTCGTTAAGGTCCAGGTGGTGCAGTCGTACATCAACACTGACATGACAACGGCCTGGAAGAATTGTCTCTTTAACTTGTCTGTGAGTTTGGATTTCCATATGACTGTGTTGTAATGGAATAGTACACACTCTCTCTCACCCATGTGGTCTGACTATATATATAGTGAGCATGACATTACACTGGGCTAGCTTCGAGGATCAGTAGCATACCTCACTATTTCTTGACTGTCTTATTGTATCCTTCTTCAATAAAACCTTCTATCTTAAATCTACGAACATGTTGACTGGTTCTCTCATCCAACTACAACCTTGTCTGACTGTATTCCTTTTAAGGACACAACATAATGTTGCGTAGTCCTCTTTTTAAATCAGCTTCTATCATGTTTTTGTTCTTCTATCTTCATCGGGTTGTATTGTATTTTTAAAAATGCATATCAGGCTGGGTATCTTCTTCCTTTGGCTGGGAGGTTTCTCTCTCATTTTGTGCTCTTATATTATAACAACATGAAGACATATTTGTGTACACATTTTGTTTAGTTCCTCGATACATTTGGAACCCAATGGGACATTTTGGTGTTCTTTCTCACAGATATTAGGCCAGGTAACCTCTTTCTTTGGCTAGGAGGTTCTCCCCATGGTTCCATTTTGTGCTCTTTTATCATGAAGACAAAATGTTCCCCTAATACATGCCAGCATTTGAGGAGAAGCAAAGATGGAAAAGCGCGTCTAGCCCTAATGGGCTGTTGGCCTTAACTCCACTGAATTTTAACTACTTTTCTAGTGTTCCTTGATCATGTGAGTCTTCAAGCCAATGAGAGTCTTGTTGCAGATGAACCTGGATTCAAGACCTACTAATCCAACTGTAATTTTCCACAGTTTTCCCTGTTAAAAATGATGTCTATCCATTATGTTACAATTTAATGCAAAAGTTATCCTTGTAGAAGAACAGTAGTAATACAATTTAACCTATAGCTAGTGGGATGAGAAGGGATTCATACCTTTCCCAAGGGTATTATTTTGAAAGTGACTTGGGAGAGGTTGGTATGTAGTCATATCCCCAACTCACTGAGGACCAATATTTGCATTAGTATATCCAATGATACACTAATACTGAATAGATAGACTGACAAAATAAGCTTATTTACAAATATAGGAACATTTAATACATAAAAAATAGACATACAAAAAGTAATAACCAGCATACTCAAATGTGTTCCAACAGATACAATGTTCACTTACTATTGCATGAACAAGCAGTGTATGAAAGGGTTACAGAAACGGTAAAAAGTCTTATTTGAGTCCTGTGGAGGTTCATAGCCATGTGAACTTTCTTTACCTTTCAATTGTACAGAGAGTGACAACATTATTTAATCAGTTTGGAGACAAAGTATCTCTACTGTTCAATGAACAGAGATAAAAAGGGATGTGTTAACTGTTAAAAGAACAGACATCAGGAAACCATGTCTTTATCATTCAAAGAACACAGATAAAAGAGGACAGGTAGAATTCTGAGATTCTCATATAACCCCATCCAAATCCAAATTATTTACTGTCTCACTAATTATGCAATACTCAATGGTTTTATAAATAAGCAATGATATTGCAGAATTCCCCAAACTATTGTTTCATGGCAGAGTTGTGTTCTGTGAAATATTTCAACATGAAAAAAAATATCATTCACATTTAAAATTCTTCACAGTGGAATAAGAACAATTCATCCCCTTGGGTTTGATTTGAATATTGAAATTCTTAGATTGTTACTGATTACACAGACACCTGAAGAAGACTTCAAGGTACAATGACTGAAATGTTATGACTATAGTAGCCAAGATAAGAAAACTAGCCTGAATATATAATATTTCCAAGTTAGATAATGGGCCAGAATCTGAAAGTTGAAAAATTTGAAAAAATGTTGTTCAGATAAAGAATGATTACATTTTTCATTATAGATTTAAAAAATATCATTAAATTTTCTGAAATGATTAGTCAACTTAAAAATGAAAGACACTATGGATTTTTAGTGTGAAATTTTAAACAATAAGATACATTTCTTAAAAAATGAATGATATAATTAATAAAGGAAATGATTAATTAAATAAAAATCACGAAAAAGTGAGTGATATTGTCAAAAAAGTTCTTGAAAATAATGAATTATATTGTTTGAATAAAGATCATTAAAAAATGAATGATATTGATTTGAATATATTATTTAGATCAGTAAAAAATGAATGATATTGTTTGAATAAAGATCATTAAAAAAAATGAATGATATTTTAATTAAGGAACTATTACTTTTGAAAAGATAATACAAGACAACAACAAACAAAGACTTTTAGTAATAGGGTGATTTATGGAACAAATTATCAGCAGTGGTAAATTCCCTCTCATTAAATTCTTTTAAGTTAAAGTTGGATAAAGTATTGGATAATCATAAATACTAAACAGAAATATAAATACCAGTCACACAAGATATATAGAAAATACATGTGACGACAACAAAGATCCATAAGGTCTTCAGACCTAATAAATCAAACAGAAAAAGATATTCTCTATTAAATAGAAATTATCAAAAAATAAATGATATTGTCTAAATAAAATCCTAACAGATGAATGTTGTCTCAATAAAATCCTAAAAAATAAATAATAGTGTCTAAATAAGAATGATAAAAAAAAATGATATTGTCTAAATAAAAATGATGGAAAAATAAATGATAGTGTCTAAATAAAAATAATAAAATAAAAAATTATATTGTCTAAATAAGAATGATTAAAAATAAATGGTAAAAATTCTAAAAATGAATGATATTATCCAAATAAAAATCATTAAAAATCAATGATATACTGAAAATAAAAAACTGAAAAAAGAATGATGAAAAAAAAATCATTAGTTGATGAATGTTATCATCCAAAGACAAATAACTGACTTTTAACGTTTTCTCTTTTCATCTAGGAAATTGATGAACCAAATTGTAATCTGACCATAAACCAATCAAATTATTTATGTATGAGACAAGAATTGATATATTTTTTTTCATATTGGAAATTATTTTATGCCATTATGATATTTGTAATTATTTGGTTTTATCACCCTATACGTCACATTCATAATTATTGTGTATAATTATCCCATTATATTCTTGAGACAGTAAATTAGCTGTGATTAATATATATATATATATATATATATATATATATATATATATATATAAATATATATATATACATTTACACATATACACAAATATATACATGTATGTTAATGTATGTATGTGTGCAATATATATATATATATATATTCATATATATATATTTACATATTTGTTGTTTGTCTGGAATACATGCTCCCATTTAATATAAATAGAAAAATAGGCTATATTATCGGTGCTTAAACTATGAATAGGTTGTGATAAAAGTTCAGTATTTAAGTGGAATACAGGTGGTTTGAATTCAAAGTTTTGTTTCTCCTAGACTGGTTGTTAAAGGATCTACTATTTACCAGTAGTTAGGAGGAGAAGAAAAACGTTCATTGATACACTAATACCGAATAGATAGACAGACTGACAAAATATTTTCATTTACACATATAGCAACATTTAATACATACAAAATAAACATACAAGAAGTAATAACCAGCATACTCAAATGTATTACAACAGATAAAATGTACACTTACTATTGCATGAAAAAGCAGTGTATGAAAGGGTTACAGAAACGGTAAAAAGTCTTTTTTGAGTCCTGTGGAGGTTCATAGCCATGTTGAGCTTTACCTTTTAATTGCACAGGAAGTGACAACATCATTCAACTAGTGTGGAGACAAAGTATCTCTACTGTTCAATAAATAGAGATAAAAAGGGATGTCTTAACTGTTCAAAGAACAGACACCAGGAGACCATGTCTTTATCATTCAAAGAACACAGATGAAAGAGGACAGGTAGAATTCTGGGATTCTCATGTGACCCCACCCAAATCTAAATTACCGGCTGTGGCATGAGAAAATATGCAAAAGAATAAAATGGCTAATGGGAATAACTTCAATAAATTTGTAAATTTAATAAATTTCCACATCTAGTAATCTCTTCATTAGGCCCACTTGCATTAATCATAAATGTTGAAATAATTTAGTTGACGCTAATAAGAAATAAGAATTTGGTGGATAAGCAACACCAGATAATCAGAATTTACATTCCTCATTGGATGGTCTCATTTTTAACCAGTGGGTATTGCAAGATGTTAATGGTTGGAAGATTAAGGAACAAGAGTATTAATATATTTTTATTATATTGTAACAGAACACTAAATACTTTTTTATATTCATTTCATACAAGATTAATATTAAATAAAAAAATATACAGAGTGACCTATTGTCGGTAACAACCAAACAGCAAGGGACTCTATCCCCTTTTTGCTTGTGCTAGACCAGGAAAATTGTTTTGCTGAGGTGGAGCACCACACCTACCATCAGCTCACCGAAGCTTTACTGCACAGATTAATTAACACTGAGTTGGTTAGGATTTGTAGTTCCTGGTCGAATGCTCTACCAACTGAGCTAAACTGGATCATAGATTAATAAAGTCTTCGGGGTGGCTTAAAGTCAGTATCAGCTAATCAGCGAGGGAGTCTATCCTCTTTTCACTAGCGCTAGACCAAAGAGATTGTATTTGCATCTGAGGTAGCACCACACCTACCATTAGCTTCTTACTTTACCACACAGATCCCTGTGCTACTCATACACTTGGCGAGGGCCGGTATTGAACTAAGAACGTTGTGGTTTCTAGCCGAAACGCTCTACTGACTGAGCTAAACTGGCAAAATCTGTAATTAAAGATAAAAATGAAAAATCACTTTCAAAAAGTATTATGATTGCATTATTCGTAAATGATGGTTAGCATATATAAATTTCAGTTGAAAGATTTTCACAATAAGCACGTAGGTACTACTATCCAATGGTGAACAATATGAGATTTGTATTATTCGGACTATTGTCCCCATCTTCATTGTTATTTGTACAACGTTTCAGCCGATATACCTCCGGCCTTCTTCAGGTATTTCTTGTTGGACTCGGGAACCTTCTTTTCGAACTCGGGTACTTTCTTGTCGTATTCGGGAGCCATCACGGAACTTTGAACCTAACCCTTTATTTATTCCATTATTATAACTGTCACTTAGAACTGTCTTAACCTAACTGCCTTATCCACTCGGCCATGTGTCCAATTGGACAATTGAGTGTGAATTTTGGGAACTTATAAACCTAATGTC
Organism: Doryteuthis pealeii; assembly: GCA_023376005.1. NCBI lineage: Eukaryota > Metazoa > Mollusca > Cephalopoda > Myopsida > Loliginidae > Doryteuthis > Doryteuthis pealeii. The sequence goes on from CM042148.1 coordinate 9,746,417, forward strand.
TTGATTTGGCTAGAATATCTACCTATTTTACTTATGTATGATTTTTTTTACCTAGACTCATATTGTTTTTTTTTTTTTTTTTTCAATCTGATCTGGCCTTCTTAATTATGGGTTCCCATATTGTATTCATTTCTATGCTAGGTCTACTTAACAGCCCAGTACAACCTATCATATGTGCTGATTCTTTGAGGCGTCTTCTCTTCCAATGTTCTTCTCTATCTATTATTCTAACTTCATCCCATAAGGGCAGATCGTTTCCCTTTTCATTCCATATATGGTCAGCCATACCCAACTTTTCTATTTCTCCTCGGACCACTGCTTTACGATGTTCTTCTAGTCTTACTTTCAGTGGGCGGCATGTTTCACCATTGATGAGATTTAAATAGTGTATACTTAAATTTTATCCGGATACTATATAACCCAGGCAAGCCTGGGACCATACAACTAGTAGTGGAACAAAATGCTAAAAATACACTGTTCAACAGAGAACAACCTTCAGTAAAAAGTGTTCAGAATTGTTGAATAAAAAGGGCAAAATATTCCCTGAGGATAATAGAAGGCTGCATTTTCCTTTGGTGACCTGAGAAAAATTGTTTCAACTTAGTTTCCACTCATCTGCCATATTCAGTAGATATTGCACTTTCTTTATTACCATTTATTCTTGTCTTTGCAGAATTCTCTTAATGAGAAAAAAATTCAATTTCCTGGAAGAGACTGCAAAAGGCAGAGCAAGGTAAAATGTTCTGGGAGGATGGAATTGTGAAATTCATAGAAATATATTAGTATCCATCTACCTATCTATTTCAGTATCTTCATATCTATTTTAATTTCTTCATATCTATCTAAGTCTCTTCATATATCTATTTATCTATCTGTCTCTTCTTATATATGTATCTATCTCAGTCTTCGATGTCTATCTATTTATCTCAGTCTTTTCATATCTATTTCAGTCTCTTCCTATCTATTTTTTAGTATATCTCACCCAGCTATGGGTTAAATAGTACCACTATTGTTCTTCTACAAGGCTTTGGTGTTGAATAACTGATAAAGGTAGATATGCTATTAAACAAAGAAACCAAACCATATATATATATATATATATATATATATATATATATATATATATATATATATATATATATATATCAACTTAGTCTTTCTCTCTCTATATATATATTCTTTAATCTTAGTCTCTTTCTCTGTCTCTCTATATATATCTATTTATTTATTCAGCTTAGTCTATATATATATATATATATATATATATATATATATATATAGACTAAGCTGAATATATATATATATATATATATATATATATATATATATGAATTTTATTTATTCAGCTTAGTATATATATATATATATATATATATATATATATATATATATATATTCCTTTTAGTCTCTCTCTCTCTTTCTCTGTTTATTTATTCAACTTAGTCTCTCTCTCTCTCTCTCTCTCTCTCTCTCTCTCTATATATATATATATATATATATATATATATATATATATCAGTCATCCACAGAAACGTGTTTCAAAGTTTACTTCTCATCAGTGCGGCTCGACTTTTAACAGCTACCTCTAGCTGGGATAAATTTATTTATTCAGCTTAGTCTATATATATATATATATATATATATATATATATATATATATATATATATATATATAATATACATATATTATATATATATATATATATATATATATATATATATATATATATATATATATATTCATCTTTGTCTCTCTCTATATATATATTCATCTTAGTCTATATATATGTGTATATATATATATATGTTTATCTTAGTCTCTTCTCATCTGTATATTTATCTTAATCTTTCATATCTATATATCTATCTTAGCCTCTTCATATATACATATATTATATCAAATAGTAACAAAGTTAGAGAAAATACAGATATGAGAAAAATGAGATAGACAGACTGATAATTCCAAGTAATTAAATATCCATTATAATTACAGTATGATTTTGTTGCTCTGAAAGAAATATAAAAGAACGACAGGGAATATTAAAATACAAATCTAATTATTGTAATAATTGTATTAAATTCTTTTTTTTTTCATCAATCAAAATTGAAATAAAACAAAAATAATCACCCCCAGCAAACAGCTGAAAATTATAGATATGAAGAAAACCCTCCTCCCTGACACATTTATCATATTTTACACAAAGTTACATTTAAGTCAACATGTCAATTATGAATTGAAGATTAAATAAAGTGCTTCTGCACTTCGTCCTTTAAGTACTGTATATACCTCCTTTTGTGAAGATCTCCTGTATTACCAGGGGTGCAACGGCAATGTTTTAGAATCCAACATAAAGATGTACTAGTCTAGTATGAATTGTCTAGTCAAGATATAATCTTGATGGAGTGCTTATGGGGCATTTGTCAGCCATATTGACAACCAGAGAATTAGTTGCAACAGAGAAGTTAATGTTCACCTCTCAAAATTTTGTTATGGTGCTGGCCGGCCAAAGGCAAGAAATATATATATATATATATATATATATATATATATATATATATATATGTGTATGTATAGATATGTATATATATATATGTATATATATATGTATATATATGTATATATATGTATATATATATATATATATATATATATATGTTATATATATATATATATATATGTATATATATATATATATATATATATGTAATATGAATGTAGAAGATGAGAAAATGGAGGAGACTAGAGAAGAGGATGAAGGAATATATGGATAAAAGAAGATGAAAGAAAGGAAAAAAAGAAGACAAAAGCAGTGAGGAGAAGGAAGAGTAGAGGGAAAAAGAGGAGAAAGAGAAGAAAAGAAAATCAAAAGAAGGGGGAGGGAGAAATTTTTCGATAAATGAAAGGATAAAAAGAGTGTTAAAAGATGATTGAAAATGAAATAATTAAAAAAGAATAAAAGAGAAAGAAGACTGAAATGAAAAAGACAGTAAAAGAATTTAATAAAAGAAGAAAGTGCAGAGAAGGAATTAGGGAAAGGAAGGAAGATAGGTGAAAGAAGGAAAGAAGAAAGGTGAAGGAATGAAAGGAAGTGATAAGATGAAAGAAGGAAGGAAGGATGGAGCGAATAAAGGAGGGAAGAAAGAATGAAGGAAGGAAGGAAGAAAGGAAGTAAAAAAAGGAAGGAAATAATAAGATGAAAGAAGGAAGGAAGAAAGCAAGGAAAGAAGGAAGGAAGTGATGAGATGAAAGAAGGAAAGGAGGGAAGAAAGAAGGAAGGAAGGAAAGGAGGGAAGGAAGTGAGGGAAGGAAAAAAGGAAGGAAATCATGAGATGAAAGAAGGAAGGGAAAGAAAAAAGAAAGAAAGAAGGAAATAAAGAAGGAAGAAAAAGAGGGAAGAAAAAATGGAAGGAAAACATGAGATGAATGAAGAAAGGAAGGAAGGGGAAGAAGAAAGAAAGAAAGAAGGAATGAGAGGAAAAGGAAGGGAGAAAGGTGAGGGGAAGGAAAAAAGAAGAAAGTGATGAGAAGAAAGAAGAAAGTAAGTAATGACATTAAAGAAGGAAGGAAGGGAAGAAAAAAGGAAAGATGGAAAGGAGTGAAGGAAAAAGGAAGGAAATCATGAGATGAAAGAAGGAAGGGAAAAAAGAAAGAAAGAAGGGAGGAAGGAATGGAGAGAAGGAACAAAATAAGAATGAGAAGAAAAGGAATGAAGAAAGGGAACTAGGAATGAAAGTAAAAAAAGTAAGTAAAGTCGTCAGAGTGGCATAGAGTCGGTATCAGTCAGACAGCAAGAGAGTCTACCCCCTTTTCACTAGTGCTAGACCAAGGAGATTGTTTTAGCGCCTGAGACAGAGTGCCTCACCTACCATCAGCTCCTCACTTTACCATACAGATCCCTGTGCTACTCATTCACTGAGTTGGCGAGGGCTGGTATTGAACCCGGAATCTTGTGGTTCCTAACCAAACGCTCTACCAACTGAGCTAAACTGGCCCTGAAAGGAAAGAAACAGGAACAGAGTGAAAGAAGTGAAGGTTGAAAAGAAGGAAGGAAAGGAGAGAAAGGGAAATAAGAGAAAGGGGGTAGTGGTGATTGAAGGGAGAGAGAGAGAGAGAGAGAGAGAGAGAGGGTGAGAGGGACTGAAGCAAAGAAGGTAAAAGGGAAGGAATCAAAGAAGGAAGAAGTGAGAAAGGAGGAATGAATGAAGGAGATTTGCTGTTTGAAAAGCAAATGTCATAAACAGCAAATGAGATTGTCACAGAATAAATCTGAAAAGGTAATCTTGCTTGACAGAATAATCACTCACCCAAACAATATGGAGACCAGAATGAAAAAAAAAAAAAAAGACAAAACAAATACACTGGAGATTTGACAAGTTGTTTTACCTGAATAATTTCTAATGTTCAACCATTTTGTGACAATGCCTAATCTGTAAGGCACAGTTAGACTGACTTTAAAAGATAAGGGATAGGAGTTCAAATCTTTTCAGGAACAGATTCTTTATTTCCAATCCATTTTGAATGCTCCATAGATTTGGTTTGGTTTGGTTTGTTTTGTTTTATGGCATATCAACCTCAGTGGGTCATTAATGCCGATAAAATTTTGAAATAAATTCATTCTTAATGGATACTCATTTTTTTTAAACACATATTTCTATTTAACCCATAGATGGAACCTTAACAGATACTACCACTCCAGGTCAGAGAAGACCAGGGAGCAATGAAAATAAAGGGGCGCTCCACATTCCCCAAACCTCCAGAACTAGAACCTCACCATCAGATTTTAACGTCATTTCCAGAACATGAAGACCCTCAGCCACTGTCTTTTAGCATCCATATGATCAAAAGGGTTGTGGCTTGCCATAAGGGCAATAGGATTGGGGCAATCATATAGGTGCTTGATGTGACCAGCTGATTGATTGGAGGGAGCCTCTCCAACTGCCTGACTAGCCTTAGTAAGAGCCTAAGTGGAGTATTGCATGTCATGCACTGCTTGATGGAAAGCACTTATACATCAACATGTACTCACATAAAAAATTCCTTGGGTTCTGTTCAGATTACTAGCTCATAAAGAACTGTACACCCCTCATAGGGTCTTTCTTGTAGGAGGCGGAGATGAAAGAACAAACTGTTCCAAACTGACATAAATATAGAGCCAGCTACATTTTCCTATGAAACAGTGACCATTGGTGACTGACGTACACTATTAAAGACAGGTCTCATGTGTGTTCAGATGAATGACACCCTGCAATTATCTATATTCTAATATATGGTTGAAGAATATAAAATGGGATAAGTGTTTTGATTTAAAAAAAAAAATTCTAGACAAAAATTAATTATGGAAATGCTTCCTCTATGAAATTCAGGCAAGTTAAGACTATTACATCTGTAAGGTTTGCTTTCTTTGTTTAATGGCATATCAACATTCATGGGTCATTTAATGCAAAAGCCATCCTTATAGAAGACAAGGAGTAGTACTGTTTAACCCATAGCTGGAGGGTTGAGGTTTCCAAAGTTCTGAAAGTGAATGTAATAGTCTAAGTCAAACTTGCTTACTACGATGTCGCAGTCCAGCACATTAGCCACTCTACCTTATTATATCTTTGGACCATATGACATTTAAACACCCCTTTTTGATCTCGATTAAGAAAGGACATGCTTTTCATTTACACCGTCAATACCGGTTGTTTTAACAGACGATTTGAAAAAAATTATAAAACTAACCACTAAACCTAACCTAACCCCTAACCCTAACCCTAACCTCTCAACCTTCTAAGGTCACATGGATTAGAAAATTAACTTTTCATTAAAAATTGTTAGGGTTTTATTCTCTCTCTCTCTCTCTCTCTTCATGTATATATATATATATATATATATATATATATATATATATATATATACATGGTGCAATAGGTAAATAGTTGTCTAAATTGACATCTCACATTATTAGATATATTTACCAAAATTACATGAACACTGTGAAGTGGGCTGGGTGTTTGGTTTTCAATATAATTGGTACATCTTGTGAGGACAGAGCAAACCAACGGTTGTTCTGTGAGTTCACCATCTGATCCTGGCAGAAATTTTTCTCACCTGAGAAAAACCCAAGCAAGTTGAGTTTGTTTTCCTCTTGTCCTTCATGGCCTGTGATAAGAATTGTCATTTTCTCATCTTGCTTGAGAAATAGCAAATGTCTTCATGCACTACCTGCCTGATAAGAAACTCAGACACTTCTATGTTCTGGCTATGGACCTAATTGACTTGCTGGAATCATTGTGAATCATGGTCTAACTCTATTTTGCTGTGCATAATTTAGCATATCAAAAACTAAAACAAAACAAACTTGGTGGTGAAAGGGTTAAATGCCTTCTGGGTATGACACTAAACTGCATCTGATAATGAGGGTCCACTTTTGCAAATCTGGGGACTGTGGTGAATCCCTTCATTACCATTACTCTCAGGTCCACTGACCTGAAGTGGTTGTACTTGTTAGGGTCCAGTAGATGAAGAAGAAGAATACAGAAGACAATGGTTTATTTTCACACATTACACAATATAAACAATGTCACACAAAACAAAAAAATGTAATGATGGTTGTTGTAGTAATAATGGCGGATGATCACTAGTTAGGACTGAGCATATTCTACTAGTGACCACCTCAGTTAGTTTGTTTTAAATTTTTTTTTTTTTTTTTTGCATAGTTTGAAAGTTGATTATAAGTGTTGTAGGTGACTCCCTATGACCAGAACAATGAACTTATCCAAAGGGTATATTTAGCAGAGCAAAGCTGCTCAAGTGGGAAGTAGCAAATGCATGTCTTCGTGTACATTGTACAATGAAACCCTCCTCATTTTGTAATTGATATATGTTGAATACATCTGTTTTTTTACTTATCTCTGCATTGAGTATTTATTTATTGACCCCTAAACAGGTGGTCATAACAATAACAATAAATTTACTTATGCGTATTAAAAATTTCTATTTTGATAAATAATTTGAGTTGGTAAGCAGACATTTTGGTGAATCAATGTTTGGAAATTTCTTTGTTTGTGTATTCCAATCGTTGATACAGGATCTTGTGATAGATTTTAGGTTTTAGTCTATGGGTCAAATAGACCTGTTTCAAAATTATTCCTATTTGCAAAAACAAAATCTCTTAAGGAAAAATATGCAAATATGAATGAATGTGATAAAATAAGCTTAGTCAGGTTGATGTGCCATTAAAATCAATCAATTAATTTCTCTCCCTTGATTGTGCTTGATTGACCTATTTCTGGTTCAATTAAGGTTCTGTGCCTTCATTGGAGTTTTTGATAATAAACTGTTGGATAGCTCTAAGACAATTATCAGGTCATCTCATGATTAATGTTGAAATTCATAGCCAGAAAAAATATTAATAATTCATGTTTAATTAGATATTTATTCATTAACATAGATTCTATCATTATCAATAATATCCTTCCAATGATTTACAAGATTCATGATACTATTTTAAACTAAATTCTTTTTTTTTTCTCTCTATTAAAAGATTTTCTTGAAATTTCAATTTTCTTTGCTAATGCTATATATATATATATATATATATATATATATATATATATATATATATATATATATATATATATATTTGTTGAACATTTCTCTTCTCTAAATTCTGACTTTTAAAACCCTTCAAAAGGTTTCAAATGAGCAGAATTTATTATTTTGTATTTTATTTTGGGAAACTTTGTTTCAAAATTCATTATGGCAAATTGAATATATTTAACTGTAGTTAAAAAGAAAAAAATTATCCTTGTCCACATCTGTTTTTGTATGTAGAAACGTGGTTGTTGTTTTTTTTTTCTTTTTTTTTCAAGATTATATAAACAACCTTTCCCTTTTATTTTCAGGGTTATTTTCTTATAAATAAAAACAACAAAAAACCCCGAATGAAGAATACTTGACAACCATAAAATTGTATATAAACAAATGATTATTATTATTATTATTAGTAACATTTCACTCCTTGAGAGTTTTTCACATCAGTGTTTTTACAACAGTGTCTGAGAGACAACAAGTGTACCTAGGTTTCCAGGACCCTTCTGAATATTCTAGCTGATCTTAAAAATGCTGCTGTCTTGATGGTCTTGATTCTTTTTCTGATTTTCAATTCCTCCAGGCTGTTTTCTGAACTTGGGGATTGGTATATATATTTACCAACCCCTCCGCACAAGCAGGATGTGACACAAGATCAATTTCTTAAGCGGAGTTCAACAGGTTTTAATTCAGAGTTTTCCTTCTCCTAGACTGGTTGCCTAACCAAGGTTAAAGAGACCAGTCTGCCTACTATTTTACCCATAGCTAGAGGGAGAGTAGGATTCATACCTTTCCCAAGGATATTAGCACTAAGTGAAATGCAATTAGCACATTCAGGATTTGAACTCGGGGTGACGAGTCAATTTCCCATGACTTTAACCATTACACTACGCGCTCGGGGATTGGTATAAGGGCACCAACTACAGTTGGTATCACTTTAATCATCATATCCCACATTGTTTTCAATTCTCTGGCAAGGTCCAGGTATTTATCTATTTTTTTCATTTTCTTTCATCTTCACTGTTTGATCAACTGCCAATCTACCAGTTGACAAGTTCTCCTTTTCTTGTTAATCAATACTAGGTTTTCTGGCTGGGATAAGATGATCTATTGGTATTGTTATTATTAAATTGAAACCATATAATTTTTGATAAACAATTAGTATTAGATAGAAATACATGAAACCATATGATGGTTGGTTGGTTGGTTGGTTGGAGTTTACAGCATGTCAACACATTGGGTAATTTTATGCCAAAGATGTTTTTATTCATTCTTGATGGGTACTCATTTTTTTTTTAAACTCAGTTTTTTTAAACACATTTTTTAGAACTCATTCGGTTTTGTTTAATTCATACATGGAACCCTAACAGGTACTACCACTCCAGGTCAGAGTGGACCTGGGAGTAATGGTGATGAAGGGGTACCCCAGAATCAGAACTTCACCATCCGATAGAGTTTTTAACATCATACTCAGGACAATAAGACTCTCACACTTCTAGTAGTGGCCAGGCAGATATTCCTTTGCCATAGGCAGTGAATAAAGCCTAAGTCATAAAACCACCTTCTGTCTTTGTTTCTTTCTTTCGTTCATTGAATTCCCTCCTTTTCAGCATGACCACCAAATGAGATGGAGTTAAATGCAAAACCCTAGGAACATCCACCCAGAATATCCAGCTACCTTTAAACCTTAAAACACAAAACCTCTTGCCACCCCATAAGTCTCAAAAACTTTAATTTAAACTGATAAGTATATAGGCTTGTCTAGATAATTGAGTTCATTCTTTTATAATGGAACCCACTTCAGCCTATTGATGGACATATATGATAGAAAGTGTTGGGGCTTGCTATAAGGGAAATAGGGTTGGAACAGTGCTACGACTAGACATGACCAGCCAATTGATCAGAGGGGGGGCTATCTGCCTGCCTGTCAAGCCTAAGTAAGGGCCAAAGTGGAGTTTTGCATGTCATGGACTACTCAGCCACCAGGCTTCCATCCTTAAGCACCATGGGTCGCCACCTATAGCCAACATATGACCCCATTGAAAAAAGAGCAAGTATATATTTACTCAACCCCTCCACAACAGGCGAGATGTGACACAAGGTCAGTTTTTAAGTGAAGCAAAGCTTGTTTAAATTCAGAGTTTTCCTTCTCTTTGACTAGTTGCCTAAGCAAGGCTCAAAACCCAGTCTGACCTACTATTTACCCATAGATGAAGAGATGCAGATGGATTCATGCCTTTTCCAGTGGCATGAGTGTGAAGGGAAATGCAAACAGTCTTGTTCAGGATTTGAACTAGTCGATTTTCTCCATCAATAACCCATACTGTCAGCAGGAGCTTGTAGAAGAAGAAGAAGAAGAAGAAGAAGAAGAAGAGAGAAGAAAAGAAGAAGAAGAAGAAGAGAGAAGAAGAAGAAGAAGAAGAAGAAGAAAGAAGAAGAACACAAAGAGAAGAAGAGAAGAAAAAGAAGAAGAAGAGGAAGAAGAAGAAGAAGAAAGACAAGAGAAGAAGAAGAAGAAGAAACACAAGAGAAGAAGAAGAAGAAGAAGAAGAAGAAGAAGAGAAGAAGAAGAAGAAGAAGAAGAAACACAAAGAGAAGAAAAAGAAGAGGAGAAACACAAAAGAGAAGAAAAAAGGAAAGAAGAAGAAGAAGAGAAGAAGAAGAAGAAGAAGAAGAAGAAGTCATGAAGACATGAGGCCAATTAAAAAAAGACAGATATAAAAATAGTAATAAAAATAGTAATAAAAAAATATTGTTTTCATTATTTGGACAATACTTAAAGTCAAGAGTTAGAATGCTTGCAGCATTTTTGAAAAGAAAAACAGAATAAAAATGAAAATTGCAGACAGATTCTATAAATAGCCGGGCATTAAAAGAAACAACAGAAAAACAGTAATAGAAATGGTTTAAAAAGAAAATAGAAAAAATTATACAATAATAAACTAAAGAAAATATCTGTGCTTACAAGTTTAGTTTTCTTTCTTTCTTTATTGGTCAGTTAAAGATATTAGGAGAAGAAAAATAAACGAAGTAAATAATTTAATGAGAAAGAAAAATTGGTAGAATATCATTTAAAAAGTTGTAGCCGTCCTTTAAGAAAACACAGACAAAATTAGTCATTACATATTTTAATAAAAAATATTTCTAAAAATTTTCTTAATAAGAGATTGTATTTTGTTGGAGAAACCAATAATAAATCCATAGACACACATGCATGCATGTATTCAATATATATGTGTCTTCATGTAAATATAGATGTGTTTGCAGACAGATATATGCATATATATATATATATATATATATATATATATATACACAGATGTATGTATGTGCATATACATGCATATATATAAATCTAATAATAAATCAATAGACACACATGCATGCATGTATTCAAATAATATGTGTCGTCATATAAATATAGATGTGTTTGCAGACAGATATATGCATATATATATATATATATATATATATATATATATACACACACAGATGTATGTATGTATGTGCATATACATGCATATATATAAATCTAATAATAAATCAATAGACGCACATGCATGCATAGATTCAATAAGTCTGTCTCTTGATGTAAATATAGATGTGTTTGCAGACAGATATATGCACACACACACACACATATATATATATATATAATAATAATGGACTCTCCCGTCGATTTTCGACGTATGAGGGTTCATACACACAATGAACTCCCACACAGGGATTTGTTTATAGTGGTGAAGGCTTGTGTTGGACCATCCACACTTTTGGCACAGTCGATAGGAAAGAATTGGTGCATCAAGGGTTGCCACAAACCCAATCAACGACCGACCTCAGGAATTTTGAATTCAGAGTTATCCCTCTCCTAGACTGGTTACCTACCCAAGGCTGAAGAACCCTGTCCGCCCTACTATTTAACCCATACCTGGAGGGAGAATATATGGATTCATACCTTTCCCATATATATATAATATATATATATATATACACACAGATGTATGTATGTATGTGCATATACATGCATATATATAAATCTAATAATAAATCAATAGACACACATGCATGCATGTATTCTATATGTCCGTCTCTTGATATAAATATAGATGTGTTTGCAGACAGATATATGCACACATATATATATATATATATATTATATATATTATATATGTGCATATATCTGTCTGCAAACACATCTATGTAGGAAGCGAGTGGTGTAATTGTTAAAGTCAAGGGAAATTGACTCGTCGCCCCGAGTTCGAATCCTGGACGTGCTAATTGCATTTCACTTAGCGTTAATACCCATGGGAAAGTTATGAATCCTACTCTCCCTCCAGCTATGAGTTAATAGTAGGTAACCAGTCTAGGAGAAGGAAAACTCTGAATTCAAACCTGTTGAACTCCGCTTAAGTAATTGACCTTGTGTTGCATCCTGCACGTGCGGAGGGGTTGATAAATATATATATATATATATATGTATATTATATATACACACACACAGATGTATGTATGTATGTGCATATACATGCATATATATAAATCTAATAATAAATCAATAGACACACATGCATGGATGTATTCAATATGCATGTGTCTTGATGTAAATATAGATGTATTTGCAGACATATATATATATATATATATAATATATATATATATATATATATATACAGATGTATATATGTGCATGTAAAAGTAAAAAGTCACGGGTGGCCTTTAGTCGGTACCAGCCAGACAGTCAGGGACTCTATCTCCTTTTCACTAGCACTAGACCAAGGAGATGGTTTTTGACGTCTGAGGTGTTTTGCCACACCTACCATCAGCTCCTCACTTTACCGCATAGATCCCTGTGATACTCATACACTGAGTGGGTGAAGGCCAGTATCGAGCCAGGAACCTTGTGGTTCCTAGCCCAACACTCTACCGACTGAGCTAAACTGGCCCTATAAACGTCGATTTGTCAGGTGGCTTAAAGTCGGTGTCACCCAGACAGTGAGGAAGACTATCCCCTTTTCACTAGTGCTAGACCAGGGAAATTGTTTTTGGCATCTGAGATGGAGTGCCACACCTACCATCAGCTCCTCACTTTACCGCACAGATTCCTGTGCTACTCATACACTGAGTTGGCGAGGGCTGGTATCAAAGACATGTCAGATGCTCTACCGACTGAGCAAAAACCAGACGCATATATATATCTATCTATATATATATATAAACATGTATTCAGATGTATGTTTATGCATATATACATATATATGGAAGTAAAATGAGGAAATTAATCTGACAGTATATGGAGAAAATGTAGAACAAACATTGGATATTATTATGGATTGAAATTTATAAAGAAACTTTTTCAGTAACTAGTCAAAGAGAAAAAAGATTTATGTGTAGAAAAGGTTTGTTAGCATTCATTGATTAGTGTTAATAATTGAATGTTAATGACATGATTGGTACATGCGAAAGTGAAAAACAAAATGTGATAGGAACACATAAAGTTGAAAAGCTGAAACTCCCTGACTAATTTCATATTGTCCTGAAGAAGGTTTCTTTATAAACTGTAATGTTCGACCATCGACACTACGACTAATACATTTCCATCCAGTGTAACATCCCGTGTTGTGTCCTATGCTCTAATGTTATTGAGAAAAGCATAAATCTATAACTCACCCCCAGCTTAAATAGTAGGACAGATTGGGCTCTCTAGACTTGGTAGGGCAATTGGTTTCTGAGAAAAGAATTCAAAACCGAAGTAATATTGCTCGGAAAATCTCAGACACACTGGCACACCATTCTTCTGTTATTAACTCATCCGCATAAGACTTCATTAAAAAGAAACAAAGCTCATGTCTGTCATTTATTTACTACGTTTATGGTCATCAACAGTGTCGATGGATGAACATTATTTTATTGATATCCAAATATTCACTTATTTGTTAACTATCAGACACAATCTTGCTTAAACCTCTCAGCAATTGTAGGTACCTTTACACCAAGCTATGACATCAAGATCAAAGGTTTTATCATGCTAGCTAATTGAACTACCTGTTATCCAGAAATTGTCACCCATTTTTTACTGGTCAAACATAATCTTGCTTAACCTTACATAATAAGTACAAGTACCATTTATCCAGAAATGGTCACTCATTTTTTATTGGGGGAACAATTTTGCTTAACCCTACACAGTAAGTGCAAGTACCTGTGAATCAATAAGAATCAATACAACTATGAGGAAAACTTTCACAATATTATTGAAGTCAGTCAGTCAGTCAGTCAGTCAGTCAGTCTACTATTGGTTTGAACAACAGCAACTGGCCAAGCTTAACTGAACCAATGTCAAGTCAACTGGTACTTATGGGAATTCAGAATAGTCCACTCATGCATTTGGGTGATTCCATTCCTTGAGTCCTGATTGGCTGCTTGGTTTGTATGATGTTCTGAGGCTTCATAAATAACCTGCCATTTTACAGTAGTCCTTTGCAGCAAGCCAGGTTCGTATTAAGTTACGACTGCTTGCTGCCTTGTCTTACCAATTCGATGGTAATTGGAACTAGTATGATTATTCTACAAATATAATGTTCAATCTATGTGAATTACTCAGAAAAGTTAGGTTTAGTATATTATCATATGCATTATATATATATATATATATATATATATATATATATATATATATATATATCTTATTATAATGGAGATTGTGTGTTTTTATGTCTGTAACTGAAACTATATTACTACTCAAGTCACAATTCCCTTAGTTATTGACATCACATTCTCAATGATTTTATAATAGTGGTTTACAGCGTGAACGGGAAGGCTAATTTGCATATTGATATTAAAAAATCGAATTTAATAAATATGTGCTCAGTGTTATTGATTTCTAAATGTTTGGTTTTATTTTAATAAATATAAGCAACAATCTCTTCAATGAATCTTAAATGAAATCCATTAACAAGAAAAAATAACTGTCATTTTATTCTTTACTTCCTCTTTTAGCTAAATACTTAAATTAGAAAAAATAACAATGAAAGACGAGAGTGATGGTAATTAGGATCTTTCTATGTGTAGTTTAACCAGAGTGATACAGGTAAACTATAGTGAGAGCTCAATGTGCCAAGTGCCAACGAGTGGACAGACAGAGCAATATATTCAATAAATGAAGTAACAAACTTTAAATTGGCTTCATTGCAGTAATCTATTTCAACTGCATTACTAATGTAGTTGAAATAAATTATTACAATGAAGCTAATTTAAAGTTTTTTTTCCTTCATTTAGTGTACATATATATATATGTGTGTGTGTGTGTATGTGTGTGTGTGTATATGTATGATTATGTATATATATATATGTATATACATGTATGCATAAATGCAGATCTTTGTGAGCATATACACAGACACAGATATAAAACAATTATTGAAAAAGCATTTGATGAATCAAAAGTGCTCAAATGCTGGCCAAGCAGAGCAGTATAAAAGCTAAAATGAATTAAGGTCTCTAGAGTTTTGAAAAGAAAAATTCAACAATATTTTGTTTTATTGTATAATATCAAAAAAAGATCCTGATATCTTTTGTTAAGAAATTAACTTTCTCTAAAATTGTTAGTTTCTGAGAAAAGAATTCAAAACCGAAGTAATATTGCTCGGAAAATTCTCAGACACACTGGCACACCATTCTTCTGTTATTAA
>CM042148.1:9761685-9764185 GCA_023376005.1 Doryteuthis pealeii
GAAGAGAGATCGCATAAGACTTCATTTAAAAAGAACAAAGCTCATGTCTGTCATTCATTTACTAAGTTCTGATAATGGTCATCGATGATGAACATTATTTTATTGATATCCAAATATTCACTTATTTGTTAACTATCAGACACAAACCTTTACACCAAGCTATGACATAAAGATCAAAGGTTTTTATCCTGCTAGCTAATTGAACTACCTGTTATCCAGAAATTGTCACCCATTTTTTACTGGTCAAACACAATCTTGCTTAACCTTACACAATAAGTGCAAGTACCATTTATCCAGAAATGGTCACTCATTTTTTATTGGGGGAACAATTTTGCTTAACCCTACACAGTAAGTACAAGTACCTGTGAATCAATAAGAATCAATACAACTATGAGCTGGATTTTGATGGAAAACTTTCACAATATTATTGAAGTCAGTCAGTCAGTCAGTCTACTATTGGTTTGAACAACAGCAACTGGCCAAGTTTAACTGAACCAGTGTCAAGACAACTGGTACTTATGGGAATTCAGAATACTCCACTCATGCATTTGGGTGATTCCATTCCTGATTGGCTGCTTGGTTTGTATGATGTTCTGAGGCTTCATAAATAACCTGCCATTTTACAGTATTTTTTGCAGCAAACCAGGTTCGTATTAAGTTACGACTACTTGCTGCCTTGTCTTACCAATTCGATGGTAATTGGAACTAGTATGATTATTCTACAAATATAATGTTCAATCTATGTGAATTACTCAGAAAAGTTAGGTTTAGTATATTATCATATGCATTATATATATATATATATATATATATATATATCTTATTATAACGGAGATTGTGTGTTTTTATGTCTGTAACCGAAACTATATTACTACTCAAGTCACAATTCCCTTAGTTATTGACATCACATTCTCAATGATTTTATTTTTTATTTTAAACTCAAATATTAATAAATATAACCATACCTACATACTAACAACATGCAATTATATTTATATATACAATAAAATAGTGGTTTACAGTGTGAATGGGAAGGCTAATTTGCATATTGATATTAAAAAATCGAATTTAATAAATATGTGCTCAGTGTTATTGATTTCTAAATGTTTGGTTTTATTTTAATAAATATAAGCAACAATCTCTTCAATGAATCTTAAATGAAATCCATTAACAAGAAAAAATAACTGTCATTTTATTCTTTACTTCCTCTTTTAACTAAATACTTAAATTAGAAAAAATACAATGAAAGACGAGAGTGATGGAAGAATAAGTTTCAGTTGTTCTATTTTCGATTATACCCCTCTGTTTCAAATATTTTTATCTGCATTCTTATTTAGTTCATTAGCCTTTCTAACTTAATAAAATATTTATTACATTAAAACTTAAGTACTTGCACCGGAGGTGATATATTTGCTATATATATATATATATATTATATATATATATATTATTTTGCTATATATATATATATATTATATATATATATATATGCATATGTCTTTCCTGTTAATTAGGATCTTTCTATGTGTAGTTTAACCAGAGTGATACAGGTAAACTATAGTGAGAGCTCAATGTGCCAAGTGCCAGTGAGTGGACAGACAGAGCAATATATTCAATAAATGAAGGAACAAACTTTAAATTGGCTTCATTGCAGTAATTTATTTCAACTGCATTACTAATGTAGTTGAAATAAATTATTGCAATGAAGCTAATTTAAAGTTTTTTTTCCTTCATTTAATGTACATATATATATATGTGTGTGTGTGTATGTGTGTGTGTATATGTATGCTTACGTATATATATATATATATGTATATACATGTATGCATAAATGCAGATCTTTGTGAGCATATACACAGACACATATAAAATAATTATTGAAAAAGCATTTGATGAATCAAAAGTGCTCAAATGCTGGCCAGCAGAGCAGTATAAAAGCTAAAATAAATTACGGTCTCTAGAGTTTTGAAAAGATTATTCAACAATATTTGTTTTTATTGTATAATATCAAAAAAAGATCCTGATATCTTTTGTTAAGAAAATGAACTTTCTCTAAAATTGTTAGAGGTTTACTAATTTATGATATATCTATCTGTATATCTATATATATATGATATATATATATGTATATCTGTATATATCTATCTGTATATCTATCTACCAGTCTATAAATATAACCTGTCTATAATATCAATCTGTTCACGTTTTTCTATCTCAATTTCCTTCTTTATTTAGTTTTGTTAGGCCTCCTTGGGCATCTGCAATTTTTTCTATCTTCTCACATCAACCTTTAACAAAAAAAAGCCTTTACATAGAATATATACACAGTTAATATAATACCTATATACAGATAATTTTAAAGTAATTCATCGAATAATTTCCCAAAATGCCTTCTTAAAATATGTTAAGTATCTGGCAGCCATCCTTCGTTCCAGATGTAATGAATAAGTAAGCAAGCCAATAAGAATCCGGTGTTAACGTATTCCTTGTAAGTCCGTCG
>CM042148.1:9766685-9809185 GCA_023376005.1 Doryteuthis pealeii
ATGAGGCTGTTTGCATTTCCTTGGAATGTCTTTGAGGAAGGCATGAAGCTATCTGTTCTCTCACCCACCCTACAGCTACCTTGTGAGTAGAGATTTTGCGCACAATTGGTAATTAAAATCATTGTAAAAGACTGCAAATACGGCGATTACGTTTCGACTGATAGACTTGCTTCTTGAGTCAATTACCCGGTAAGACCTAACTAATTGGGACAAATTATAGCTCAATGTACTACTGAAGAAGTCCTCATGGCTGTGGTGTCAGAATTGTTCCTCATTTAGTTGTGAGTAGAGATTTATGCGCACAATTGGTAATCAAAATCATTGCAAAAGACCGCCAACCAACCAACCAACCAACCAACCAGTGTGTGACTCATAAAATATTTAATATCTTATACACAAAAAAGATCTTTCCCAGCACCATGTATAGAAATGACTTGAGAGGTCAAATGACTTGAGAGGTCAAAAGAGGTCAAAATAGTGGATCAGACCAAACTGCCCTTATATTTAGCTGGAAGGAGAATAGTTGGATGCATAACTTTCCCAAGAGTATTTGCGCTATGTGAAATGTAAATATTTTCATCCAGGCTTTGAATTTGGTTGCCGAGTCCTTTTCCTATGATATTTACCATTAGACTATGCATGCCTATCTATCTATCGGACCATATGACCTTTAGGCACCCCTTTTGCAATCTCGATCGTGGGGACATTTTTTCCATTTACACCGTCAAAATCAAATTAAAAACGATTTTATAGTTTAAAAAAAAAATATAACCCTAACCCCTAACCCTAACCCCTAACAAACAACCGGATTTTGACGGTGTATATGAGCAAAGTGTCCCCACGAATCGAGATTGTGAAAGGGGAGCCTAAAGGTCATATGGTCCTACCTATCTATCTATGTGTGCATGCATGTGAAGAGAATGTTATTGTTTTTCGACTAACCTTTCAAATAGAACTGAACTCTTAAGTCAAAACCAGAGGAGTGTTGTTTGTAAGAATCTGTAGCACACTAATACACCATTCTTCTGTTATCAGCTCATCAAAATTTGGTATTTGTTTTTTTTGTTAATTGGACTAATTCCCTAGCGTATTTTTTTTTTTTTCAACATTTCAGCCATTTATTCTCAGACCATGTCAATCTATATAAGGATCTTTAAGCATTGCGCCTCAGGCCTTTTTCTAGCAGTGATGGATTTATTCAAATAGTGATACCTGATATAGGGAGACAATAAATAATTATCTCCCGTAGAGAGTGTGAGTGGCCATTGGGTGCCTCTCAGGGTGTCACATGACAGTCAAAGAAATCCATTCTCGACACTCTTTTGCTTCTGTCCTTTGAACAGTTGTGATGTTGTCTCTTGACTTAGCCACAGAACACTAAAAACATTTAACACTACATCATCATCAAGTATTTTCCATTTTCGTTGCAGTGGCATTACTAATGTATCTAAGGGTGCTCAATATATCATAAACATAGAGTTAAAATGATTTTTTGTACCAATTTTTGGTACCAAACTTCCTAAACAGGAAGTCAACAAATAACAGTTATTATATAAATCTCTTTAGACTAGTTGTTGAGGTGAGTTAGTATACTGTTGGTTTGAGCAACAAGCTAAGCACAACTGAACCAGTGCCAAGACAATTGGTAATTATGGGAATCCAGAATAGTCCACTCATGCATTTGAGTGATTCCATTCCTTGAGTCCTGATTGGCTACTTGGTTTCTATGATGTTAAGAGGCTTCATAAATAACCTGCCATTTTGCAGTAGTCTTTGCAGCAAGACAGATTCGTATTAAGTTACGACTTATGCTACTTGTTCAACCATTTTGTGACAATGCCTTATCTATAAGGCACAGTTAGACTGCCTTTAAAAGATTAGGGATAAGAGTTCAAATCTTTTCAGAAACTGTTGAAGTGAGTTAGCGTGCTGTTGGTTTGAGCAACAAGCTAAGCACAACTGAACCAGTGCCAAGACAATTGGTACTTATGGGAATCCTGAATAGTTCACTCATGCATTTGGGTGATTCAATTCCTTGAGTCCTGATTGGCTGCTTGGTTAGTATGATGTTAGGAGGCTTCATAAATAACCTGCTATTTTGCAGTAGTCTTTGCAGCAAGACAGATTCGTACTAAGTTACGACTACTTGATGCCTTGTCTTACCAATTCGACGGTAATTGGAACTAGTATGATTATTCTACACTAGTATCATTCAGAAAAATTGATCCAAATGAAACAGGTAAGTAAACTGTTTTTCTTGAATGTTAGCCCAATTGAATCCTTAGTTTCATCCTTTTTTCATTGCTGTCAAGCTGATACTGACAACAGGCCACTCAATAGACTTTACTACTCACTGTTGTTTCATATTACATTTAAGTTTTGTTGAAAACAATATTGCTAGAATGTATTGCTAGCCTGTAAATTTGTTTTCGTAATATACAGAGTAAACACAAAAACACACTCCTTGATTTCAAATCCAGTGAAGATTGAAGCCGCTATTCAGTAGTAATGGATCTGTGTGAATGGATTATTAACTATTACACCATGATACCTATAAGATTAGATCTGTATTGAGTTACAGCTACTTGTTGTCTTGTCTTACCAATTCAATGGTAATTGGAACTTAGTATGATTATTCTATTCAAACGAAACAGGTAAGTAAACTGTTTTTCTTGAATGTTAGCCCAATTTTTTCATTGCTGTTACTGACAATAGGCCACTCCACAGACTTTACTACTCACTGTTGTTCATTCAAGTTTTTGTTGAAAACAAAATTGCTAGAATGTATTGCTAGCCTGTGTGCTATTGACTGGTAAATTTGTTTTGTAATATACAGTGTAAACACAAAAAACACACTCCTTGATTTCAAATCCAGTGAAGATTGAAGCCGCTATTTAGTAGTAATGGATCTGTGTGAATGGCTTATTAACTCTTACACCATGATGAAACGTCCTGGAAAAATGATGGTTATGAACTAAGCTTTGTGGGAATTAAAACTTATGGCCCTCCAAATTCTTCTGGTTTAAAAAGGAAATGCAGGGAAAATAATCGTTTCATATAACAATAAATCGGACCATATGACCTTTAGGCATCCCTTTTGATCTCGATTAAGAAAGGACCTGTTTTTCATTTACGCCGTCAATATCTGGTTGTTTTAACAGACGATTTTTAGATTTAAAAAAAAAATTATAAAACTAACCCTAACCCCTAACAAACAACCAGATATTGACGGTGTAAATGAAAACATGTCCTTTCTTAATCGAGATCAAAAAGGGGTGCCTAAATGTAATATGGTCCAATAAATCTATAAGGTCAATGAACGTTCAATCTTTACCAGTACAAAAAATAAACAAACAAATAAACAAACCAAAAGAACCTGGCATATTGAACATTAGTGAAACCTGAATTGACTCTAATAAAAGTACTATTGATCAGTCAAGATTATTGTTTTGCTTAGTGGCCTAGATCTTTCCTATAAAATACTTCTTCCCAATTTGGGGTATCTCATGTGGTGTAATGGTTAGTAATGGTTGTGGAAATGCGGTGGGGTACTGGTTAAAGTTGCAAGAAATGGACTTGTTGACCTGAGTTCAATTCCTGGATGAAGCCACAGTTCATATAGTACTAATACCCTTGGGAAAGGTATGAATCCAACTATTTTCTTTCCAGCTATGGGTAAATAGTAGGGCAGACTGGGCTCTTTAACCTTGGTTAGGCAACCAGTCTAGGAGAAGAAAAACTCTGAATTCAAACCTGGTCACTACTAGAATAGGCTCAGGCCTATTTAGTGATCTACAGGGTGTCCATAAAGTCCCACTACAGGGTGTCCATAAAGTCCCATTACAGGTTGAAAATGTATCAACAAAGATGGTGTTCATGTTGAAGTGCAATAACAAAAAAATACATTAATATTAAACATTTAAGAGTTGAACTTTCATATGTTGTTTACAAAAAGATTTTATTATTTGTACAATGTGAGTTGTTAAATGTTCAATTTTAAAACTGTTTCAAGACTTTGTGGACACCCTGTATTTCAATTTTTAAAAAGATTTAGTAAACTAGACTAACAAGTCATTGTTAGTGAGTTTGAACCTCACTGAGCTCCATACAAGCAGCCTTGATTTTATTGTTGTTTCTTGTAGCATAGATTACCATTGATTCTATGTCTCTAGTTATTTAGTCTAAAGTAAAATGGCTATTCTGATTTTCCAATGTATTGTTTTTGGCAGCATGTGCAATCCAGCTAATAAATTACATTTTTTGCTTCTGCAATTTGATTTGTTGGAAATTCTAAAAGTCTTTTTAGTCGTGAATGAGTTGATTTGTTTGCAACATAAATGAAATAGCAAAACAAATACTCAGGTTTTGAGAGTAAAAAAAAAAATATAGATGATTTATAAAGGAAAGTTTATGGTGATAATAACTTAGCAAAATATATATTTTTTCATTCTTTTTCTTTTTAAAGATATTTATTTTTCAACTTTCAGTGATTTTATTCTTTGTCTTTCGTCAGTTAGAAAATTGTTGTTTCTTTGTCAGTGAGCCGTAATGTATTTTCTGCAATCCAGGTAATAATCATAAACAAAAAAGCCAAATCCCATAATGCATCAGAACCAATCAACCAGTCATATGAGGGATTTAAAAAAAACACCTGAAAAAGAAAAAGCAGGTATACCCATAATATAAAAAACTTAATGCTGTTATATTGTTTTTCTGACAAGAGTTTTCACAGATAACTGAATGTTGAATGAAAGGGTTTATCAAATAAATCGTTTGAGTTTTATATATATATATATATATATATATATATATATATATATATACTAGCAAGTATATGCACCCTCAAGTGCAAGTATTTAAGTTTTAATGTAATAAAATATCGTATTAAATTAGAAAGGTTAATGAAACTAAATAATAATGCAGATAAAAAGATTTGAAACAGAGGGGGATATAATTGAAAAATAGAACAACTGAAACTTACTCTTCCATCACTCTAGTCTTTCATTGTTATTTTTTCTAATTCAAGTATTTAGTTAAAAGAGGAAGTAAAGAATAAAATTACAGTTATTTCTTCTTGTTAATGGATTTCTTTTAAGATTCATTGAAGAAATTTTTGTTCATATTCATTAAGATAAAACCAAACAATTAGAAATCAATAATACTAAGCACATATTTATTAAAATCACATTTTTAATATCAATATGCAAATAAGCCTTCCTGTTCATGCTGTAAACCGCTATTTTGTTGTATATATAAATATAATTGCACGTTGTTAGTATGTAGATATGGTTAACAGTATGAATAATGTAAAACAATTTTATTAATAATTGAGGTAAAAATAAAATAAAAATCATGGAGAATGTGATGTCAATAAATAAGGGAATTGTGACTTGAGTATTAATATAGTTTCGGTTACAGACAGAAAAGCATACAATCTCCATTATAATAAGATATGATGGACTCTCCCATATATATATATATATATATATATATGATGGACTCTCCCATTGATTTCTATTTATTAGTGTTCATACAATGAACATCCACACAATGATTTGATTATAGTGGTGAAGACTTGTGTTGGACCATCCACACTTTTTGGCACAGTCGATAGGAAAGAATGGTGCATCAAGGGTTGCCACAAACCCAATCAACGACTGACCTCAGGAATTTTGAATTCAAAGTTATCTCTCTCCTAGACTGGTTACCTACCCAAGGCTGAAGGGCCCAGTCTGCTCTACTATTTAACCCATAGCTGGAGGGAGAATATATGGATTCATACCTTTCCCAAGGGTATTAGCGCTATGTTAAATATCAACGGCTTCGTCTAGGAATTGAACTCGAATCGACGAGTCCATTTTTCATGACTCTAACCACTATATATATATATATATATATAAAGTAAAGTCGTTGGGGTGGCCTAAAGTTGGTATCAGCCCATCAGCGAGGGAGTCTATTCCCTTTTCACTTTCACTAGACCAACGAGATTGTTTTTGCATCTGAGGTGGAGCGCCACACCTATTATCAGCTCCTTACTTTACCGCACAGACCCCTGTGCTACTCATACGCTGAAGGAGGAAGTAGGTAGGTGGGTAAGTTTTGTGGTGAGGGAAAGATTTGTTTGGTTATAGGAGACAACTTTGGGGAGGATAAGAAGGGAAACAGAAAGGAAGAGAGTAGAGGGAGGTAGGTAGAAAAAACACCACAAAACTTCCCCACCTACCCACTTCCCCCTTCTATAAAACACTTGTATGATCCTAATAATTCAATAAAAGCAGAAGAAGCTGAGTTCAAACTCATGCGAAATATACTACACATTTTTATCGAAGTCTTGTTCTTTCATTCCTTATTTTTACCTTATATATATATATATATATATATATATATATATATATATAATATAGTCATCATAATATATCTATATTATAGTCATCCTTTTCCTTATATATATGTATGTATGTTTATTCAGAATTCTTCAGTGTCTGTGGATGACTATAATATAGATATATTATGATGACTATATATATATATATATATATATATATATATATATATAAATGTTTATTGAGAAATCCTTGGCATATTTACTTATCAGTCTGATATCTTAGAAGAGGATTATGCTCAGATGTTGATCTGTTATTCATAACTCATATTTATTTTCAGGAAAATAGTCCTGTTCTATCCGTGCAAAATATTATTCATATGTGATTAATGAGAACTTTTTGGACACAATAAATGAAATGCCATCTTTCTTATTATTAATTGTAATCAATTATTAGTTAATTAATGTTACAATTTTTGTGGCCATTCTTAGGCTTCAAGCAAGAGTGCTCTCCACGGGGGATCCCTTGTATTAAGGAGAGTGCAATCCTTAGTGAAGAAACCTTTGGTTGCTCCTTGGTATTCCTCAGTGTTGGGTATGATCCTTTGGTTATTCCTTGGTGTTCCTTAGTGTTGGGTAAAATCCTTGTGTTCACCAAAGTTCCTCATTGCAGGTTCATTTGTCAATGTTGAATAATGTGCAAATGAATGGCTGTAAATATGAGCGATTAAATACTTAACTCACCATATATTGGGGCTGTTGATTGGCTGGGGTTTAAACCATCTGACCTTGCTGAGTCTATAAATTTAAGTGGTGGATTCCAGCATGCCTTATATACACAAAAGTATTTCAACAGTAATCTCCTCAGAGCTCCAGAACTGGAGTCTTGCCATCAGATTCAGTTCAGTGTCATAACCAGGATACCCTGATAGGGTTTCTTACCTCTCTGCTTGGTATACAGTCAGTATATTCTGACAGGGTGGAAAGTAAGATATTGTTCAAACTGTGCAATGTAAGATGTCTTTGGCATTATATAACCAACAAAAGGTTGATATGCCATTAAATAAAAACCAAACCAACTTAATCAGTTGATTTAAATTTTATATCATTGAATTAATGTTTTTATTGCTGGAAAGTTTTGAACATAAAAAATGACGATATTGTTACTGAATGTAGAGATGCTGTGTTAACGTTCGTTATGTTATGGATCTTACTTCGAATGGAGTTGACATAAGAATAGCGGCTGAACTTGCACAAAGGTGTCAAAATTAGGGTGACTCAGAAAAAACAGAACCCAAATTATTTATTTATTTTCCCATTAAACTAATCTTAAACCTCAACCCCAACTCCAAACCTGACCCTAACCCCTAAACCTAACCCTAAACCCCCTAGTTAAAATTAACAGTTTTATTACAAAATTTGTGGGTATACAAGGTGACCCAGAAAAAACAGAACCCAAATTATTTATTCATTTTCCCATCAAACTAACCCTAAACCCCAACCGTAACCCTAATCCTAACCCTAACCCTAAGCCTAAACCCTAACCCTAGACCCCCATAGTTAAAATTAACAGTTTTATTACAAAATTTGTGGGTATACAGGGTGACCCAGAAAAAAAAAAAATTATTTATTCATTTTCCCTTAAACTAACCCTAAACCCCAACCCTAACCCTAATTTTGACACCTTTGTGCAAGTTCAGCCAAAAATTATTAATAGTATACTTATCTCTAGACCAGTGATACATTGGAGAGGCTCAAATCTTGGTTGCTGGGCCGTTAACTCAGTTTACTGACAATTTTGTGTTGTTTGGAAACCAACTTGTGGTGCTAGGGAACATCTTGCCTTGTGCTATTTAGAATTTTTAGTAATAACACAAGGCCATTTTTTTTCTCATGAGATTTTTATTTCCCCCAAGTCACAACTGCTGAGAACATGTCTGGCTCTTTCAATGCATTGTGTCTTATCACATTCTCACCTCTCACTCCCACTTCACCACTTTCACTTTTTTCCAATGCTCTGTGGCATTAGAATGATTCATCATTAAACCTTTCCATTCTCATCTAACACATAATTTATGCTAAAATCTTTTCTGTGCTAATTTACACATCATTGTTACACTTATGGCTCTTCCCAATTAGGTTACAATATGAAGACACTGCGTCTTGATCTGGTATTCCCACAATGTCTATCGTTATAGTTAGATACTTTTGGGGCACTTCTGGATTAGTGGTGATGATGCTGTTTTGGTTCTGAAACCATACTTGACCCCAACAGCTGTTTTTTTTTTTTAGTGAGGAGGGATTGCAGAGGGATCACTTTCCTTTCCAGGCAATCAGAGATGAGACAGTTTTATAAAGATATCTGATAATGTTTCAGATAGAGGGAAAGTGAATTCATGCCTTTCTAAAAAAAAAACATGCAAAATAAGCTCAAAGAACTTTAAGTTGAACATGATAAAAGTAAAGTCATCAGGGCGGCCTAATGTCGGTATCAGCCAGACAGTGAGGGAGTCTATCCCCTTTTCACTGGTGCTAGACCAAGGAGATTATTTTAGCATTTGAGATGGAGCGCCACACCTACAATCAGCTTCTTACTTTACCGCACATATCCCTGTGCTACTCATACGCTGAGTTGGCAAGGGCTGGTATCGAACTAGGAACCTTGTGGTTTCTAGCCGAACGATCTACCAACTGAGCTAACCCGGCCCATAAACATGATATTCCATCCTAATTCTTTTTTCTATGTTTATGTAGATGGATATATTATATAAAGATATACATATGAGTGGATATATATATATATATATATATATGTATATATATATATATATATATACATATATACACTTTCAATAAGAAAGAAAAACATAACAAATCATCATTTGGCTGTTATAAATTTATTTCAACAAGAACCCATTAAATGAGCCTTGTCTCATTAGACAGCCAACTACATAGTTCTGGTCAAAATAAATTTATAATACCCAAATGACGGTTTGTTAAGTTTTTCTTTCTTATTGAAAGTGTAAATATTGTTCTGTATATAATTAATTTATTAATTATCACACATTGAGGTCTCTTAGGAATTTGTAAAAATCCTTGTATAAATCTATAAGTGTGCATAAACATGAATATAAATTTTGGATGTACAAGAGATATTGTGATCCCAAATAGCATTCTCCCCAACATACCAGTCAACTGGATACTTTTATCAATATATATATATAAATAAAGTCGTTGAGGTATCCTCAAGTCAGTATTAGCCAATCAGCGAGGGAGTCTATCCCCTTTTCACTAGTACTAGACCAAAGAGATTGTTTTTGTGTCTGAGGTGGAGCGCCACATCTACCATCAGCTCCTTACTTTACCACACAGATCCCTGTGCTACTCATACGCTGAGTTGGTGGGGGCCAGTGTCGAACTAGGAATCTTGTAGTTTTAGCCGAACGCTCTACCAACTGAGCTAACCCGGTCCATTATATATATATATATATATATATATATATATATATATATATATATAATATAATAAGATAAATATATAAAGATTTTACATATCTATTTACTAGGTGACAAAGGAACATTCACGACTATATTGGTTTCATGTGATGCAATCATCAGGTGAAGATGGTTTCATGTTATGCAATCATCAGGTGAAGATGGTTCAAATGCATTTGAAACATCTTCACCTGATGATTGCATCACATGAAACCAATATGGTCCTGAATGTTCCTTTGTCCCCTAATAAATAGATATGTAAATTCTTTATATATTTATCTTATTATATCATATAACAGCTCTATTTTATATTGAGCGCCAATAATACTGCCTTTGGTACGCCATTCCAGCAAAAGCTGAAACAGTGACCATCTCACACTATAGTATATATATATATATATATATATATATATATATATATATATATATATATATAATCTTGTAATATATGTATGCAGTATGCAGATGTATCTAAATGAAAAGAGTAAAAAATACGTTGTAAATAATATGAAAAGAAAAAACGAAACTATGTTGATGAAAGCATCAATTTTAATTATTTTTACAAAACAAAAACACATTTTGATTAAAATAAAAATTCAAGATGGAAAAAACTTACAAAACACAAATTATTTAAAAAATATAATGTATCAATGAAATGTATCAATATGTTCGCTTTTAGAATACAGTTATCAATTATATGTTTCTTGTGTCTCTGCAAACACACTCAAACATACAAGTACACACACACATACACACACACACATATACATATATATGTGTATATATGTATGCATATATTTATATAAATGTACATGTGCATACATATAAATATATATATATATATATATATATATATATATATATATTAGGTTAGCAAAGACATGGAGTCAATGGTGTTTAGTAATTGATAATTTCTCACCTGTTACCAACCACCATTGCCTTCTTGTCTTCCCTACCCTAATCTAATATATATATATATATATATATATATATATGTGTGTGTCTGTGTGTGTGTGTGTGTGTGTGTGTGTGTGTGTATTGAGCATCTTTGTATGTGTGTACAGATATGTCTATATGCTTGTGCACATATTTTGGTCTGAATTTTTAAATGAGTTATTATCATCTTTATATACTGAATTATTGAGACAAGGATCCTTATCTTAGTTGTTTTAGTCACATTTCATTGCTCCTTGAAGTGTTTGTCATACCTGGTTCAAAACACATAGGATATTACTGAAATTTGTGGCTATGAAACCAAGACAACTCTACTTTGAATAAATCAGTGTATAATATATATATATATATATATATATATATATATGTGTGTGTGTGTGTATGTGTGTATGTGTGTGTATGTGTGTGTATGGGTGGGTGCGTGTGTGTGTGCGTCTATGTGTATCTGTGTCTTTGTCTGTGTCTCTAATGGATTCTACACATGTATTTAAGTTGTAAGGCATATCTGTTTATTTATACACATACGCATATATATATATATATATATATATATATATATATATATATATATATATATATATATATATATATATATATTATAGTATGTATGTGCATATATATCAAAATTTATCTTGTGAGCATACATTTCAATCTATGCTCATGCAATAATAAAGACAGAGATTTTCAGTATGTTTCATTGCCTAGTACTTCTCTTAAGATCAGGGTGTAGTATCTGTGTGGTCTAATATAAAATACCTATAGCTGGTAGTTATGCCTGAGATCCGAATGTAGTAATATCTGTAACTGAGAAAATACAACTAGATTTATTACAACTAAGTTAGAATTAATGAATAATCAAATTACATAAGTATATATATTTTTTTTTTCTTATTGGAAGTATTGGATTTCATAATCTTTGAAAGTTTAATTATTTTAGTTTTTAAAATCCAGATATACAGATCCGAGGCAGAAGTGTCAAACAGTGACTTTTTGATCATTAGTAGGATTTGTCATACTGACATATTCTGTATTAGATTCTTAATCATTTCTCACATTTTTTTAGGTCCATGTATACAAATGTATATGTATTCATAATCTATATATATATATATATATATATATATATATATATATATATATATATATACTCATGCAGATATTGATACTTATACAAATGTATATGTGTATATAGATATATAGAATCAATATATGTATGTATATATATATATATATATATATATAATATATATATATATATATAAAATATATATATATATATATTATATGAGAGGAAAAAATGAAATCCGACAGTGTAAAGAAAAATATATAGTTTAGAAAAAGAAAACAAAATTAAGTCAATTTTACTTAATTTTGTTGTTTTTCTAAACTATATATATATATATATATATTATATATATATATATATATTATATATACACTCATGCAGCAATGTTTACTTACACAAATGTATATGTGTGTATATAGATATATACAATCCATGTATATATGTTTATATATGTATATATTTACTTATATATATATATACACACACACACACACACACACATATATATATATATATATATATATATATATATATATACATGCATATATATAGTTGTACTTTCTACATACAAACATGTATATGTATATCTACACATTTATATATATAATACATATATATATTATATATATATAAATAATCATTAATTTTGATTTCTTGATGGGAGATAATTGATCTTAAACACATTAATTATTTTTTGTCATCCTTATAACCAATAAATTATAATCAATATTAATAACAAATTTCCTGATATCATTCCTTTAATTCTGCTTATTATAATTAATTCTCTTGTGAGTATCTTTTAATATTATCATTACAATAATTACTTCTATTAATATCATTATTTATATTATGAGTCAAGAGGAATCTACAGAAACTGTTTTCATTATAATCATGATGATTATCCTATAACTAACAAGGATATTCACATTATCATTATAATATTGATTTTGATTATATTATCAATACATATATCTTAATAAACTATTGATATTTTATGAAAATAAGTAAAGGACAGAGACTGTACAGTTTTAATATTGTTATTGATAATGATATACTTAAAACACCAGTTTGTATTTACCCAACCTCTCCACCCTTCACAGGATGTGATCCAAGGTTAATTTTTCAGGGGAGTACAGCTGGTTTGAATATGGATTCTTCCTTCTAGACTGGTTGATAAACCAAGACTAAAGAACCCAGTCTTTACTATTTAACAATAGATGGTGGGAGAAGAGACTGATTCATGCCTCTCCCAAAGGCAAAGGGAAACACAAAAAGCCTCATCCAGGATTTGAACTTAGGTTGCCAATTCCATTTCCTATGTTGATAACCATTGTAAGAAGTGTGCCTCTTCAACTGCGCATTATATGTAAGAGATTCAAGATATTCCAATGCATTTCATATGACATTAACACTTCCTGAAATCCTTGGAAGTGCACATATTTTGAGAAATGCCATTGACCTGATACTAAGTTAATTAAAAATACCAATAAGTCCTGATATATATATATATATATATTTACCAACCCCTCCATACAACCAGGATGTGACACAAGGTCAATTTCTTGATATATATCAGTTTTCCTTCTCCTAGACTTGTTGCCGAGCCAAGGTTAAAGAGTCCAGTGTGCTCTGCTATTTACCCATAGCTAGAGAGAGAATAGTCGGATGCATACCTTTACCAAGGATATTTATGTTGTGTGTGAAGAATAATCAAAGTTCCAATTACCATCGAATTGGGAAGACATGGCAACAAACGATTGTAACTCAATACAAACCTGAATAGTCGCAGAGTCTACTGCAGAATGACAGGGTATTTATAAAACTACACAGTATCATTCAAATCAAGCAGCCAATCAGAACTCAAGGAATGGAATCACCCAAATCACCCAAATTCATGAATGGATCATTCTTGATTTCTATATATACCAACTGTCTTGGACACTGCTTAAGTTGTACTTAGTTAGCTGCTATTATTCAAACCAACAGTAGACTACTGACTTCAATAGTGTGAAATGCAAACAGCCTCATTCAAGATTTGAACTCAGGTTTCTGAGTCCATTAGATCAACAAAGTAAAGCAATGATGAGTCTTTTAGTACACAGATGGGTAACTGCTTGGAAAAAGCAGGTACTGCAAACAAAACAAAGCCTGTACATCAGACAAAGCAAAACTTAGTAAATGATAACACTAGTAATTGAGAATAACATTTTGCTGTATCAGTACTACTGTATGACTGCACCACTTGAACTTTAACAAAATGCTTGGAGAAAAAGCTAGATGCTGCATGCTGTTTTGAACAGATCCTGTACGGCCACCTACCTCCTATCTCACAAGACATGCAAATAAGACAAACAAGACATGCCAGAGAGGTAAGAACAAACTCATAATTGATGTTCTCCTGTAGACTCCTATCCATGGACACAGTGTTGGTAAACCAGCAAAAACCTACATTAACCAGTGTAAAACACTGGATGCCATGTAGAAGACCTGCTAAGAGTGATGGCCAATAGAGATGGGGTGTTAAGGACAAGGGAGTCCATGCTATCAGCACAACTTGATGATGATGAAAACTCTGTTAAAACAATTATTTTGTCCATTTTGAAAATATACATTTACATAGAAGCATTACATAGCACACAGAAGTAAACAAATGACATCATCATCATCATTGTCATCATCAATATTGTTACAATTTTTGTGGTCATTTTTAGGCTTCAAGTGAGAGCACTTTACAGTGGAGATCCCTTGTGTTAAGCAGAGCGCATCTTTACTGAAGAAACCTTTGGTTGTTCCTTGGTGTCCTTAAGTGTTGGGTATGATCCTTTGGTTGTTCCTTAGTGTCCCTTAGTGTTGGGTATGATCCTTTGATTGTTCCTTGGTGTCCCTTAGTGTTGGGTATGATCCTTTGGTTGTTCCTTGGTGTCCCTTAGTGTTGGGTAAAATCCTTGCATTCAGTAAAGTCATTGGTTGCAGGTTCATTCATCAATGTCAAAAAACACGCAGATTAATGGCTTTCAATATCGGTGATTGAATAGTTAACTAACCATATATTCGAGCTGTTGATTGGCTGGGGTTTAATCCATGTGACCACGTTGAGTCTATAAGTTTAAGTGGTGGATTCCAGCATACCTTATATCACAAAAATAATCCAACCAATATTAGTACTGCTGCTATAGTACAGTCTCTGTCTTTTCTTCTTTTTCTTAATTGATGAAATTTATAATGATGATGATGATGGCTCAATAGAATAATCATTATCATCATGATCAACATTATCATCATTATTTTAAGCTTTAAGAAAAAAAAATCACATACAAAAAAAAAAAAAAGAAATGTCCAAGTGATATTTAAGAATATTGTACACAACAGATGAGAAAAAAATTGATCTTTATTGTTAATATTATTTTATTTCATTTTATTTATTTATTTTTTTTTTGTTTTGATTTTTATTCATTTTTTCACCAGGATATAGAGATTATGTAAATCAGGGAATGAATTATTTTTTTTAATGAAAAAAATGTAACAAAAACAAATAAACAAACAAATAAACAAACAAACAAAAAAAGAATGTTCATTGTTTAAAATAATTTAAAAAAAAAAAAAGAATGTTTTTTTGTTATACCCAAAAACATTTGTAACAATTCTTTGTGTCCTTAAAAAAAGAAATATTCGTTCAAAATCTGTCTTTTTTTTCCCCCTCTTCATATTTCGGGTTCATTTAGTCTTTTCAGTTCCTATAAGTCTGTCTAGTTTTATACACAGGTGTAATAATCAAGATGTGGTATAATTGGGCTATGAATGAATAGAAATAATAATAATAATAATAATAATAAATAATAATAATAATAATAATGAAATTGATGGTGATAATATCACTATTATTATCAGTGATAGTATTTATATGATATACATACAATTAATAATATAGCTATAGTATCAATGGCTGTATCACAAAGTTGAAATAATAATAATCATAATAATAATAACAATACATATCTTATAATATCAATATTTCATCACTACCTGCATTACTACAGGTAGAACCAACATAAGCAATAATAATGATATTCATAACAATAACAGTAGTAATAGTAGTTGTAATCATAGTAATAGTTGTAGTAGTAGTTGTAGTAGTAATAATAGTAATAATAACAACACCTATATCAATGTTATGAAGAAGAAGAAGAAAGAAGAAAAGATGGCAACATTAGACTAATGTCCTCTCGTAAAAACTAAAAATGAAAAAAAAAAAATCATGAATAAGGATTAATTTTCTACCAGAGCCCCATTCCTATAAGGATTTATCAAAAAATGGCTAAAAACAGCCTTTTCATTTAAAGTTACCTGTTATTTCCCTTAAATCTAAGACTTCTGAATGTGTTTAATATTACATTTAAACAAAGGCTATTGTTTAGGTTAGATTAGAAAAATGAATGACTTCTGGCCGGGTGGAATGAGGCGGTATAGGATGTTAAGAGTTAAGAAATTTAGCAATCATTTGGGAGTATCTTAGAGATAAATCTCAAGTTCTACTTATCTAAATAATAAAACTTAAGAAATAGGAGTAAATACTTAGCTCAGAGCAAGACTTGAACCTGCACCTCAACTGAAGATTTATAAGTTTGCAACAATTTAATTGTTTTAGTTATAGAATCATCTTGGTATATTTTTACTATTATTTTTCAACTTAACTAAACTACTTCCCTATTTTATGTTTGGCTTGTACTCAAGTGAAAAGAATAATAAGAAGAATTATCTACAAAAATACACTATGAATCTTCTGATTTTTAACCCATCAGAAATAATGATATGGTATTATTATGTCACCCAGCTATGGGTCAAATAGTACCACTACTGTTCTTCTACAAGGTTTGGCATTAATTAACCCATGAATGTTGATATGCCATTAAACAAGGAAACCCAAAACTTTATTATGTCAGTATTAACAAATAATAACAGTACTACTACTAATAATAATTTAAAGAAGATTCAAAACCATCCAGACCATGGTAGTACTGGGGTTCTGCAGTGATACTGAGGAGGGTGCTGGAAATTTGAGAAGGCTTATTTTCACTTAATTCCCACAGATAACCACCAGATATCTGGTATGATTGTGGAAAGGTATGCGAATGCAACAAACTGATACAAAAGGAATATAAGAGTAGGCATGACTGGGTAGGAAAGGTGACTCACTGGGAATTGTGCAAGAGATTAAAATTTGAACATGCTGACGAATGGTATATGCACAAACCATAATCTGTCCTAGGAAATGAAATGCATAACATTCTCTGGTACTTTGAGATACAAACGGATCACCCAATCCTGGCCAGAAAAACAGATTTAGTATTAATTAGCCAGAAGAAAATAACTTTTTCATCCAATGGATATTGCCATTCCAGCAGACCATAGAGTAGGCATAACTGGGTAGGAAAGGTGATCTACTAGGTATCAGGCAAGAAAATGGATTTTACCATTCCAGCAGACCATAGAGTAAAAATAAAAGAAAGCAAAAAGATAGACAAGTACTGAAATAGCTGTGGAACATAAAGGTGACTGTATTACAAATTGTAGTTGGAGACCTTGGAATGGTCACCAAAGATCTGGAAAAGAGACTGGGGGAACTGGAAATCAGAGGAAGAATTGAGACCATCCAGACAAAAGTAATCTTAAAATCAGTTAGGATACTTAGGAGAGTCCTGTAAGCCTGAGAAGACTTGAATCACTCAGACTTAAAACTGGTGTAAAAACTCACATGGTGTAATATGATAATTATTTGGAAGAGTCCAAAGAACCTGGAAAAAAGACCACAGCATTGCTGATATTGGCCAGAATAGTTGGAATAGTCCTAGAGAGCTGAAGAGATTTGCTGTCACTCAGACTTCAGGGTAAAACACCAGTTACTACTGGTATGAAAAATTCACAAATAATAATAATAATAATAATAATAATAGTATAATAATAATAATAATAATAATAATAATAATAATAATAATAATAATAATAATAATAATAATAATAATTATGTAGCAACTGTAGAATGTGTGGAGACAGACAAAATGGTTAATCATATGATAAGCAACTGCAGCTCACTAGCACAAAGAGAGTACAAGACAAGGCATGACTGGGTGGGAAAAGTGATCAATTGGGAATTGTGCAAGAAATTAAATTTTCACCATGCTACTAAATGCACAAACTGGAATCTTTCATAGAGAATGAGATGCATAAAATTCTCAAGGACTATGAGATACAGACGGATCACCTTATCCCGGTTAGGAGACCGGACCTAGTGTTGATTAACAAGAAGCAGAGAACTCATGGATTTTCATCCTGGCTAACCACAGAGTGTAAACGAAAGAAAATGAAATGATAGACAAATACTTGGACCTGTCCAGAGAACTAAAAAAAAGCTATGGAAACATGAACATAAAAGTTGTACCAATTGTAATTGGTGTCATTGGAATGGTTCCGAAAGGTTTGGAAAAGGTCAAGATGAATTGGAAATCAAAGGAAGAATCAAGACCATCCGAACAATAGCACTGTTAAGATCAGCTAGAATACTCAGAGAGTCCTGGAGACCTGAGGGGACTTGCTGTCACTTAGCCTCCAGTGAAAGACCACCAGTCAAGGTGGGTGTGAAAAGCTCTCCAGGTATGAAATAATAATAATAATAATAATAATAATAATAATAATAATAATAAGAAGAAGAAGAAGAAGTATTGTTTCTGCCTTTCCTCTCATTCCCTTGATAATGATGATGATAATGATTGTATAAAAAAGATAATATAACTACTTACAATGATAACTGTGAATAGAAATACTACTAATAAGTATAATGTAAGTTAATGTACAATTACCAATCATATAATAATAATAATAAAAAAAATAATGAGACTGATCCATATAGAAGGCAGTGTAGCTTCAGCTGTAAGAGAATGAAGAAAATACTGAAATTTGAGTAAAGAAAGAATAATGATGACATACAGAAATTATCACGACAAGAAAAACACAGCCCAAAACAAGAAGGTTGGATAACAAGCAAATAGAGATTTCAGGGAACAGACAACAGATATAAAGAAGGAAATGAAGCCTTAATATTACTAGATTTGACTCTTACTTATTACTGGGATTCTCTTACTTGAAGTTTACTAGGATTGACCCTAATTTGAATATCATTGTATTGACTCTTATTTAAATAGGGTTGAAATATACTTGGATATTACTGCACAGATCCTTACTTGAATATAAACTAGGGTTGGTCCTTACTTGAATATTACTGCACAGGTCCTTACTTAATATTACTAAGGTTGGTCCTTACTTGAATATTACTTGGTCCTTACTTGAATATTACTACACAGGTCCTTACTTGAATATTACTAAGGTTGGTCCTTACTTGAATTTACTGCACAGGTCCTTAATTGAATATTACTAAGGTTGGTCCTTACTTGAATATTACTGCACAGGTCCTTACTTGAACATTACAAGGTTCCTTACTTGAATATGGTCTTGGGTCCTTACTTGAATATTACTACACGGTCCTTACTTGAATATTACTACTTGAATATTACTAAGGTCCTTACTTGAACTACTTGAATATTACTAAGGTTGTCTTACTTGAATATTACTGCACAGGTCCTTACTTGAACATTACAAGGGTTGGTCCTTACTTGAATATCAATGCACAGGTCCTTACTTAAATATTACTAGGGTTGGTCCTTACTTGAATATTACTAAGACTGACCCTTACTTGAATATTACTGCACAGGTCCTTACTTAATTATTACTAGGGTTGGTCCTTACTTGAATATTACTGCACAGATCCTTACTTAAATACGGCTGGTATAATGGTTATTCTCATAGGAAATAGATCTGACATGTTGAGTTCAAATCTTAGACATGGATGCTAGCATTTCCCTTTGCACTACTGCACTTGAGAAAGACATTAATTCATATCTTCTATCACCTATAAATAGTAGGGCAGACTAGACTCTCTAGACTTGTAGGTATGCAAACCAGCCTAGGAGAAGGAAAACAAACCTCATGAAGTGTGGCTGAATAGCTTGCTTCATTGGGATGATAAAGCTCTATATTGGAGTCCATAAAGCTCTCTGAAATTTTGTACAGCCTTTTTCTGGTCACTCATTCAGTGACACTAGTGCCAAGTGGTAAAGTTCTCTTGTATATTCTCTTTGACAACATGAGTTTTGAATAGAGGGGAGATCTGCTGCATGGGAAACAGTTGGTCTTCCATACAACCACTGACTAGGCCTGTGCTGAGATCCTAGGCATGGATCCCTGCTGCACGGCCAACTGTTGGTCTTCCATACAACCACTGACTATGCCTGTGTTGAGATCCAGACACTGATCCCTGCTGCACGGCCAACTGTTGGTCTTCTATAGAACCCTTGACTAGGACTGTGTTGAGATCCAGACATGGATCCCCGCTGCATGGCCAATTGTTGGTCTTCAATGAGACTTTTGCTTAGGCCTGTGCTAAGATCCAGACATGGATCCATAGTCTCATTAGACTGGCAAACGCCATAACTAATTTCACAATCGTGTTAAATGTTTTTATTCTTGATTCTTACAAACTAAATCTACATACACATACATGGATTGTTTTTAAAATATCCAGTATAGTCAGCAGAGGGACAGTGAGGGAATCTATCCCATTTTCCTTAGCATTAGAACAGGGAGATTGTTTTTGCATCTGAGTTGGGGAGCCACACCTACCATCAGCTCCCCACCTTACCACACAGATCAGAGCTGGTTCCTAGATGGAGGCTCTACCAAGTAGTAATATGTTATAACAATTGATGCTTTTACTGTATTCATCACTGTTATTGTTAAACTATATCCAGTTGGGAGCTACTTGTTTTGAATCTCTGGAGAGTATGGTGTTCATTATCATTACTCCCAGATCCACTATAACCCAGAATGATAGTATCTGTTAGGGTTTCATCAATAGTTCAACTTGTTAGGAAAGATTTTGAGCTACATTAATACGCTGGCGCTTGAAACATTGCAACTGAGTTGAATGAATTTACTTGTTTAAAACAATTATGAACAACATTTAATCACTTGAAAATTATTAGTATTAGAAAGGAATACTTGAAACCATATAACTGTGCAAAAATTGTTTGTAATAAGAATAGTTACTTGAAGCTATAATTGTTTACAAATGATTAAGAAGAGTTGGATTCATGCCTTTCCAAGGGAATTAGTGCAAAGTGAAATGCAACCAGCCTCATCCAGTACTTGAACTCTGATTGCTGGTTCCATTTTTTACAATGATAAGTTACACCAAACACAGAATCCGAATGATATCATTTGTAATGAATTCCTATCATCTATATCATAAATTTTCATATTATCCCACTGATTGTAAGCCTATTTTGTAAGTATGTATTACCTCTGTTGTGGCCTGGTTAGCGGCCAGAATAAAGACACAAGAGAGGAAATGAGTTAAACAAATATACTAACAAAGAACAGTAGTACAAACATATACAAATGAGAAGGTTACTCATGGCAGTCTTATCAACTGTCCACTGAAATATTGACTCTTGCTTAAGAGCCAAACTTGCTGCTATTTGTGGTTGGAAGAGTTCATGCGTGCATGATAAATTACCATAACAAACTCACTCCTCCCTCACCTCCATTGGCATGATGAGACACAAGGCAATTTTTAAGCTGAGTAAAACTGGTTTGAATTCAAGTTTCTCTTCTCAACTGGTTGCCTAACCAAGGCTAAAAAACCTAGTCTACCCTACTATTTACCCATAGCTGGGGAGTAGGCCATGCCTTTCTGAAGGGCATTAGCCTCATCCAGGAATTGAAAATGGATTGAGAATTCCATTTCCCACAATGATAACAGTTACACAAAGTACACCTTACATCTATTGTTACAAAACTCAAAATATAATTGCAATATAGATCTGCAAAGAAAAGAAAGACAAAATACATCTTTTTGAAATATGTGTCGTTTTATGAAATTGATATTCTAATCTAGGGCAACATAGTAGCAAATGGTACCAGGGTGCGAATAGATAAATTATCAAAAAATAAGATAAATCCACATCTCATATTTTGAGGACAATTAACATCTTATTATAATGGAGATTGAGTGTTTTTCTGTCTGTAACCGAAACTATATTACTAATCGAGTCACAATTAATATAGTTATTTACATCACATTCTCCATGATTTTATTTATATCTAAACCTCAATTATTAATAAAATTGCTTCACCTTTTTATTAGTGTTGTCCATATCTACATACAAATAACATGCAATTGTATTTATATATACAAAAAATAGCGGTTTACAGTGTGAATGGGAAGGCTAATTTGCATATTGATATTAAAAATGTGATTTTATTAAATATGTACTTAGTATTATTGATTTCTAATTGTTTTATTTTAATGAATATAAGCAAAAATCTCTTCAATGAATCTTAAATGAAATCCATTAACAAGAAAAAATAACTGTCATTTTATTCTTTTTCCTAATTTATCTAAGTTAAATAAGTAAAATTCAGCAATGAAAGACGGGAGTGATGGAAGCGTAAGTTTCATTTCTATTTTTCTATTATACCCCCACTCTGTTTCAAATCTTTTTATCTGCATTCTTATTAGACTTTCTAATTTAATACGATATTTCATTACATTAAAACTGAAATACTTGCACCCGGAGGGTGCATATATTTGCTAGTTTCATTAATTTCTGTTTTGGTAAATACAGCTTCAATATCAATACTTTTTGAACCTACTATAAATGTTTATAGCTGAAATATTCTTCAATTGTTATAGCATTAGTAACTATACAGCGGATAATTCTAAGAATTTATTGAAATGTCTTAATTTGAAATATTTTTGCTGTTTATGAGGGAAGAATAAAATTGCAATTTATAGATCTATATAAGGAGTGTTCTTATTTCAGGAATACTAAAAATTCCTATTTTTGGTTGCAGAGTTTCAATGCCATATAATTTGGTAAGATAATTCCTGAAAATATCAATTTTGATTGTATAGTGGAAATAATAAAATCTAGATATTTTTGGTTTTTAAAAAATGGAATAGTTTATATTTTATAAGGGAATTAAGACAAAATCAACAACTACATGGAGGTTGTAAGAAAAGATTCCATGACGACCTAAAACCCTCCAGTTATGAGCAATTGACCGTAAGCATCTCAAAGAGCTTCAAATCACCACACACTTGGGTAATAATAACTGGACTAAGTGGTCAGCACTTAGAAGCTGAGAGTAATTGTCAACAGATGCTTAAGAGGTGGCTGTGACATCAATGCCAACGACCACAAGAAGTTTGCAAATGAAGAGTGTCACATGGATACGCAAGACTTACCAAAACATATCTGAGTCATTTGTCAGACACCCACCCACCCAAACACACACACTTATCACCAGCTGTATGTTACCCTTAAACAGTAAAACTCATTCAACATTTACATCTACCGAATATCTTTCTTTCGGACCATAATACCTTTAGGCACCCCTTTTTGATCTCGATTAAAAAAGGACATGTTTTTCATTTACACCGTCAATATCCGGTTGGTTGTTAGGGGTTAAGGGTTAAGGTTAAGGGTTAGGGTTAGGGGTTAGTTTTATAATTAAAAAAAAATCTAAAAATCATTTGTTAAAACAATTGACGGTGTAAATGAAAAACATGTCCTTTCTTAATCGAGATCAAAAAGGGGTACCTAAAGGTCATATGGTCATTCATTCACATTTACATCTATCGAATATCTTTCTTTTCTTCTTTCTTTCTATTTCTAATTCTTTCTTTCTTACTCTTCTTTTTTTTTAATCTCCTTTTCTATTTTTTTTTCTGTGTGCATTTTTCTCGGTTTCTATCTACCTACTCCTAATTATTTTTCTTTCACTCTTTCTTTCTTTTTCTAATTCTTTCTTTCTTAGTCTTTCTTTTAATTTTCTTTCTTTTTTCTTTCTTCTTTCTTAGTTTCTATCTATCTATCTATAATTCTTTTTTCTAATTCTTTATCACTCTTTCTTTTTCTTTTTTATTCTTTCTTTCTTTATTTCTTTTTTCTGTCTTTGTTGATATTTTTCTATCTATCATTATTTCTTTGTCTAGTTCTTTTTCAATAACTCTTTATATCTTTCTTTCTATCTATCTCTCATTTTTCTTGTTTTTGCTGATATTGATAGACAAACAGAAGCAGTAAGCTATAAATCTATAACCATTAACATTTAAAGAAGGTTGTAGCATGGTAACACCAAAAGATTGTGGTAACAAAAAAAAGGAAAAAGAAAAAAAAGACCAACCAAATAAACAAAAACAAAGAAGAAATTTAATTGTCCCTAAAACTTATGAATCTATATATGTGTAACTGCAACACATCGACAAATGATGTGTGCTAGAATAATAAGTATGCTCCAAGATTAGTTAATAAAATAAACAGAAAAAAACAAACACTGTGTAATGGTTTTCAAACTGTTTTTTACACTATTTCCTTAATATATTACTCATGGCAAGAGCTATGGAGTTAGCACACTTTGAGGATGTTCAATTTTGTTTTTTATTTAGCAGTAAATAAACTAAGAAAAAAGAAGTCACAAAACATTAAAGCTTATCTCAGTCTGATCCTATCAATTGTAGTCTGTTCCTATCTATCTATCTAAGTCTGTTTCTATTTACTACCCTTGGCAAAAGTTATGGAATTAGCACATTTAGGGGATATTCAATATGTTTTTTTATTTATCAGTAAATAAACTAATAACAGATAAGTCATAAAATATCAAAGCTTGTCTCAGTCTGTTCTTATCTACTACCCTTGGCAAAATTTATGGAATTAGCACACTTAGAGGATATTCACATAGTTCTGTTTTATTTAGCAATACATAAACTAATAACATATAAAATGCAAAACATTTTTTCTTTAATAGTTGAACATTCTGGCTTCATAAAATATTCCTTAAACAAACTAGATTATATTATCTAAATTAATGGTATATGATATTTTTTAATTATTAATATTTTATGTTCTGCTCTTGGGAACAGCATGAATCCATCTCTTCTCCCAACACCCGGTTTCTGGTTACAATAGTAGGGTAGGTTGAGCTCTCTAGTCTTGGAATGGCAATCAAGCAAGTACAAAGGGAAACCTTGAATTCAAAACATGAGGAATGTTATTTGGAGAATCTGTTTCTGTTGAAGTGAGTTAGCGTATGAAATCCAATGGGATATTCCCTCACAGGTTCATCCTGTTCGCAGCGCCATGTTGGAGTGAGTTAGTGTACTGTTGGTTTGAGCAACAACCTAAGCACAACTGAACCAGTGTCAAGACAACTGGTACTTATGGGAATCGAGAATAGTCCACTCATGCATTTGGGTGATTCCATTCCTTGAGTCCTGATTGGCTGCTTGGTTTGTAGGATGTTCTGAGGCTTCATAAATAACCTGCCATTTTGCAGTAGTCTTTGCAGCAAAACAGGTTTGTATTAAGTTACAACTGCTTGCTGCCTTGTCTTACCAATTCGACGGTAATTGGAACTAGTATGATTATTCTACAGTTTCATATTGGTGCTCCATTCTTCTGTTATCAGCTCATCCCAAAAGTGTGGCTGGTTCTACACAAGCCTTCACCACTATATACAAATCATATGAGTAAACAGTCAAGCCATTCACACTTTAAATAAACTGTCAGGCACCCATAATTTTGTGCT
Source organism: Doryteuthis pealeii (assembly GCA_023376005.1). Classification (NCBI taxonomy): domain Eukaryota; kingdom Metazoa; phylum Mollusca; class Cephalopoda; order Myopsida; family Loliginidae; genus Doryteuthis; species Doryteuthis pealeii. The sequence continues at coordinate 9,792,224 of CM042148.1, forward strand.
TGACAAGAGAGCCTTTTTTTTCTTTTGTTCTCAGATAAATCTACAAAAGAAAGTATGACATTTGCTAATTATCTGATTTTAATATATTTCAAATCACTCTCGATGTTAATGAGAGTTTTAATTATCTTTTTTAATAAACCCTCCCCAAGATATTGAATGAAATGTTCAGTCATTGTATTTTAATTGTGTTCCTTGTATTTTAATACACATTGTATTTTAATTGTACAAATCCCCTTCTCTCTCAATAACATGACTTCAAATTCAATTATGTTTCTTTCAGGTTATGCATTGATAAAAAAAATGTTGGTGTGTCTAATGAAAAAAAAAAAAATGAATGAACTATTTAGTAATGTTTTTAATATTAAAAAAGAAACAAAACAAAACAAAGCAAAAACATGAAAGATAAAAATAATAATATTAAAGTGAACATTATGCAATCTAAAAATGAAGAAAATCATTGCACTAAAAGAGCAATTATATTTATGAAAGATATTGTTTATCATGAAGTTATAAAGGATTAAGATATTATTTTCAGTAATTACATTTATTTGTTTAATTTATTTGATTTATTTGGTTGTATTGTAAATATGTAAATAAGTATTGCATATATTATTTGGATATACATATATATATATATTTAATTGATAAATAAAATATTTAAAATGTCATACTGATCTTTAATCTTTTGGTGTTTTTTTTTCTAATTAAACCATGGAATTTCCTTGGGTTTATCTAGTTTATGTATTTTTTTATAGATAAAGAGAAAAGAAATCTCAAAGAATGAACACGTTTTTTTTGTTTTAAGTGAGATTGATAAATAAATGTGTAAAGTGAAAGACAATGAATTTCTTTATGAAAGTAAAAAAAAAAAAAAAAAAAAAAATTCAAACATTCAACTGAATATTTTTTTAATGAAAATCTTAACAAAAAGACACCGTTCATTTGATTAATATTGTACATTTTGCAAAGAGTTTATTAATAACATTTCAATACTTAAAAGATATTTTGATTTTACAAAATTCATTATTATCAAATAAATCTTGTTTTCATTACGACATCAAACATTGCAATGCCAGTGTCCAATGCCAAAGTCATTATTAGTCTTCAGGTTGTCATCGTAGTAATGAAACTAGTCATTTTTATTTTTGTAATCTTAATACTAGTTTTACTTATTTTCCATATTTTTCTAGGGATTCTACAAGCTGTTCAAACTAATATCGCCATCTTTGTTGGTTTTGGCTGAAGCAACTTGTCTTCCTCTCTGAAATTTTGAGGTGAGTCATCATTATTCTTCTGTAAATTGTTTAAACTAATATTCTCATTCATGTTAGTTTTATCCCTAAGTTTTGGCTGATACATTCTTTGGTCTTCTTTACTGTCTGAAATTCCCATTATGAATCATTAACCACTTTCTGTAAATTGTTTAAACTAGTATCTTCATCCTTATTGGTGTTATCACTTTCAACTGAAAAATAAAAATAAAATTCAACATGGATATTATTCTAAATAACATAGGATTAATAATAATTTAATACCTCTGAATTTTAGTTAATATTTCTAACATCAATAGGTTTGAATTGTTTCATTAAAAAAATAATCCCAGGGATTTAATTCTTTTAATAGGAGGAATAGGTGGGAGGTTTCCTAATATCAATACTTCTGAAATTAAGCATCAATCAATTGTCCCTCGGTATTATGAGCAGGCGGGGGGGTGGGTTTACTTTCCTATATATACCAAGTAAATCAACTTACATACAAATCTTTTTTTGGATACTTCAAGAGAAATAAACCAAAGTTGACTTGCAAGGATTTCTGACCCCTACTCTCAGATCCAAAATGACCCCTTATAAAATGTCAGATGAATTACATGCCTGAGGGAGACTGAAGAATCACACATCTGATTACGTCTATGTAAATGTGAAGATGAAAAACAGCAGGGGTGAAAATATACATACAAATGTCTTGTGGAATGGTAATGCTGACTGATCTCAAACTTTCAGAGAAGATCTTTTTTCTCATCCTTCTTTCATTATATTCTTAATATAATTATTGTTACTATTAGAATTATCATAATTATAATTATCATTAATACAATTTCTATCTTGAATTGAATTCTTCCATATTAGATTTTTTTTTTGTATTTTCCGTATATTTGTAAATTGTTTACTTGTCTTGCTCTATATAAACAATTTTTATTACCATTAGTTAATTATTATTATTATTATTATTATTATTATTATTATTAACTGCCTATAATTATCTTTAATATGAGTATCTTTCAAAGTGCAATATTTAGCTTTGCAAATAAGTTTGATCCTCACTGGGTGCTCCATATCAGTGCCCTTTTGCCAGACAAGGTTAAACTGAGTAAATATTGATTTGGCTTCAGTGTCAGAGTTATCTCCCTTCTTTCTTCTTCATCATTTTTTTTTTCTCTCAATAATTATTATCACCGTTTCAATGTTATTATTACTATTAATGTCATTACTATCATGAATACAGCCAGAGTAATGTTAGATATTGGTGCAATGCAGATAGATCTAATGAATCAGTGCTTACAATCACTGTTATACTGCCCATTTCTTTATTTTTTGTAGAATGCTTGTAGTTACAGGGGGGAATGGGGAAATGGTCATTAAGGTTGTTGCTATATATATATATATATATTTCTTTTTTTTTTTTTTTTTTTCAGATCAAGAAAAATACAAAAAATTAGGAAAGGGGGTTGCACAAAAAAGCATTGTTATTGTTTGCATGTTTTTCTTTTTCTCTTTTTGTATTTGTTTTTTTTTTATTTGTATTTTTTAAAGCATGGGAAAAAGTTTATTTTATTTATTTTCTTTTTCTTTTTTTTTCAAACTATTTTTCTTTTTTTCATTTTTTTTTCTTTTTTTCTTTAACCCTTTTATTTTCCTGATTTTGCTGTCAGGTTTGTCTTGTTGATGTCATAGTTGAAAAAAAAAAAAAAGAAAAAAAAAAAGAAAAAAAAAAAGCTCTTTTTTAAAAAAATTATTTATGCTGTTAAAAACTGAAATTCTTTTTCTTTCTCCCAGTTTTTTTTTTTTTTTTGATATTTCTGATGGGGTGACAGTGATTTTTTTTTTTACCATGTTTTATATTGCGAATATGCTTTATTTGAAACTTTTGACAGTATTTTTTTTTTGTTTTTCTTTTTTTTTTCAATGTTGTAAAAAAATGATATAAAAATACATGGACTTATTTTATTAAAAAGATCTGAAAATACAAAAAAGAACCCTTATGTTTGTTTTGTTTTTTTTTTATTACAGTCATATTTCTATTTTAATCATCAGCAGAGAGAGAGATGGACTAAAATAAGGAGTAATAAATGTATTCAATCGGTGAAATTCCTTATCAGAAAGCAAGAATAGTTTCTCCAGACAATTTAAAAAAAATAATTCATTTTCATAATCACTATGTTTCTTTTTTTCTTTTCTTTTTTTAAAATTTTGTTGTTTTGTTTTCTACAACGTTGAAAAGATCATGAATGCTGTCAAAGTTTTAAATAAAGCATGTTTTCAATATGATACATAGTAAAAAAAAGTGTCCAGGTGAGTTCTTCCCCCACTCCTTTTTCTTCTTTTCTGTGGATTATTTTATTTTATTTTTGGCTGTTGTTGTTGTAGTATCTGTTAAAGCTGCAAATAGATGCTGGATGTTGGGTGTTTGAGGTGCTTGTCCTCGTCTGTCTGTTCTGTGAGGGAGGGAAGAAGACTGGCTGGCTCAACTGATCATATACAAGGCTGTCAAAATTAGTGAGGCTATCAAGAAGATGCCCTTTTGAATGGTGGACTTCTTTGCAACACTACCAGCTACAAAATAAAAAAAAGAAGAGAACATTGTAGTACAAGGGTTAATGACAGTGTAAATTCAAAGTGATAATACTTGAAGATAAAACTCTGACAAAGGTTGATAGACAAAAATTTTTATATACAGCACAGAATAAACAGGGTACATAATAGATAGAGGTGTACATAAACATACATACAAAAGTAGTATAAATACATATACAAGAGTAGAGATAATAACACATTCATGAATGGTAAAATACAAGATATTTAGGTATCAAAGAGATACCTAAATGTACATAAAAACGTAGTTACGGATACATGACAAAAGGATAGTCATATATCGAATAAGAGACTTACTAGCAATGAGTGGCCAGTGTTAAAGGCTGAAGCCCCAACGAGAAGAGGGTGGTCAAAAGACTACCTCATTGTGTCTCGTAGGTCGAGCAGCAGGGAAAGAGAGAGAAGTTCAAATTAGCCGCTTAAATAGACCAGGCCCCTAGCGGGAACCAGCGAAACTAAACGGGCAGACAACTCTCCAGGCAAATACGAAAATAACTCCCACAAGAGTATCAATTATCTACACATCAATAAGTAAAAGTAAAGTTGTCAGAGTGGCTAATTGTCAGTATCAGCCAAACAGTGAGGGAGTCTATCTCCTTTTCACAAGCACTAGGCCAGCAAGATTGTCTTGCTACAGTGGAGCGCAATACCTACTGTCACCTGCTTTACTGTGCAGATTGGATTACCTAAGCTGTGCTACTCATGCACTGAATTGGCAGGGGTCAGTATTGGACCCAGAATCTTGTAATTACCAGGTAGGTGCTCTACCAACTGAGCTAAACTGACCTATTTATACTAGAATAATATATGGAAATTATTTATATTAAGAATAGTTACTTGAAGCTTTAATTTCTCACTAAAGATTATTATTAGTTACTTGAAACCATATAACTGTGTGCAAACAAATGACTATTACTGTATACAAATAATTACTTGAAACTATATAATTGTGTATAGATTTTTAGTATTCGATATATATTCAAAATTAAAGGTAAGTACATTGTAGTACAAAGATTAATGACAGTATTAATTATCTACACATTATAAGAATGTGCAGGTTACTAACACTTGCACTCCTAAAATGCATTAGATTATCAAAAATAGGGTAACCCAACACAGGATATTTGGTAGGGAAAAAACAAAGTCAATTTATACAAAATAACACCATTTAATTAAAACAACATACAAAGATGAAACAACGTTCTAGTCCCAAACCATAAAAAGAAAACAAGGTTATTTCAAAGAACATGAAGAAGTGTAAGCTACAAAGAGGTTAAAATCACTTTCCTTTTTTCGTGAACTCTGGGAACAAGGCTGCACACAGAAATGGAAGACTCAATGTCCATTTTGTTCTGTGTTGTGTTGGTTAAATAGGAACTCACCATGTCATGTAAAAATGAACATGTAATGTGGAAAGCCCCACTTCCAATATAAAAAGGGAGACAATTCTATTTTGTATTCCAACAATTTTAATACTAGGATAATATATTGAAATTATTTTGTCTGAGGAATAGTTACTTGAAGCTATGATTATTTACTAAGGATCATTATAAGTTACTTGAAACCATATAACTGTGTGTAAGAAAATTAGGACTATATGACCTTTAGGCACCCCTTTTTGATCTCGATTAAGAAAGGACATGTTTTTCATTTACACTGTCAATATCCGGTTGTTTGTTAGGGTTAGGGTTAGGGGTTAGGGTTAGGGTTAGGGTTTAGGGTTACGGGTTAGTTTTATAATTAATCTAAAAATTGTCTGTTAAAACAACCGGATATTGACGGTGTAAATGAAAAACATGTCCTTTCTTAATCGAGATCAAAAAGAGGTGCCTAAAGGTCATAGAAAATTTGAAAAAATAAGTGTTCCAAAAATAAGATGAATTTATTTATCAACGCTTCAATGTTGCGGTTTCTTTAAACCTTCATCAGGATATGTTATGGGGTGAAGAAATTGATAGTTTTATAGATGACAGGAGATAAAAAATCTTTATAAAATTTGTTTGTTGTGTAACTGTATTTGTTCAGCGTTATATTTTTGAAAGACGAGTTGCGAACTGCACATGCGAAGATGTCATATCATTCCCATTTTGTTGAATGCATTTCTTCGGGTTACGTCATTCATCATGACATCTTCGTGTGTGTGGATCGCGACTTGTCTTTCAAAAATATGAAGTTAGCAGGGATTTGTTTGAACAGAGAATAACTATCATATAAAGTGGAGGGGGAACTTCCCTTCCCCACAATTTCACCATAGCTGGAGGGAAAACAGATAGATCCATGATATTCCCAAGAGTATTCGTGCAAAGTGAAATGTAATCAGCCTCCTTCAGGATTTGAACTTGTGTAGCTGATTCCATCAACAACAATATTCATGTAATGCTATTGCTTCTTTTTTTAATCAAGATATATGATTATGTCATATTATCCATCCATAAATAAGAACATATACTTTTTTTAGCAGACTATACTTAAGTCTCTATTCTCAGTTATTCATCTCTGTATTAATCTCTTAATGAGAATTGATTTTTTTTCTTCTTTTTAGCCAACAATTTTATTTCTATATAAAACAAGACAGCCATCAATATGCCTGTCATGATCCAGCTGTATTTCTCTACTCAATAAACATCAATTTACTGTTTACAAAATATGGAAGCACTGAATAACAGAGGCCTTGACTTGAATAGCAGACAACCCACAAATAGAATTTCAGGTTCAAACAATGGCGCCATTAGGAAAAAAAAAAAAAAAAAAAAAGAAAAATTCCTGGACAAATAAATAAATCTAGAAATGACATCATTTAGGCTGTTAGTCTTTGAACTCTGCTTTTATTGCTTTTTAAAAGGCACCGATTTTAGAAATAGTTTTTGAGTTAATTAGAACGTCATTAAATGTAGTACTTGACTAAATTTAACAAAATGTAATTTGGGATGAGACTTTCTTTTTTGACGGCCTCATATTATGAAATACTCAAAAACATATTTGTCGCCCTGTCGGTGGGTGTTAGAATGCACCGACTGCACCTCTGCAAAGGGGTAAGACTCCCCCAATGGAGCCACCTGTTGGCCATGGGTGGTGACCCGTGATGGTTGAGAATAGAGCCCAGGTGGATGAGCAGTTCATGACTCCAATACTCCACTTTAGCCCTATCTTGGGCTAGACGGGCGGTCGGAGTAGGCCCCCTCCGATCAGTCATCTGGTCACGCCAAGCCCTAGCCCCTATATGATTTTCCCAACCCTATTGCCCTTATGGCAACATCCAACCCTTTTTATCATATGGGTGCTAGAAGGCGGCGGCTGAGGGTCTACATGTCCTGGGAATGACATTAAACTCTATCTGATGGTGAGGTTCCAGTTTTGGAGGTTTGGGGAATCTGGAGCACCCCTTCATCACCATTGCTCCCTGGTCCACTCTGTCCCAGAGTGGTAGTACCTGTTAAGGTCCCATCTATGGGTTAAATAGAAAAATGTATTTATAAAAAAATTGTATTATCCATTAAGAATTGATTGATTTCAAAACTTTATTGACATTAAATGACCCACTGAGGTTGATATGCCGTAAAACAAACCAAACCAAACCAAACCAAACCAAACCAAAACTTATTTGTCTGAATTTTTGAGATGAGGCTTGATGTGTATAATTTTGGTATTTCAGACTGTTGTCCTCATCTTTACTGTTGTATGAAAAAACAAAATGTTTCAGCTACTGTATCCACCGGCCTTCCTCGGGTGTTCCTTGTCTATTTAAGCATAGGAATGACCCAACCTAGGAAATCATTTTGAATAGTTCAACTGTTCATCAAACAATGTCTCAACAAACTTTTGAAGATCACATTCAAATAATGATGTCCTTATTTTTGTATGTCTATCAGTCTGAGATACATTGTGAGAAGCGTCATTATCATTTAATATATGTATAGACAGGGAACATCTGAGGAAGGCTGGAGGATATAGCAATTGAAACATAGGGTTTTTACATACCATAATAAAGATGAGGACAACAGTTTGAAAAATCAAAATTATACTTAAACTTTTTTTAATATGATTATTTTGAAAACAAATATAAAAACTGATAAAGATTTATAGTATTCCCCATAAGTAAGTAAAGTCATCAAGGTGACCTAAAGTCGGTATTGGGCAGACAGCGAGGCAGTCTATTCTCTTTTCAATAGCGCTAGCCTAAGAGATTGTTTGTGCATTTGAGGTGGAGCGCCACACATACCATCAGCTCCTCACTTTACTGCACAGATCCCTATGCTACTCATTCGCTGAGTTGGCGAGGGCCGGTATCGAACCAAGAACCTTGTGATTCCTAGCCAAACACTCTACCGACTGAGCTAAACCAGCCCTCTAAAGAAATTCTGTATCAAAAATATTTTCTTTTGAAAGCAGCACTCTACAAAAGAGCAGTTGTATGGACACTTACCTCCTATCTTACAAAACATGCAACAGTGTAAGTGTATACCACAGTGCATTATTAAAAATTAATAATAATTTAGTGTGTGTGTAACACTGTAAGTGTATTTGTTAAAATTAATAATAATTATGTATATGTGTAAGTGCATGTAACAGCATAAGGAAATTAGTTAAAATTAATAATAGTTATGTTAACCATAACAATTAATTAATTTTCAACTTGCTTGCTATGCAATATAAACAATGTACTGGTGTCTTCCAATATATGTGAGGACACTTGAAACCTTTCTGACATTTTTGATTTCTCTTTAGAAAAATCTTTTGCTTTTCAATGATTGACTGCAACAGTGTAAGTGTATGCCTCAGTGTATTATTTAGAATTAATAATTATTATGTATAACTGTAAATGTATGCAACAGTGTAAGTGTATTAGTTAAAATTAATAATAATTATGTATAACTGTAAATTTAACAAGGAAAATATTCTATCAACAACATTAACAAAATCTATTTTGAATATTCAAACTAGACAACGAACGAGAATTTTCTTGCTAAAAATTGTTGACCAAAGCATTACAATTATTTTCTACGGCGACGAGTTACAGACAAAAGATAGCCAAAAGAATGAAATAACAAGCCAAAATTCAGTAAAAGGAAGCCATGTGTATGTGGTGGATGTGAGAAACGGCAATTATCCATACTGGGACAATGGCGGTGCTCATAGGATGCTGGGCGGAGGAACCCTAAATGGGTCAATGGCCAGGATCAAACAGTTCAGTTAGGAAACTACTGCTCCTCATCTCTAAGACTAGCACCTATGATGAGTCAACAGGATAGATATCCATGACATCGAAACAATCCAAAATCCATATACGTTGATCAGCTCTGTGCGGATGCAGGATGCTGCATAGAGGAGCTCCCGAGAATGATGAGCGATAGGGATGGATGGAGAGAGATTGTCATAGATATCCGCGCTGAAAGCGCGACATGATGATGATAATGATGATAACTGTAAATGCAAGCAACACTGTATGTGAAGTAGTTAAAATTATTGATAGTTATATATAAGTGTAAATTTATGGAACAGTGTAAATGTATTAGATAAAATTAATTATAGTTATGTTAACCATAACACAGACTTAATTTCTAACTTGTTTGCTATGCAATATAAACAATGTCCTGTTGTCTTCCAACATATGTGAGGACACATGAAACCTTTCTGACATTTTTGATTTCTCTTTAGAAAAATCTTTCGCTTTTCAATGAATTACTGCAACAGTGTAAGTGTATGTAACTGTCATAGAGAAGACAAAAAAGACAGCTCTTAAAAATCCTGTAACACTCAACAAGTATGGATTTTTTTTCTTTTTTTTTCTTTTTGTTTTACTTCTTAAATGTCTTCTTGTCTGGATGTCAGATTTTTTTTCATTTTCTATGGGTTTTTTTTGTTAATGTATTTAAACATTTTTTTATTCTATTCTTTTTTTTTTTAATGAATAGTAACTTGAGACATCTTTTATATCAAAAGCACCTTTATCATTCCGTTGACAGGTTGCAATAAGCCCATTATAGGCTTCTGGTTATGTCTATTAGACTCTTCCATATCTACATATTTTTGTCTTTATCTTGTTTTGTTTTTGTTGCTGTTTTTTTATTTATTTATTTTTTTGTATTCAAATTGTCTTTCTCTTTAAATTATTTCTCTCTTTATTCTATTCTACAATAGGATGAAAAGTTCTTGGCCCAATCAAAGTTTTTTCATTTTGTTTTCATGTTTTCTTTATAACTACCATAGAGAAATGCAGTGGGTTTATTCTATTGGGTACTCACTATCAGTGGCCTTGTGCTAAACTAAGATAAACTTAATAAACAAATATAATAAAAATGATAAGTTGCAATAAGCCCATTATAGGCCTCTGGTTATGTCGGTTAGTAAGTAAAGTTGTCGGGGTGGCCTAATGTTGGTATCAACCAGACAGCGAGGAGTCTATCCCCTTTTCACTAGCTCTAGACGAAGGAGATTATTTTAGCATCTGAGATGGAGTGCCACACCTACCATCAGCTCCTCACTTTACCGCACAGATCCCTGTGCTACTCATTCGCTGAGTTGGCGAAGGGCTGGTATTGAATGAAGAACCTTGTGATTCCTAGCCGAACACTCTACCAACTGAGCTAAGCCGGCCCTAATTACCTATTTTTGTCTTTATCTTGTTATTTTTTGAATTCAAATTTTCTTTTTCTTTAAATTATTTCTACATTATTCTCTTCTACAAAGAGATGAAAAGTTTTTAGCTCAATCAAGCAGGGAATCACTCTTTTTCCATTAATCTTTTCGTGTTTTCTTTATACTTATCATATGAATTTACCAACCTCTCTGCACGAGCAGGATGTGACACAAGGTCAATTTTTATGCAGTGTTTAACAGGTTGGAATTCATAAGGATCATAAAATATTTTATTATTGTCACACAGTTTTCTGCACATGCATGCTTATAGTTGGCACTGCTGTGGTCACATGATCGAAGTTCGAGCCTGATTGTGCCATTTTACTTGCTGTTTTACAATGTAAACATGGGAGCTCCATAGCATAATGCACCAAGGAAGTGACCCAATTTCCCTGGCTAGACGGAGTGTCAGAGTTGAAATTCATCGAGGCTTTTTACACAATATGAGAACAGTGCACTATATAACACTATGATAGTCTTATAAGTTGACTGGTGGTATTAAATTAAATACTTAAGATTAATTAGGATAATTTATTAAAAGTTAGTTACAATACTTTGGTAAGGTAGTGTAGAAAAAAAATGGATTCACACCTGAGGACCAACCATAACGAGACTGGGTTCCTTTAAAGGTCAAATCAAAAGTTCCAGTTCACCAAAACTTCTGTGGCATTGGAATTATTAAAACAAATTCTTTGAAAAGGTCATCGTTAATTTTGATAAACAAAATATTCATTTCAAATTCATAATGTCAAGCTAAGTACAAATTTACAGAAGATTACAGGTAAAAGTGTGGCACAAGGCCATTAACACAATAATAAAAATATTATCGAGTCACTCCCCAGTCAAAGAAAAGTAGGATGGAGCTTTTGCCCCCTCCCCAAGATGTCCAACACAAGGCCATAGTTTTGATTGGCCGTCCAATCGAATGTGGACCCTAGAGTGGCTTTTCTACTCATCCCCTATGATTACACTTTGAGGCCATTGGTCCTGAGTTTCTAGTGGCCTGCCAATTAAAGACATGTATTCAGGGATCTGGACCCCCATAAAAGAATACCCTGAAAACGAAACAGATCAGATCAGAGGCTGGTTCCATAGCCAGAAAAACTCTTGCTGCTTTGCCACTGCAAGTCCTGAACTTGACCATTTCAACCATAATTCATTAGCTCTTAGACAGACTTGAGGCTAATTAGTTGTATAAATTATTGTCAGTCAATTCATCACTTACAACTTCGAGATTGAAACCCCATTATTGTTTGTACATGATTTTAATCATTGTATAATGAATAAAGATCATGTTATTTACATCTGTTAACAAGAGTTTCTGAGTTATTGAAGTAGTTAACTGGTTAACAGCATTGGTAAATTTGGTTATCTTCAGACCCAGCCAGAACCGATTTTCCTGTGGATCAATCAACACAACATGGGCACAGGTTCACCGGACACATCAAACTATAAGTGGCCTGCAGCGTGATCCACACTTATATATATTTACCAACCCTCCGCACGAGCAGGATACGACACAAGGTCAATTTGTTAAACAGAGTTTAACAGGTTTGAATTCAGAGTTTTCCTTCTCTTAGACTAGTTACCTAGCCATGGTTAAAGAGCCCAGTCTGCCCTGCTATTTGCCCATAGCTGGAGGGAGAACTGGATTCATACCTTTCCCAACGGTATTAGTGCCATGTGAAATGCAAACAGCTTCATCCAGGAATTGAACTCGGGTCAACGATTCCACTTCCTATGACTCTAACCATTTGACCACGCACCTCCATGTGATCCACACTTATAGGACCATAGATGGTTACATGTCTTTCTCAAGAAAATTAGTGCTAAGTGAATACCAGCAGCCTCAAATAGAATTTTAATCTATCTTGCTTATTCTATTTTCTACCGCCCTGTCGGCTGGGGCGTTAGAATGCACCGACTGCACCTCTGTAGATGGGTAAAACTCCCCCAATGGGGCCACCTGGGTGGCGACCCGTGATGCTTAAGGATGGAGCCCAGGTGGATGAGCAGTTCATGACTTGCAATACTCCACTTTGGCCCTATCTTGGGCTAGACGGGTGGTCAGAGAAGCCCCCTCCGATCAATCGGCTGGTCACATCAAGCCCTAGCACCTATATGATTTTCCCAACCCTATTGCCCTTATGGCAAGCCCCAACCCCTTTTCATCATATGGGTGCTAGAAGGTGGTAGCTGCGGGTCTACATGTCCTGGGAATGATGTTAAACTCTATCTGATGGTGAGGTTCCAGTTTGGAGGTTTGGGGAATGTGCTCCCTGGTCCACTCTGACCCGGAGTGGTAGTACCTGTTAGCGTCCCATCTATGGGTTAAATAGAAAAATGTATTTATGAAAAAATTGTATTATCCATTAAGAATTGATTTATTTCAAAACTTTATCAGCATTAAATGACCCACTGAGGTTGATATGCCATAAAACAAAACAAACCAAACCAAACCAAACCAAACCATCTATTTTCTATGTTGATAACTGCTACACTCCTTCATACTTCTATTTAGAACAGGGAGATGTGAATTCATGCCTTTCTCAAGGACATTTGTGTGAAATGAAAGCAAGAAACCTTAACTGGAATTTGAATCACATTGTCTCTGCTGATAACTGATATGCATTGTCTATGTATTTACCCAACCCCTCCACATGAACAAATAAGGTCAGTTTTTAAGCGGGGTTTAATAGGATTGAATTAAATTTTTTCAGAGTTTTCCTTCTCCTAAGTTCACTCTACTATTTACTTATAGCTGGAGGGAGAATAACTAGATTCATACCTTTCCCAATCATGTTAGCACTATGTAAAATGCAAACAGCCTCGTCCAGGATTTGAACTCGGTTTGCCATGTCCATTTCTTCCTAAGACAGTAACCATTACACTGATAATTGATACATTACTTAACAACTAGAATGAATCTCCTTCTAGGACTCTAGCGACTATATCAAAGAAAATGCCCTGCTGGCTAGAGCTATAGAATATGCTGACTGCACCTCTGCAGAGCAGTAACCCCCCCCCAATGAGACCATCTGTTGGCCGTGGGTAGTGAATGATCTGTGAGGCTTAAGGACGGAATCTTGGTGGCTGAGCAGTCTATGACACACAACACTCTACTTAGACCCCTACTGAGGCTAGACGAGTAGTTGGAGAGGCCCTCTTTAGTCAATCAGCTGGTCACGTCAAGCCCTAGCACCTATATGATTGTCCTGACCTTATTACCAGCCCTTAACCTTTTTTATATATGTGCTAGAAAGCAGTGGGTGAAGGTTTTCCATGTCTATAATCATTACATTAAACCTCACCTTTACTGAGATTATATTAAGAGAAAATGTCTTGGAAAAATTCCTGATTCTTTTAAGTGGATAAAGATTGAGATCTTAAAGAAGCCATAAAAAAAGAGAGAGAACCTTGACAGAATTATAAAAAATGTGTGACATTTGATTAAACGACTCAGGTGAAAAGTTCAAGCAACTTTTTTTTGAATATTAGATACTTTGGAAGAATGAAAAAGTTGAGCGCCCTGCTAAGCTATTTATCTCTCTCTCTCTCTCTCTCTCTCTCTCTCTCTCTCTCTCTATCTCCCTCTCATTCCCTCTCTCTCTCTCTCACATCACTAATGCATCCATTTCTATGTACACTTACATATACAACCACACCCACTCACCCACAAACATCTGAAACTCTAAAGAAAAACAGGATAGATTTTTTCTCTAAGAGAAATGTAAAGTCCAGCCCCTTTTGCTTGCTAAATACCCAAATTATACCCTGCCATCTTGGTATAACGTTGAAAATTGGCACTCTATCAGGCAGGATTAGGCGTCTTCATATCTGGGAGCCAAAGATCTATCCCTTTTCATGCAATCAGTAAAATAGTATGGTAGACTAGACTTGGTGAGCAAATAATACAGGGAAGATAGATTCATGCCTATAAAGTACCAAATATGTGATCTCTGATGTTCAGACGTCAAGACCAGAAATTGCAAATGGCCGGTTTTATCATTCTATTTTCTGTTTCCTGGTCAAGGGCAGATCACCCTGTTTAACCTAGATGCAGGGGCAGATCACTCTATTGTACTTATACAATGTCTTTCCCATATATAATGACATCTTGATATAAAGATGAAAGTTGACAGTCTCCCTAGCAAGATTAGTTGTCTCCATGAACATATGTCCTCATTCATACTGTTGTATACCCATCTCTTTACATAGAGAGTATCTTATTATAATGGAGATTGTGTGTTTTTCTGTCTGTAACCGAAACTATATTCCTACTCAAGTCACAATTCCCTTAGTTATTTACATCACATTCTCCATGATTTTATTTTTATCTAAATCTCAATTATTAATAAAATTGTCTAACATTATTAATACTGTTAACTATGTCTACGTACTGATAACATGCAATTATATTTATATATACAACAAAATAGCGGTTTACAGTGTGAACGGAAAGGCTAATTTGCATATTAATATTAAAAAATCAAATTTAATAAATATGTGCTTAGTATTATTGATTTCTAACTGTTTGGTTTTATTTTAATGAATATAAGCAAAAATCTCTTCAATGAATCTTAAATGAAATCCATTAACAAGATAAAATAACTGTCATTTTATTATTTACTTCCTCTTATAACTAAATACTTAAATTAGAAAAAATAACAATGAAATACGAGAGTGATGGAAGAGTAAGTTTCAGTTGTTCCATTTTTTATTATACTCCCTCTGTTTCAAATCTTTTATTATACTCCCTCTGTTTCAAATTTTTTTATCTGTATTCTTATTTAGTTTCATTAGCCTTTCTAATTTAATACAATATTTTATTACATTAAAACTTAAATACTTGCACCCGGAGGGTGCATATATTTGCTAGTATATATAATATATTTTCTTTTTTGTATAGCTTAGTCTGAGTAGCTCTTCTTACTTCTGGGCTAATCTTCTTAAGATTCTGGGCGGGCTGAGACATCCTGCATTGTTGTTGTTCTTAGTAACAACACAAGACATTACTTTGGTGAATTCAAATTTTTATTAAACTCTTGGATCTGGTTCAATCAGCTGCACATGTAAGAATTGACTATTTGAATGAGAGGTGCCATTGCAAGCCTTCTTGTTCCACGGCTAAGCTAAAATTAAATCTAAACTCTCTCTGCCATGGTTCATACTCATGAACAGGAAGAGAGATCAACAAAAGGTTAAGGGATGTCACTCATAAATCCTTGTACTGTTAACTGTTAGATTTGAATTAAAATTCATTACACTAACCATGAATAATTGATAGGATACCCACCAATCATGCAACAATACAATAGATATGATTTCAAATATGAGATTTTCCTTCTCCTAAACTGGCTGCCAACCAAGCCTATAAACTGTTTGTTAAGCAAGCCAACAAAGACTAGTCTGCTATTTTTACCATATCTGAGAGCCAAAGATCTCTCCTACAATCAGTAAAGGGTAGACGAGACTCTCTGGCCTTAAGCAAGCATAGAGAGCCCAGTCTGCTATTTTCCCCATAGCTAAGAGCTAAAGAGCTATCTCTTCTCATCAAATCAGTAAAAAAGTAGGGGAGACTAGATTCTTGGCATTAGTGAGCAAATAATCTAGGGAAGATAGATTCATGCCTTTCCCATATAGTCTGCCATCTTGATATTAAGATGAAAGTTGGCTTTCTACCTTGCAAGATTAGTTGTCTCCATGAATACATCAATCGGATCAGCAGACACTTTTTATGGATCTCATGCAACTAATTCATGCAAATCAGCTATTATTTTAAATAGATTTCCTTCTCCTAAACTGGTTGCCAATCAAGCCTATAAACTGGTTGTTAAGCAAGCCAACAAAGACTAGTCTGCTATTTTCCCCATATCTGAGAGCCAACGATCTCTTCTCCTATAATCAGTAAAGGGTAGACGAGACTCTCTGGCCATGGTGAGCAAATAATCTAGGAAAAATGGGTTCATGCCTTTCCTAAAAGCATTAGTGTGAAGTGAACACAAGCTATTTTAGAACTTGATTTGCTGATTCAAATATCTTTGCAATTAACCATTAATATCTCAATCTTGACTGCCTTTTGTCAGGCATGAGCAATATCCCTAAGATTGTGTTACATAATTCATGGATTGCTTATGAATTATGTGTAGTGTACTAAAATTTAAATAATGGTATGGTAAATGGAAAGTTACCATTAACTGTTGTAGAAGTGATTGACAGTAAGTTCACCTTTCACTGACCTAGCCACTGGTTTCTAATTGGTTAAGGGAAAAGTGTGTGAAGGGGATCGAGTTAGTAAGTTAGAATTTGGTGGTTAGTCGAGGGGACCAGACGTGGGTTGTCTGTTCCCCAGATAAGCCATCTTCTCACCACATGGTTAAACCCTTTTGGGCTTTGGTTTTAATAAAGATGTCTTTGAAAAATAAACAAAGACTTGCTTCATTATTAAAAACAAAGA